>CM038143.1:400297682-401031601 GCA_021437245.1 Aegilops speltoides
GGCTTATTAATCCTTAAATTTTAATCGGGAGTGTCCTTACGGTTTGATTTCTAGCAATTTGATGTTTGGACTCCCGCGAGTTTACTGATGTTATTTTGGCGGGTTTGAATTTTTCCCTCTGGTCGTTCCAGTTGTCGAAAGGTAATTGCCGATCATTTCCAAGGGTGTCTTGGACGTGTTGCAATCTTGGCGCGATGATTTTATGCTTTGATTTAATTTATTTGTTCATTATTTCTAGATCTTATAATGGTCGTTGTACAATTTGGACTTCTGCGTTTTCATACCTGAACTTCTTCGTTTCCTTTGTTTGATTCTGTTGGGGCTGGGCCGGCTCGGATCGGGATCGGGGGAGGATCAGGTGGATCGTGTTGGTTTTTTCCCGGGTTTTTGTGCTGGACTTCTGCGTTTTCATAACTGAACTTCTTCTTTTTCTTTCGCTGCAATATAATGTAGCAAGTCATTTCTATCAGAATCCGTTACTGGATTTCTTCTGCAATTTTTTGTTGTAGCTAGTGTGTAAGCGTGGAGCTGGACTTCAGTATGATGCTGGACTTCTTTCTAATTGATGGTTGAACTTGCGGTTTTCCACATTGCATTCCATATTTTGCAAGGCGAAGGTGCATCGTGCTATATATTTTTTTTCTTTTTTTTTATAATTTTAGTTCCTGAGATGTTATTTTTATAGTTTGTCTCGCGGGCATTCATGGGATTAGTCCAAGTATGTATGCACCTTTTTTGCAGAACATCTAAGGGTCGTTGTATAAGCTGGACTTCTGTACTGTTCATACCCGAACTTCTGTTTTTCCTTCTTTTGCAATGTAATGGAGCAAGCCCTCTGTATTTCTTTCTGTTTTTATGTTTTTTTCATACTTTTGTGTTTGCTTTTTATTATTTTTTTGTTAGTCCCATGAGCAACCGTGTAATTTTTGTGCGGATATGCGTATATTTTCTTATTTTACCTAGTATGTTTTTGTACTAATAGTAGGTGGTGGCCTTCAGTGAATAACTACCCTGAACTTCTGTATGCTAATCGTTTTTTATAATGTTAATTTTGAGGTTTTTACAAAAACCCGAACTTCTCTATCTTTTCTATTTGAACTTTTTAAAATATAATTATGTTTTGTTATTTTAAGATTTAAATAATTGTAGACATTGAAATAGGCATTGGGACTATTGACAAATCTTGAGCGCTTGAGGTCGAGCGGGGGAGGGGGGTCGAGACCCCCCCTCCCCTTCCTCGCGAGGCCGATCAGAACGAGCGAGAGGCGACGACGCGGTGTGCCGCGTCGTCACATGCGGAGGCGAGTCTATCACATCCGTGACCCCACTATCTATCTTAGGGTTTTTAGGGTTTAGGGTGCGTGCGGTGGGGGTGGAAACAGAATAACCACATTGCGTCCTGTCAAATCCTAGCCAAAGAATGCAAGCTTGAGGCCGAGCGGCGGGGGAGGGTGGGACCCCCTCCCCCCAAGCGAGGCCGAGACAGGGACGAGCCGGAGCAGGCGACGACACGGCGTGTCGCGTCGTCGCATGTGGAGGCGAGTCCGTCACATCCGTGACCCCACTATCTATCTTAGGGTTTTTAGGGTTTAGGGTGCGTGCGGTGGGGGGTGGAAACAGAATAACCACATTGCGTCCTGTCAAATCCTAGCGCGCAGCAATGCGGTAGCGCGAGGCCAAGCATGGGGGGGGTCGGGACCCCCCTCCTCGCGAGGCCGAGACAGAACGAGTTAGTAGGCGGCGGCGGCGTGCGGCGTGCGTGCCGCATGCGGAGGCGAGTCTGTCACATCCGTGACCCCACTATCTATCTTAGGGTTTTAGGGTTTAGTGCGTGCGGTGGGGGTGGAAGCAGAATAACCACATTGCGTCTGTCAAATCCTAGCAGCAGACAATGCGGTAGCGCGAGGTCGAGCAGGGGGGGGGGGACCCCCTCCCCTCCTCTCGCGAGGCCGAGACAGAATGAGCGAGAGCGGCGACGGCGGCGTGCCGCGTTGTCGCATGCGGAGGTGAGTCCGTCACATCCGTGACCCCACTATCTATCTTAGGGTTTTTAGGGTTACCTATGAACTTCATCTGTTTTTGTACTTGAACTTCTTCTTTTTGTTTCTTTGTGGTTTATTTATTTTTATTGCTTTACTTCTTTTATTAGAGTACTTGAACTTCTGTTCTTTATCTTTTGAACTTCTTTTCTCTTGTTTTTTATGGGCATATTTATGTATGTATGTTTCTTCCTTTAGTAGTGTATTTTGCCATCTATTTTTTGGTTCTGAGGATATCAGCTTTGCTATTTTTGTGATCTTATCTCATCATAATAGATGCAGTCAAATGGTGCATTTATTTTATCTACACATGTATTTACTATTTTAGCTGTTGGGGGGTAAAACTGTAAATTTGGTGTGGCTGCAAGTCCCACGACAGATAGGCATTAACTGGTCATCTCCCTCGCCACCACCTGTCAGAAATTTCCTCTCCCTCTGTCGCTCGCTCTCTCTTCCCTCTCCGACGCTCATTGCCTCCTTCATTTGCTACTCCCACGATCCCTCGCCCTGTCCCGTGCGCTCATGAGTGGAGTAACCGGCGACTCCCGCTCCTATTACTCCCCGCCCGCTCTCCCTCGCCCAGCCCGCTCTCTCTGCTCAAGCGAGGGCGGCATCGCTATGCATGGTGTTGTGGGGAGTGAAGAACCGCCATGATTCGTGCTTGAGAGGTACAAGCCGCGCCCGCCCCTTCCCCTAATGCTTGTATTCTCTTTCGCCAGATCTGTGGAGGCCTGTCATGTTTGCTCTGTTTGCTCTCGCGTCCGCCTACTACCCCCTTTTTCTGATGGTTTGGTGGGACATTAGGTAGGGTTCTTGGGCGTGTGTTGGTTGGAATGCATTCCCCCGCGGCCAGATTTGTTTGTGACATGCTTGTGTGTGGATTTTCATTTCCCCTTTGTTGATTTTAGCAGTCAGATGCATGTCAGAGAGGTTGTGGTGTCATTGTTAATGCTAGATCTGTTGTATCTAATGGCATTAGTGCTGTGGATTTGGAGGTCTAGATTATGTTTGGGACATTGTAGTTAGTTTCTGGATAAGTTTTTTGTTGTGCTTGCCTATATGTGCTACTGTCATCTATTTCATACTTGTTGGTTCTAGTTGTTTGTAGTTGGTTCTAGTTGTTTGTAGTTTGTTCTAGTGTTTGATTCAGTTTCCTTTTTTGCATTTTGTTGTATGTTTTTGTAATTGCTAACTATATGGAATTCATCTTCTGCATTTTACAGGTTGTTCTAGTGTTTGGGCATTCATCGAGGCGGTTGTGTTGCCATGGCTTCAAAATCATCTCCGGGTATCTTAATGTAGTTGTATATTTTTTCTAAATAGTAGTTTTGTTATATGTGTCTGCCCATATCTTCATTTGGTATTTATGTTGGACTGCTAGTCTTAGTAGTGTGAACTTCTAACAAGTTTTGTGTGTATGCATTGTTAGACATAGTTTATGTGTGTGCCATTTCATGTTTAAAATGTATATCTTTGTTTTTTGTTTTGTTGTTATCATCTTCATGGCATTGATATTTAGTTTGCCTGTGAAATACTATTCATGGTCATGCTACATCTTTTTTATGTGCTATTTGCTTGGGTCGCGTAGTTTAATTTTGGTTGATCTTCTGTTATGAACATTTTGTTTTACTGCTTTGTTATGTATCGTTGAACTTCTGAACATTCATGATGTATGTAGTAGCACCTCTGGTGTAGATTGTTTTTATGTTTAGTCTGTAGATTTTTTTGTTAGTTTTTTGTGTTTACTGCTTTGTTAGGTATTGTTGAACTTCTGGGTATTGGACATTGTTTGTAAAAGTAGAAGTCCTTTTGGTGTAGGATTATGGATTAGAACTCAGCTGCCTTTTTACTTGCATTTTTTGTAGTTGGTGATGAGTTGAATAGTTCTGAAAAAAATGCCTGCGATCAAGATGGAGCTTCAGAGGTTAATACTGATGCTCCAATATCTGATGTGGCTAAATCACCCATTATCCCTTTGACTGTGATTGCCGAGGTTGCTTTGAGCCTTGAGAATATTTCAAGCCTTGAGGATCTTGCTTCTGCGGCTCTTGCTTCACCTAGTATGTGAAACGCCTTTTCTTTTCGGTGTGTTAGCAGGGGTTTCTTGTTTTTGTTCCCGACCTTTTTTTATTTTTTGCTTCGATTTTTTGTGTTCTTTTGCAGATGTGTCGACAGAGGAGGAAGCTTTGAACACCATCAACGATGTTTTATCTGATTTGGGTTTATCAGAAACCCCTGCTGCTGCTGAGGAGGAGGCTCCGTCAGTCAAAGGTTGTGATCCCGTTCAGGATCCTTTGTGCTCTTGTCAGATGTCAGAGACGCAGTCGCAGTCTGTTGATGGCACTGAACCTGTCACGCAACCCGAGGATGTGCCTCTTCAGCTTCTCCTGGAGGACCAACGTAAGAGGAAGAAGCAAGAAGATTTTGACAAGAAGAGGGCGGCCCGCCTTGACAAAGGTTCTTATGTTCTGGATCTGTTAGATGCGGTGAGCTCCTTTGTTGAGGAAGGCGTGCCATGTGGTAGTGCTAACCTTGTTGTCCTGATAAGAAGAAAATCAAGAAGGCTGCTGCGAGGAAGCTAGTAGTTGGTGCAGTTACTCCTCGGAAGAGCCCACGTGTTTCAAGGCCTGCAAAAGTTGTTGAAGATGAAGGGTTAGGCCTTGGTGGTACGCCACACCGTAGTCCTCACGTGCTTGCATCGCTGTGCCTACACCTTCTCCGCTTGGTCTTTGGTGCATCTGTTAAGGGAAGAAATGCGGCGTCAGCGCAAGGTTCCACATGCAAAGGTCGACAAGGGTGCGAAGAAGCGTTCTCGTGTTAATCCGAAGACAAGGATGATCTTGACTTCAATGTTGATGATGAGGACGGCGTCGATGATGATTGCCGCTACTCGGGTTTGAATGTCTCATGTTTCTTGCTTTTTAGAGCATTTGTCGCTATTGTTGTAGTTTTATTGTTTTAGCATCGCCTTGGCGTACATAGTGACCTACGCTCCATCTCTGTATAGACGAATAAATTAGCCGACGTGCTTTTGCTTTTATGGTATTACTGCCTTTGTGTACATAGTCGAACTTCTGGGTATATACATGAATAAATTAGTTTAACTTGTTGGTATAGATGTTTGATTACTGCCTTAGTGTATATGGTTGAACTTCTGCTTTTTAAATTTCCAACATTCTTGAAAGAATGTTAACTAGTGTCCGTACATGGTTGTACTGCCTATGTAGACATAGTTGGACTTCTGAGATACATGTTTCATTTCTGCCTTGTTGTACATGGTTGAACTTCTGCTATGTAAATTTGCAAACAATTTGAAAGCATGTTAACCACGGTCATACATGGTTGTCGCCTATGTAGACATAGTTGGACTTCGGTATTCATTTTTATTCTTGCCTTGTTGTACATGGTTGAACTTACGCTATGTAAATTTGCAAACAATTTGAAAGCATGTTAACCACGGTCATACATGGTTGTCTCGCCTATGTAGACATAGTTGGACTTGAAATGTACTAGGCGTGTAATTTTGTAGGCACTAGTGGAATTATGGTGTAGCTTGTGTGTCACATTGTGTATCTCATTTTTCGATGTCGGCTTGTGGAAGCGGCTTTGAGAGGAGGAAGAGAGGATGCAAAGCGCCCAAGAAGGTGGCCAAGGAGGAGGTGAGGCGAAACGTTTTAACAAGACGATCCGCTGCTCACTAGGAGAGGTGAAGACGTGTGCAAAAATGCTACAGCCTAGGCACAAGACGAGGGTTATCAAGGCTGGTTTTGGTTGTGTGTTTGACCTGAAGGTTGATTCTAACATTTCTCGTCCTTTGATGGGCAACATCTACATGAGGATTGACCCTGCAACCATGGTTCTTGACATGGGTGAGGCGAACAAGGTTTTGCGTATTACAAGTGATGGTATTCACCATCTGTTTGGATTCCCTCAAGGTAATCGTACCCCTCCTAGGCCTTCGAGTGATGGGTTTGATGATGCTGTTATGAGGTTGAAGGGCAAGCTTGGGTACGCTAGGAGTGAGGACATCAAGACAAAGGATCTGCGGAATATCCTCGCGGATCTTGTGAAGGATGAGACGAAGGATGATCTTGCTCTGCAGGTGTTTTACATGATTGTTTTCATGAAGGTTGTTATCCCTGGAACGTCTACACGAGTGTCCAGGGAGGCAGCAATGGCTGAGAATCTTGTGTTTGAGGATATGGCAGATATGGACTACTGCCAGTTGTTTGTTGATGACCTTCGAAGTGCTGTTATTAGGTATCAGCAAGGTACTAGCAGAGGAAAAGCTGTCACAGGCTATGCCATCGCGCCGCTTCTTATGTACCTGGACTGCCTTATCATTGGCAAGACGCCTAATGTTGATTTGAGGACGCCTCGCATCAATTACATGGATCGGGCCAAGCTTCTTGAGCTCATTGCGGTGACTTAGTCGAGAAGGTGATGATGACCCACCAACCGGGTGTTTGGGAGACTACTGTGAGTGTTTCTTCTTTTCGTGTAGTTAATCTTGCCTTTTGTGTGCATGGTTGAACTTCGCTATGTACATAGATGACCTTGTTTCATATAGGCGGGGTAAATTCTTTGAACTCGCTTGGCTTATATGGTATTCTTGCCTTTGTGTACATATGTGAACTTCTGGATATATTCATATGAAATAAGCTTAAGTTTGTTGTTGCACATGCATGTTTGAACTTCTTCTATGTAAATTTTCTAACATTTTTGAAAGCATGTTAACTTCTGGTCATACGTTGTTGTACTGCCCATGTAGACATAGTTGGACTTCTGAAATGTACTGCGTGTGTAGGCATTATTGGAATTTTTGGTGTAGTTTTTGTATCTGATTGTTCTTCCTTTTTTTCCCTTGTCATTTTTTTTAGTATCAGCTTTTGTGGTACTAACTTGAACTTCTGCTACTGTCTTCTGTATTTCTGCTACCATGTTTTTTCATTTGTTGTGCGACGTGTTGATTTTTGTTTTCATATATGCAGTGGAAGACATAGGCTGAGGTTGTGTTCTTTAGGGTCATCGAACGCCCTGTTCTTACTATGCCTCGTGCCGCCGGCCTATGTAGTGGAAGTCCTTCGAGATTTGAATTCTCGCGGGATGTTAACACTGGTGCCCCCCTTGTAGATCCAGGAGGTTCTTCTGCCCGTGTGAGTGCTGCAGGTGGCATTTCTTCCGAGAGTTTGTTCGATGCTGCGACTATTTCCCTTTCTAGGATTGATGGACTTCTGGAAACTGTTTGTGGAGAGATGGCTCGTGTTCCGACAACGGTTGAGCGCCTTAGTCGTGTGGATGGTATTCTTCCTCCCGGCCACGGTTTTGATGCTGAGTCTTCGAAGGAGCTTTTGCTGATTGAAGCTAAATATCTTGCCGAGCTTCGTCAAAGCACTTCCCACCTCCGGGCTAGTTTTGTGTTGTTCAAGGAAATGCAGGACGCCCAATGCAAGCCTTTTGAAGATGAGGCGTGTTGTTGTGAGAGAGATTCAGAGGCAGGATCCCGCTCATTTGGGTCGTGAAGGAGGCCATGTGGAGCGTACCGAAGAGGTTTGTTTTATGTTGGCTTTTGATATTTCTTTTTGCACTAGTGTTCATTGTTAGCTTTGAGTTACTACTGTTATGCAGTTATAGGGTGACCTTCTCTGTTTATAGGACCTGAACTTCAAGTGCTTATGCACCTGAACTTCTATGATTTTGATGACTGGCCCTTTTTGTTCCTTTTTGTATCTTATGGTAGTTTGGTATGTTATCTACTATGTTTACTGTATTTGTACTTCCATGATGTGTCAGTTGTGATAGCTGACCTTCTCTGATTATGTAACGTGAACTTCTGATGATTAGGTATTTGTTTTCTACATGATTATTTTCTAGTCTTTTTTCTTTTTGGTACTAGTATTTTTTCCTGGGTGACCTTCTCTATTTATATGACATGAACTTCAAGTGCTTCTGCACTTGAACTTCTATGACTTTTGATGACTTTCCCTTTTTGCCTTCTTTTGCATCTTAATGGTAGTTTGATATCTGGTCTACTATGTTTACTGTATTTGGACTTCCATTATGTGCTAGTTGTGATACCTGACCTTCTCTGATTATGCAACATGAACTTTTTGCTGATTAGGTATCTGTTTTGTACATGATTGTTTTTCTAGGCTGTTGATGATGGTGCTGGGGTTAGGGAGGATGTTTTACTGTGCATGAAGATGATCCTGCATGATCCTTGCCCCTCTAGTGATGTATTAGTTGATGTGGTTCATGGCAGTGAAAATAAGGTACCATTTTTTCTTGTCCATTTGTCTTGTTTCCCCTGAGACGCACTTACTGCCCCTGTGCATGAGGTTTAGTCAGCCCATTTTTAAAGACTTTTTGTTTCTTTTTGGAGCAGCAGAATGATGATGTTAGTGTTGCTCCAGAGAAGGTCGCAGAACATGTCCGTCTCGAGCACCGGCTGCTCCGACGGGTTGTCTGGCCGAACCTCGGTCATCCGTTGGCCGAGGTTTCGTCTTTGGCGTGGCAAGACAATGGAGACATCATTTTGGAGAAAGATCATGTTGAGTCTGCTTTGTACAAACTGGTGGTAATCTTCGCCGCAAGCCGGAGAAGTATCGTCTTGTGAGCCATCAGTTGATATTGATCTGTAAACCGGTGGTAGTATCGCCGCAAGCCGGAGAAGTCTGCTGCAGCAGAGCCATCGATTGATGTTGATCTTTGTATAAACCGGTGGTAATCTTCTTTGCAAGCCGGAGAAATCTGCTGCAGCAGAGCCATCGATTGATGTTGATTTGCATGTGCACAATCAAATGTTTTTCTTTTTTAGATTCTCCGGTTGCTTACTGATTTCTTCTTTGGTGTCCTTCCCGACGACGCTGCAAAGTCTACTGAAGACGACGATGAAGATACCGAAAGCGATAGCTATGGAGAGGAGGTTGATCATTCCAGTGCTGCCGCTGGTCTAGGCAAGGATCCATGAAGAGAGGAGCATGCTTCTCTCTTCTTTCCCCATCCCCTCCCCTCTTTGTTGTTTGGTTTTTAGTCCATGATATCCCCTGTGAACTGCCTGTGTGGTCTAGGTTGAACTTCTGGTTTTGTTGTTTGTCGTGTGGGTTGTAAAGAATGTTAAGTGAACCTGTTTTTCTATGTGGGTGGAGGTTTGTAATGCATGTCTTTGTGATGTGTATGATTTGTGGTTTTATCCTTTTTCCGATGTAGCGGTGAGATGTGCTTATGTGCTTTTGAGTGTTTACATTAATTGCTATTTTTCTTTTTGGTGAGCGGATAGCGACCTTGCCGTCGTCCGAAAGAAGGTTGATGACTTTTATTACAGTGTAACTAGGCTTAGGAATGATCGTTCCAAGAGGTGAGTGCAGCTGCTCAATATTTATATCATCCATGTACCCCGTGAATTGCCGGTGGTTTCTTACGAACTTCCCAACTCTATGCACTGAACTTCTTGTTTTTATCTCTCTGGTCTTGAACTTCGGCCTCTTTTGTCTTTGTCATCGCCTATTGTGATATAGCTGAACCTTCGCTAACATGTGTTATGAACTTCCCGAGTTTCGATGCTAACCTTCTTTTACTTTACATTCGCTTGTTTTAGATCAATGATTATGTTCCAAAACAAGGAGTGTGAAGCCACCGTTGAAGGTGTTGCGATATCTTTTGTCCTCATGGAATGCTTCGATCTAATGTGGTGAGTGTGCACTCTATTGTCTCGTCATGAAGTACGTGGATCGAGACAAACTCAACTGTCGTATTGGGTTTGTGTAAGTCAACCATCTGATGATTTCTTTTCCGCTTTTTCCCTACCATTTTTTAGTTTAAACTTGTTTGTCTCGTTTTTATTTTTTTCATATGTTGGTGTTGCGGCATTATTTTAGGACAAGATTTTCAGAGGTCAATTTGATTGGCGTGTGAGGAAGTACTTCATGGCGAGTGGTCCAGATAGCATGGATGCACATGATTCGGTATGCAATATCTTGTTCTTTGCCTCTGTATTAGTTTTGCAGTGCGTGTTAATATTTGTTTTATTTTTCTTTTGTACCGTTCTGATATTAATTCCCATTTTTTAATGATTCGCGTGTTTATGGTGCTTGAGTTGTTTTCCTACTTTTGACCGCTTTGAGGTTCCTGCTTCCATGGGTGGTGTCGGTCATTGGGTGTCGGTATTCCTTGACCTGAAGAATTCAAGGTTCCAGCTTCTTGATTCCTACTATGGACCAAAAGATGAATGTGCGGTACGCCTGTTTTGGCAGATGACCGACAACATCAAGAGGCTTTGGAAGGATGCCAGCAACGACAGGGAGACACCCTTCAGTCCAGTTAGCATCGACGATTTCCCTCTGGATTGGATTGATGTCCCCCAGCAGCAAAACAAGTATGAGTTCCACTTTTTCTCTTTTATCTGATGTGTTTAACTGTAGTTGTACTTAAGCTGCGACATGTTTAATTCATTGGCTTTCTTTTTCTGTTCTAACACTATTCTTTTTACTTTGTTTGATGGCAGTATCGACTGCGGTTTCTTCATGCTTACGAATGTTAATTCGTATCATAATGGGGTTCTTGCAAATTATTCCCATGAGAATATCGGGGGTATCAGGAAGACATGGCTGCACTCAATGGCTTCTTCTAACCTGTTTGAGACAGACTTCCTATCTCTGTTTGGCTACTACACATGTAAGTATTTTGGAAGTTGGACTGTTTACCTGCACTTCATCTTTTATTCTACCTAAACTTCATATCTTTTATTTTTCTAATTGAACTTGAGAGATGATGGCTTTCTATGGTTTTTGTTAGCTGTAGTTGAATGATTTCGAGTTCATCGGTTTATCTTGAACTGTGCCTCTGGTTGTGCACGGGCGTAATTTAGTTTTTTCTCGCAACTAATTTTTTAGGTCAGCTTGAGTAGTAACCATGTCATCTTTATTAGTTGGACTGCACATTGTGATGTTCCTGAACTTCAGTTGTATTTTAATGGTGATGTTTTCTCTTCTTTTTTTCTTTGACAGTGGATCCGTTGGAGTTGACCGATTACCACTACTCATTCCTCGGGTCACAGGAATACCAGCCTAGGGAGGAACCGATGAGTACAGCTCCGATAGAAGATGATAGACCTCGGACCCTCATTCCTTCCAAGTTGGGGGAGCAGGCTGGCGGTATTCGTGGTACTCCAAAAACCCCATGCTACAGGAAGGCTGATGCAGTCGAAGCAGCCGAAGCAGAAGTTATTTCGTCCGATGATGATTTTGAGAAGATTGCTTACCCGAAGAATGCTAAGCGTCTTCTTTGGGCTATTCTTTGGTAGAGGTGGGAAGAATGCATTGATGACCAGGAGGAAACCGCGATTGAGTCAGGAACATAACTAGCTCCAAGCGAGCATCAAGATTGCCTTTGAAGTGGCGTTCTCCTGTCCCTCCCCTGACAAAATACAGTTACCCTCATCTATCCGAGGCCCGAAAGTTGAAACAGTATGTGCTGAGTAAAGACGGACTAGAGAAGTATTCTGGGTGAGTTACCCTCATCTGTCGTTCCCATGCCTAGGAGTTGTAGTGTCTGAACTTCTGTTGTTGTATTGTCTGAACTGCCATTGTTTTAGTATATGAACTTCTGTTTTATGTCTCCTCTTGCCTTTTTTGAGTTATAGTGAATGGACTTCTGTTTTGTTGTTGTATCTGAACTTCTAATATATTTTTTTACCATCCTTTTGTATTCTGCAGGACAAGCTACTGCATGCTTACCATCCCTGGGAATGTGATGGACCTGACAGGAGATTTCCTTTAAAGGCTTTTCGGTGATGGGCAGCAGATGGAAGGAGACATAATGGATTATCTCATAAATTTGTGGAAGGAAAACCCGGAGACCTCTGAGATATTCTCTAATCCTGACAGGGTTGTACTTAGTCCCTACTTCATACAGGTTTTAGTTCTTTGCACCCCTATCTCCTTTTTTTGCCTTAGTTTTGTTGTAGTGGCATCTGTGAGGTGTTTTAATTGTGTTTTGGTGAATGCACAAGATCGCTCGAGTATGATTTCTTCTCATAGCAGTTCCAAAGTTTGATGCAAAAAATCTGCTGGTCTCCTCCCAATGTTTGTTCGCAAGGAAGAAGACCTTCTTAGCGCAAAGTGGTTAGTTTTCATAAATCTTGCTTTTTCTTAATTTCATGTGCATCCTTTTGCTGAGTTTGTCAATAAGTTTTTGTTCATGTCGTTTCTTCAGTACATATGCTTTATAGTTTGTGTTCACCGGTCCTTTCATTCTTGCAGGTTTTAATGATTCTATTCAAGCCAATTGGCACAATGGCGCACTACAGTGTGTACGTGGTGAATCGATATCGTGGGAGCATTGACATCCTCGATTCACTTTCTTACGAAAATATGGAAACGTCGCATTCGAGTTTCCACGGGGACTGCCAAAATATCGTGAGTGTTTCTTAGCCTAGACATCCTTTCACATTCTCTTGTTTGACACGAAGTTTATTATGCCTTGTGTTTACAAAATATGTTCATTGTCTCTGTTTTGGTATCTTTGCTTGAATCGACCGTCATTTAGAAGTTGAACTTCTGCTATTGTTGTTTTAGTGGATCTTACGCAGGTGTCGCTTTTTTATGTACCTGAACTTAACTATTTTTGACTTCATCTAATTTTGATATTTCTAGCAGATGAAGAGATTTGTTGGATTGCTCGAGGAGGTGTACGGCAAGGCTGCATACAAGGCAAGCAAGCGCCTAACTGGGTGACTATTGCAAAGAGGCCGACTTTCATCGATGTTCCGAAGCAGAAGAGTAATAATTGTGGTTTCTTTGCCGTGAAGTTCAGCTCTTCGTATGACGGCGATGAGATTGTTGACGATTTTGGTGATGTTGAAGTATGTTATGTCTTTGTTCTTGTCTCATCATCCTTTGATTTTTCTTGTGTGTTTTTGCTGTGACGCTCCTGCTGTGGTTTTAGATATGCGTTACTAAACCATCGTTTTCACCTTTCTTTTGTTTGCAGGCTGCTGCAGATGACTGGAAGGCCGAGTTCATGCACACTCTGATTTTTAGCGAGAAGAATGAAGTCATGCGTTCAGAACTCCCTAAAGAGATCCAGTCCTTTGGCCCGTGAATTCGAAGCATTAGTTCCATTGTAGATTTGATTTAGTACAGATTTTTAGGTTTGATAATGATTGGAACAATTCCATAAAGATTTGGGTGTAAGAATGTTTTTAGTGATTTGTGTATCTATAGGTGCAGCACTATTACTTATGATATTGTGGACAAATGTATTTGGTGTGAAGAATGATTTGGCTTTGTGACTTTCAATGTACTGCATTGTTTTCAGTATCCATGTGTTGAATGTTTTTGCCACAACAGATGTACCTGAACTTCTCCCTTGGTTATGGTTGAACTACTTGATTTTTTATGTTGTTTATTTTTGGGCCCCAACATATGGAGCTAGACTGCTGGTTTCGGATGGAGAGGATATTTCTGTGTTGTGTAATGTATTGGTAATTTTCAACCCAATCAATATGTATGCTTTTGCATAAAATCTATATTTGTTTTTTGTGTTTTTTCAAGTGTGAATGTATTTCAGCTGTAACTTTGTGCAGAAATATTGTTGACGTTTCTTTATCTTTTGAACTTCTGCACGTATCCAAATAGAACTTCACGGTTGAACGCGTTGTCTTAGGCTTACTAACCTTAGTTTATGCAGTGAAACTTTCTTTTTTAAGCATATTTTTTTCCTACATCAATTTTATATACCAGAACTTCTTCTGTAAGCTGAGTTAAACTCCAAAACTATATGATTATTTGCTGGTTGCTCTTTTATGGAATACAATAGGAGCACCTCCTGCCATAATATACCAGAACTTCCACTGTAATCTTACTTGAACTTCACAGTGTATGTTTTTCATTTTTTTTGTTCTTGCTTGCACTCTGCATGGAATACATGACCAGCACATCACTTCCTCTCATAACATACCAGGACTTCTGCAGTAATATTACTTGAACTTCAGAGTGTATGTTTTTCAATTTATTAATGCTTTCTCTTTCATGGAATACATGACCAGCACATCACTTCCTCTCATAACATACCAGGACTTCTGTAGTAATATTACCTGAACTTCAGAGTGTATGTTTTTCAATTTAACACTGCTTGCACTTTCATGTAGTACATCACCAGCACATCACTTCCTGCCATAACATACTAGGACTTCTGCGGTAATATTACTTGAACTTTACAGTGTATATTACCAGGGGATGATGACATAATGTTCTAATTGTGTTAATTGACCTATTCTAATTGTTCATGAGCCTTGCGCTCCTCCTAGGCTTTGGTGGTAGAGGTTTTTTCTTGACATGTACCTCTTCCTCTTCATCGTCCTCTTCCTCTTCAGTGTCGCCTTCCTCTTCCTCTTCGTCGTCGCATTCCACTTCCTCTTCATCTTCGTCTTCCTCTTCTTCGTCGTTGTCTTCGTCTTCGTCTTCCTCTTCATCTTCCACCACCTTCTTGTTGTTGGCTCTAGGTCTTGTTTTCTGTTTCTTCTCTTGCATTTTGCTTGTCTTTTCAGCATCTGCGCGCTGCGGGCATGTTCTTGCATTATGTGGTTCATACTTCTTGCATATGCTACAAAGCCTGTTGCTTGCTTTTTGTGGGTGTGGTCCCTTCTTTTGTTCCATAGCCTTGGTCTGTTGTTTCTGAACTTTGGGTTGCTGGACCTCCTCAGCATTGTTTCTTTCCAAGAGTGTTGGATAGGTCAGCTTGTTGTGTCTCGCAACCTGGTTGCACACACTACATTTCCTGTGTCCAAGCACTACTAGGGAAAAGCCTATACACAGAATCTTACCAGCAGCGCTCTTCAAAATACCACGCTACTGCTACTTAGCAAAGAAGCGGCGTGTCAAACGCGCTCTCGACTTGTAAATAGCGATGGCGTGTGTAGCTTTTCTGGCCATCTGCTATAGTTGCCATGACCTTGGCCGCCCGCTAGCTATAGCGATGGCGACTTTCATCAGAGCTCTGCTACTCGGAGTTAGGTATCAGCAGCGTTTTGGCAAACGCGCTACAACTATCCCTACCTTATCCCCACGGAGGACCGGCCCTCTCACTCACACTCTCACTCTCGCTTGCGTCAGCCGTCGTCGTCGTCTGTCGCCGCCGCCTTGCCCGTCCGTCACTCCGCCGAGGTACTCCCTCCTTCCGTCCCTCCTCCATCCTCCTCACATCCTCCTCTCACTTTCAACCGCCCTCCCTCCTCCGCCGCCCTCCTCCCTCTGTGGCCGCCCTCCTCCCTCCTCCGCCGGCAGCCCTCCTCCCACCACCCTCGACCTCGCCGCCCCTAGCTACCTCTCGTCGCCCCCACCCCCGCCACTAGTTAGTACTAGATTTAGTAGTAATAGATGTTAATTTAGGGTTAGCTAGTACTAGATGTTGCTTAGTTAGTACTAGATTTTTAGTAGTAGTATTGGTAGTTGAACTACTTTAGTTGTAGTTGAACTAGTTTAGTAAGTAAATTAATAAACTAGTTGAACTAGTTGAATTAATGAACTAATCTATTTTTAGTAAGATAATTAATATAACTAGTTGAACTACTTTATTTTTAGAAAGAACTAGTTTTTTTCTATTTATAGTAAGTTTATATTTAGTAAGAACTAGTTGAATTAATAAAACTAGTTGAACATGTCATGTTTGTTGTTAGTGATAACTTATATGGTTTCAGGTGACCTCCGTCGTCCCCGTCACCGACCCCCTCCGACATCCCCGCCGTTGTCCTAGTCACCGATCCCCTCCGACATCGAGGTGAGACCAGCCAAATATCCTTGTATATCTTGTGTTGTTGCTCAAATTGGATGTGGTTGCCCAAGTGGCCGTTCATGTTCAGTTTACATCTCCGAGTGGCCTATGTTTTGCGGAGTGTTGATTAATTTCCGTTCCGCAAATTTCAGCGCTCGATATGTCCTTTTTAGCAAAGGTCATGCGGATTTTGTCGTGAATTCTGGCATGATTTGTGCTAGAATATGTACAAGTTTAATCTTTGAATTATGATTGTAGGAAATGTCGTACTTTCGGACGACGACGGTCTCCGGGGAGTGTAGCTGGTGCCACGACGATCGAGGTATGTGTGACAGTTCGTTCGGTCGGGCTGACGATCGGCGCTTGACATTAAGCTCGAGGAGACCTTCGATTGTGAAGCGATGCGCAACAACGACAAGTGTTTTTCTCCATTAAGCATGACTTCAACTATTTCAACGTCTAATTTTCATATTTTACAATTCGACTAGCTTATCCCATGCCATGCAAGGCGCTATGTCTTGGAGAGGATGGGTTTTGAAGACCATGAAAATTTGAAACAAAGAAAATACACCTAAGGACCCATCATGATATGGATTTTGAAGTAAATCTGTACAATGCTCAGGGCGTAACCCATTTTGGTTGCCAAAATTGGGAAGCACTTTGCAAAATGTATGGTTTTATGAGGGTATGATTGTCACCATGGATCTTGGTGATCTGACAATGAGGAAGACAATATGGACATTTGGGTCCTTGTTGATACGCTTCGATTGTCTTGCTATGTGAGTTTCTCAAACATAGTTATTAACTAATTTATATTATTTATTTCAAAATAGTTGATAGCTTATTTCCATTGTGACTTATTTTGATTCTTCAAAGACTGTGCGGAAGATGGTAGATAAAACCCATTACAATCAAGGCACCCAATTAACGTATAAGGAGAAAAATCATCGATCGCATTTTGTACTCTTCTTGAGAATTACAATGACTATTATCGAACTCCTCCAAATTATGGTGAATCGTGCCACTAGTGCATGTGTTGAACAACGATAACTTCTCTAGAGATACCTGGTAAGATTTTTAATATTATGACATCCGTGCATTTTTGCATACTTCTAAAACTAGCACATCATTGCTAACTACGAAGTTATTATTATGTTTTTCAACGAAACTCCCGATGGATTGTGTGCCTCATCGATGTCTCTGCATAGTCGCCTCTCGATTCTGAACATCTTGCCGGAGTAAATCTCGGAGCTCACTGTGCATATCGGATTACTAAAACCCGTGAACACATGATCATCAGAGAATGGAAGAAATGTATGGACATTCGCAAGGAGGTTCTTGGAAGTAACATTCAGTGAAAGGCGAGAATGGGAGACAGGCTAATCTCCATTCTCCATAATGGAGAGTTAGGGGCTATCTTGTTTTTTGTTATTTTACCTTAGAAAATGTAGTAGGTCTTAATCGAATGTAATAGGTCCTATGAGGTACAATATGTTTATTATGTGGTAATGTGTTAGAGTTGATAATGATGATCTTGAGGAGGTGTTATGTGATGTTAATGATGAAAACGATGATATTGAGGAGGTGTTATATGACAATGATGTATTATGATGCTAAGTTGTTAATGATATGATGATGATGATGATATTATTATATCATTGGGTGAAAGAACCGCGGATTAGTTTCAAGTGGATGGACATCCACTTGAAACTAGTCCACTGATTCTTTCACCCCATGATGTAATAACTCATTATGATGTAAAACAATCTCTAAATTCTGTTGTATGAAAACTTGTGTAAAGGTGTATGAATACAATATGAAAAAGAAAAGAAATAAAATACTAAATAATAGTAGTAGAGCGGGTAAGGAGAAGCGCTACTACTAATTACCAGTAGTGATGTCCTAAAGAACCACTGCTACTAAGTCAATTTAGCAGTAGCGTGGGTCAAGACGCGCTATTGCTAAGAATTAGCTGTAGCGCCTTATCAGTAGCGCTCCTACCCGCGCCACTGATAGGCCCAAAACCCGCGCTGCTGCTAGGATTTTCCCTAGTAGTGAAGTGGCACTCCGTTCTCGTCGCGCACGACGACTCCTCCTGCAGGTGGTGCCTTTATTTGAGCTCTCTTGTCACTCTTCTTTGCTGCAATAATTTTCTTTCTACCCTTTGTTTCAGAATACAACGGCAATTTCATCGTCTCTTGCTGTCGCGGCTCCATTGACTGGCCATCACCCTGCTTGCATTGGCTGGCTTCAACAAATGGCGCTGAGCATTTCAGCTGCATAATAATGAAGGTCATCTTCAATTGCAGCGTCCTCTTCAGCCATCCTTTCGTCAGCATCCGCTTGATTTGCTGAATGTATTGCATCAAGCTCTTCCACAAGCCTCTTGAGAACATAGTATGCTCTGTCATATTGCTGGTCACATCTCATTGCTTTTTTGTTAACCATCAAATTCAGCTGCAGCAATATGTCTTGCTTCGATAGCCTTGAGCTACCATCCGATGCCGTTGTGTTGTAGTCCCTTGTATCAAAAGTTGGTTGTGATCTTGCAGTCTTTGTGTACCGTTTGAGGATATACTTATTTGGAAAATTGTCAGGCTTGAGGTAGTCAAGTATGTTCATGATGTGAAGGCAGAACAGGCCTGCATTTTTGTGATGAATGCAGAATGCATAGTTTGAGAGCCAGCAATGAGTTTCATAAATTTTGATATGATACTACCAGTCTAGCTATTTAATGAGGTTGTTTTTTCGCTCACCTATGTGTGTCCAGAGCTTGCATTCACACTCGTATATTTCATTCTCGGGTCGGCTACAACACAGAATTCATGCTTTGACCGGAAAATCTTTCTTCATCATCATGGCGGGCTTGTTGTGGTAGTACACAAGGTACTTAGTTGGCTCACTTTGACGCTTTATGCTGAATAGCGTTGCCTTTCTCATCGTATTCCTCATCTCGGTGTACACGGCTCGTGTATTTGATGGACATGTCTTCCTCGAGGCCGTAGGTTGTTTTTGTCACGAGATTAGTCGCACATGTCAAAAGCGAGGTATTAGTCGAGGCAGAGTCATGGGTTTCATTTTTAAAAGTTCAAAGTGCACATGTTCAAGGCAAAAGCAGAACATGATGGGGGTGTTTTGTACTTTGTCATCTTACCATCTTGGTCATTGTTTGCTCGTTCTCATACGCATCCAAGTTTGTATGCAAGCATTGACCCGCCTAGCAAACTTGTGTAGGTTACTGTGTCCCTTGACAAACCCTTTCTTTATACGTGGTTCATGCTCTCGCCGTTGTGTGGAAGTCATTCTAGCATAGAAAATGTTCTTGTAATATTTGAAATCCACATCTTCCTATCACTCAGAGTGCATCATCATCTGGTCGTTCTCCGGTTTGTACTTGTGCACGAGTTTAGCCCATGCATCTTCAAACTCCGTTGGCATCACGCCGATTGAATATAGCTGTGAACTCCTCTTTGAATCTTTTGTACTTGTTGCCAAAGAACGCGAGGTATTCCCATACTTCTTCAAGATGTGCCAGCGGCATAGCTTGTGGGCGGTGTTGGAAATGATTGTGGTATAGCTTTACGCCATCGATGGGCATTAGTCGCATGAATTAAAAAATGAAACTTGATTCTTTTTTGTACCGATGGTGAACTTATGTTGTACAAGTACTTGAACTTCAGATGAAGCAATATGACTATCTAAAAATGGCACATGTATTTTTCCTTCTGACGGGGTTCTTGAACTTCTGTGGTACCAGTGCTTGAACTTCACATAAATAACTATATTTTTCTGAACATGTTACATGTTTTTTTCTGGACATCTTTTTATCCTTGAACTTCTATGATTCATGTACTTGAACTTCACATTCATGACTAGTTTTTTTCTAAACATGTGACAAAAAAAAATTGCTTTCTTCTACTGTTTTGGTTGGACTTCTGTGCTAACAGTGGTTGAACTGCTTGCTGTATATTATTTTCAGAGAAAACCAAATATACCCAATACAGACCCACAGACTGGAAAGATGATGAAACTTGAGGAGTTCTTTATTTGAACTCACCTATTAGAATGCAAGTTGGGTGCTTGTTGTTCATGCACCGTAGAAATGTATCGAAGAGCCACTTGAATGACTTTGCATCTTCGTCTCTTATCAGGGCAACAGCAAATATCGTTGACTGCAAGTGATGGTTTGTTCCAACAAACACTCCCAGGGGCATATGAAATCTGTTGGTCTTGTAAGTTGTGTCGAATGTTACGCAATCGCCGAAGTCTTGATAGGCTCCTCGGCAGCTTGCATTGGACCAGAAAATGTTTTTAATTGACTTGCCTTTGTCCACTTGGATGCCGTAGAAAAACTCATCATTTATCGCCTTCATGTCTTTGAAGAATGAAACAAGTTTCAATACATCATCCAAATCATCTTTCTTTGCATTCATGGCTTTCCTGCAAATCACATGCAAAGATGCATTTGTTTATTTTTTGCTAGCAAATGATTGTGAGCTAGGATGCTATTTTTACATTGCGGTATGTTGGTGTTTGAGTACTTACTTGTTTAGCGGGTCTCGTCGGTCATGCTTAGGAAGTAGCTTCCATCTTCATTTTCAGATAGCATGGACATGATTGTCATGTGCTTGACATCATAGTCTTGCAAGAGCTTTACGTACTCCAAAATAGTGGGGTCATAATTCTTGTGTGAGTGCAAAACACCGGCATGTCATCGGTTTGCATGATTTGGTGATTATGATTGTACTCAATGTCCTTTGCCACGCATGTGCCATCCTCCTGCACCTTCACCCTCATTCTTGCATTGCAGCCCGTCCTCTGTGATGTTTTGTTTCGCTTCCTGCTGGCCTCTGAAACTGAACATGTGTGTATCCCTTGGAAGGCACAAACAAAATACTTGTGGTTGTCATTTCCACCCGTCTTCCTGATTCCAAAACCAGCGTGTCTGGCGTATCTGTTATAAAATTCCCTTGCTTTCTCTACATCTTTGAATCGCATCTTTAGTCTTGGTATTAGATAATCCGGTAGATCTGGCGTCTGCAGAAAAAGAAAAATAAATGCAAACAACACCTTAAAATGCAGTTTATGAACTTGTTATTATGGAGGGAGAAGAAATTTTGCAGATAATACAAGATGCGTATATAAATATTTTTTGTTTCACTTACGTGCGTGTATGATCGCAACTCCTTAGGTGTTGGCTGCTGTCCCTCTGGGATGGGGCATGGAGGAGTAATCATAGCAGGATGCGGCAGTGGATCACGAGGAGGAAGTAGGGCTGAAGATGGCCTCTCTCTTGTTTGCGTCCTTTTTGCTTGAGGTGGTTGTGGAGGTATTGCGATCCTAGTCTTGGTTTGCTCTTTTGTTCTGTGAAGCAAACCATCTACCTTTTGCCCCGTACAATCCTAACTTGTAGCAGCAGCAGCAGGATCAAACGGTGGTAGTGTGCAGATCACTCTCCTCCGTGTGTGTGTTGTTGTTGGATTTGTCCTGGGATCCGGTTTAGTTGCTTCGCTTTGGCATTGATGAGGCACACCAGGATAACCTCCAGAGTTACATGCAGGACTTGAGCTAACCCCCTCCTCCATCGGCGTGCTTGGGAGTCTGCTGGTGGATACAAAGAATCCGCGGGGGATTTCCGGCGTCACCCAATTAGGTGGAGGCGCAAACTTGCGCGGATAGGGCTGAGACCCAACTTCTCGGAAGTATCCGTGTGTTTCGGGTGTCGTCCATTTTTTGTCTGGAGCAGGTTGGTAATGATGTTGGTGCGTTTGAGGTGCGACCCATTGAGAGGGTGGTGCAACGCGTACAGGCTTTGGATTGTGTACTTGCTGCTGGGAACTTCTAAGCTTCTTCAAGCGTCTCTCGTCTTGCTGACATAAAAGGAAAAAATGCCTGTTAGCACACAAGTTATATCTGCATATACCTTCATAACTGAACTTATGTGACGCCCCGATAATTAAGCAACAGTGATCCCTGCTAATGATGCCACGTCACCTCGGTTACTGTGGATAAACTCGCATTAGTTCTAAACCTAGTTCGGATTTCAAATTTAAAACCGAGGCAAACAATAAAAGTTTTCAAACATTAAAACTAAAATGTTCGGAGTGTGCCAATTAATGCTTAGGTATTTATGGTGAAGAAACCACGCTTTTACAAAATGCCTAAATACTTTAAAATAAATTAAAACAGAAAAGAATAAATAGAAAGAAAAGGAAAGAAATGAAAATACAAATAAAAAGAAAGACCCCACACCCTTGCATTGGGCCTCGGTATTGGCCACCCAACCGGGCCGGCCCACCTAACCCTCCATAACCCCCAGCGGAAACCCTAGACCGACCCCCCACTTCCCCACTCGCCTCCCTTACGATCCCTCTACTCCCTCTGTTTTGCCCGATCCGGATCGGAAATGCTCCCTAGCTTGGCGTCGTCGCAGCCACCTCATCGACGCGGCCCCCGGAGACCCTCCTCGCCGGAGTGGCCCCCCCCCACCGCCCATGCCTTCGTCGCTCCGTCCGTGGCTCCTCGCCGGCTCCACCAACCCTCACCACCCTCTCACCGACCTGGACGCGTCGCCCCCGACCCCGTCGTCATCGCCGGCGCCAGGCGCTGCCCCACCGCCGCCGCCCTGTGCCGGATCGACCTCGCCGTGGCCTCCTCATCTCCTCCCCACGGGTCGCCCCTGAGCCTCGCCGCCCCGCTTCTCTTCAACGCTGGTGATGCCCTCGGCCTCTCCCCCTCGATCTGTGTCGCCGGCGCTATTCATCGCCAGCAGATGACCTCTTGCCTTGCCGCTTCGCTCGCCACCGGACCTCGCCGTCCACTTTTCGCCCATTGCTTTCGCCTAGCTCGTCGGCCCCGCTGCAGCTTTTGCGGAGTGCCGCTGCTCCCAGCCGCTACTACCGCGCCGTCCAGCCTTAACGTTGATGCGCCATGTGACCTTGATCTCGCTGCGTGCCGGTGGCCTTGCACCGCCAGCGCTCCCTCGCACGAAGCGCCCATGACCAGCGCCGCCCGTTAACCATTGCCGGGATCAAGATGGCCCTGTGCCTATGACATGAGGGGCCAGGCCCTAAACGAAAATTTAAAAAAGATTTAACAAAATAAATAAATAAATAAATAAATAAAATATTAATTAGTTAATTAATTAAAGAAATAAATAACAATTGATCTGATTAGATTAACCTAATCACCTAGTTAGTTAATTAATCTATTAGGTTAGTTAACGATCGATGGCAATTTGGGACCACACGTCGGGTTGACCAGGTCGATAGTTAACGTTATTGCGACATCACTCGATGTCATCTTGATGTCATCATTACTATTACGGATAATATTGGATTTAAATAATTAATTAAATTCTAGAAATTAATAAAATCTTTAGAAAATCATATCTTCTAATCCGTAACTTTCGGATGAAAATACTTTCTACATGAAAGTTGCTTAGAAACGACGAGGCGAATCGGATCATAACCCGTTAAATCGCCACGCGTCCCTAGCATAGAGAACCTGCAACATTTCACCTTGGTTCATCTGTCTGAAAACACGAAACACCGGGATACTTTCCGGATGTTTCCCCTTCACAGTATCACCTCATACGCGTTAGAACACGTCTAGCTCTGCTTGTTCTGTTATGCACTTGCTTGCTATGTATTTCTGTTTCTCCCCCTCTTCTCTCCGGTGGCCCGTGGCGATGTTGATGCCCCTGTGGGCGACTACGCCGTCACGGCGACCCTCCTTCTTGTCTCGAGCAACGAGCAAGCCCCCCCCCCCTTGATCACGAGATATCGCCTATTCTTCTCTATCTGCTTGCATTAGAGTAGTGTAGCATATTCTTGCTTTCCGTTAATCTGTTACGATGCATAGCGACATTGTTGCTACATCTGTTGATACCTTACGCAATCCTAAATACTTAGTATAGGATGCTAGTTTATCATCATTGGCCCTACATTCTTGTCGATCGCCTTGCTATACTATTGGGCCGTGATCACTTGGGAGGTGATCACGGGTATATACTATACATACATACATACTTGAGATGGTGACTAAAGTCGGGTCCGCTCGAAGATTACCCATGAGTGATTCACGGATTGGGGCTGAAAGGACCTTTGTCCCGCGGCCCTCTGTGTGGTTATTTGTGGCGGAGCGGCAGTGGAGTTGAGACCACCTAGGCGAGAGGTGGGCTGGCCTGGTCGGCATCATGGTTGCTTCATAATAACACGCTTAACGAGATCTTGGTATTTGATCTGAGTCGGCCATTTGGTCTATCGCACTAACCATCTCGCGGGAGTAGTTATGGGTATCCCGCGTCGTGGTATCGGCGAAGCCTTCTTGGCGTCGGCGGCGAGTGGCGCGCCGGATTGGGCGTAAGCTTTGCACTTGTATTAAGGGGCTAGTTACGCTTTCGCCACGTCGCAAGCGTGCGGTGTGCAAAGGCGATGGGCCCGCACCCTGCGCCATAGGAGTTAGACCGGCGTCTTGACCTCTCTGTTGTGCCTAGGTGGGGCTGCGGCGTGTTGATCTTCGAGGCGGGCATGACCGAGGAAAGTGTGTCGGCCAAATGGGATCAAGCGTGTTGGGTTATGTGGTGCACCCTGCAGTGAAGTTTATCTATTGAATAGCCGTGTCCCTCGGTAAAAGGGCGATCCGGAGTTGTACCTTGACCTTATGACAACTAGAACTGGATACTTAATAAAACACACCCTTCCAAGTGCGGATACAATCCGGTGATCGCTCTCTAACGAGGCGACGAGGAGAGGATCGCCGGGTAGGATTATGCTATCGATGCTCTGGAGATGCTACTTGGAGATGCTACTTGGAGATGCTACTTGGAGGACTTCAATCTACTCTCTTCTACATCTTTGCAAGGCGGAGGCTGCGGAGCGTAGTCTTCGACATGATTAGCTATCCCCTCTTATTACGGCATTACGCAATTCAATCCACCGATATGGCCCTTTACACATATACCCATGCATATGTAGTGTAGCTCCTTGCTTGCGAGTACTTTGGATGAGTACTCACGGTTGCTTTCTCCCCCTTTTCCCCTTTCCTTTCTTTACGGTTGTCGCAACCAGATCTTTGGAATCGAGAGCTAGACGCCACCGCCGATGGCGACTACTACACCGGAGGTGCCTACTACTACGTGCAGCCGCCGGCGGCGACCGGGAAGTAGTTTAGGAGGATCGAGGCGGGAGGCTGCGCCTCTTCGTCTGTATCGGTTTGTGCTAGCCTTCTTAAGGCAAACTTGTTTAACTTATGTCGTACTCGAGATATTGTTGCTTCCACCGACTTCGTCTATGATCGAGCACTTGTATTCGAGCCTTGAGGCCCCTGGCTTGTATTATGATGCTTGTATGACTTATTTATGTTTTTAGAGTTGTGTTGTGATATCTTCCGTGAGTCCACGATCTTGATCGTACACATTTGCATGCATGATTAGTGTACGATTGAATTGAAGCGTCTGAGATTAATATCGAGCCATTGCTGTAAGAATCCCCTTCCCAACTCCTTGGCGAAGTCGGGTCTAGGCGTTGCAAAACTTTTACTAACATGGCTGTGTGTCTTACGGGCTGCGTTGCCATTGGGTGGTAGTAGGATCTTTTATTCCTCGACCTATACTCGGGACTCGACATCTCTTCTATTCGGGTTAAGCGATTTTACTAACTTTCGGACTCTAGGTTCTCGATAATACTTTCTCCGGAGAACCCTTTTCTGAGATGATCATCTGCTGCACCAGAAGGATCCGAAGATACTCTCCGATGTTCTCTTGAGACTTTATGGCGTCGCTTTTGCAATTCCCCTCCATCAATAAACCCCTATGGATAACCACGTATACTCGCCATTCATACAATGCGTCCTAGTTGATCTTGTTATTACAAGATACACCGAAATTCTCTCTATTGTTTCAAGAATACTTGGTGCCTACTGCCTTGCAGTTCCTTACCACCTGAATACCCCTACGGATAATTTCTCGCAATTACCGAGTATCCACTCATCCCCAGTTGATTCATGTATGTCACCAATCCTCGAAATATCATTCGATCTTCCGAAAATCCTGAGCATCCTGTTACTCTTGAAATTCTTGATTGCTTGCATTATGGTTAATCCTATAAGTCTAGTAATCTTGTTGACATCCATTGTCATTGTCACTTTGAGTCCGTTGATTCGATTTGTTGCGAATGCTCGCAATCCTCAAACAGATCCTAGAATTCATCCTTAGGCTCGAGCGTCGTTTTAATCATGAGCGGTTCTCGCCAATTAAATTGTCATCGATTGTGCCCTAAGTCTATTGAACTTATCCATCCTTGATCGGGCGTGCGCTTCGATCCTTCGCTTTGTAAATCATAATTCCTTAGCAATTGAGCTCTAAGTTATTGATTGTTTCTATAATCCAATGTCTTTGCCTTGCTTCTTCCTCACGGTTGTGTGCGATACTCACCCCGGATCCTTTGTTGGATTTTATCCGACAATATCCTTCATATTCAATAACCTTGAGCCTTTCCTAGGATATATACGCCTTTGGTAAATTGTATCCTTTGCTTTGTCAACCATGCTCTACTTTGAGCTTGTGTTAATTACTCACGAAGTTAAGTGGTATATGTTCTAAGAAGCCCCGATGGCTTGAACATATGCCTTCCTTAATATGTGTGAACTAGAAAGTTTTCACGAGTCATACACTCCTGGTATTTTGCCAGATAAAATTTCAACACTACAACCTCCTCGAAAGTCAGAAGTGAATGAAAGGTTTTGCATTGGAGAAGTGGGAGTCGACCTTGAACTTGTGTTCATGCCCATGCACACGATGTAGATCTTATCTCTTAAATTAATTATCCCTTTGGTATAAGTTCATCTTATATCTGGGATCTGGCCTTTTGCAATCGTGGTTCCGACCCTGTTCTCTTTTAAATACCATTTCTCGTGCAAGTTTAAGCACTGGTCTTCTGTAGAGCAATAGCCCAGTCCAACCTCTACTTTGGTCTGTCATCAAGTATTACCCCCTGGTATCTCAAGGATATCAACCCATTGCACTTCATCTTATGAATTTCTGACGAAGTAATACCTTTCCCCATCATAGTCACTCCACGGGTTCTAGGCTATCATCAACCAAAAACACCGGGTTGTGAATCGAATCAACACTCAGATTTAGTACTCCCAGTACTTTGTTGTTGAGAATTTTAATACTCCATCAAGTCATTCCTAGCCTGATCAGCGATATCGTTATCATGCTAAATTTTAACCGTGCTACCTGGTCCTTATTCCCGGAGCACAACTTTCGACGATTGCTAAGCTTACGGCGATCGTCCTCGGCATATCATTTCGCCTTGAACAACAATCTTTGATTTCAAGTTTGTATTGTACTAGTGGTTTCAATAACCTTTCGCTTCATAATTCCTTTGACTTGTTGTCATCGCCGATCAATTACACCTTCAAGAAATCTCTCGACAATTGTGTCGGATCACCTTCAACACTTTGACTTCTTCCGAGATGTTAACTATGTTCATGATGAGAAATACCCTCCTTGCCCTCGATGATTTTATTATCATCGACAACACCCTTGACTTCCTCTCATCGCGAGCTTGTCCACATTAAGAATACAACCTGCTCTCCAGCTAATGTTGTGTTCTGCCTTGAAGTATTACTGTCTTTTCTATCAATAATGTTGTGAGGATTGCTCCACCTCTTAAGAGTTCTTGAAATAGTGATACTTCTCCCCATCACCTTCTTTCCTAGTCCCCGTGTTGTTTCTAACCGGAATACTGGCAATTGAACTATGATGTGTGAATTCAAAATTCCTAGCAACCCTATTGCTTTGAAGTGAATGGTCAATAACTCCATGCTAAGTCTTTTGGTTATTGATTCGCCATTCTAACATTGATCATGCTACCTAAGCCCATATTTTGGGTGCACCTTTCAACCAATGTTTAATTATGTATGTTTCCCTCGAGCATACATCATTATATCATCAGATCTGACAAATGTTATCTCCTTGTCCGCATAATTGTGGGAACCCATCTTTTTGGAAATCTCAATGAATTTTTGCTGACTCCATCAGCCACCTCCTCATCCCCTCCTTGGTGTAATGATGAACTGTTATTTTAGGAACCCGCTCCCATAGTTCATTTCCCGAGAATCTTGCAATGTCATTTCATCGAATTTGTGTTGCACCTTTTCTTCTCGGACATCCCGAGTTTGAGGTATCATGACACCAACCGGATCTGAATCTCGGTCAGATATGATGGTTGGGACAACTTTACAAGAGTTATGATGTTGGTCCTTTGATGACCCGGTAAGGTGATGTCATGCCTAGCACACTTGACCGAAGGGACTATTGTTATAGTTCTTCCTTTTAGCAATGTTAGTCATTCTTTCGTGAGGAAATTGTAAGACTTACTCTATAAGTTGTTCCTGATGGATCCTTTGTGTTACCAAAGTCTGATCTTCACCTGATGACCATGTCAATGCTATCTCGAAGCATGTCGGTTGTACTCTGATTTTCAACAAGAACATTTGAAGCCCAATGCTAAATGTTTCCTGCTCAATTATCCAAACACCGTTGTATGGGTAACGTCATGAAATTTCTCTCCCCTCAGCTAGAGGATTTTCTACATAATATCCTGTCATGGATATCATGCTCCGCTTGTCCTTGGGAAGGATATACCCCTGAAATATGTGTTTAAACACATTTTCCCTTCCATTGTTTTGTTTAATCTGATAAACATAATTTCCTTTCCATTGTTTTGTTTAACCTTCTGTGATCAATATGGCATCAACAATAATATCTCCCTGCTTATGTAAACACCATGGTGTACAACTTGGTCAGTAAGACCCTGTTACTATTGTTGATGATATTCCGGTAACCACTGATGGACGAGAACTTTGCCTATTGGTCTGCCTCATTCAACGAGCGGGAAAATGGTTCTCTTCGTCCCTCGCCCTTGGTACTGATGTTGTTGCCGACTTAATCGACAGACTATCCTCTGACATGCCTTGCTTACATGATCGTGCAAGATGTCATCGCCCTTCCTACTTTTAACCCACATGGTGGGCCCATAACCCACAGTTTCACAGGATCAAAACCTGACTCTCCCGTACACCCCCTGTTTCCAAAATTATTCCTCGCGCTTGGCTTCGTATGTAATTCATGAGCCACCTACTAGAGATCATTACTTCTGGTATGAAACACAATACTTATTCGCGTTGCTCTAGACCCTTTTCACACTTTGTTTCATGCATCGAATGATTGTCTATCCGCTTGAAACTTCTTATGGTACCTTCTTACTTTGCTCTCGATATCTTCTTAAGGTCAATTCGAGAGTTATTTTCCACCACCTTCCCTGATGTTATCTACCGGTTAGTCAACCGTGCGAGAGTCCGTTCCCCGGAATAACCCCTTATTCTTTCGTAAATCACGATGGAGTTCTCGAAGAAAGGAAGACGCCTTCATCATGATGACTGGAAGCGGAGAAATGAAGACATCAACGTAGTGGATCGACCTCTTCGAGAAGAGCAACTATGACCGAGAAGAATCGTTAGAATTTCGTAACGGATCCATTCCCCTTATAACGCTCCTAAATCTCGGGCGAGATTTCTTGTAGTGGAGGAGAATTGTGATGCACGGATAATTAAGCAGCGATGATCCACGCTAATGATGCCATGTCACCTCGGTTACTGTGGATAAACTCGCATTAGTTCGAAACCTAGTTCGGATTTCAAATTTAAAACCGAGGCAAACAATAAAAGTTTTCAAACATTAAAACTAAAATGTTGAGTGTGCCAATTAATGCTTAGGTATTTATGGTGAAGAAACCACGCTTTTACAAAATGCCTAAATACTTTAAAATAAATTAAAACAGAAAAGAATAAATAGAAAGAAAAGGAAAGAAATGAAAATACAAATAAAAGAAAGACCCCACACCCCTTGTTTGGGCCTCATTGTTGCCCCCAACCGGACAGCCCACCTAACCCCTCCATAACCCCCAAGCGGAAACCCTAGACCGACCCCGCCACTTCCCGCTCGCCTCACTTACGATCCCTCTACTCCCTCTGTTTGCCCGATCCGGATCGGAAATGCCCAACGCCCGCATCGTCGCAGCCACCTCATCGGCGCCCCGGAGACCCTCCTCATGCGGGCGGCCCCCCATCGCCCATGTCGTAAATCGCTCCGTCCGTGGCTCCTCGCCGGCTCCACCAACCCTCACCACCCTCTCACCGACTGGGCGCGTCGCCCCGACCCGTCGTCATCGCGGCGCCTTGAGCGCCGCCTCATGGGCTGCTTCACCGCCCGCCTGTCTGCCGGATCGACCTCGCCGTGGCCTCCTCATCTCCTCCCACGGTCGCCCCGAGCCTCGCCGCCCGCTTCTCTTCAATCTTTGGTGAGGCCTCGGCCTCTCCCCTCGTCTGTGTCGCCGGCGCCGTTCACTTGCCAGCTCTTGACCCCGCGCCCTGCCCTTTCGCCAGTAGGACCTCGCCGTCCCTTTCGCGCCCATTGCTTTCGCCTAGCTTTCGTCGCCCCACGCTTGACTTGCGGGTGCCCGCCTTCCCAGCCGCTACTACCGCGCCGTCCATCCTCAACGTTCTTTGCGCCGTGACCTTGATCTGCCGTGCCCGGTGGCCTTGCACCCACCGCGCTCCCTCGAACACGGCGCCATGACCAGCGCCGCCCGTTAACCCTTGCCGGATCCACTATGGCCTCTGTGCCTATGACATGAGGGGCCCAGGCCCTAGAACGAAAATTAAAAAAAAAGATTTAATAAAATAAATAAAAAAATAAAATAATTAAAATATTAATTAGTTAATTAATTAAAGAAATAATTAACTTAATTGATCCTGATTAGATTAACCTAATCACCTAGTTAGTTAATTAATCTATTAGGTTAGTTAACACTCAATGACAGCTGGGACCCACACGTCAGGTTGACCAGGTCAATGGTTAACGTTGACTGCTGACATCACTCTGATGTCATGCTGATGTCATCATTTACTATTCTGGATAATATTGGATTTAAATAATTAATTAAATTCCAGAAATTAATAAAATCTTTAGAAAATCATATCTTCTAATCCGTAACTCGGATGAAAATACTTTCTACATGAAAGTTGCTCAGAATGACGAGACGAATCCGGATACGCAACCCGTTCGTCCGCCGCGCGTCCCTAGCATAGAGAACCTGCAACATTTCACCTCCGGTTCATCATGCGAAAACCACGAAACAGGGGATACTTTCCGGATGTTTCCCCCTTCACCGGTATCACCTCATACGCGTTAGAACACGTCTAGCTCTGCTTGTTCACTGTTATGCACTTGCTTGCTATGTATTTCTTGTTTCTCCCCTCTTCTCTCCGGTGGCCCGTAGCGATGTTGATGCCCCTGTGGGCGACTCGTCACCGGCGACCCTCCTTCTTATGCGAGCGACCAGGCAAGCCCCCCCCCCTTGATCACCGGATATCGCCTATTCTTCTCTATCTTTGCTTGCATTAGAGTAGTGTAGCATATTCTTGCTTTCCGCTAATCCTATTACGATGCATAGCGACATTGTTGTTACATCTGTTGATACCTTACGCAATCCTAAATACTTAGTATAGGATGCTAGTTTATCATCATTGGCCCTACATTCTTGTTAGTGCGCCTTGCTATACTATTGGGCGTGATCACTTGGGAGGTGATCACGGTATATACTATACATACATACATACTACGGATGGTGACTAAAGTCGGGTCCGCTCGAAGAGTACCTTGAGTGATTCACAGTTGGGGCTGAAAGGACCTTTGTCCCGACGGCCCTGTGTGGATCTTTGTGGCGGAGCGACAGGCGAGTTGAGACCACCTAGGCGAGAGGTGGGCTGGCCCTGATCGGCGTCATGATTGCTTCATAATAACACGCTTAACGAGATCTTGGTATTTGATCGAGTCGGCCATTTGGTCTATATGCACTAGCCATCTCTGGCGGGAGTAGTTATGGGTATCCGGCGTCGTGGTATCACCGAAGCCTTCTTGGCGTCGGCCGAGTGGTAGTGGCGCCGGATTGGAACGTAAGCTTTGCACTTGTATTAAGGGGCTAGTTACGCTTTTGGCAGCGTCACGCAATGTGCGGTGTGCAAAGGCGATGGGCCGAACCCTGCGCCATAGGAGTTAGGACCGGCGTCTTGACCTCTCTGTTGTGCCTAGGTGGGGCTGCGGCGTGTTGATCTTCGAGGCGGGCATGACCTAGGAAAGTGTGTCGGCCAAATGGGATCAAGTGTGTTGGGTTATGTGGTGCACCCTGCGTGAAGTTTATCTATTGAATAGCCGTGTCCCTCGGTAAAGGGCGACCGGAGTTGTACCTTGACCTTATGACAACTAGAACTGGATACTTAATAAAACACACCCTTCCAAGTGCGGATACAACCGGTGATCGCTCTCTAACAGGCGGCGAGGAGAGATCGCCGGGTAGGATTATGCTATGCGATGCTCTTGGAGATGCTACTTGGAGATGCTACTTGGAGATGCTACTTGGAGGACTTCAATCTACTCTCTTCTACATCTTTGCAAAGCGGAGGCTGCCCGAGCGTAGTCTTGACGGATTAGCTATCCTCCTCTTATTACGGCATTCTCAGATTCGGTCCACCGATATGGCCCTTTACATATACCCATGCATATGTAGTGTAGCTCCTTGCTTGCGAGTACTTTGGATGAGTACTCACGGTTGCTTTCTCCTCCTTTCCCCCCTTTCCTTTATTTACGGTTGTCGCAACGAGATCTTTGGAATCGAGAGCTAGGCGCCACCGCCGATGGCGACTACTACTTTGGAGGTGCCTACTACTACATGCAGCCCGGCGGCGACGAGGAGTAGTTTAGGAGGATCGAGGCGGGAGGCTGCGCCTCTTCGTCTGTATCGGTTTGTGCTAGCCTTCTTAAGGCAAACTTGTTTAACTTATGTATGTACTTAGATATTGTTGCTTCCGTGACTCGTCTATGATCGAGCACTTGTATTCGAGCCTTGAGGCCTGGCTTGTATTATGATGCTTGTATGACTTATTTATGTTTTTAGAGTTGTGTTGTGATATCTTCCGTGAGTCCACGATCTTGATCATTACTGCGTTTGCGTGCATGATTAGTGTACGATTGAATCGAAGGCGTCACAACAACATTATCCACATCTTGAACTTCTCATATAAAAGTGGTGAGAGACATCACACTATGCCTTTGAAGTGAGCATCTGCCAATGCCTTTGTACAGGCGAGCACCCTTCACAGAATGAACTTCACATCTGTTTTTTAATTCTGCAATATTTAGATTACTTATATGTACCTGGTGAGCACTCTCCACAACTTTGAACTTCTTGTTTTGCAAAGGAAATCATCCCAGTTAAAAACACGAATCTTCATGAGTTTTTGAATGGTTGGACTGCTAGTGCATACTAACCTGACCTTCATGTGATATCACATGCATGTTCTATTTTCCTTTATTTTTGTTTTGCACAGAACTAGATACATTTCCAACCTGAACTCTAGCACACTTACTAGTTGAACTTCACATTGCTTTTCCACATGTGAATGTGAATGCAGGCTGATTTTATAGTGTTTGTAGCCTGGACTGAGGCTCACACACTACCAGAACTTCACATGCCTTTAAGCAGGCAGATTTTACAAAAAGCTTTTGTAACCTGGAGTGATGCTCACACACCACCTGAACTTCACATGGTTGTAAGCAAATAACAAACCGAAGGAAGGAAGAAGTTCAACCATACCCTGGCTAGAAGTTCGACCAACCTTTTTCCAGCAGATGATAGGCCACCTTGAGAACAATTCGTCGTGGAGGTATGAGAGGAATCCCATGGCAATCCATGTCTTGCAGGGGGCGCGAAGTTCATCTGCATGAAGCAAGAAGGTCAGAGAATGCAAGATTGAAGAAGAATGCAAGATCAGGGAGGAAGTTCATGTACAGTTCTTAGATTTGAAGGCGCCGCCGATGCGGCCTCCGCTGAGATGCTTCCTTGGGTTTGCTATTCGCCGTAGGTTGCGCGTTGGCCGTCACGAGCACTGCCAAGCCGTCTGGCAGTGACGATGGACCGAGGATGAGGCTTCCGGAAGTCCACGGCGGTCGTTCATCGGAGAAATCCGGCGGCTTTGCCGGCTCCACCGGCTCCAGGCGACGCGGGCTCCCTCGCGCCGGCGTTTGCCGTCGCTCGCTCGCCCACGCCGACGGTCGGGTAGGAGGTGGAGTCGGAGGGGGCGGAGCTCGATCCGATCGGCCAGGATCTGGAGAAGGAAGGTAGGCGCTCGATCCGGCGGATTTTCAGCGGCGAATCACGGCGGAGATCGAGGGGAGGAGCGGCGAGGAGGGGGGTTGGGGAGGGGCGGCTCGATCGGGATCGGGGTCCAGGTGGGATTCTGTCGGGATCGGGGTCCAGGTTGGATTTTGTCGGGCTAGGCTGGCAGTCCAGGGAAGTTCGGGAACCTGTCTTCGGGGCCCTATATAGGGCTGCTGTGATCCAAATAACTATTCTAATCCCGGGATTAGAATAGTGCCACCCTATATATATATATATATATATATATATATATAAGAGAGAGAGAGAGAAAGGCCAAAAAAAAGAGAAAGGCCAAATAAAAAAATGAGAGAAAAAGAGAGAAGGGACAATGCTACTATCCTTTTTACCACATTTGTGCTTCAAAGTAGCACCATGATCTTCATGATAGGGAGTCTCCTATGTTGTCACTTTCATATACTAGTGGGAATTTTTCATTATAGAACTTGGCTTGTATATTCCAATGATGGGCTTCCTAAAAATGCCCTAGGTCTTCGTGAGCAAGCGAGTTGGATGCACATCCACTTAGTTTCTTTTGTTGAGCTTTCATACATTTATAGCTCTAGTGCATCCGTTGCATGGCAATCCCTACTCACTCACATTAATATCTATTAATGGGCATCTCCATAGCCCGTTGATACGCCTAGTTGATGTGAGACTATCTTCTCCTTTTTTTGTCTTCTCCACAACCACCATTCTATTCCACATATAGTGCTATGTCCATGGCTCACGCTCATGTATTGCGTGAAAGTTGAAAAAGTTTGAGATTACTGAAGTATGAAACAATTGCTTGGCTTGTCATCGGGGTTGTGCATGATTAAATACTTTGTGTGATGAAGATAGAGCAACAGCCAGACTATATGATTTTATAGGGATAACTTTCTTTAGCCATGTTATTTTGAGAAGACATGATTGCTTAGTTAGTATGCTTGAAGTATTACTATTTCTTATGTCAATATGAACTTTTATTTTGAATCATTTGGATCTGAACATTCATGCCACAATAAAGAAAAATACATTGAGAATTATGCTAGGTAGCATTCCACATCAAAAATTCTGTTTTTATCATTTACCTACTTGAGCACGAGCAGGAATTAAGCTTGGGGATGCTTGATATGTCTCCAACGTATCTATAATTTTTGATTGTTCCATGCTATTATATTACCCGTTTTGGATGTTTATGGGCTCTACTTTACACTTTTATATCATTTTTGGGACTAACCTACTAACCGGAGGCCCAGCCAATTGTTGTTTTTTTTGCCTATTTGGTGTTTGATGAAAAGGAATATCAAGCGGAGTCCAAGCGGGATGAAACCTTGGGAGCGATCTTTTGGAATAAATGCAAACACGAAGACTTGGGTGGAAGTCAAGCAACAAGCGAGGCGGCCACGAGGGTGCCTGGCGCGCCCCCTACAGGTGGGCACGCCCCCCACCCTCGTGGGCCCCTCGAGCATCCACCGGCCTACTTCTTCCTCCTATATATACCCACGTACCCCGAGAACATCAGAACAGACCATGAAAACCTAATTCCACCGTCGCAACCTTCTGTATCCGCGAGATCCCATCTTGGAGCCTTCGTCGGCGCTCCATCGGAGGGGGAATCGACCACGAAGGGCCTCTACATCATCTCCAAGGCCCTTCCGATGAGTTGTGAGTAGTTTACCACAGACCTTCGGGTCCATAGTTATTAGCTAGATGGCTTCTTCTCTCTCTTGGAATCTCAATACAAAGTTCTCCTCGATCTTCTTGGAGATCTATTCGATGTAACTCTTTTTGCGGTGTGTTTGTCGAGATCCGATGAATTGTGGGTTTATGATCAAGTTTATCTATGAGAAATATTTGAATCTCCTCTGAATTCTTTTATGTGTGATTAAGTTATCTTTGCAAGTCTCTTCGAATTATCAGTTTGGTTTGGCCTACTAGATTGATCTTTCTTGCAATGGGAGAAGTGCTTAGCTTTGGGTTCAATCTTGCGGTGTCCTTTCCCAGTGATGGTAGGGGCAGCAAGGCACGTATTGTATTGTTGCCATCGAGGATAAAGAGATGGGTTTATATCATATTGCATGAGTTTATCCCTCTACATCATGTCATCTTTCTTAATGCGTTACTCTGTTCTTTATGAACTTAATACTCTAGATGCATGCTGGATAGCGGTCGATGTGTGGAGTAATAGTAGTAGATGCATGCAGGAGTCGATCTACTTGTCACGTATGTGATGCCTATATACATGATCATGCCTAGATAATCTCATAATTATTCGCTCTTCTATCAATTGCTCGATGATAATTTGTTCACCCACCGTAATGCTTATGCTATCTTAAGAGAAGCCACTAGTGAAACCTATGGCCCCCGGGTCTATCTTTTATCATATAAGTTTTCATCTACTTTTATTTGCATCTTTTACTTTCCAATCTATATCATAAAAATACCAAAAATATTTATCTTATCTTATTATCTCTATCAGATCTCACTTTCGCAAGTGGCCGTGAAGGGATTGACAACCCCTTTATTGCGTTGGTTGCAAGGTTCTTGTTTGTTTGTGTAGGTGCCTGGGACTTTTGAGGAGCCTCCTACTGGATTGATACCTTGGTTCTCGAAAACTGAGGGAAATACTTACGCTATTATTGCTGCATCACCCTTTCCTCTTCAAGGAAAACCAACGCAAGATCAAGATGTAGCACGTCACAAGTACAACGTCTCATCGTCTCATCTATTTCCGGCAATGCCCTTTAGCCACAGGGCCACCATCTCATCTTTAACCTCCTCTAGGTGAACCCGAGCGGTGTCATTGACACCCGAGTACATACACATCGAGTGGTGACGAGCTTGGAGCGGCTGGATGCGTCGACTGAGAAACACCTCCAACATGTCCATGCTAGTTACACCCTGACGGACCAACTGGACTACCCTCTCAACCAACATGTCCGTCTCTACCTTCTCCGCTGCGGTCATGGTCAGTGAAGAAGGCTGCTGGGCACAATCTAGGGAGAAAGGGGGAAGACCGGTCGACTAACCGTGGGTCGCAATATCCTGGCAGTAGAACCAGGTCGACTGCCAGCCCCTGACCGACTCGGGATATGTCATGGTAGGGAAAGTGCTCCTCTTTCTCATCTGGATCCCTAGACCCCCGCACATCTGGATCACGTGCGTCCTCTCGTCACTCGAATTCGCCTTCTTCACGGTCTAGGAGTGGATTGTAAAAATGTGTTTGAAGAGACCCCAGTACGGTCGACAACCCAAGAAGTTCTCACACATGGACACGAACGCAGCAAGATACGTGATGGTGTTGGGAGAGAAGTGGTGAAGCTGAGCACCGAAAATGTTCAAGAATCCCCGGAAAAAAGGATGTGGAGGAAGAGAGAAGCCACGGTCGACATGGGTAGAAAACTTGCGGCTGAGGCTCCTTCTCCCCCTCAGGCAACCTTGCAGCCCCGACAGTGATCAAACCAAAGGCGGCCAGCTCTTCTAGATCCTCTGGACGGAGCGAAGATCAGATCCAATCGCCCTGGATCCAGCCCGGCAGCAGCGCAGACCTCGACGACGACCCCCAATTCGTCTTCTTGCCTTTCGCCGTCCCCGTCGCCTTTTTTGCGTGCTCCAGCGTCGCCGTCTTGTCCTTCACCATGGTGGCGGGCTGCGCACTGGCGGGGCGGCGGTGTCGAGGGTGGAGGAAGATGCGGTGGAGAGGTAGAGAAATAATAAGGGGAATGAGGGCGCACAGTGCAGACGCCTCGGCCCCGATGCCTTTTAAGGACCCACTTCCGAGTGGCTGATGCGTGGGCCTGAGCAATCCGATCAAATCCCGCAACAGTCACACGCCGGGTACGTGGCGAAAAAGGTGGCGCAGAAATCAAGGCGCCCCTATCTATCTGTCCTGCTTACATGGCGCGCTCCGCCTCGCGCGCTTCCCCAAATTTTTGAATCTCGTTGGATCTGGGATCCACAGTAACCAATCGCACCGAAGATTTAAGCATCAAAGCAACACTCGACAAGTTGTCAGCATAAGTCCACTCGACAATTTCTGAATCGATCAAGGCGACTGAAATGAAGCCGAAGTTTCAGCATAGGCCTTCAATCTAGCATGGGTACTTGCGAAGCACAAGAGTCAAGGCAGGACCAACTTCAACCTTCTTTCCACTCGGACCTTAATCCATTCGGGAGCTAATGACGACGCCATAGACCTAGTGAGGGTCATAGGCCTGACCTATACGCCCCACCCAAGGTCACTACCCTAGAAGCAAAGACATTCAAAGAACAACAGAGAGTATCAATTGAAGTCGTCGAGTGCAATCCACTCGACCAGTCATCTCACTCGGATACCCTCCCTCCTAATTTCACTCGACCATACAAGAAATCACTCGACCTACAGGAGACCAGGAGTCACTTAGGACAGCAACGGTCAGGCGTTCACTCCATAGTCTTAAAGGTCATTAAATACACTTTATAGTCGGCGTTATCAGTAATGCCCTATCTTAATGTACATTGAACCCCTGTAATGGAGGTGGGCCAGGGTCCTGGCACACTCTATATAAGCCACCCCCTCCTCTAGGACAAGGGTTCGCACCCCTTGTAACACACACCCATATTCCAGTCGACCGCCTCAGGGCACCGAGACGTAGGGCTTTTACCTCCTCCAAGAGGGTCCTGAACTCGTAAACTCGTGTGTACAACCTCGCCGTAGCTAGGGCCTCGCTTAGTACCATGACAGCAGTCTTATAGATGACATAGATAAAGAGTAGGCGTTCGATTCAATGTATCAATGTACTTTATCTTCGAACTTATCTCCAACCGAACTTGTAAAAAAAATTCATTGCAGGCCTTCGGCTTCAACCTCTGAACCAAGAAGTTGGAGTGTTTCCGGATACTACATTGGAACGTAATAAACATTCCTTATGTCTGGAAACCATTCAATCCGGTAATATTGCTAACAGACAAAATTTGTTTGGGGAGTTATGTTATATTACTATTTAACATAAGAAACATCTTCCAGGGAAAATAGTTCCGTTAATGGTTCCTTTCCTTGGGTCAGCATGCTTAATTGTGCATGCCTAGGCTTTGATCCGAAAGATAGAATTACGGGCAACCTATCCCTTTTTTTTAGAAGAATTACGTAAGCGTAAATAATCTGTCGTTGCTTGCCGACTAGTTATTCCCTTAAGAACGCTAGCTTTCGACTTCACCCGTTTGAGGTACAGATGCGGATTACCCGGTTGTAACAATCGCAGAGGTCCTCCCTTTACGCCTTAGCCGAACAATTGGGAACATAGGGTATAAACACAGGAGCGAGACAACCTAGCTTGGCAAAAACTTAAGTCATAGAGGTGCATAAAATGGCAAAGAGTGTATAGAACAAACAATGTAGACAGTGTAAGCCACAAGTTTTTAATAATAAGCTCCGTTAAAGAAGCCCCCAGTTATAGTGGGGTGTATACATTTAAAGATGTGTACCCCTAACAGTTTGGTAAATCCAAACATATTCTAGGATATAAAAAATAAAAACGAAAAATAAAAAAGGAGAGGAGAAAAAGGAACCTAGTCAAAGTAAAAAAAAAGGTGCTACCGAACTATCGGTAGAATCGTCGGACCGAGCAGCGTTCCATGGATTCGGCTTAAGGCGGTGGTCCGATGCATTACGAAGGCGATAGGCTCCTCCTGTAAGAACTTCATCTATGATGAAGGGCCCTTCCCATCTTGGTTTGAGCTTATCCTTTTTCTTCTTCGGAGACGCAAGACAAGGTCGCCAATGTTATATGTCTTGGCCCGCACTTATCTGTTTTGGTATCACCTGGCTTGTTGTTGATAAAATGCAGAACGGGCTCGTGCAATATCGCGCTCCTCTTCGAGGCCGTCTAGGTCGTCTTGCCGATCGAGCTCGGCATCTCGCTCTTCGTACACGCACTCGAGGTGAGTCATGAATAATGTCGCAGGCAAGACAGCTTTTGCGCCGTACACCATGAAGAACGGTGTATATCTGGTTGTTCGGTTAGGTGTAGTTCGCAGCCCCCAGAGTATGGAATCGAGTTCCTCAACCCAGTGCTTATCTGAATCCTGTAGGGAGCGCACCAGGCGGGGTTTAATGGCGCTCATTTTCAGGCCATTGGCCCATTCAACCTGACCGTTTGTTTGAGGGTGGTAAATGGATGCATAGTCGAGTTTAATGCCCAAGTTGGCACACCAGTTTTTCACTTTATCAGCTATGAAATTGGAGCCATTATCAGTGATGATGCTGTGTGGGACACCATAGCAATGTACCACGCCTGATATAAAGTCAATCACTGGTCTTGCTTCTGTTGTTTTTACTGGTTTGGCCTCTGTCCACTTAGTGATTTTATCCACCATAACCAGTAAATGTTTCTTTTTGTGGCTTCCCCCTTTAAGGGGTCTGACCATATCGAACCCCCAGACCGCGAAGGGCCAAGTGATGGGGATTGTTCTTAAGGCAGTGGGATGCATATGACTTTGATTGGTGAAAAGCTGACATCCCACACAACGTTGGACAAGGGATTGTGTGTCTGCTCGGGCCGTTGGCCAGAAAAAACCTGTCCGGAAGGCTTTGCTTACAAGGGCCCGAGCTGCGACGTGATGGCCGCGGCCGCCTAGACCAACATGTATTTCTGCCAAGAGTTGACGTCCCTCCTCTTCGGAGATGCACCTTTGGAGAACTCTGGTGGTGCTTTTCTTGTACAGTTCACCTTCGTGAACTTTCTAGGCTTTAGAACGCCGAACTATGCGACTGGCCTCATTTTGATCATCAGGAAGCTCCTGCCTATTAAGGTAGGCCAGGAAGGGTTTGGTCCATGGAGCAATAAAGACCATGATCTCATGAGCAGAGGGTGTTATTTCGGCATCTGTCGTGGACTTAACACGGCAGATGCCCTAGCAAAAGGACTTAGGCGTGGAGCCGCCACAACTAGGTTAGCTTAAAGGAGTTGGACGGGACAAAGGACACAGAGAGTTTACCCAGGTTCGGCCCCTCTCAATGAGGTAAAGGCCTACTCCTGCTTTTGGTTGTATTGCTTGGGTTTCGATTACCAGGGAGCGAATACGCTTGACCTAGTGCACGATTGATTGCTTCTTGAGTTAACCCGCCGCCGGGTCACCCCTTTATATGAAAGTTGATGCCTGACGGCTTACAGAGTCTCGGCCGGCTCACAAAAATGTGACCGGCTCGGTTTCTAACTAAGCTTGTCTTATAGAACAAGTCATCTCCTAGCGGTTCACACCTTTGGGCCTTTAGTCGCCTCTGGGCCTTGGGCCTTCAATAAGCTTGATCCATGAACCGCCATCTTCATGCTTAAGTCGCCAGTGGCATGACCCGGCCCCTCCTGGGCGGGTCATACCTAGGAGTTATATCCCGAATAGTGATAACCCACAAGTATAGGGGATCGCAATAGTTTTTGAGGGTAGAGTATTCAACCCAAATTTATTGATTCGACACAAGGGGAGCCAAAGAATATTCTCAAGCATTAGCAGTTGAGTTGTCAATTCAACCACACCTGGATAACTTAGTATCTGCAGCAAGGTATTTAGTAGCAAAGTAGTATGATAGTAATAGTAACAGTGGCAAAAGTAAAGATAGTAGTTTTGCAGTAATTGTAACAGTAGCAACGGAAAAGTAAATAAGCGAAGCACAATATGTGAAAAGCTCGTGGGCATTGGATCAGTGATGGATAATTATGTCGGATGCGATTCCTCATGTAATAGTTATAACATATGGTGACACAGAACTAGCTCCAATTCATCAATGTAATGTAGGCATGTATTCCGAATATAGTCATACATGCTTATGGAAAAGAACTCGCATGGCATCTTTTGTCCTACCCTCCCGTGGCAGCGGGGTCCTAATGGAAACTAAGGGATATTGAGGCCTCCTTTTAATAGAGCACCGGACCAAAGCATTAACACATAGTGAATACATGAACTCCTCAAACTACGGTCATCACCGAGAAGTATCCCGATTATTGTCACTTCGGGGTTGTCGGATCATAACACATAATAGGTGACTATAGACTTGCAAGATAGGATCAAGAACTCACATATATTCATGAAAACATAATAGGTTCAGATCTGAAATCATGGCACTCGGTCCCTAGTGACAAGCATTAAGCATAGCGAAGTCATAGCAACATCAATATCAGAACATAGTGGATACTAGGGATCGAACCCTAACAAAACTAACTTGATTACATTGTAAATCTCATCCAACCCATCACCGTCCAACAAGCCTACGATGGAATTACTCACGCACGGCGGTGAGCATCATGAAATTGGTGATGGAGGATGGTTGATGATGACGACGATGATGAATTCCCCTCTCCGAAGCCCCGAACGGACTCCAGATCATCCCTCATGAGAGAGATTAGGGATTGGCGGCGGCTCCATATCGTAAAACGCGATGAAACTTTCTCTCTAATTTTTTTCTCCGCGAAACGGAATATATGGAGTTGGAGTTGAGGTAGGTGGAGCATCAGGGGGCCCATGAGACAGGGGGCGCGCCCAGGGGAGGGCGCGCCTCCCACCCTCGTGGACAGGGTGTGGGCCCCCTGGCCTTGATTCTTTCGCCAGTATTTTTTATATTTTCCAAAAGTTATCTCCGTGGATTTTCAGGTCATTCCGAGAACTTTTGTTTTCTACACAATAAACAACACCATGGCAGTTCTGCTGAAAACAGCGTCAGTCCGGGTTAGTTTCACTCAAATCACGCAAGTTAGAGTCCAAAACAAGGGCAAAAGTGTTTGGAAAAGTAGATACGTTGGAGACGTATCAACTCCCCCAAGCTTAAACATTTGTTTGTCCTCAAGCAATTCAGTTGATAGACTGAAAGTGATAAAGAAAAACTTTTACAAACTCTGTTTGCTCTTGTTGTTGTAAATATGTAAAGCCAGGTCTCATGTTTACTCATATCAATGGCATAATCAACTAGCGATCAATAATAATAAATCTCGGATGACAACACTTTCTCAAAACAATCATAATATGAGATAGCAAAATGGTATCTCGCTAGCCCTTTTTGAGACCGCAAAACATAAATGCAGAGCACCTTCAAAGATCAAGGACTGACTAAACATTGTAATTCATGGTAAAAGAGATCCAGTCAAGTTATACCCAATATAAACTAATAGTAATGAATGCAAATGATAGTGTGCTCTCCAGCGGGTGCTTTTTAATAAGAAGGTGATGACTCAACATAAAAGTAAATAGATAGGCCTTTCGCAGAGGGAAGCAGGGATTTGTAGAGGTGCCAGAGCTCGATTTTGAAATAGAGATGAATAATATTTTGAGCGGTATACTTTCACTGTCAATGCAACAACTATGAGATCTCGATATCTTCCATGCTACATACATTATAGGCGGTTCCCAAACAGAATGGTAAAAGTTTATACTCCCCCACCACCAACAAGCACACTCCACGGCCATCCGAAACAACGGGGTACCGTCCATACCAACAACAGTCCTGGGGGAGTTTTGTTTTAATTATTTGATTTGCTTTGATCTTTTTTATCATGGGACTAGGCATCCCGGTTACCAGCCATTTTCTCGTGAATGAGGAGCGGAGTCCACTCCTCTTGAGAATAACACACCTAGCATGGAAGATACAAACAGCCCTAGTTGAAACATGAGCTGCTTGAGCATACAAAACATAATTTCATTTGAAGGTTTGGAGTTTGGCACATACAAATTTACTTGGAACGGCAGGTAAATACCGCATATAGGAAGGTATGGTGGACTCATATGGATTAACTATGGGGTTTATGGAGTTTGGATGCACAAGCGATACTCCGCTTAATGCAGTGAAGGCTAGCAAAAAGGCGGGAAGCGACCAATTGAGAGAGCGACAAGGTCATGAACATGCATTAAAATTAATCAACACCGAGTGCAAGCATGAGTAGGATATAATCCACCATGAACATAAATATCGTGAAGGCTATGTTGATTTGTTTCAACTACATGCGTGAACATGTGCCAAGTCAAGTCACTCGAATCATTCAAAGGAGGATACCATCCTATCATACCACATCACAACCATTTTAATAGCATGTTAGCACGCAAGGTAAACCATTATAAGCTCCTAGCTAATTAAGCATGGCATAAGCAACTATAATCTCTAAATGTCATTGCAAACATGTTTATTCATACTAGGCTGAATCAGGAACGATGAACTCATCATATTTACAAAAACAAAAGAGGTCGAGTTCATACCAGCTTCTCTCATCTCAATCAGTCCATCATATATCGTTATTATTGCCTTTCACTTGCACGATCGAACGGTGTGTATAATAATAATAGTGCACGTGCATTGGACTAAGCTGGAATCTGCAAGCATTCAATTCAAGGGAGAAGACAAGGTAATATGGCTCTAAGTTAAATAAACAATCATGCATATGAGAGCCACTAAACATTTTCATTATGGTCTTGTCCTCTCGACCCCAAAAGGAAAGAAGAGAAATAAAACTATTTACACGGGAAAACTCCCAACAAGCAAAAAGAAGAACGAGAAATATTTTTGGATTTTCATTTTAATTACTACTATAAACATGGAAGTTAAACTAACTATTTTTTTTGGTTTTTTTAAGGTTTATCAAACACACAAGAAGAAAACTAGAAAAATAAAATAAACTAGCATGGATAATACAATGAAAGAGTATGAGCACCGACAACTAGAATAGTGTGTGAACACAAATGTAAAGTCGGTGTGAAATACGTACTCCCCCAAGCTTAGGATTTTAGCCTAAGTTGGTCTATTGCCAAGGATAGCCTGGCTGATATCCGAAGTTATAACTGGGGTCGTATTGAGATGCATCAGCCAATGCCTCCTGAGCTGCGGCATGTTGGCGAGCTGCCTCCGCTCTCCTCTCGTGTTCGGCTGCCTCCTCCCTGGTAACAACATATCTTCATTTTGCCTGGTAATCAAAAAGGGAAGGAGCAAGGAGAGTAACATGGACATCGCGACGTTTGTCAAAGATTAGTCGATACTGGAGGAATTGTTCATTCCTCACAAGAAAACGGTGCCTGACCATAGCGTCAAAATCTAAATAAGCGGCAGACAACTCTATATCACCCTGACGTGGAGATATACCAAGATAATTAGCAACACGGGTCGCATAAATTCCTCCAAATAAATCTCCAGATATACCATTATTATGCAACCTACGTGCAACTATTGCCCCCAAGTTGTAATCTTTATTACCTAATACATCACTCTTGAGGACACAAAGATCAGGGGCACACATGTGACATGCTTCGTCTTTACCATTAATGCGTCTACCAATGAAAAGAGCAAAATAATGTATAGCAGGAAAATGAATGCTCCCTATGGTAGCTTGTGCTATATCCCTAGATTCTCCCACAGTGATACTAGCAAGAAAGTCTTTATATTCAGATATGCGGGGTTCAATAACATTGCCCCACCGCGGGAGTTTGCAAGCAGTAGTAAGATCTTCTAGGTCTATGGTATAAGATTCATCATAAATATCAAACAGGACATTCTGAGAATTACGTGAACATGTAAATTTAAACCTTCTCACGAATGAATCAGTCAATTGGTAGTACTGAGGACACTTATCTTGTATAAAGTCCTCAAGATCGGCATTACGCACATATGCGTCAAATTCATCCTTGATGCCTGCATTGACCATAAACTCTTCTGACGGCCACTCACAAGGCCGCATGTCGGTGTCAAAACCAGCGGATCTCGGGTAGGGGGTCCCGAACTATGCGTCTAGGCGGATGGTAACAGGAAACGAGGGACACAATGTTTTTACCTGAGTTGAGCCCTCTCGATGGAGGTAATACCCTACGTCTGCTTGATTAATATTGATGATATGGGTAGTACAGAGTAGATCTACCACGAGATCAAGGAGGCTAAACCCTAGAAGCTAGCCTATGGTATGATTGTTGAGATGTAATGTTGTGTCCTACGGACTAAGGCCCTCCGGTTTATATAGACACCGGAGAGGCTAGGGTTACACAGTCGGTTACAATGGTAGGAGATCTACATATCCGTATTGCCAAGCTTGCCTTCCACGCCAAGGAAAGTACCTTGGGACACGAGCGAGTCTTCAATCTTCTATCTTCGTGAGTGCAGGAGTCCGGCGGATATCGATAGTCCGGCTGTCCGGACACCCCTAGTCGAGACTCCTCGGTAGCCTGAACCAGTCTCCAATGACGATAAGTCCGGCGTGCACAATGTTCGGCATTGCAAGGCGGGATCCTCCCTTGTATAATTCGGAGAGAACAATGGCGCCAGGATAGTGTCGGCTCGCAAAATAATTTCCACATTCCAAGCGTAGAGAATAAAACACATATCTTGATCCGATCTGGCGGCGTATTTGGCGCGGCGTGACATCACACCGCACCAAGCCCTTGTTTGAATTCTTGTACCACCTCGTACGTTTAGTTAAGCGGTTTCCTTGGCACGCGTCTGTCGAGCGTAGATCGTGTTCCCCCTTATTCGGGATTCTCATCAATACGTGCGTGGGTAACCCAACGCGCCATTGATGGTGGCGCTTGGGAGATAAGCGAGTTTTACCCGGTGGTGAGGGCGCATAGTTTTGTCCGCCTATATATAAGGGATAAGGATTTACCTTCTCACCTACGCCTTCTTCCTCCTTTGCTTATCCATCCCTGCGAACTCAAGCTCCAACGCCCAAGCTCGCGCATCTCACCTCAACCTTTCTCCGAATATGTCCGGAGGGGGAGGCAAGTGGATGGCCTCCATCGCGAAGGAGGAGGACATCACCAAGCTGCGCGATGCCGGATACCTCTCCAGCGACATCGCGTACCGGCTGCCCGACGCGGGGCAGCTCATCCCCACCCCAGGGCCTCATGAGAGGTCGTCTTCCTTCCCACTTCCTCCGCGGATTGGGCTTTCCGCTCCATCCATTCGTCCGGGGCTCATGTTTTACTCGGCACGGATTTCCACGATCTGGCGCCGAACTTCGTCCTCAACATCTCGGCGTTTAGTCGTGTGCGAGGCCTTTCTCGCATCCGGCCCCACTTCGCCTGTGGCTCAAGACCTTCAACGTCAAGCGAAGATTGTGAAGGGGCGTAAGCGGAATCGGGGCGCCATGTTGGGCAAGTGGCCCGCGTCCCTTAGCTAGAAGGGACCTTCGTGGACTCCGTCAAGGGGTGGCAATCGGGGTGGTTCTATATCACCGAGCGCGCAAGCCCGCATGGCGGCGGCCCCAATTCAGATCTGGAATCCCCACGCAGCTCACCTCACGGAAAAGAAGGGCTTGCGGTGGGGTGATCCGGTGGAGGTGCGGGACTTCAAGCCCTGCATCAAGAAGCTAGTGAGCAATGGGCTCCGGCTCGTCGGCGTGGTCAAGTCATGCTCCTCGTGGATTCTCCCATGCCAAGAAAGGGCATTTAATCTGTGGGAGTTTAATCCGGAACAGCACCAGGCGTTGGCGGGCTCTTCGACACAACATCTGAAGGTGCACGGAGGGTGCTGTTCAAGAGCGCCGATCGCGCCGCATCCATGACCAAGACCCATGATTCAACTGCGATCTCCGTCTGACGGGGTAAGTGATTCGACCCCATTACGGGACACTTGTAGTAATTAGATTGACTCTAGCGAGGTTTTTAATCTGCCTCTTCCTTTGACAGGAATGGATGGAGAAGGCGAGCTGCTCATCAACCCGGCTCCCATGCGGAAGAACCGATGAAGCGCCCATTTAGCAAGGCTGCTGGTTCGGCACCATCACGTGGTCTTGGGAGAAAAAACCAAGAAGGTGGCAGCGGGGACTCGAAAGAGTTCCGCAATCGAGCGTCGATGACGGCGGCGAGACTCCTCCCGAAGGCGGGGAGGAGGAGGAGAATACTTTCTCCGGAGGAGGAGAGAAGAAGAGGAGAACACCGCACTCTTATGAGTGCGGTGATTGAAAGGTCCAGCTTCGCGAAGGCGGGCTGACCGAAGCTGCAATAGCCTTCTAACGGGCTTTGAGGTAAGAAGGTTAAAATTAAGTAATATAATACCGCATAGACGGTAGCCCACGATGCTAGTCCGGTGTTGAAAAGAAAAGCGGACTAAGGATCTAACAAGATAGGCGAGGTTGTTAAAAATATGTCGATATGGGTTTGCGAGGCTTATTGTTGACCTCTGCCGCGTGCTTGGCGGAGGTGGAGGCGCTGAAGAAGGATCTTGGCGGTCGGAGCAAAAGCTCGCCACGCCAAGAGGCAGCTCAAGGAAAAAGAAGGTGAATAACACCCTTTAAATAGGTACCTTCTGAGAAAAGGGTTTTGGTTGCAAACAAGATTAACCGAGGATAATGTATGTAATGCGGGGGCCACTAACGAGGTGGCAGCCACGAAGGATGCCGTGTCCGTGGCGAGCATAATCTGACCCTGAGAATGGGTGGCGAGAAAAGCAAGCGGCGTGGTGGCGGAAGTTCGGCAAGAGCTCCAGGCTCTCATGAAAAAACATGAGAGTTTGGGCGTGACTCCAAGACTTCGAGAGTCAGAGCTTGCCTCGGCTCTCGGCCGGCCAATCTGCCAAGGCCGAGGCCCGAAGGCCCATATGGAAATAGAGGACATGAAGAAGATAGCGGCGGGTAAGGCGTTTTTCATGCAGCGCAAGCATGTTAATGTAAATTACCGGATACTTACCCGAATTCAGAGCTCTCCAGGGGCGTTTGCAGATCTGCCGCGTAGTGCATCTGATGTCGCCGCATTCTATCATGGTGAGGAGGGGAGCTCAACGGAGAAGGTCTTCTGGTCTCAGTACGCTGAGGCCGGCCATCCGGTTCCCCCAAGCGACCGGTGAAGCGGTGGTCGAACTCCTAAGGTGGTGAGGAGGCCATGAAGGGCCTCCACGGTCCGGTTGTGGCTGGGCGAGCCATGCTGGCAGCTACTTTGGCCTAGTCGGCGGCTAGTGGATCGTGCCCAGTGGATGTGATCAAGCGATCCGCCTGTATTGAAGGTGCTCGTCGGGCCCTTGCCCGCATAAAGGTGCAATGGGGCAAGCTGGATGCGAAGAAGCTTCTCACGGATCCGCCGCCACCGGGCAAGGAGCACCGTACGCCGGAGCGATATTATAAAGTTGTCCTGAAGGGAGCCCGCGATATTGCGGATGAGTGCCTCCTTAATGTAATCCTTGAGTGAACTTGCTGTATATTTATCTGTATATTGAGAATTTCGTTTATATGCGCCATGAGCAACGCTTTGTTGAATTTAAAATATTACCTTACGTGTGGCCGTTTATTAAATCGAGAGATGGCAAGTCGTTGGCTTGACCCCCAAGCCACAGTCTTTGGGGTGTTCGGTGATAAACTTGAGCACTCTTGTTCCCATCTTTGGGTCCATCTAGGAGGCGCTCAACACGACGAACAAAGCGACCGGACTTATAATGCTTGAACACTCTCACTTAGCCATAGAATTCTATAATTTTAAATTTGGTGAAGCCCCGGTATTCGGAAGACCGAATCCGGGCGCTATCCACGCCTAAATCGGACATCATCCGAACTTCGCTCGGCGGCATGAGTCTTTAGGGACCGAAAAGACCTCTCGAGCAGCGACCGATCTCTCGCCTTATCATGCCGGTCGGTTTAGCTTTCTCCATCGAGGTGTTAACCGGCTCAACCGGGCGCAATCATGATGGTTCTCCCGATGCTACCTTAGCCGACGGAACGAGCGTAAGGTACCAAAACATAGGGCAGGGCAAACCCAACTATTGACCCAAGACATGATTCGGAGCTGATTCATATAATGCTATAAGTTAAAGGTGCGCACTTGTGAAAGTGTTCGGTCTTAATCACACCATAGCATGGGGAGCGAAGCCCCGGTGTATTCGGCCGTACCAAAGTATCTGGTGCAAGATGTCATATAATGAACACATGTAAAGATAAGCATAATTGCAATGAAAAAGTAATGTACTTGCAAGAAGGAATGTTGCGTTATTTATAAAAGAAGGTCCGCTAATAGAGCGGATGATACAAATAGTCTTGATAAGCAAGGGATTAGGACTAAATTAACATGTCCCCTCGAGGATAAGCTGCAGAGCTTGGTGTATGTAATTGAATTTAATGCTCGTGAACGGAGACCACACGAGTGTTAAATGCAGCCTTCTTTAATCACATTTGTTGTATCGTGAGTTCGGCAAGTTCGCCGTCGGGCAGGGCTTCTGTTTGGTAGAGTCATGTATATATAAAAAGAAAAGATAAAAAATAAAACCAAGGGGGGCGCTAGCACGAGCCCATGGTGCGGTCGAGCCGCACTCTTCAATCCTTGAGGTTAAGCCCCTCCCCTGCGCCCATGGTATCTCCAAAGCGTAATGATGTACGCAGAGTGTTATTCTTGTGATCATATGTGGGCGAGGGTGGGGGCCGCATTGCTACGCGTGCTCCGATCGCACCAGGTGGTCTTGGTTAGTGTTGCTCCGGGGGCGCTTTGATGCATCCGGCTTTTAGTTGCGGACTAGAGAATTGCCGTGAAGGCTGCTCTGTTTCGCCGCGAGAGCATTGTATGTTCCTCCGTTCGGAGGGCGTTCCGTATTCCCATTGACCGTGATAACTCGCGAGGGCACGGCATCTTGAGCTTTAGGTATGCATAATGCGGCCTGCGTTGAACTTTGCAGCGGTTCGTCCGGCAGGCGTGATAGCCGCTTCTGAGCGGGACTATATCGAAGATTAACTCTTCGCCGGAAATTATCCGGGATCCGAAGACCACTTCAGCGTGTGAACTGTCGGTTGGCTTCCACTCTGGGATGACACCTTTGAAGGTTGTCTTAGTAGGCTTGATCTGGATGGGTCTATGCCCATTTTGCGACTTGTGTCCCGGTAAGCGAGTTCGATTGCTTTGCCGCCGTCCATCGGGACTCTTGTGAGGTGAAATCCATCGACGATTGGGTCTAGGACCAATGCGGCGAATCCGCCATGGCGTATGCTAGTCGGATGGTCTCGTCGATCAAAAGTGATCGGACGGGAGGACCATGGATTGAACTTGGGCGTGGCTCCATCGCATAGGCGTCCGTAGTCGCGCTTCCTCTCCCTCTTGGGTATATGGGTCGCGTAAATCATATTCACCGTCCGCACTTGCGAAGAAACCCTTCGTCCTTTGTTGTTCGGTGGCGGGTCTCTTCCTCGTCGTCGCTATTTAGCCCCTTGTCATTGTGTTCGCAATTAACTTGCCGCCTGCTGAACACCCAACAATCTTTGTTGGTGTGATTAGCTGGCTTTCGAAGTGCCATGAATCGGCATGGCGGTCGAGTATTCTATCTAGATTGGATGGGCCGGAGTTGTTCTTTTAAATGGCTTCTTCCGTTGACGGGTTTGGAGCCTCGGAATCCGGCATTGATTGCCGTATCCTCTTTATCGCCGCCGTTAATCTGGCGTTTGTTTTGATTCGGCGTGACTGCCGTGATTGTCCTTGGTGTCCGGACTGCCGAATTTTTGCGGAGATTATTGCTGCGGGCTAGCCAGCTATCCTCTCCAGCAAAGCGGGTCATTAACAATGTGAGGGCTGCCATGGATTTGGCTTCTCTGCCCCAGTGCGGGCTAGCCATTCGTCCCGGATGTTGTGTTTGAAGGCTGCAAGGGCCTCCGCATCCGGACGATCGGCGATTTGATTTTTCTTCGTCAAGAACCGTGTCCAAAACTATGCTCGCCAATTAAATGCAGGCTGCTGAATAATGTGGCTTAGGTCATCGATGTGTCGGTGGTCGCGCGTATGTACCTTGGAAGTTATCAAGGAACGCGCCTCGAGTCTTCCCAACACCCAATCGACTCTGCGGGCGGTGTTAAGCCAATGCCGAGCTGGTCCTTTAAGCTTGAGTGGGAGATATTTGATGGCGTGCGAGATCGTCGCGCGGGCCATATGGATGTGGAGAAGATAATCTTTGATCCACACCGCGGGTCTGTTGTACCATCGTAAGATTTGATGTTCACGGGTTTGAACCCTTCGGGATCGATGATCCATTACTTCATCGATGAAGCATAACGGGTGTCTGGCGCCCTGTATTGAGCAATATCGCGGCGCAGCTCGAGGGCGCTGTCTGCTGTGTTCGCCCGGCGGCGTTATGTCCGGCGACGGTATTAAATCGTGGGTCATAGGGCGCCCACGTGATCCATAGATGGATCTGGATTGCCTTGCTTTGTCCTCCAAGATATCTACGCAAGTCCGGCGCATTCCCTTTTGGCCGTACTCTGGACCGATGTCGAGTGCGGTCTTGGCTGGGCCTTGAATGCCTCTCTGTCGCGACAGCGGGGCGGTCGGTCACCCATGTCGTGCTTGGTGATAAAGGTGTGTATGCTTCCTCCTCTAATCGGGGAGCAGCTTGCGTCTTAGGTAACTTTTGGAGGGAGTTCGAGTTTATACTCTTGACGCGAGGACCTCGGTCCATCGATTGGCTAGCAGATCTTGATCAGCTTGAAAGCTATTCTTGCTTTTTCTTTAGGCTATTTGCCGTGGCTATGAGCATCGCTGAAGCGTTCTTGTTCGACGGGATCCTCGGGTATGATGAATTCATCGTCGTTGAGGCTCGCCGTCTTGGAGGAGGCATATAGTTATCGTCCTCAACCCCTAAATGCGCATACCTGTCGTGAGGGCTTGCTTCTGCGTCCTCCTGCGCTGAGTCTTGCAGGAGGGGATCGTCTTCGGCACTCTCCGGAGTGTTATTGTCTCCCATGCCGGATGCTCCATTATTGTTGTGGCGGGATTTAGAGCGGCGCCGCTGACGCCGGCGTTTAGGCTGCTTCGTCAAAGAATCTTCCTCCGCTGCTTTTTCGCCATCCCTTTCTTTTGGGGTATCCACCATGTAGACGTCGTATGACGAGGTGGCCTTCCAGTGTCCCGTGGGCGCTGGGTCCTGATCGTCTCCGGCATCATCGTCCATAGCGTCGATGTCCTCAGAGTCGTAGTCTAGCATGTCGGTTAGATCCTCGACGATGGCTATAAAGTGGGTGGTGGGTGGGTTCGAATTTCTTCGTCGTCCAGAACTCCAACCGTCCGGCCATAGTCCGGCCAGATTCTCTGATAGCGAGATGCTTGAGAGAATTCAGGATGTCGCCAAAAGGCGAGTGTTGAAATATGTCGCGGTGGTGAATTCCATAACGGTGCCCAATCGCTTAATTGGCGGTAGCGGGAGGCTCGAGTCCGGCGAGAGTCCGCGCCTCGGGATCATGAGTTCGCGAGGACAAGATTGGTATTCGCCCCATCGCCGTAGATGTTGAAGCCCCAGGGCGTCTATCCACCGCCCTCGTCATGGGCAATCGGTTCGGGCTAATAGCGGAGCGGGTTCGATCTGACCACCAAAGCCTTGTCGTGGCGAGCTAGATCATGCCCATCGTTGCGGTCGGCGGCGCTTGGCTGTGGCTCGAGTCCGTCGAAGATCAAGTCTCCGCGATCATCGGTCGTGAAGTTTAGGCTTCAAATCGACTGACGGCGGGCGTAACTTCGATCTGCTCGGATGGCCAAGAGAATTGCCCGCGATGCAAAGCCGCCGAATATGAAGATCTGTCCGGGAGAAAAGTCTCACCACGGACAGCGTTGATGGTCGAAGATGCCATCGAGCCTATCGGTGACGACAGAGGAACTCTCAATGAAAGCACCAATGTCGGTGTCAAAACCGGCGGATCTCGGTAGGGGTCCCGGCTGTGCGTCTAGGCGGGTGGTAACGAAGCGAGGACACAATGTTTTACCTGAGTTGAGGCCCTCTCGATGGAGGTAATACCCTCGTCTGCTTGATTAATATTGATGATATGGGTAGTACAGAGTAGATCTACCACGAGATCAAGGAGGCTAAACCCTAGAAGCTAGCCTATGGTATGATTGTTGAGATGTAATGTTGTGTCCTACGGACTAAGGCCCTCCAGTTTATATAGACACCGGAGAGGCTAGGGTTACACAGAGTCGGTTACAATGGTAGGAGATCTACATATCCGTATTGCCAAGCTTGCCTTCCACGCCAAGGAAAGTACCTTCCGGACACGAGCCGGAGTCTTCTATCTTCTATCTTCGTAGTCTGGGAGTCCGGCGAATATCGATAGTCCAGCTGTCCGGACACCCCCTAGTCCAGGACTCCCTCACCGCACCTCAGCTTCCCTTGGTGGTTCATCGTCTTGCTCACCCATAGCATGCCTGGGTCCTCTCTTTGTTGAGGAACCACCTCGGTACATTCTCCTGGACATATGTCTTCCTCTGAAAAATTTCTGAAATTTTTAGTAACTTCAAAATAAAAGTGAATCAAACTAAACAAGATTGATAGCAACTACTCCCACAAGTGCCTAGAGCCTATATCATGCATTAGAATTACTTGGGACCTCAAAAATTTGACATGCAAGCTCAAGAACAAGCTCACCTATGCAGCAAAAATTTGCAATGAATAAAGCACTAGAACAAAAACTAATTGGACCAATGGAGGAGTCACATACCAAGCAACAATCTCCCAAAGAAGTTTTGTGGATGGAGCTTTGAGCAAGCATATCGAAAATCACAGCAAAATGAGCTAGAACTCGTGCTTGAGCTGGATGGGGATTTTTTGGGAGGAAGATGAAGTGTGTGGATGCTGGAATAAGTGGAGGGGGCCACCGTGGGCCCACGAGATAGGGGGCGCGCCTAGGGGGAGTGGGCGCGCCCTCCACCCTCATGGCCAGGTGCTTGCCCCCCTGCTGTGTTCTCAGTGCCTAAAATCATCAAATATTCCATAAAAAATCATACTAAATTTGCAGGGCATTTGGAGCACTTTTATTTTTGGGATATTTTTTTATTGCATGTATAATTCAGAAAATAGACAGAAAATACTTTTTTGCTTTATTTATTCTAAATAACAGTAAGTAAAAGGAGGGTACAGAAGGTTGTGCCTTCTACTTTTCATCCATCTCATGATCATCAAAATGAATCACTAACAAGGTTGATCAAGTCTTGTTAACAACTCATTCTGAATAACATGGAACCGGAGAAATTTCGAATAACACTAAGTTACCTCAACGGGGATATGCACATCCCCAACAATAAGAATATCATACTTTTTCTTGACAGTAGGAAGAGGAAATTCAAAACATCCAATAATGATAGTTGGAACTTTTCCAATAGAATTGATGCTATGAACTTGAGGTTATTTCCTCGGAAAGTGTACTGTATGCTCATTACCATTCACATGAAAAGTGACATTGCCTTTGTTGCAATCAATAACAGCCCCTGCAGTATTCAAAAAGGGTCTACCAAGGATAATCGACATACTATCGTCCTCGGGAATATCAAGAATAACAAAGTCTGTTAAGATAGTGACATTTGCAACCACAGCAGGCACATCCTCACAAATACCGACAGGTATAGCAGTTGATTTATCAGCCATTTGCAAAGATATTTTAGTAGGTGACAACTTATTCAATTCAAGTCTACGATATAAAGAGAGAGGCATAACACTAACACCGGCTCCAAGATCACATAAAGCAGTTTTAACATAATTTCTTTTAATGGAGCATGGTATAGTTGGTACCCCTGGATCTCCGAGTTTCTTTGGTATTCCACCTTTAAAAGTGTAATTAGCAAGCATGGTGGAAATTTCAGCTTCCGGTATCTTTCTTTTATTTGTAATGACATCCTTCATATATTTAGCATAAGGATTTACTTTAAGCATATCAGTTAAGCGCATACGTAAGAAGATAGGTCTAATCATTTTAGCAAAGCGCTCAAAATCCTCATCATCCTTTGTCTTGGATGGTTTAGGAGGAAAGGGCATGGGTTTCTGAACCCATGGTTCTCTTTCTTTATCGTGCTTCCTAGCAACGAAGTCTCTTTTATCATAACCTTGATTCTTTGATTGTGGGTTATAAAGATCAACCACAGGTTCAATCTCTACATCATTATTATTGCCAGGTTGAGCATCAACATGAACATTATCATTAGGTTCATGTTCATCACCTGATTGTGTTTCAGCATCAGAAATAGAAATATCATTGGGACTCTCAGGTGTGTCTACAACAGGTTCACTAGAAGCATGCAAAGTCCTATCATTTTTCTTTTTCTTCTTTGTAGAACAACTGGGTGCTTCTAAAATATTTCTCTGAGAATCCTGATCGATTCTCTTAGGGTGGCCTTCATGATACAAAGGTTCCTGAGTCATTCTACCAGTTCTAGTAGCCACTCTAACAGCAAAATCATGTTTACTATTTAATTCATCGAGCAAATCACTTTGAGCTTTAAGTACTTGCTCAGCTTGAGTGGTAACCATAGAAGCATATTTGCTGATGAGTTTAAGTTCACCTTTAACTCTAGCCATATAATCACTCAAACGTCCTATCATGCAAGCATTACTCTTTAACTCTCTACCAACATAAGCATTAAAACTTTCTTGTCTAGCCATAAAGTCATCAAATTCATCTAAGCATTGGCTATCAAATTTAGTAGACGGGATTTCAACTTTATCATATCTATAGAGAGAATTTACCTTTACTACCTGTGTCGGATTATCAAGACAATGTGTTTCTTCGACAGGCGGTATATTAAGACCATGTATTTCTTCAATAGGGGGTAAATTCTTAACATCTTTAGCTTTAATACCTTTTTCTTTCATAGATTTCTTTGCCTCTTGCATATCTTCAGGACTGAGAAATAGAACACCTCTCTTCTTCGGAGTTGGTTTAGGAATAGGCTCAGGAGTTGGCTCAATTGGCTCGGGAATTGGCTCAGGAAGAGTCCAATTATTTTCGTTAGTCAACATATTATTCAATAACAATTCAGCTTGGTTGACTGTTCTTTCCCTGAAAACACAACCAACACAACTATCCAAGTAGTCCTTGGAAGCATCGGTTAGTCCATTATAAAAGATATCAAGTATTTAATTTTTCTTAAGAGGATGATCAGGCAAAGCATTAAGTAAACGGAGAAGCCTCCCCCAAGCTTGTGGGAGACTCTCTTCTTTGATTTGCACAAAATTATATATTTCCATAAGGCAACTTGTTTCTTATGAGCAGGAAATATTTAGCGAGAAGTAATAAATCATATCACGGGACTACACACACAACCAGGATCAAGAGAATTAAACCAAGTTTTAGCATCACCCTTTAATGAGAATGGAAATATCTTAAGGATATAATAATAGCGAGACTTCTCATCATTAGTGAACATGGTGGCTATATCATTTAACTTAGTAAGATGTGCCACAACAGTTTCAGATTCATGGCAACAAAAAGTATCAGATTCAACCAAAGTAATTATCTCAGGATCAACAGAGAATTCATAATCCTTATCAGTAACAAAGATAGGTGAAGTAGCAAAAGCAAGGTCATATTTCATTCTAGCATTCAAAGTTTTCTGTTAAGTTTAGCTAGTAATTTCTTAAGATCAGATCTATCATTGCAAGCAAAAAGATCTCTAGAAGTTTCTTCATCCATAACATAACCCTCAGGAACAACAGGCAATTCATACTTAGGAGGAGAACCTTCATCATCACTATCATCAATAATTTCATCTTCAATAATTTCATTCTCTCTAACCCTAGCAAGTTGTTCATCAAGAAATTCAACTAATGGCAAAGTAGTATCAAGCATAGAAGTAGTTTCATCATAAGTATCATGCATATCAGAAGTGGCATCATCAATAACATGCGACATATCAGAATTCATAGCAGTAGCAGGTTTAGGTGTCGCAAGCTTACTCAAAATAGAAGGAGAATCTAGTGCAGAGCTAGATGGCAGTTCCTTACCTCCCCTCGTAGTTGAGGGAAAAATCTTAGTTCTTTCATCTTTCAAGTTCTTCATAGTGATCAACAGATATAAATCCCAAGTGACTCAAAGAATAGAGCTTTGTTGCCCCGCAACGGCGCCAGAAAATAGTCTTGATAACCCACAAGTATAGGGGACCGCAACAGTTTTCGAGGGTAGAGTATTCAACCCAAATTTATTGATTCGACACAAGGGGAGCCAAAGAATATTCTCAAATATTAGAAGTTGAGTTGTCAATTAAACCACACCTGGATAACTTAGTATCTGCAGCAAGGTATTTAGTAGCAAAGTAGTATGATAGTAATGGTAACAGTTGCAAAAGTAAAGATAGCAGTTTTGTAGTAATTGTAACAGTAGCAACGGAAAAGTAAATAAGCGAAGCACAATATGTGAAAAGCTCATAGGCATTGGATCAGTGATGGATAATTATGTCGGATGCGATTCCTCATGTAATAGTTATAACATAGGGTGACACAGAACTAGCTCCAGTTCATCAATGTAATGTAGGCATGTATTCCGAATATAGTCATACGTGCTTATGGAAAAGAACTTGCATGACATCTTTTGTCCTACCATCCCATGGCAGCAGGGTCCTAATGGAAACTAAGGGATATTAAGGCTTCCTTTTAATAGAGTACTGGACCAAAGCATTAACACATAGTGAATACATGAACTCCTCAAACTACGGTCATCACCGAGAAGTATCCCGATTATTGTCACTTCGGGGTTGTCGGATCATGACACGTAATAGGTGACTATAGACTTGCAAGATAGGATCAAGAACTCACATATATTCATGAAAACATAATAGGCTCAGATCTGAAATCATGGCACTCGGGCCCTAGTGACAAGCATTAAGCATAGCAAAGTCATAGCAACATCAATCTCAGAACATAGTGGATACTAGGGATCAAACCCTAACAAAACTAACTTGATTACATGGTAAATCTCATCCAACCCATCACCGTCCAGCAAGCCTACGATGGAATTACTCACGCACGGCGGTGAGCATCATGAAATTGGTGATGGAGGATGGTTGATGATGACGACAACGACGAATCCCCCTCTCCGGAGCCCCGAACGGACTCCATATCAGCCCTCCCGAGAGGGATTAGGGTTTGGCGGCGGCTCCGTATCGTAAAACGCGATGAAACTTTCTCTCTGATTTTTTTCTCCGCGAAACGGAATATATGGAGTTGGAGTTGAGGTCGGTGGAGCATCAGGGGGCCCACGAGACAGGAGGGCGCGCCCAGGGGGAGGGCGCGCCCCCACCCTCGTGGACAGTGTGTGGGCCCCCTGGCCTTGATTCTTTCGCCAATATTTTTTATATTTTCCAAAAGTTATCTCTGTGGATTTCCAGGTCATTCCGAGAACTTTTGTTTTCTGCACAATAAACAACACCATGGCAGTTCTGCTAAAAACAGCGTCAGTCCGGGTTAGTTTCATTCAAATCATGCAAGTTAGAGTCCAAAACAAGGGCAAAAGTGTTTGGAAAAGTAGATACGTTGGAGACGTATCAAACAACATCTGAACCCCCGATGATATCTGTATTGTGTTCGGCTGCTGGGGGCGTGACCAGGTCCGTGCTGGCGTGTCCACTTTCGTCCCGCCATGCCACAGATGGCTTAAAGAGCCTTTCCACAAAGGTATTATGCGGGACGGGGTCGCGCTTGGCGCCCATGCGAGCGAGGATGTCGGCTGCCTAGTTAGTGTCTCGAGCGACATGATTAAATTCAAGCCCCTCAAACCGAGCCGATATTTTTAATACGATGTTTCGATATGCCGCCATTTTTGGATCTTTTCCGTCGAACTCTCCATTTAACTGAGATATTGCAAGGTTTGAGTCGCTGCGCACCTCTAGGTGTTGTATACCCATGGAGACGGCCATGTAGAAGCGCTTCGTATTCGGCTGCATTATTGGAGTCCGTATACATGATTTGCAACATGTAGCAGACTGTATCCCCTGTGGGGATGTCAAGATGACACCAGCCCCCAGTCCAGCTAACATTTTAGAGTCGTTGAAGTACATGATCCAGTTGGAGTATGAACTGTACTCTTTAGGGAGCTCGACTTCCGTCCACTCGGCGACGAAGTCGGCCAGCACCTGAGATTTAATAGCTCGGCGTGGCTTGTATGTTATTTTGAACGGTAAGAGCTCGATGGCCCATTTAGCTATGCGGCCGGTGGCGTCCCTATTATTTATAATGTTGTCAAGTGGTACTTCCGATGCCACCGTGATCGAACACTCTTGAAAATAGTGTCGAAGTTTTCGGGATGCCATAAAGACCGTGTAAGCTATCTTTTGGTAGTGAGGCTATCGGGATTTGCATGGTGTGAGGACCTCCGATACATAATAGATTGGCTTTTGGATGGGGAATTTATGTCTCTCTTCCCCTTGCTCGACGACGAGTACAACGCTTACTACCTGGTGAGTTGCAGAGATATAAAGCAACATAGGCTCGCCAACACTTGGGGCAGCTAGGATTGGGTTGCCTGCCAGTAAGGTTTTTATTTCTTCCAATCGACTGTGGCCGCTTCCGTCCATTCAAAGTTGTTGGTGCGTCTAAGCAGTCTGTAAAGTGATCTGGAGATAAAGCGGCTCAAAGCCGCCACACACCCTGCTAGCTTTTGGACCTGTTTTAGGTCTATTGGTGTAGCCAATTGCGAGAAGGCTTGGATCTTAGCTGGATTTTCTTCAATTCCTCTATGGGAAACAATGAACCCTAGTAGCTTTTTGGCTAGGACACCGAAGACGCATTTTTCCGGATTGAGCCGTATGTCGTATGTTCGAAGGTTGTCAAATGTGAGGCGGAGATCGTCCACCAATGATTGGACGTGTTTAGTTTTGATGACCACGTCATCCACATATGCTTCAACTGTCTTGCTGATTTGTTTTTCCAAGCATGTTTGAATCATGCGTTGGTAAGTGGCACCAGCGTTTTTAAGCCCAAAAGGCATAGTGTTGAAACAGAAAGGCCCGTACGGGGTGATGAACGCCATTGCGGCCTGGTCGGACTCCTTCATTTTAATCTGATGGTATCTGGAGTAAGCGTCGAGGAAACACAATGAGTCGTGTCCTGCGGTCGCATCAATGATCTGGTCAATGTGGGGCAACAGGAAAGGGTCTTTAGGGCAAGCCTTATTGAGGTCTTTGAAATCAACACAATGGCGCCGGGATTTATCCTTCTTCGGCACCATGACCAAGTTGGCTAGCCAATCCGGGTGTTTGATTTCTCTGATGAACCCGTCCTCGAGCAGTTTGGCTAGCTCCTCCCCCATAGCTTGCCGTTTGGGTTCGAAAAATCGCCGTAGCGTTTGCTTGACTGGTTTGAACCCTTTGATTATGTTGAGGCTGTGTTCGGCCAGTCTGCGTGGGATCCCGGACATGTCCGAAGGGTGCCAGGCGAAGATATCCCAATTTTCATGTAGGAACACGCATAAGGCAGTGTCTACCGTCGAATCCAGCTGTGCTCCGATGGACGCTATTTTATTAGGGTCCGTCGGGTGCACTTGAAATTTAACTATTTCATCTGCTGGCTTGAAAGAGGTGGATTTAGGTCTCTTATCGAGAATCACATCATCCTTGTCCACCGTGGATCGTAGGGTGGTTAGTTCTCCGGCTGCGAAGGCTTGGATAGTGCCTCAAGGGCCAAGGATGCGGTTTTGTTTTTGGCACGGAGTGCTTTATCTGTATCACTCGAAATTGCGATTATTCCATTGGGCCCTGGCATTTTAAGCTTCATGTACCCGTAATGGGGTATAGCTTGGAAGCGTGAGAAAGCGTCCCGCCTGAGAATGGCGTGATATCCGCTATTGAAGGGAACCACGTGGAAGAGCAACTCTTCGACCTGTAATTTTCAGGCATGCCGAATACTACATCAAATTTAATTCTCCCCGAGCATCGTGCTTTCTCGACTGGGGATGATGCCTCAAAAGGTGGTACTGCTTTGCTCGATGCGTGTTCTATCAACCTGCATTTTGTCGAGCGTGTCCTCGTAGATGAGGTTAAGCCCACTGTCGCCGTCCATGAGCACTTTGGTGATTCGAAAACTGTCCACAATGGGGTTTAGTACTAAAGCGGTGGGTGCTTAGACTGATCTGGCCCTTGGTTCGTCGTCAGCGGTGAATGTTATTGCCGCGTCGTTCCATGGGCTTGTTGCGGTTACTTGGTGGACTTCGGCAAGGTCGCGAAGTGCCCTTTTATGCCGATTATCTGAAGAGAAAGTCTCAAAGACCGTGAGGACGTTAAAATTGTCCTCCTCCGGAGAATGTTTCTCTGGAGTGGCGGTGGTGAGGATGGCCTCCCCACTTTTAGCTACCCGCCGGAGTACCCAACACGCTCGGAGGTTGTAGTTGAGTCTGTGCTTGGAGTCGCATGTATCGGGTAGGGCTTGTCGAGGAGTTCATCAAGAACGGACCTGTATCCCATAAAGGTTTTGTTTTTTCTGCCGACGGAATTATGGTCGGATGCCTCTTGAGTGTGTATCCGTTTAGCCCGGGCAATACACTGCTTAAAGACAACATGTTCTAGTTGGGTTTTCTGGGCCTTCCATGTGCTTTCCATCGCGCAGTACTTCCGTACTACATGCGATAGTTCCGTGAAACTCTGTATGCAACGACGGTCGAGGGCATTACGGATTCCCCCGTTGGTACAATTGCGATGAAAGGCCGAGACTGCATCGTCATCACAACAATCTTTAATCTTGTTTTTGACAAGTAGGAACATGGCCCAAAAGTGATGGGCCGTTTCTTGAGGTTGTTGTTGTACATACATCAGGTCATATATGTCTAAAGAGCCTAAATTACTTGGAGAGTATTGATTGTGGTGGGTGGGTGGGCTAAAACTTGAATCCCGACCCAAATTTGTGTCTGGAGCTTGCAAAATCTCTGAGGTCACCAGTTCGGGTCTGGGAAGATTCAAGTGCTCCCCGGACCCTACGTTCGACCCTGAGTTCGGGGGACGTGGAGTCCCATCCAGAGGAAGGGTATCCGACTCAAGGGGTTCAGAGATCCGAACATAGTTGGTCTTCAGTTTAGGAGAAGAAGTGTTTTCGGCTCATTCCTCGACAACCGCTACCAGGTGGGTGATCGGCGGGAGATTGATTTCCCTTTGGTCAGGTTTAAGCCCGATCCTATCATAGGCCATTGGAAGCCCCAGGACGGCGATGCGATCTAGCAGCTTGTTTAAGGACGAGACGTCCGTCGGATCCATCCTTTCGGAGTATTCGAGACAGTTGCAGGGGTGGTGTTCAGCGATCACTGGGGACGTTGTCGGCTTGATGGCCGTGAGGGCACCCACGGTAAAACCGCCGAGCTGGAGGATCTGTCCCGAAGTCAGGCTCCTTCCAGAAGTGATATCGTCGTTAATGATAAGGCGAGCCATAGACCGCTTTTCGTGACTGCACAACGGAGCTCTCAATGAAAGCACCATTGTCGGTGTCAAAATCGGCAGATCTCGGGTAGGGGGGCCCAAGCTGTGAGTCTGTGGATCAGTGGTAACAAGGGACAATGGGGACACGGTGTTTACCCAGGTTCGTGCCCTCTTAAAGGAGATAAAACCCTTCGTCCTGCTTGATTGTATTAGATGAGTATATGGGTTACAAGAATTGATCTACCTCGAGATCGTAATGGCTAAACCCTAGCGGCCTAGCCAACGATTATTCTGATGGCCTCTAAGGACTAACCCCTCCGGTTTATATACACACCGGAGGGGCCTAGAGTTGTACAAAGTAGGTTTGCAGAGGAAGGAAATAGTACATCCGGACACCAAGCTTGCCGTCCACACATATAGGAATCCTACCCGGACACGGGGGATAGTCTTCTGTTTTATCTTCACGGCCCATCAACCCGACCTATATCGAATAGACCGGACACCCGAGGACCCCCTAATCCGGGACTCCCTCAGGGTTGACAGGTCGGTGTAGGTGCCCGGGAAGGGGTGCCTGGGGAACGTGTACAGGGTGCGTGAAATCAACCCATGCTCCAGCTCACCAAGTAGCCCACATTTCTTGAGCTAGCCCGCTGCCATGGCCGGCCCGTTTTAACGGATCTGGGATACCTATCTCCTGAGAAGCTGACAATGGTTGGGTCTCTCAATCGAGAGAGAGACGAGAGATGCGGTGGCGCAAGTCGGGGTGGGGCTCGAGAGGGCCTCTATTGGACCTCATGGGCCCGTGGGGTGCGGTGGCTGCGGGGACGAGTGCGGTCATCGACCCTGGATCACATGGATCCCAACACAATGGTAGGTGGAGCTGGATTTGGGAGGCAGGGTGGCTTGAGTTTGGAAGGTAGGGGTTGCCTCCCAACATTTTAGGGTTCACCTAAAATGTTGAGAGGGGGTTTGCCTTATATAGATAGGGTGTAGGTGGGCTAGATGGGCTGCTTAGAATATGAGAAAGTGGGGTGGTCCAATTGCACTATTTTATCTATTCGTTGGGGCATCAAACGAGCTCAGTTCGATGTAAAATTTCAAATGTAGACTCTATAGACTATAATGAAATCACACAAAAAATCAAGTTATTCAAAGATCACCTAATATTTAGTTATAAAATACTTGCATACTTATTAGATACAATGAGGTATGAACTACGAGGGATAGCTAGGCTTATCTAGGATGTGAAACAATTTAGGTAGTTCCTAGATATCAAAAAAAGAGTGTGTCCAAGATTTAAGGGTGAACCAATATAGTAGGAAAATATATCTAGGTTGTTAGTCCTAAGCTATTACAAGCAGCTCATAGAGTAGGTTTGTAAGGCTTGGATAACCGTCTCAAGGACAACCTCCGGAGCTGAACATGACAACATTTTTTCACATTACCCTTGGACCCTAGGATCGACCCTCTTAGCTACATGTTTGAACATTTTTAGGTGATAGAGAGACCAAGATATTTCTCAGAAAGCGCTTATCACTCAGTCTGGAAAAATTCCGAACTCCTCCCTGGATGGACGCCCTGCTGTTCAGGCTAAAGGAAAAAACTCTTCAATTTGTTTGCACCTGGCCTCAACCAATGCAGTACATTTCAAGCATCTCACTGATCCTAAAAGCACTTCGACCACCGGCCTTCGTAAAAGGCATACAACTATCTGCAAACAACATATGTGATATCCATGGCGGCCCGCCCGAATCCCACAACCGATCCATCCTCGTGCATGTGCTTTTCATCAATGTTGCTCTCTTTAAAATACTTTGTACTCCCTCCATTCCAAAATAGATGACCCAACTTTGTACTAATTTGGAGTAGTTGACAACTATCGGGTATTGATGCTTTTTGTTACTTACTGCAGTCAAACTCCAATCACTCCATCATACTCCCTCCGTCCGAAAATACTTGTCATCAAAATGAATAAAAGGAGATGTATGTATTTGCTACTAATACAATATCTTGGGCAAATATTTGTTTTAAGACGTGGTTGATTTAACAACTCAATTGATAAAACTTGTCAATATTCTCTGGCTCCGCTCATATCGAAACAATAATTGTAGGTATAATACTTCCCATCAAGACTATTACGATTCACTACACTTATGGATTATCAAGCATACTTTTACTTAGCATTTTCTTTAATGAGTGAATCCCCTACAATAAGACAAGTGGCATAGTATATAACATGCGGAGATGATAAACTCATGATAAAAGACTACAAAACATATGAAAAGTTGCAATGAACCTCTCTCACACGTATATGGGCATCGCTCCCAGCTTTGGAAGACTAGATTTTTTTTTGTTTTGTTTTAGAGTTTAGAAATAGCAAAACTATAGCCTTTTGCCACGAGACCTTGTTTTTCTTTTGCATTATTGCCTCCCTAGATATCTCCGATCATCTACGGTATGTCAATTGCATCACTTGATGTACACAAAAGAAGTTTTTTGTGCCAAAAAAATTACGATAGTTGTTGGAGCGGAAGACTATTCATATGTAGCAATTTGGAGTTGAAGACTTAAGACTTTGTAACACATCGTCCAAGCCCGGGTGTATCACGATTATCGAGGTTTAGCTGGAGTACGATCAAATTAAACCTCGCAAGCGAACATGGAATTGCAACTACAGTACTTCACAAAAATACCACTAGAACGAACTCCCGAATTGATTGATATAAAAAGAAAAAATAGATAAGCTTCTACTCCCGAACTGGGAGATATTTTTCATAGTGCTTCCCAGCTTGTTCATCTTTTGTTTGCTCTTCCTCTACAAAAGCGAAAATTCGAGCTAACAAACAAAAACAAGCCTAACCGAACGGAAAAAGTCAAGCACGGTGGGACGCACGGCCAGAAATCCGGTGGAGATGCGCCCAAACCACGTTGGAAGTTGGGAAGAGTACTCGGTTTGGAACGAAGCGACGAAGTGCGACACGGCCGAAGCGGCCGTCCCCGTCGGGGTGCGCGTCGCACACGCACAAGCACGCCCCCGTCCCCTTCCCTCCAGCCTCCACCCTCCCGAATGCTCCACCACCAAACCACCACCTCCACCGACGGCAGGCAGCCCCGCAACAACGGCAACCCCCACGAGCCCCGGCAAAAGACCGTATTGCCCCTCCCACTCCAGGCAGGCCAAGCCACGCGCCTCCTGACTGTTGACCGGAACCCATGGGCAGTTCGGTCCATCGTTAATCCCATCAAAACCTCCCAAACCCAACCGGCTAGTCGCACCCGCCCCGCCCCCTCTTCCTCCTCCCCTTCTCCCCCTCCCTTCCGCCCGAAGTCTCCACGCTCCCGTCCATTTAAAACCTTCGCTTCGTCGCGACTCCACCTGGCCATCTCCCCCTCGCCCAATCACCGCCCGCGTCAAACCCTAGGGCCCCCCGCCGAGCCCTCTCAGATCCAATGGGGGCGGCGCCGTCGACGCCGAGGCTGGGCGAGGCGGGCGCCGCGTCGCCGGGGGCGGCGGAGCAGATGTTCGCCGCGCTCGTCGGCGACAGGGCCTACCCGATCTCCTCCGAGTTCTGGAGGCAGCTGCTCGAGCTGCCCCTCACCCAGCAGTGGCCGCGGGACCGCGTGCTGCAGGCCTGCCACGCCTTCGGTAAGGACCCACGGCTCGAGATCCACGCCGCGCCTCCCACCCTGCGCTTGCTCTGATCGCCTCCGTTTCCCCCGCTCTTGCTGTTGCTTCGGGTGGCGATTACTTTCTGTTTTGCGGGGTTTGATCCGCGGGGGCAATGCGGATCATGTGATTTATGCGTGCGCGGCTGTGGGTCGCACCGTTTACGTGCTGCTTTGAGGTCAGATGGCGGGGTTAACGTGGCATTTCCGGCGCTTTTGCCGCGTTTATCGTGTCTTTAGGGGCGTTGATTTCTGCCGACTGCAACCTGCATTGGTGCTTAGAATGGGAATTTAGGTGGTGGGCTTCGCAGAATGGAAGGAAATAAGTCATGAGTCTGCCCGATCAATATTGACTGAGTTTACTGTGTGATCAAGGTTGACTGGGCTTAGTGCGTTGCAATATACGGAACTTTGGTAATTTAGTTTATCATGAGAGTTCCTGTGCGCATGGGTCTGCCTTAATTGAGTGCCTGACTACTTTGTTAAACAAGAGGAAAACCCACAGTTATCTTTTCAGTAAGAAAGGCGAATTATGGATTCTTGTCCTGAATTTCTTCGTGGTGGGTGACAATGCAAATGGATGATTTGGCTAATTGTAGTTAGGGTGAAGGATTTAAGTGCATGTTATAGTGTATTGAACATTGCAATGATCTTTTGGTTCCGGAGTTTAACTCCCAGGTGAAGCATAAATTAGGGGCTTGAGACCTGCATTTGCGCTTTATGTTGCCACCAGTGAGGGACCTCATTGGTGGATTGGTCTGTGTGATGGGATCGATGATTTTTTTAACTTAGTCTGGTTTGTAGTAAACAAGATAGAATATTAATAGGTAGTTAAAGAGCAATGGTACACCTACGAAGAGCCTACATGACTTCTAAGAAAAAAAAGTCGACGTGGTGTGATTTATTGGATGTCACGGGCCCCAAAGCGCTGGAATTCAGGGGGGTGGGGGGTGGGGGATTAGTACGAGATTATGAAGGAATCACTTATGTAGGTGGGCCTTCGTAAACACCTGCCCATAGGAGTACCATTTTTGGTAGTTAATGCCCCACTGCTGTTTGTTGTGTTCAGAGTGTTAAAATGGAAGGTAGGCATGTCCTATGGATGCTTGAGAGTTGTATGCTTAAGTACCTGTTAGTATGGTATGCCTACCTTACACTTTAACACTTCTATGTACATTGATATGGATAGAAGTGCAACATGTTAGATATTTTCTAGGGAGGTGAAAGGGGAAGGCGTGTCATAGCACGATCACCAACCCAATCTTTTTAAGTAGTAAATACTTACCGTGAATCATCTTTTCAGTGCAGTTTACATTCCTGCAAATAGTGTTTCATGTTACTGGAGCCACTTGCATGATATAAATATTCTGAGATTTGTAGGGTGTGAACGTTCGCTGCCCCCGTAGCACAGTTTGGTGTGTTGGGCACGTGCGATCAGGCCCCACACGGCTCAGTGCGCTGCTGTGATGTGAATGACGCAAAGTGATGTAGGCATATCATGTGGTATCGTGCGCATTGCACTAAGTGCCATCGCGCTGTAGTTCATCTCTAAATAATTTACTTGATTATACCAGTTGTTAGAGCATCTCTAGCAGATCCCTTAAAAGCTCGCCGCCCCGTTAAATTCCGGCGGATATACAGGACGCGTGAAAAAACCGGCCCGTTCCGATACTGAAAACGGCCCGGCCCGTAATTTTTTTAACGGGCGGCCCGTAAATTGCATGCGTTTTCGCTATATATACCGGAGCGGCCGTGATTTAGTGTTCACATCCGGTATTTCCCCTTTCCCCCTCCGCCGTAAATCATTAGTTCCAGCGAGAAATCCTCCTTCCTCCAGCCGCAGTTTGCCACGCGTGCAGGCCCAAAGCTCGCCCCGATGTCGAACGCTGGTCGCGGAAGGGGTGGCCGAGGGGGCTGCAGCGGCTCGCCGCCGCGCAAGCGCCACCATGACGACGAGGCGGGGAGCTCCTCCCTCCGCCCGCCAGTGGAGGAGTGGCGCAAAGTGCAGGCGCGGGAGCGTGGTGCGCTCTCCCGTAGCGGTGGCCGGCAAGCGTGGCGCAACTTCGACCGCCTTGACAAGATTTTCTGGCCCGCGCTCAAGCGCCTCCGGGAGGCGGAGCGCGCGTTCTTCGAGGCGAAGGAGGCGACCGCCGCCGGAGAAGGTGTCGCAGCGCGGGTGGAGGCGGCGAAGGAGGAGTACGACTTGGCGTTCGTCCTCTCCGACTCCTTGATGGAGTACCACCTCCATGTCAAGAAGGGTCATGATGATGAGTAGATTTAGGTTTTTATTATGTTTTAAGCTAGTATGAACTCTGTTGAATTCTGGCGATGTATGTGGCGCGAACTAGTAGTTTAAATTATGCGGTATGTGTTTACCGGATCTGTTATTTCATGCCGTCCATGGTACCGCAATTCGGTTTACAGTATCCCGTAAACGAAATTTGCGGTACCGCGGTCTGCGTGATCTGCTAGAGATGCTCTTAAGTGTTAACCTTATGGTTCCAATGCTTTGATAGAATGTGTATGGTTACTTTCTGTAATTAAATCATAATTGTCTTTGGCTCATTGGTCTGACAATCTGGGTTATGTGTATGTGCAGCGCAGAACAACTATAATACAAAGCATCTTGCAAAGATCTTGATCCATTTGGTTTGGTGTTTGCAAGAGTGCACATCGGCTTCTTCTGTCTCTTCTAGCGTCTATAGAAAGGCTATCAATGCTGCCTATATATCATCCATATTTCTCAAGTTCATTATTGAGAATGCCAAGGCGGATAATTGGCAAGAGCTGTGCCTTGACATCGACAAGGATGAAAAGGGGCTGGAAAATTTTCCTTCTGGTAAATGATCATTAAAATTTCAAATGCACTATGAATGTTTTCTGTATGGCTGGTATAGTAAACTCTAATGATATTTTATATTTCCCTGCTTCTCCTAGACCGAAGTGTGGAGTATTTTCTGATGAAGGGGGTGCTGAACTACATTGGTAGTGTAGATGTAAGGTATCTTGATGGATGGTGTATGCATATCTAGTTTTAACTTTTAAAAATGCTTGTTTGTCATTTGAATTTCACTGTTTTAATATCTCTATATGCAGTCCGGAGTCATGCTACCTACACCACGAGCTTCTGAACTTGATGCTAGTCCTTATGTCGACTCAGTTATGTTCTGGACCATCTCCAGAACCAAAAGATGTGCATCCTTTCATTGATGCGGCTATGCTTCAGGTAAAAATGGAATCTGCATATGATGATTTATTTATAGATATTATTGAGCTAAATTTGGGATGTGTTCCTTTGCCACATCTGTCTTCTGCAGGACAGTTCCATAGTAGCTTCGGTTGTTCAAAAGTTGCTACTTAATTTTGTAAGACGACCACAAATTCCTTCAAATGGTTCACACCCTGTTTTCTCTGATGATGGTGGGCCTGGGGTTCTGCAACGAGTTGGCTCAGCAGCTGGTAATGCGGGTTATCTTCTCCACAGAAAGTCCTTATAGTTTATGTATCATCATGGTTGACGTCATGTCAATGCAACTCATTCACATGATGCCAATACTCTGAACATTTTCATCTTATGGTTAATTTTTTCTTTAGAATGTATTAACTTTTTTTTTGGTAGTTCTCATATCTTTTATGTTACAATAGATGATGCTATGCCATTTTACACCTTTATTGTGACTACTGTATTATTTGCCAAAATTGAGGGCCTGGTTGTTTGATACTTTGATTTACTAACCATGCCACACTTTGCCACACCACAAGTTGTTAAGTTTTGACTGAATGTGAGATGGTAAGGCAGAACTATTGCACCAATCAAAATACCCACATAAGCAATTGTTGCATGCCTACAATTAGGTGTTGCAGGCTTATGCTGCGAACAGAACAGCCCCTTAATCACATGTTTGGTTCAGTGTCACACTTGATTCAGAACACTTGCGACAACATTCCTTTCCTGCAACATGGATCTGGAAAGTTTCCCTTAGCCTGGCAATGTGTGCCACCAATTTTGATCGTCCTAAGTCTAGCACAGTGTGGCACACTGGCACCCATCTTGATCGCATAACCTTAGTCATGTTTGGCATAAAAAAGTGTGGCAAATGCTGGTAACCTTAGTATACTAACCAAACAGACCCTACTATCTTACTCAGGAAGTTATTATGTACACTAAAATCATCCTTATATTCCCTACTATGAAAATGTTTCTGTTATCGAAAATCTTTGAATTTACTCATCTATCTGGTTTTGCAGCAAATTTTGTACTACTGCCATATTATACTTTCAACTATTTTGTAAGTGCAAGTGCTGAAGGTGCGACAAGTCAATTGGCAGACAACAGTTTACTTGTTCTGCTTATTCTGATCCACTACCGAAAATGCATTTCAATGAATGAGTCCATTCCAACCGATGGTGTCTACATGAGTGATTCAAATACCAATGTCAAGGATGCACCAGCTTTTCATGAGAACCCTTACTGCAAGGCGCTAAACAATGCTAAGGACATTCAATGTAAGATGCACCTGCAATATAGAGAAATTGTGGCACTCATATAGTCATATGTATCACTAACAGTTGCAGAAATGAATTATGCTGCAGTTGATCATGCCGATGTTGAGGGAAACGCTCAAAATGGACCCGTTGTCAGGCTGTCTTTTGCATCGCTGTTTGATGCTCTTGGCACGTAAGTAGTGCATCATCATGCTAATTCAGTGATATGCTCGTACTTTATTTATTAGATTTGTGGAATTTAACCAAATATTTCTGGGGCAGAAAACACTGAGATTGTTTCCTGTTTCTTCACAAATGAAAATGTAGCAATTATTCCGGTCTAATATCAGATTTGATGGATAAAAACAACACTGTACTTGGCGATAATTTTGGTCATGTTTAGATTATGAATAAAACTGAACAGTTAACGCCGCATTCCAAAATGGAGTCATGTATCAGGGTTTGATGGTAGTAATGAGACTGCTGTGAGTAATTTCAAAACTAATGTTTTAAAATTAGATATCTTGACATCCTCTGTGGGCCCATTATCTAGGACCCATCATTATTTATTCAAAGATCATGTATGTTCATCTTGTTTCAGGATGTAAATTATTATGTTCCAAAAGACCTTAGTGGTGTGTAATTTATTTGTTTCCACTATCCATACAGATGCTTAAAAGATGAGAGCTCAGTTTTGTTGCTCTATTCTCTGGTCCATGGGAACTGCGATTTTCAGGAGTATGTTTTGGTTCGAACAGACTTGGATACTTTGGTATGTTTTCTTGCAATTATGTTTCCAACCCTTCTTGTTGGAGCATGTGGGTATTTAATAGTCGGACAGATCATGCTTTGAATTAATAAAACAGTTGCATTTAAACTATTTTCCCTTTTAGTGAGAGAATATATCAGTGGTTAATATGTTTTTCATTAGTAAGAGCTGCACCATGACTTCTTTTCATTCCCATCCTTCCATGAATTGGCATAGTAAATCTGTAACTCTGTGGCAGTCAGCATGAAACATTAGAAAGCAAATTCCAAATAGGGAAATACATATAAAACCAAGGAGTAACCCAACACATACTTTACATGTAAGGTTAGCCTGTGATTACATATATTAACAAATATCAATTGTCGACTGCCTGAGTTGTTTTTCCCCAATATCTTGAGTTATTATAATTTGGATTTTGTCAACAGCTTATGCCTATTTTGGAAATGCTCTACAATGCATCAAGGAAGACTTCCAATCAGATCTACATGCTGTTGATAATTCTCCTGATACTCAGTCAAGATTCAACCTTCAATGCTAGTGTGCACAAATTGGTAAGAAAATTAACTAGGTTTAGTTTATTTAATGAATTCTTTCATGATTTAGTGTTCACTTTTAGGTGCTTCCTAGCGTTCCTTGGTACCAGGAGCGTCTCATGCATCAAACTTCTCTGGGATCGTTGATGGTTGTAGTACTAATCCGAACCATCAAGTACAACCTCTCCAAGCTGCGAGTATGTAGAAGTTTTCTTTTTGCAAGGAAGACTTCCGTTCATACCTTAGTAGAAGCTTCCTTTTGCATGTCAAACTATTTCTGGTTCATAACAGTCTAATGACAAGCTTATGTATACTTGCAGGATGTCTACCTTCACACGAACTGTCTTGCAATTCTAGCAAACATGGGTCCTCATGCGCATAGGCTGAGTGCATATGCATCTCAAAGGCTGGTTAGCCTCTTCGACATGCTTTCTCGCAAGTATGGTGGCTCAATCTCTCTCTGTTTCATTATCACATTTTACACTTAATTAAAGTTAATTCAAGTTAACTTGCCCATTTGCTTATCTACCATTTTCTTCAGGTATGCCAAATTAGCCGAGTTAAAAAATGACAAGGCTCTCAAAGTTATGTCTGATCAAATGGAAGCAGACATCATTTCAGATGATATGGTACTCTACTGTTATCTTGCTTCATAACAGCACCATTATTATTTTTTCTTCCCTTCATATCTGTAAAAGTGGTGTACTTTTGCAGTCAACGGAGCTTCACATATACACTGACTTCTTAAGAATCGTTCTGGAAATCATCAATGCAATCCTTACATATGCATTACCCAGAAATCCTGAGGTATGTTAGTTACCAGTGCAGTATACCTGATAGGCAGAACCAAACCTCTTCTAACATGTTCATCAACAGGTTGTGTATGCTATATTGCACCGACAAGAGGTTTTTCAGCCCTTCAAGAACCATCCTCGTTTCAATGAATTGCTTGAGAATATATACACAGTATGTCATTTTTTTGTCTTTCGTGAACTCAACAAAGTACAACACATCATTGTCTTCTTCCTCCAGATTCTGATCATATTCCGTTTTATAAATTTGTCTGTCAGGTGTTAGATTTCTTTAACAGTAGAATGGACATGCAACAGTTAGACGGGGAATGGTCTGTTGACAAGGTTCTTGAGCTCATTAATAAAAATTGCCGTTCATGGCGTGGAGAAGGAATGAAGGTGAGACTTGTATTGTGACATTGCTGCAGTTTACTCTAATCATAGAGTAGGGGTTCATGTGGGCCATGTGGCCATATTTAATATTTCTTATTGTTTGGTGTTAAATTTCATCCCATCCATATAGAAGTTATTCTGGTATTTAGAGTGGCATAACAACGTACAATTCTGTATTTTCCAGATGTTTACGCAGTTACGGTTTACATATGAGCAAGAAAGTCATCCTGAGGAATTCTTCATTCCATATGCATGGAGACTTATACTATCACGAGGGTAAATATTTTTTATTTGTGTATGCTGATTCCCACATATAATATGCAATTATTATGAATATGCCAGTGATAATAATGTCGAAGGCATGCAGCTACTGATGCTACAGAAATGCCTTGAAACTGTTATTTTGACTTATGGCACGTTAGGCTTATGACACATTTTATCAGGATAGTGGAATGAAATTGGCCCACATTGACTCGAAAGGAAACTAGAATTTTCTCCATCTCTGATGCCAACTAGAGACATTTTCTAATACCATGTGTCAGTCGTGTTTACCTAGACAATTTGTTTTGTATAACTTGCTATTCTGTCCTGCATTTGCCAGATTCTCTTTCAATCCTGGTGCCATAAATTTGTTCCCGGTGGAGATTCATGTTGATGTAAGTTGCTCTCTTTTGCTTGAAAATCAATCAGGTTTTATGCTTGGGTTAAGTTTTCAAATTTCAGCGGTGCCCTGAACATCAAGATAATAAATATTACCCCCTCCGTCCCATAATGTAAGACGTTTTTTGAAGTGTCAAAAAATGTCTTACATTATGGGATGGAGGGAGTAGAAATTACTTGATCCCAAGGATGTTGAAAATCCTTTTTAATGTTTCCAAGAAGAATTTATCCTTGAGAATTCTCAGTACAGCCACTAATTTGTTTAGTGTTTTTGTAATAACATTTTTTCTGTCTGCCAAAATGGATCACTCCAGGATTCACCATCCAGCGAACAAAAGGTTTAGGGATCATCTGGAGCCTTTGGGTTCTGACAACACAAAGAAATGTTGGACTTGCATCCCGAGAAAGAGACTGTTGTATATAGGCGGCATATACCAGATAATCAAAGTGTATTTTCATTCATTTTGTGTTAATATTTCTGTTGTCCCATAATGTAATACCAGAGGTGGGGGGTGTGAGGAATTGCAGGGGATTGTATCTGGTTCTTGGAAGTAGGTAGTGCGTAGGGCACCATACACAATTCGTTTACAAGTTACATCGTTGTATTTGTAGAGCAAGTACAACTTAAGCGCGTTTACATGGCAATTTTGCCTATATTATGGAGAGATACATGAAACATTGAAGGGAGTGGACTCTCATGCAAGAGCCTAGCTATATGCGCGCTCGTACGCAGATTAAATATAGAGAAAGTGATTGAGAGAAGATGGAAAAAAGTACTACTCTTATGGTCAATCTTATTGTATGAATGACTCTTTAAGTGTATGACATGGTAACATCATATAGTAACCATTAACCATGCTCTTACCATTCAAGCTGAAATGTCTCTGCTGTGCATGCAAGATAACACAGGTTGTATAAAGGACTCCTAGTTATATGCAGAACAGTATGTATCTGCCAAGACACTTCTCACGTATTCCCGATCAGTTTGGTCTGCATTTTGCCGAATCTCTACTTAAAAGTTGCTGAAATTCAGTCAACGGCTCCCGCGTAGAGAATATCTCTACCCTGCGGCCCACGGTTCCATCTGTTAACCCTTCCCAGTAATTATCGGCCCGGCCCAACGGGGACCAACTTTCAGCACGACATATATTCCCCCCACTCTTCTTCTCACCTGCTCACCTTCCTCCACTCCGTTCAAACAAACAAAGAAAAAGCCAAAAAGGAAAACCTTCTCCACCATTCCATAGATCTGCAAACCCTAAACCCTAGAGCATCTGTCCGCTTGTCGACCTGCCAAGCCATGTGGCCCTTCTCCGAGTCCAAGGAGCCGCTCCCGCTGATCCGCTGCCCGGTCTGCGATGTAGGCCTCGTCAAGCGGTTCGTCTCCAGGACGGCCAAGAATCCCGGGCGCCCGTTCTACAGATGCGAGTACCAGGGAGTAAGTTTCCTCGCGTCCGCGCTCGGTTCTTCTCCGGCCGTCCCCTCTCTAGCCTAACCTTCCGTGTCCCGGCTGCTCTGTAGAAGGGGGGCTGCAGCTTCTGGAAGTGGGAGGAGGAGTACGCCGCCTACCTCCGGGCGCGCTGGGGCCACATCACCTCGGTGCCCGCCGTGGCCGCCGCCGGCTCCGCCGAGCGCTAATCCCCTTCCTCGGTCGGCGTCGCGCTGCTGCTGCTGCACAGCGCTTCCGCGCCTCTGACAGACATTTACCCTGCTTTTGCCGTAGCGCGTTCCAGATCCAGTCTCCCGGTCTGTGAGTTGTAATGATGGTCGCAAGCTTCACCCGAGAGAGTCGAGAGTTTAATGTCGTCGTTCTCATGCTGTCCCCAACTGTTAAGTAATGGACCAGTTCTAATTCCAGGTTATTAGTATTGCCTACCTTGGTTGACGGTTTTATGCAGAGTTGCAGGTGCTGGCCTAGAGGAGGCCTTGTTTTAAAATTGTCACTGATTGTTGTTCAGGTACCAATGCCTGAAGCAAATATGAGCACGGAGAGAAATGATCGCTGTTTTTTTTCTTTCTGTGCGTCGTGTGGACAAATCTTTTTCTTCAGGTACCAATACCTGGTCGCGAGCAATGGTGTACATCGCCAAGTTCCATCTTTTTCACTGCCAACATCAGGGATGCGGCAAAAAGATGAATTCACCGTTCGTTTGTAATTTGGTGCACAAGAGCTTTGCCTTCTATTCCACAATTTCTTCTCTTCGAAGAATCATTTTCTCCCGCCAAAAAAAAGGAAGAATCATTTTCGCTTGAATGGGAAACAACTGTGTGCACCTATTGTTCGATCGAGTTATTTTTTGTGGGAAGTGTTTTGTATTGTTGCTATCAATCAAAGTTTGTACAGTTGGAAGTTTTTGTTCGCTGCATCCATGAACATCAAGTTCCGTCTCTTTCGCTACAACATCATAGATGCCCTAAAAAAGAGGAATTCACTTTCTTTTTGAATTTGGTGTGGAAGAGCTCTGCCTTCTATTCCATCCATTATTTTGTCTTTGCGTCGCTTGTTGGCCGTCCTCGTGCAAATTGAGCTCTGCATTTCTCTGGAGAATTGTTCTTGCTTTGAATGGCAAGCGGTTTGTGCGTATTGTATTGTTCCATTGCTATCAATCACATTTTGTACAGTTGGAATGTTTTGTTCACTACATTGATGATTCACATGATAAGTAAAATGAAGTAACACGAGCAGCAAAACTTGTATGCCACACGCGAACACGATAAAGTAATGACTTGTCTTGTGAGAAACATGAACCACTTCACCTGCACACAAGAGAACATGGGACATACCCTCCCTTGCCTCTCAGTTTACGCTTTTATCTCTGAATGTGATGTGATGGCGGCAATGGCGTATCAAACTGCCAGAAACAGGATGTACTACCAGCAAGCTTCAGAGTGGCATTTTTCTGTATGCTCCGTAGACCAAGTCACTGGAAGTACTGTACCTCCTATAATACATCTAAATCATTAAAAATCAGAACGATAAAACCTCAAAATAATTCAATCGGCTATCATATATGATCCTTGTGAGGCTCCAACCAAAGGCAGCTCCACTTGACAGTTTGACACTCTCATGTTGCACTAGTTTGGTTAGCAGCTCGAACAAATCCTCATATCCCTTTCAAAAAGTAAATTCTGAACCCACAGCAAGCTTTGATTCGACAACGCAACTCTGGGCGCCAGAGCTGCACACCAGATCCATGATCTATCCTCCAATCCCATTTATCCGTAACACACGTTAGCTAGGCCGATCAACATGCACCCTCAGATATTGGTCAAGGACACTCTGGAACACCTGCATTGGATAAAAACATTTGTAAACGAGATTAGGTGGTTAGCTCCATGACATCAGCACAAACATTAAAGTTGTAAGTTCATTACATAACAATTTTGATTCGGAGATAGCAATAATATTACTATATTAGTGCTTAGCTCCATGAGACATTAACACGTTGGACATTTGGGTTGACAACAATAACATATAAGCTGGTACATTCTTAACTAGTTAAAATATTAGATTTTCTTCTGTCGTAAGTCTAAATAACACATTGAATATTAGCTTAAACTCATGAAAAAAAAGTACCTGGAATGAAAACAGTTCCTTCCTATTGAGAAGTGCGTCCATTGCAGCATATTGGTCATCAAACGCAGTGTAGAATGTCTTGTAGAACTCAGTTCTGTATCATCACAGTCAACAGCTTAGAATCGTCACTGTAATCAGAATTAAGAAATGACATGGGAGGCTACTCACTGTTCTTCTGTTGTGGTTTGTTGATCCATCTCATCAAACTTCCTAGTCAGTATCTCTGCTCCTGTAGGTCCAAGTATGTTGAGGACTAAACCTTCTAATGTCCTTGGGAAAGTATGCTGAAAAGCGTGGAAATTTAAGAGAATTTAGATAACAAAGAACAAAATATGATCCACCATTGAATAACTAAGATGCTGAAAATATTATAAAGCATAATGTAGTATGTATGATACTCCAACGCCGATAAAGGTTTTGTGCATGTTATTGTTACCTATATAGGGAATATAAGCAAGACCAACTTATTTGCTAATTTTCAAATATGACGACTCAAAAGTGCAAAAAAGGTTCCATTTAGAAGGGGGGACGTGCTATGGTATCAGCTCATTAACTTTTAAATACATGGTACATACCACCATTGCTAGTAGCATACTCCGTAACTCGAGTGGTTCAACTGGCAAAATGATTTTTGCAACGGCGTCTTTCTCCAAGAGAGATGAATCATCAGCAGCAGTCTTCTTTCTTTCATTGCTTTGGCCGGAAGATGTATCCTGAGATGCAGATTCTGCTATGTCATTTTGGTCAACCGCTTCAACACTGTCATGAACCACTGACATGAGTTCATAAAGCGCTTGTAGGGTGCTGGGTTCCAAAGATTGCAATGATGCACCTTTCTTGTCAGATGTATCAGCTGCGCCTTTCTTGTCAGATGTACCAGCTGCGCCTTTCTTGTCAGATGTATCCCGTGCACCTTTCTTGTCAGATGTATCATGACATTTAACCTCGTTGTGCAAATTGAATTGCTCAGAGCCTGCTAAATGATTAACAGAAGGTCTTGAATCGTGACTGTAAGAATTAAAAGGGAACTGGATCCAAATAAATATACCAAAAGAAATATGAAGGGGCAAGCATTGCTTTGTTCATAAGTGGCCACAATGGTTAAATAGAGAAACAAGTATTTACTGTGACAATCTTTGAAATTCAAATAACACCATATAAGATTCATCCATCACAAATAGTCAATAGAAGTTTGGAGAACACCTAACTGTCATTCTATCACTAAATTTAACTAAAATTAAAAATAGGACAGAAAGCTTAAGGTGCCTCTCGAAAGGAATAAAATACTGACCTCTCAATGCTTTGTCTGTAGGCTGAAAACCGTTGTTTTCTTTAGCATGACTGAAGGAATTTTTCTGCACTATTTTGTTCTGTCGCATGAGAGATGCACAAAGTTATTACACAAGTTATTCATCCGGCGGACAAGGAGAAAAGGCACTGCTAACTACTGCATGCAGAGGCGACGAATCATCTAAAGTTAGTTAAAATCCCCGGTCAGGGCAAGAAGCCAAGGAGATAGGTGATTTCAGAAACCAATAGCACAGTTAATAAAGTTTTCAAACGATGAAATGGAAGTTCTGTACTATCAAAATAACCAAAAGAGGGTAATGGTTGGGACATACCATCTCTGTATCCACCAATCTTCACTACAAATCAGTTTTAGAGGTAGACACCAGCAAGATAGTGCCAAAACAAGGGGGGAAACCAGTCAGGTATACAACAACAACAACAACAACAACAACAACAAAGCCTTTAGTCCCAAACAAGTTGGGGTAGGCTAGAGGTGAAACCCATAAGATCGCGCAACCGAAACCAGTCAGGTATATTGATTAAAAATAGGTACTGCAAAATAAGCATAAATATAAAACTTGGGGATCAGAAAATTAGTCATTCTATAAGGCCCAGTTCTTTTGGCCAATTCTCCCATAATCTTGAGAATCGACCCTCCACCCTGCTTCTCCCAGAATCTTGAACCCATATATTTTTTACAATCCTAACAAGTTAGGATGTGAACAACTAGTAAAGAACTGCACATTCTGAAATGCTACTACATCTGAACAAGGGAATTGATACTGAGTAAAGTGTAACAGCTGTTTGTTATTTTTACCATGTACCCACATCAACATCCTTACAAATGTAGAGAAAGATCCAGCACCTGATTGATATGGAAAACCTCATGTTTACAGGGGAGAGTAACCATTGAATATGCACTTCATCTTATGGGTTTGGGTACTTTTTATTCATTCATCTTATGGATGTTGCTACCTATAGGAGTATTAAATATACAAATTCACTTGAGGGGCGAACTGAAATAAACTAGGAAAGACGTGAAATGAAGGGAACTAGGAAAAACAGCATACTCTTACACTTAAATACACGACAGACAGTCAATCTGGGGAAGCTGCAACACGTATTAAAAGAAATGTGAATGGCCCAAATGTAATAAAAATACCTCCTTAAAATTCGGCGTAGATAGTAGGCATCCATATGCTCTAACATTTCAGTCATTATTCTTGACTTCCACCAAAAGTTAATTGCTATGGTCAAATCATCACTGTCTACTTGGTGATACCTGTTAAATGAACTCTCAAAGTGTAAGACGTATTAGCTATACTACATTAGTTTTGTTGGAGGATACTTAACAGAGCAAAAATCTAAGGAATATATTTTTCCCATGTGCAACATCCAGAATTTTCCAGGGTTCAATTTTTTTACTTAAAAAATGGGCGACGACTTTAAATTAAAAATGAACCACAGAAAAATCAGGATGTTACACTATGCTAGCAACATATGAGCTTTCACATATATCAAATGTATTAAACCGAATAACCAATTTCTAATTTAAAGGAGATAAACGGTTCAGAGTGGTATGATGAAAATGAAAATCAGCTATGGAACACAGAAGGCAGATGGCTTGATATATTTTGTAGCACCAATCTGTGTATCGAGGAATTGCTGAGAAATAGGATTAAGTACAGTGTAAAATAGTTCAAAAAGATGTACCATCCTTCTGGTATGAAAAGAGCATCACCACAATTTAGGACAACCCTTTCAGAATACTCCTTCATGTACTTTGCTCTTGTGTAGCATGAATAGTCTGGTTCCTCAATACTGACACAGCTGCCAAAAATGATAGGGGGATCAGAGAAAGCATTTTTGATCTACTAAATTCCAATTACTAAAGTCAATTAAATAAATGGAAATAGTTCCTTGGAGAAAAGGAGTTTACCTATGGTTGGAGGCCTCCCCGTATACAGGCATTGGATACAAAAAAGGGGATGCGGAGGGAGACCACAAAGTTACTGTATGGAATTTTATCAGGAGAAATAAACAATTAATAGGTTTCTTTATTAAAAATAATCAGGCACTAGAAAATTAATATTTCAAACGGCTTCAAGATAAGGATCTTTTATCATGTGAAAAGACCATGAAACTAAAGTTGAAGAGAGCAAATGCAACTGGAACACAAAAAGTGCATCTGCAGTTGCAGTAAAATGGTGATATTCCTATGTTGTTGCCAAAGACACAACCAAGTACCAACACATGAAACTCGGAGAAGTTGTAAATTAACATCCAAAAGAACATCAACCATAGCTGCATAGCATACTGCCTAAAATATGAAAGATACCTTTCTTGCATCCAGCCACCACGCAGAGAAGGTTATGGTGAGGATCATAATGGGTACTTGATCTCATGTGAGCCCTACTCATCCAGAAGTTTATTGATGAAAATGGTTTTCCTTTCAGAAATATAGGCTGCAGAAAGAAAAAAGAAACAAATTAACAGAAAAATCAACTCAAATGTGAAGCTTGGAAGTCATGAATAGAGACAATTCGTATCAAAAACAAACACGGTTAAGCAGACCTCCTGAATGTCCTCTTTTAAAACTTCTAACGAGCATCTCTCTTTGTTCTCAGTGTTGAGGATTGATACCTGTTGTAGGTAAGGTTTATTTTCATGTACATAAATAACTGTATAATACTAGTCACTACTTATCAGAAGGGTGCAAAAGGCAAACATGCCTGCGCTAAATAGAGTTGCTCGGAACTCCCCGAGCTAGCTGAGCACATTTCCTCTGAACAAGTTGGCTCCTCCCCAATCCCCTTATCTTTGGATGAATCACTAGCAGCATTCAGACCCCCCAGGTAAGATTTGCAGGAGTGCATGAATGTGGAGAATGGGATAGAAACCTACATCAAGGAGCAATATATCTAGTGTCAACGCCTCACCGTGTATTGTGCATACGGCATAATTTAGGAATTCCAAGCAGAAAATTCGGAAGTAACAAAACAACAACCCTCTCATGACTTCTAAGATCCCCGTAGAACACGTGCCCGGTGCTCGACATCATGGCTTCCACGGCAACATCAGGTCCCACCTTCTCCTGAAGAACGAGTGAATGAACAGGGTAAATGTTGCAACGACGGTTGCAAAGTGGAGTACTATTTTTTCGCTGTCTCCTAGTATGAACTGTACAGGGGGAGGTAGGGAGTGATGCCAACCAGCAAGTAGTCGAGGCCACCATGGAGAGGATCCCACCGAGAGGAGGCGGCTGACTCCTTGAGCACGCCGCGGAATACCTAAATATTGGGGTTTCCCCCACGGGAGCAAGCACGGGGACATCAGAAGGGGGCACGGGGAAGGAAGGAAGGAAGGAACGGAGAGCTGGGAGGAGATGGGGTGCAGAGCAGTTACGGCGGGGACGTTCTTGGGCTCGATGGAGGCTGCGAACTCCTCCGAGGACGGCGGCGAGGAGAAGCGGGCGGCACGGAGGCCGGCCTCCACCCGCGCACCCACGAATTCGGCGTCTTCCTCGGCTTGCATCCTTCGCCGTCCGGGAGCAGGAAGCACCTCGGATGCGTAGTAGAGCTGGGAGGTAACGCGTCCATGGGCCGAGCCTCCTGTAAGCGAGCCTTGCTCCAGGCCATGGCCCGTGGGCTAACAAAACTCTCTTTTTTCCCACTTACTAGCTATAATTGTTAAATAACCCTAAAAAAAACTAGATAATTGTTAAATCTAAAAAAAACTAGATAATTCTTTTCGCTCAAAAAGATAATTGGTCTCCCATCACTGAAAAAAGGTATTTTTCTCCCCTAAAAAAAGATAATTGTCCATGTACCGCTAAAAAGGATAATTGTCTGTGTCTTGCAAGGGCACAAATATTTTATACATAACCACCATGATTTACCAATCATTTTTATTTTTAATGTGATCATTACATATTAAATATGGACTCTAGTTATCAATTGAATAATTACTTATTGACTTGTTAAAAAACATGATTCTATTTGGTCTTCTCCAGTATTTTGCAGTTACCTCATTGGTTGAATTTCTCAATGTTGTTCACCATTGGCGAGATTATGATGACAAAACGACGACGAGTTTTATTGTGGATTCAGCAAGAATTTTTGAGGTACATGTGTTGGAAATATGCCCTATAGGCAATAATAAATTGGTTATTACCATATTTCCCTATTCATGATAAACGTGTGTTATCCATGCTAGAATTGTATTGGTCAGAAACTCAGATACATGTGTTATCCATGCTAGAATTGTATTCATGATAAATGTGTGTTATCCATGCTAGAATTGTATTGATCAGAAACTCAGATACATGTGTGGATACATAGACAACACCGCTTCCCTAGTGAGCCTCTACTAGACTAGCTCATTGATCAAAAGATGGTTAAGGTTTCCTGACCATAGACATGAATTATCATTTGATAACGGGATCACATCATTAGGAGAATGATGTGATGAACAAGACCCAACCGTTAGCATAGCATATGATCGTTCAGTTTATTGCTACTAGTTTCTTAATGTCAAATACATGTTTCTTCGACCATGAGATCATGCGACTCCCGAACTTCGGAGGAATGCCTTGTGTGCCATCAAACGTCACAACGTAACTGGGTGATCATAAATATGCTCTACAGGTATCTCCGAAGGTGTCTGTTGAGTTGGCGTGAACCAATATTTGGATTTGTCACTCCGTATGACAGAGAGGTATCTCTGGGCTCTCTCGGTAATACAACATCATAAGAAGCTTGCAAGCAAAGTGATTAAGGAGTTAGTTACCGGATGATGTATTACGGAACGAGTAAAGAGACTTGTCGGTAACGAGATTGAACTAGGTATGGAGATAGCGACAATTGAATCTCGGGCAAGTAACATACCGACAGACAAAGGGAACTACGTATGTTTTCATAAAGGTTCGACCGATAAAGATCTTCATAGGATATGTAGGAACCAATATGGGCATCTAGATCCCGCTATTGGTTATTGGCCGTAAGCGTCTCGGTCATGTCTACATCATTCTCGAACCCGTAGGATCCGCACGCTTAACGTTCGTTGACGATATAGTATTATATGAGTTATGTATGTTGATGACCGAATGTTGTTCGGAGTCCTGGATGAGATCACGGACATGACGAGGAGCTCCAGAATAGTTTGGAGGTAAAGATTGGCATATGGGATAATAGTGTTTGGTTTCCAGAAGGGTTTCGGAATTCATCGGAAGGGGTTTCAGATGTTTCCCGAAATGTTATGGTGCGAGAACACTTTATTTGGGCCAAGGGGTAAAGCCCACGGGGCTTGAGGAAGGTGCAAATGGAAGTTTTGCGGAGGCCAGGGGCCAGACGCCAGAGACCCTGGCGTCTGGTCCTGGAGTCCGAGAAGGACTCTTGCCTTGCGTGCCAAACCGACTTTGAGGAGGCTCTTTCTCCAAGAAACCACCCCAAGGCTCAACATATAAATAGAGGGGCAAGGATAGCACCCGGAACACATCAAGATTCACTAAACCTTGTGGCGGCAACCCTGCCCCCTCTAGTTTATCCTCCATCATAGTTTTTGTTGTGCTTGGCGAAGCCCTACAGAGATTGTTCTTCACCACCAGCGTCACCACGTCGTCATGCTGCTGGAACTCATATACTACTTAGCCCCTCTTACTGGATCAAGAAGGCGAGGACGTCATCGAGCTGAACGTGTGCTGAACGCGGAGGTACCGTACGTTCAGTACTTGATCGGACGGATCGTGAAGGTGTACGACTACATCAACCCCGTTGATAAACGCTTCCGCTTAGCGATCTTCAAGGGTATGAAGATGCTCTCCCCCTCTCGTAGCTATGCATCTCCATGGATAGATCTTGCGTGTGCATAGAATTTTTTTGTTTTCCATGCAACGTTCCCCAACAGTAGTATCAGAGCCAAGTCTATGTGTAGATGATATGCACGAGTAGAACACAAAGGAGTTGTGGGCAGTGATGTTCATATTGCTTACCACCAACGTCTTATTTTGATCCGGTGGTATTGTGGGATGAAGTGGTCCAGACCAACCTTACATGTCCACGTACATGAGACCGGTTCCACTGACTGATGCAACTTGTTTTGCATAAGGTGGCTGGCAGGTGTATGTTTCTCTCACTTCAGTTGAATCGAATTTGACTACGGTCGGTCCTTGTAGAAGTTTAAAACAGCAAACTTGATAATCACCATTGTGGTTTTGCGTAGGTAAGAACGGTTCTTGCTAGTTGCCCGTAGCAGCCACGTAAAACTTGCAACAACAAAGTAGAAGACGTCTAACTTGTTTTTGCAGGGTATGTTGTGATGTGATATGGTCAAGATGTGATGTGATATATGTTGTTGTATGAGATGATCATGTTTTGTAATATCGACAACCGACAGGAGCCTTAGGGTTGTCTTTCAATTATTGTATGGCCTGCTGTCAATCATTAAGTGCCATGTAATGCTTTACTTTATCGTATGCGTTAGCAATAGTTGTAGAAGCAATAGTTGGCGAGACGACCCCGATGAAGCGATGGAGATCAAGGTGTTGCCCCAGTGATGATGGAGATCATGACGTTGCTTTGGAGATGGAGATCAAAAGCACAAGATGATGATGGCCATATCATGTCACATATTTTGATTGCATGCGATGTTTTTCATTTATGCATCTTATTTTGATTAGAACGATGGTAGCATTATAAGATGATCCCTTCACTTAATTTCAAGATAAAAGTGTTCTCCCCGAGTATGCACTGTTGCTAAAGTTCGTCGTTTCGAGGCACCTCGTGATGATCGGGTGTGATAGACTCTACGTTCACATACAACAGGTGTAAGCCAGTTTTGCACAAGCAGAATACTTGGGTTAAACTTGACGAGCCTAGCATGTATAGACATGGTCTCGGAACACTAGAGACCGAAAGGTCAAACATGAGTCATATAGTAGATATGATCAACATGAAGATGTTACCATTGATGACTACCCCATCTCACGTGATGATCGAACATGGGTTAGTTGATTTGGATCATGTATCACTTAGAAAACTTGAGGGATGTTGATTTAAGTGGGAGTTCATTAGTAATTTAATTATTTGAACTAAAATTTATCATAAACATAGTCAAAATGTCTTTGCAAATTATGTTGTAGATCAATAGCTCGCGATGTAGCTCCCCTATTTTTTGATACGTTCCTAGAGAAAACTAAGTTCAAATATGATGGAAGCAATAAAGCGGATTGGGTCCGTGATTTGAGGATTATCCTCATTGTTGCACAGAAGAATTATGTCCTTGATGCACCGCTAGGTGACAGGCCTGCTGTAGGAGCTGATGTAGACGTTATGAACGTTTGGCAAGCTCGATCTGATGACTGCTTGATAATTTAGTGTGCCATGCTTTACGACTTAGAATTGGGGCTACAAAGACGTTTTGAACACCATGGAACATATGAGATGTTCCAAGAGCTGAAATTGATATTTCAGGCTCATGCCCATGTTGAGAGGTATGAGACCTCTGACAAGTACTTTGCCTACAAGATGGAGGAGAATAGCTCAGCCAGTGAGCATGTGCTCAGAATGTCTGGGTACTACTATCGCTTGAATCAAGTGGGAGTTAATCTTCCAGATAAGATAATGATTGGCAGAGTTCTCTAGTCACTATCACCAAGCTACTAGAGCTTCGTGATGAACTATAATATGCAAGGGATGACGAAAACAATTCCCAAGCTCTTCGCGATGCTGAAATCGGCAGAGGTGGAAATCAAGAAAGAGCGTCAAGAGTTGATGGTTAATAAGACCATTAGTTTTAAGAAAAAGGGCAAGGGAAAGAAAGGGAAACTTAAAGAAGAATAGCAAGCAAGTTGCCGCTCCCATGAAGAAGCCCAAAGCTGGACCCAAGCCTGAAACTGAGTGCTTTTACTTCAAAGGAAATGGTCACTCGAAGCAGAACTGCCCCAAATACTTGGCAGATAAGAAGGATGGCAAAGTAAACAAAGGTATATTTGATATACATTTTATTGATATGTACCTTACTGGTGCTCATAGTAGCCCCTGGGTATTTGATACCGGTTCAGTTGCTGAGATTAGTAGCTCGAAACAGAAGTTGCAGAATAAACGGAGACTAGTTAAGGACGAGGTGATGATGTGTGTTGGAAGTGTTTCCAAGATTGATATGATCACCATGGCACACTAGCTCTACCTTCGGGATTAGTATTGAGCCTAAATAAATGTTATTTGTTGTTTGCGTTAAGCATGACATGATTAGGTTGTGTTTATTTCAATACGATTATTCATTTAAGTCAGAGAATAAATTGTTGTTCTGTTTACTTGAATAAAACCTTCTATGGTCATACACCCAATGTGAATGGTTTATTGAATCTCTATCGTAGTGATACACATATTCATAATATTGATGCCAAAAGATGCACAGTTGATAATGATAGTGCAACATACTTGTGGCACTGCCGTTTAGGTCATATTGGTGTAAAATGCATGAAGAAACTCCATCAGATGGACTTTTTGAATCACTTGATTATGAATCATTTGATACTTGCAAACCATGCCTCATTGGCAAGATGACTAAAACTCCGTTCTGTGGAACAATGGAGCGAGCTAATGGCTTATTGGAAATAATACATACCGATGTATGTGGTCCGATGATTGTTGAAGCACACGGCAGGTATCGTTATTTCCTAACCTTCACAGATGATTTGAGTAGGTATGGGTATATCTACTTGATGAAACATAAGTCTGAAACATTTGAAAAGTTCAAAGAATTTAAGAATGAAGTGGAGAATCACCGTAACAAGAAAATAAAGTTTCTATGATCAGATCGCGGAGGCAAATATTTGAGTTACGAGTTTGGCCTTCGTTTAAAACAATGTGGAATAGTTTCACAACTCACGCCACCTGGAACACCATAACGTAATGGTGTGTCTGAACGTCGTAACTGTACTTTATTAGATATATGGTGTGTTCTGTGATGTCTCTTACCGATTTGCCACTATCGCTTTGGGGTTATGCATTAGAGATAGTTGCATTCACGTTAAATAGGGCACCGTCTAAATCTGTTGAGATGACACCGTATGACCTATGGTTTGGAAAGAAACCTAAGTTATCATTTCTTAAAGTTTTGGGATGCGACGCTTATGTCAAAAGGCTTCAGCCTGATAAGCTCGAACCCAAAGCGAAGAAGTATGTCTTCATAGGATATCCAAAAGAAACTATTGGGTATACCTTCTACCATGGATCCGACGGCAAAATCTTTGTTGCTAAGAATGGGTCCTTTCTAGAGAAGGAGTTTCTCTTGAAAGAAGTAAGTTGGGGGAAAGTAGAACTTGATGAGGTAGTTGTACCTGCTCTCGAATTGGAAAGTAGTACACCAGAGAAAACCGTTCCTGTGATGCCTACACCAACCAGAGAGGAAGCAAATAATCATGAAACTTTAGATCAAGTTACTACTCGACCTCATAGGTCGACCAGAACACGTTCCGCACCAGAGTGGTACGGTAATCCTGTCCTGGAAGTCATGTTGTTGGACAATGACGAACCTACGAACTATGAAGAAGCTATGACAAGCTCATATTCCGACAAATGGCTTGAGGCCATGAAATCTGAGATAGGATCCATGTATGAGAAGAAAGTATGGACTTCGGTGGACTTGCCCGATGATCGGCAAGCCATTGAGTATAAATGGATCTTTAAGAGGAAGACGGACGCTGACGGTAATATCAGTGTCTATAAATCTCGACTTGTTGCAAAAGGTTTTCAACAAGTTCAAAGGGTTGACTACGATGAGACTTTCTAACCCGTAGCGATGCTTAAGTCTGTCCGAATCATGTTAGCAATTGCCACATTTTATGATTATGAAAGCTAGCAAATGGACATCAAAATTGCATTCCTTAATGGGTTTCTTAAGGAAGAGTTGTATATGATGCAACCGGAAGGATTTGTCGATCCTAAAGGTGCTAACAAAGTAAGCAAGATCTAGTGATCCATCTGTGGACTGGTGCAAGCATCTCAGAGTTGGAATAAACGCTTTGATGAGGTGATTAAACATTTGGTTTTATACAGACTTACGGTGAAGCCTGTATTTACAAGAGAGTGAGTGGGAGCTCTGTGGCATTTCTAATATTATATGTGGATGACATATTGCTGATTGGAAATGATATAAAATTTCTGGATAGCATAAAAGGATACTTGAATAAGATTTTTTCAATGAAAGACCTCGGTGAAGCTACTTATATATTGGGTATCAAGATCTATAGGGATAGATCAAGACACTTAATAGGACTTTCACAAAGCACATACCTTGATAAGATTTTGAACAAGTTCAAAATGGATCAGTCCAAGAAGGGGTTCTTGCCTATTTTGCAAGGTGTGAAATTGAGTAAGACTCAAAGCTGGACCACGACGGAAGATGGAGAGAGAATGAAAGTCATTTCCTTTGCCTTAGCCATAGTCTCTATACGATATGCCATGTTGTGTACCACACTTGATGTGTGCCTTCCCACGTGTCTGGCAAAGGGGGTACAAGAGTGATCCAGGAGTGGATCACTAGACAACGGTCAAAATTATCCTTAGTAACTAGAGTACTAAGGAAATGTTTCTCGATTATGGAGGTGATAAAGAGTTCGCCGTAAAGGGTTACGTCGATGCAAGCTTTGACACCGATCTGGATAACTCTGAGTAGCAAACTAGATATGTATAATGGATGGGTCATTTGGAATAGCTCCAAGTAAAGCATGATAGCAACATCTACAGTATGACATAAGGATTTGCAAAATACACATGGATATGAATGTTGTAGACCCATTTGACTAAAACCTCTCTCGCAAGAAAAACATGATGAAACCCCAGAACTCATTGGGTGTTAATCACATGGCGATATGAACTAGATTAGTGACTCTAGTGCAAGTGGGAGACTGCTGGAAATATGCCCTAGAGGTAATAATAAATTGGTTATTATCATATTTCCCTACTCATGATAAACGTCTATTATCCGTGCTAGAATTGTATTGATCGGAAACTCGGATACATGTGTGGATACATAGACAACACCGTGTCCATAGTGAGCCTCTACTAGACTAGCTCGTTGATTAAAAGATGGTTAAGGTTTCCTGACCATAGGCATGAGTTGTCATTTGATATCGGGGTCACATCATTAGGAGAATGATGTGACGGACAAGACCCAACCGTTAGCATAGCATATGATCATTCAGTTTATTGCTACTGCTTTCTTAATGTCAAATTGTCGGTGCAACAAACCCTGGGTCTGTTGCCCAGACTGTGCACAGGCCTAAGAGCAAGACTGCAACATCCAAGACCAGACCAAGCAAAAGAGATCATCTCTTTGAGGAGTCAAAGAGCGGATCAAGGAGACCAAGTCAAGCCAAAGGAAGCAAGATACCACCAAGGGAAAACCTCCCTTGCCGGGCAGGTGAGCCTGGCGAGGTCAAGATTACCCCGAAGACAAGCCTCAAGACTGTCCTGGCAGGCCTGCCAGGCCCCACGAAGGCAAACTACCCCGCCAAGGCTTCACCGCTCCACCTCACAGCGACGCAAGTCGGTCGATGCGGTGTCAAGCCCCCAAGTGACTAAGTGGCTGTTTTTTGCCAGATGGCAGCCACTTCCTATGGGAATCACCTTCAAACGACACTTGTCCAGAGATGTGTCATGTGGGCAGGAGAGAAGCTGGCCGAACTGCCTGACAAGGCTTGCCGGGCGTGCCATGATGTGACACTAAGCAACGCATTTAATGCGCTCTGCCCTGTCTGTAGAGTTAGGTATGATAGCACTGTTTGCTATCTAATCAGTGCACAATGACTGATTTGCCATTGTGGTGACCCCTTGATCTATAAAGGGAGGTCCGTGGAAACCATAGAAAGGATTCAGACCCTTGTACACTCATATGCGCATAGCTGCTCTCTCCCGAGGCAACCCTACCGGGCTAGAGGGTTGCGTCTCCACCACGGTCCTCCCATCAATCCACCAAAGCAGGAGTAGGGTTTTACGCCTCACGGCGGCGCGAACCTGGGTAAAACTGCCCACGTGATCTCTGTCATGTTGTGCTACGTTCTCTGCTCTTTGTGCAATGTGCTCATCCCCCTGCCGAACCACAAGGGGCTGATGGCCCCATATGTGGCCGTGGTTTCCCACGACATCTTTGGTGCGCCAGGTAGGGGTAAGCGCTCGCGCGAACCCGAGAAGCGTACACATCATGTCATCTTCATCATTGTTTTCTTCATCGATGACTCCATCGTCTATGGCGGCCAAGAAGAAGCCCGGTGCCGCAGCCCATCCATCCACTTCGAAGGCCCCGTCGCACGCGGCCCTCGACGCCGCGGGGGCTATGGGGATGCATGGAGATATAACGCTGCAGGGGATGTGGCCAGCGCAGGCGTCGTCGTCACCACCTCCCCTGCGGTCGAAGCGAGGGCGAGAGGCACCGGAGAAGGACAACACAAATGACATCCCAACAGCCACTCTCCACAAGGTACGGGTGGAGATATCATTCCGTCCGCACCTCCTTGCCCAGCCGAGGGGCACAGCCGCAGTGGTGGCACTCGCTCTGGGGAGAATCACGACTCTCTGGCCGCTCCCGCTCCGGGCACGACCGCAGGGCATGCGCCACCCCCGGAAGGAGCTGACCCAGCCGATGCGCCAAACGGGGCCGCTGGCACTCAAGCGCCTCCATCTCGTCACCACGCCACCCTGGCAACGGGCTCACGACAACGAGAACACGACGTAGCTACTACTGGCACCATCAAGAGCCAGGCGACATTACGATCTACGTCATCATCCATGCCAAGCACCGCTTCTGAGGCCATGGCGCGGGCCCAGTTGTTGTTGAGATTTCCGCCGACAACCGATCAGATGGAAGAGTGGAGAGCCACCATTCAAAGCCTGATTGGTTTCACTGAGGCGGGAGGATCACAACGAGCTGGCTCGCCACGGCCTCCCCAGGCGACGACAATGGCCCGCGCTGCTGGCCGTGCCGAAGGGGCCACCACCATGGTGCAGTCCCCTCTGCGGCAGCCTGCGCAGGGGCCACGACCGGAGCCACACGATCAAGAAACTGATGACGTCTCAATGGCTTCATCCGACCCTCGAGTGCGTCAAGGCCAACAGCGAGTCCTGGAGGACGGGCAATGGGAAGGCGAACGCGTCACCATCGAGCAACGCCATGACACCCACCACCAGTCCGATAGGCGCAATGGCCCTGACGTCGATGAGCCCGCTCTCGGTGAAGGTGGGTATCTGATACGTCTCCAACGTATCTATAATTTTGATTGTTCCATGCTATTATATTACCTGTTTTGGATGTTTATGGGCTTTACTTTACACTTTTATATCATTTTTGGGACTAACCTACTAACCTCCGTGATGGATGCCCCCTCCGACGGAGCTCCAGAGCAGGCCCCAACATGGGATCTCGTGGATACAGAAGGTTGCGGCGGTGGAATTAGGTTTTTGGCTCCTGTTCTGATCGTTTGGGGATACGTGAGGTATATATAGGAGGAAGGAATGCGTCGGTGGAGCAGCAGGGGGCCACGAGGGGGCGCCCTAGAGGCGCACCCCACCCTCGTGACCGCCTTTTTTTCCTTGGAGCAGGTCCAAGTCTCACGGATCACGTTCGGTGAGAAAATCACGTTCGAAGGTTTCATTCCGTTTGGACTCCGTTTGATATTCCGTTTCTTCGAAACACTAAAATAGGCAAAAAAAACAGCAATTCTGGGCTGGGCCTCCGGTTAATAGGTTAGTCCTAAAAATAATATAAAAGTGGAAAATAAAGCCCAGTATAGTCCAAAACAGTAGATAAAGTAGCATGGAGCAATCAAAAATTATAGATACGTTGGAGACGTATCAAGGCCCAGACCGAATTGCTCTTTTTTTTTTGCCTATTTCAGTGTTTCGAAGAAAAGGAATATCAAACGGAGTCCAAACGGAATGAAACCTTCGGGAGCGATCTTTTTGGAACAAACACAATCCAGGAGACTTGGAGTGGACGTCAAGAAGCAAACGAGGCGGCCACGAGGGTGCCCGCCGCACCCTAAGGGGGTGGGCGCGCCCCCACCCTCGTGGGCCCCTCATGGCTCAGCTGACCTACTTCTTCCTCCTATATATACCCACATACCCTGAAAACAGCCAAGAGAACCACGAACACCTAATTCCACCGCCGCAACCTTCTGTATCCGCGAGATCCCATCTTGGAGCCTTCGCCGGTGCTCCGCCAGAGGGGGAATCGACCATGGAGGGCCTATACATCATCTCCAAGGCCTCTCCGATGAGTTGTGAGTAGTTTACCACAGACCTTCGGGTCCATAGTTATTAGCTAGATGGATTCTTCTCTCTCTTTGAGTCTCAATACCAAGTTCTCGTTGATCTTCTTGGAGATCTATTCGATGTAACTCTTTTTGCGGTGTGTTTGTCGAGATCCGATGAATTGTGGGTTTATGATCAAGTTTACCTATGAGAAGTATTTGAATCTCCTCTAAATTCTTTTATGTATGATTGGTTATCTTTGCAAGTAACTTCGAATTATCAGTTTGGTTTGGCCTACTAGATTGATCTTTCTTGCAATGGGAGAAGTGCTTAGCTTTGGGTTCAATCTTGCGGTGTGCTTTCCCAGTGACAGCAGGGGCAGAAAGGCACGTATTGTATTGTTGCCATCGAGGATAAAAAGATTGGATTTATATCATATTGCATGAGTTTATCCCTCTACATCATGTCATCTTTCTTAATGCATTACTCTGTTCTTCATGAACTTAATACTCTAGATGCAGGCAGGAGTAGGTCGATGTGTGGAGTAATAGTAGTAGATGCAGAATCATTTCAATCTACTTGTTGCGGACGTGATGCCTATATACATGATCATGCCTAGATATTCTCATAATTATTCACTTTTCTATCAATTTCTCAACAGTAATTTGTTCACCCATCGTAATACTTATGCTATCTTGAGAGAAGCCACTAGTGAAACCTATGGCCCCCAGGTCTATCTTTCATCATATAAGTTTCCTATCTACTTTATTTTGCAATCTTTACTTTCCAATCTATATCATAAAAATACCAAAAATATTTATCTTATCTTATTATCTCTATCAGATCTCACTTTCGCAAGTTACCGTGAAGGGATTGACAACCCCTTTATCGCGTTGGTTGCGAGGTTCTTGTTTGTTTGTGTAGGTGCGTGGGACTTTTGAGGAGCCTCCTACTGGATTGATACCTTGGTTCTCAAAACTGAGGGAAATACTTACGCTACTTTGTTGCATCACCCTTTCCTATTGAAGGGAAAACTAACATAGTGCTCAAGAGGTAGCAAGAAGGATTTCTGGTGACGTTGCCGGGGAGGTCTTCGCTCAAGTCAAGACATACCAAGTACCCATCACAAACTCATCTCCCTGGCACTACATTATTTGCCATTTGCCTCTCGTTTTCCTCTCCCCCACTTCACCCTTGCTATTTTATTCGCCCTCTCTTTCCCGTCTCTTTCTCTTGCCTTTCGTGTGCCTGTTTGCCCTTATGGCTTTGCCTAAGAACGTTGATCTCCATCTTAAAAGGTTGGAAGAGATTGAATTAAATATTAGAAGCTTTATGACTTTACAATTCAAGCATAATAGTTTCTTTAGAAAAGATCTTAAAGAACAAAAAAGCTTATGGAGTATATGAATAAAGAACTAGATGATATGTCTAAGGAATTTTATGGTTTGAATTCTCAGATTGCTCATCTTGAAAAATCAATAGCCCAAATTTCTGATAAGCAAGCCACCTTAGTTAATAAGATGGCTGCCAAACCGAAAGGGTTAGGGGAAAATAATGATGAAGATCTAAAAGTTATTGATGTGTCCCCTATTAAATCTTTGTTTTGCAATATGAATCTTGATAATGATGGGACTGGAGATGATTCAACTTTAGTTAAAAGGTGTCCCAATGATTCGGAGTTTTTAGATCTTGATGCTAAATTTGGTAAAAGTGGGATTGGAGAGGTCAAAACTTTACATAGCATTGAACCCACTATTATGGATTTCAAGGAATTTAATTATGATAATTGTTCTTTAATAGATTGTATTTCCTTGTTGCAATCCGTGTTGAATTCTCCTCATGCATATAGTCAAAATAAAGCTTTTACCAAACATATTGTCGATGCCTTGATACAATCTTATGAGGAAAAACTTGAATTGGAAGTTTCTATACCTAGAAAACTTTATGATGAGTGGGAACCTACTATAAAAATTAAAATTAAAGATCATGAATTCTATGCTTTGTGTGATTTGGATGCTAGTGTTTCCACGATTCCGAGAACTTTATGTGATGTGCTAGGTTTCCATGATTTTAATGATTGTTCCTTAAACTTGCACCTTGCGGATTCCACCACTAAGAAACCTATGGGAAGGATCAATGATGTTCTTATTGTTGCAAATAGGAATTATGTGCCCATAGATTTCATTGTTCTTGATATAGATTGCAATATTTCATGTCCCATTATTCTTGGTAGACCTTTCCTTAGAACGATTGGTGCAATTATTGATATGAAGGAAGGGAATATTAGATTCCAATTTCCATTAAGGAAAGGCATGGAACACTTTCCAAGAAAGAAATTCAAATTACCTTATGAATCCATTATGCGTGCCACTTATGAATTGAATGCCAAAGATGGCAATACTTAGATCTATTCTCGCTTTTATGCCTAGCTAGGGGTGTTAAACGATAGCGCTAGTTGGGAGGCAACCCAATTTTATTTTTGTTTCTTGCTTTTTGCTTCTGTTTAGTAATAAATATTTCATCTAGCCTTTGTTTAGATGTTGTTTTATGTTTTAATTAGTGTTTGTGCCAAGTAGAACCTATAGGATAACCTACGGTGATAGTTAATTTGATTCTGCTGAAAAACAGAAACTTTTGCACGCACGAGAATAATTTTAATAAATCACAGGAACGTGCTTTTGCATTGATTATTTTTGAAGTAGATCAATAGAAAAATTGCCCATGACTTCCTATGTTTGTAGGATTTTTAGAGTTCCAGAAGTATTCAAAAGTTACAGATTGCTACAAACTGTTCTATTTTTGACAGATTCTATTTTTCGTGTGTTGTTTGCTTATTTTGATGCATCTATGGCTAGTATTGGGGGGGGGTATGAACCATATAGAAGTTGGAATACAGTAGGTTTAACACCAATATAAATAAAGAATGAGTTCATTACAATACCTTATGTGGTGGTTTTTCTTTCTTGCACTAACAGAGCTTATGAGATTTCCTATTGAGTTTTGTGTTGTGATGTTTTCAAGTTTTGGGTAAAGATTTGATGGACTATGGAATAAGGAGTGGCAAGATCCTAAGCTTGGGGATGCCCATGGAACCCCAAGATATTCAAGGACAACCAAAAGCCTAAGCTTGGGGATGCCCCGGAAGGCATCCCCTCTTTCGTCTTCGTCTATCGGTAACTTTACTTGGAGCTATATTTTTATTCGCCACATGATATGTGTTTTGCTTGGAGCGTCTTGTATGATATTAGTCTTTGCTTTTTAGATTACCACAATCATCCTTGCTGTACACACCTTTTGGGAGAAACCCACATGATTTGGAATTTATTAGAATACTCTATGTGCTTCACTTATATCTTTTGAGCTAGACAAGTTTTGCTCTAGTGCTTCACTTATATCTTTTAGAGCACGGCGGTGGCTTGATTTTGTAGAAATTGTTGATCTCTCATGCTTCACTTATATCATTTTGAGAGTCTTTTAGAACAGCATGGTATTTTCTATGGTTATAAATTTGGTCCTAGAATGATGAGCATCCAAGTTGGGTATAATAAAAACTATCATAGAAAATGCATTAAACACTATGATCAATTTGATGCTTGATAATTGTTTTGAGATATAAAGGTGGTAATGTTGGAGTCATGCTAGTTGGGTAATTATGAAATAGAGAAATACTTGTGTTGGAGTTAGCAAGTCCCGTAGCATGCACGTATGGTAAAAGTTGTGTGACAAATTTGTTGCATGGGATGCTCTTTTAATTTCTTCCTTTTGAGTGGAGGTCGGGATCGCGTGATGGTTAACTCCTACCAACCCTTCCCCTAGGAGCATGCATAGTAGTACTTTTCTTCGAGGGCAACTAGACTTTTGCAATAAGTATATGAGTTCTTTATGACTAATGTGAGTCCATGGATTATACGCACTCTCACCCTTCCACCATTGCTAGCCTCTATTATACCGCGCAACTTTCGCCGGTATCATGCACCCACCATTTACCTTCTTCAAAACAGCCACCATACCTACCTATTATGGCATTTCCATAGCCATTCCAAGATATATTGCCATGCAACTTTCCACCGTTCCGGTTATTATGACATGCCCCATCATTGTCATATTGCTCTTTGCATGATCATGTAGTTGACATCGTATTTGTGGCAAGGACACCTTCATAATTTTTCATACATGTCACTCTTGATTCATTGCATATCCCGGTACACCACTGGAGGCATTCACGTAGAGTCATATTTTGTTCTAAGTATTGAGTTGTAATTCTTGAGTTGTAAATCAATAAAAGTGTGATGATCTTCATTATTAGAGCATTGTCCCAAGTGAGGAAAGGATGATGAAGACTATGATTCCCCCACAAGTCGGGATGAGACTTTGGACTTTATAAAAATAAAAGAGGCCAAAGAAGCCCATACAAAAAAGAAGGCCAAAGAAGCCCACCAAAAAAGGAGGAAAAAAGAAAAAAATTGAGAGAAAAGAGAGAAGGGACAAGGCTACTATCTCTTTTCGACACTTGTGCTTCAAAGCAGCACCATGATCTTCATGATAGAGAGTCTCCTATGTTGTCACTTTCATATACTAGTGGAAATTTTTCATTATAGGCTTGTATATTCCAATGATGGGCTTCCTCAAAATGCCCTAGGTCTTCATGAGCAAGCAAGTTGGATGCACGCCCACTTAGTTTCTTTTGTTGAGCTTTCATATATTTATAGCTCTAGTGCATCCATTGCATGGCAATCCCTACTCACCCACATTGATATCTATTAATGGGCATCTCCATAGCCCGTTGATACGCCTAGTTGATGTGAGACTATCTTCTCCCTTTTTGTCTTCACAACCACCACCCTATGCCACATATAGTGCTATGTCCATGGCTTGCACTCATGTATTGCTTAAGAGTTGAAAAAGCTGAAGCGCGTTAAAAAGTATGAACCAATTGCTTGGCTGAAACTGGGGTTGTGCATGATGGGAGTATTTTGTGTAATAAAAATGAAGCATGACCTAACTATATGATTTTGTAGGGATGAGCTTTCTTTGGCTATGCTATTTTGATAAGACATGATTACTTGTTAGTATGCTTGAAGTATTACTATTTTTATATTTTATGGACTTTTATCTTAAATCATTTGGATCTGAACAATCATGCCACAATAAAGAAAATTACATTGAGAATTATGCTAGGTAGCATTCCACATCAAAAATTCTATTTTTATCATTTACCTACTCGAGGACGAGCAGGAATTAAGCTTGGGGATGCTTGATACGTCTCCAATGTATCTATAATTTTTTATTGTTCCATGCTATTATATTACCTGTTTTGGATGTTTATGGGCTTTACTTTACACTTTTATATCATTTTTGGGACTAACCTACTAACCGGAGGCCCAGCCCGAATTGCTGTTTTTTTGCCTATTTCAGTGTTTTTAAGAAAAGGAATATCAAATGGAGTCCAGACGGAAAGAAACCTTTGGGAGCAATCTTTTTGGAACAAATGCAATCCAGGAGACTTGGAGTGGACGTCAAGCAGCAAACGAGGCGGCCATGAGGGTGCCCGGCACGCCCTAAGGGAGTGGGCGCGCCCCCACCCCCGTGGGCCCCTCGTGGCTCAACCGACCTACTTCTTCCTCCTATATATATATATCCACGTACACCGAAAACAGCCAGGAGCACTAGGAAAACCTAATTCCACCGCCGCAACCTCCTGTATCCTCGAGATCCCATCTTGGAGCCTTCGCCGGCGCTCCGCCAGAGGGGGAATCGACCACGGAGGGCCTCTACATCATCTCCAAGCACTACAACAAGAACCCCCATATAGCTACACATGTCAACCAATGATAACAAAGAATGCGTTGTTAAGTTAAACCTCCCACCTCCCCACTTAGCGCTGCACTCCCGTTCCCTTCAAAATAGCAGCTAACTTCCACGTGCCCACCTCCAATATTGTACCTCCTCCATCCAAACATTGTTAAACAAACAAGTTTCCTTATCCTTCTCTTCCCCCTTCCCCGATTCCTCTCCTACCACAGCTCCATAATCACGACGCCGCATCTGCCGCCGCCGCTGCCTCCTATGATTTGGGCGAGCTCCGGCGCTCTCCCGCGACATAGCTTGCCAGCCCTGCTACCCTCAGTGCTCCCAGCCAATCCTCCACTTCCACGACGTCCTAACCGCCCCTGCCCATGCCCCTGCATCAACCCTAGTGGCCATGGGTCAAGGGCGCAGCTCCTGCCCCTCTGGTGGACGGCGCTGCTCCGCCATGTCTACCTCGACTCCGGCGTCAATAGTTCAGTGAGACACTCCCCCCCTATGTTCTTATCCTCTTTGGTGCTTTATGTGGCATGGCTACCAACGGTTTGTCATCGTGGCATTGTAGATGACGACTGGATATCCAATTGTTGGGGAACGTAGTAATTTCAAAAAATTCCCTACACACACGCAAGATCATGGTGATGCATAGCAACGAGAGGGGAGAGTGTGTCCACGTACCCTCGTAGACCGAAAGCGGAAGCGTTAGCACAACGCGGTTGATGTAGTCGTACGTCTTCACGGCCCGACCGACCAAGCACTGAAACTACGGCACCTCCGAGTTCTTGCACACGTTCAGCTCGATGACGTCCCTCATACTCCGATCCAGCCGAGTGTCGAGGGAGAGTGCCGTCAGCATGATGGCGTGGTGACAATGATGATGTTCTACCATTGCAGGGCTTCGCGTAAGCACCGCTACGATATTATCGAGGAGGGCCATGGTGGAGGGGGGCACCGCACATGGCTAAGAGATCAATGCTCAATTGTTGTGTCTATGGGGTGCCCCCTCCCCCGTATATAAAGGAGTGGAGGAGGGGGCCGACCAAGGGGGGTGGCGCGCCCTAGGGGGGGAGTCCAACTCCCATAGGGAGTAGGACTCCCCCCTTTCCTATTAGGAGAGGGAGAGGGAAGGAAGATGAAGGAGGAAGGAAGGAAAGGGGGGACCGGCCCCCTTCCCAATTCGGATTGGGCTTGGGGGGGAGGCGCCCCCTCCCTTGCTCCTTTCCCCTCCTTTCCACTAAGGCCCATTAAGGCCCATATACCTCCCGGGGGGTTCCGATAACCTCCCGGAGCTCCGGTATTGTCCCAATCTCACCCGGAACCTTTCCGGTGTCCAAATATAGTCGTCCAATATATCGATCTTCATGTCTTGACCATTTTGAGACTCCTCGTCATGTCCGTGATCACATCCGGGACTCCGAACAACCTTTGGTACATCAAAACACATAAACTCATAATATAACTGTCATCTTACTTTAAGCGTGCGGACCCTACGGGTTTGAGAACTATGTAGACATGACTGAGACACGTCTCCGGTCAATAACCAATAGCGGAACCTGGATGCTCATATTGGCTCCTACATATTCTACGAAGATCTTTATCGGTCAAACCGCATAACAACATACGTTGTTCCCTTTGTCATCGGTATGTTACTTGCCCGAGATTCGATCGTCGGTATCTCAATACCTAGTTCAATCTCGTTACCGGCAAGTCTCTTTACTCGTTACATAATGCATCATCCCGTAACTAACTCATTAGCTACATTGCTTGCAAGGCTTAAAGTGATGTGCATTACCGAGAGGGCCCAGAGATACCTCTCCGACAATCGGAGTGACAAATCCTAATCTCGAAATACGTCAACTCAACAAGTACCTTTGGAGACACCTGTAGAGCACCTTTATTATCACCCAGTTATGTTGTGATGTTTGGTAGCTGATACGTCTCCAACGTATCTATAATTTTTGATTGCTCCATGCTACTTCATCTACTGTTTTGGACTATATTGGGCTTTATTTTCCACTTTTATATTATTTTTGGGACTAACCTATTAACCGGAGGCCCAGCCTAGAATTGCTGTTTTTTGCCTATTTCAATGTTTCGAAGAAACGGAATATCAAACGGAGTCCAAACGGAATGAAACCTTCGAGAACGTGATTTTCTCACCGAACGTGATCCACGAGACTTGGACCCTGCTCCAAGGAACAAATGAGGTGGTCACGAGGGTAGGGGGCGGCCCCCTAGGGCGCGCCCCCTGCCTCGTGGCCCCCTATTGCTCCACCGACGTACTCCTTCCTCCTATATATATACCTACGTATCCCCAAACGATCAGAAAAGGAGCCAAAAACCTAATTCCACCACCGCAACCTTCTGTATCCACGAGATCCCATCTTGGGGCCTTTTTTGGAGCTCCGTCAGAGGGGGCATCCATCATGGAGGGCTTCTACATCAACACCATAGCCCCTCCGATGAAGTGTGAGTAGTTTACTTCAGACCTTCGGGTCCATAGCTAGTAGCTAGATGGCTTCTTCTCTCTTTTTGGATCTCAATACAATGTTCTCCCCCTCTCTCGTGGAGATCTATTCGATGTAATCTTCTTTTTGCGGTGTGTTTGTTGAGATCGATGAATTGTGGGTTTATGATCCAGCTTATCTATGAATAATATTTGAATCTTCTCTTAATTCTTTTATGTATGATTGAGTTATCTTTGCAAGTCTCTTTGGATTATCCGTTTGGTTTGGCCAACTAGATTTGTAGTTCTTGCAATGGGAGAAGTGCTTAGCTTTGGGTTCAATTTTGCGGTGTCCTTTCCTAGTGACAGAAGGGGCAGCAAGGCACGTATTGTATTGTTGCCATCTAGGATAACAAGATGGGGTTTTTATCATATTGCATGAATTTATCCCTCTACATCATGTCATCTTGCTTAAGGCGTTACTCTGTTTTTAACTTAATACTCTAGATGCATGCTGGATAGCGGTCGATGAGTGGAGTAATAGTTGTAGATGCAGAATTGTTTCGATCTACTTGTCTTGGACGAGATGCCTATATACATGATCATACCTAGATATACTCATAACTATGCTCAATTTTGTCAATTGCTCAACAGTAATTTGTTCACCCACCGTAGAATATCTATGCTCTTGAGAGAAGCCACTAGTGAAACCTATGGCCCCCGGGTCTATTCTCATCATATCAATCTCTATCATTTTATTACTTGCTTTATTTTTACTTTGCCTTTTACTTTTCACTTTGCATCTTTATACCAAAAATATTATTTATCATCTCTATCAGATCTCATTCTCATAAGTGATCGTGAAGGGATTGACAACCCCTAATCGCGTTGATTGCGAGGAGCTATCGTTTTGTGTAGGTACAAGGGACTTGTGCGTGGTCTCCTACTGGATTGATACCTTGGTTCTCAAAAACCGAGGGAAATACTTACGCTACTTTGCTGCATCATCCTCTCCTCTTCGGGAAATCCAACGCAGATGCTCAAGAGGTAGCAAGAAGAATTTCGGCGCCGTTGCGGGAGGCTCACGCAAGAGCAAGTCAACCATACCAAGTACCCATCACAATCCCTATCTCTCGCATTACATTATTTGCCATTTGCCTCTCGTTTTCCTCTCCCCCACTTCACCCTTGCCGTTTTATTTACCCTCTCTTCTCAATCTCCTCCTCTTTTTCCCGTTGCCTTTTTGTTTGCTCGTGTGTTAGTTTGCTTGCTTGTCGTGATGGCTCTAACTAGATTTGGTGATCTTCACCTTAAAAGGCTAGAGGAGATCGAAAGCAATGTTAGAAAGTTTTTGCAATTTGAGCATAATAATTTCTTTAGAAAAGAGCTTAAGGAACAAAAAAGTTTTATGAGTTATATGAATAAAGAACTCGATGATATGTCGAAAGAATTTGATGGTATAAGAGCCCAAATTGCTCGTCTTGAAAAGATGACCGCTGAAATTTCGGATATGCAAGCTACCTTAGTCAATAAGATGGCCGCTAAACCGAATTCCTATGAAAATCAAGATGAAGATATAAAAGTTATTGATGTGTCCCCCATTAAATCTTTGTTTTGCAATATGAATCTTGATGAAACTGAAGATGATCTTCCTTTACCTAGAAGGCGTTCTAAGAATTCGGAGTTTCTAGATCTTGATGATGAAATTGATGAAAGTGGGATTGAAAGAAATAAAAACCTAGATGTTGCTAAACCAACTATTTTGGATCTCAAGGAATTTAATTATGAAAATTGCTCTTTAATTGGTTGTATTTCCTTGTTGCAATCCGTGCTAGATTCTCCTCATGCTTATAGTCGAAATAAGGCCTTTACCGAACACATTGTTGATGCCTTGATGCAATCTTATGAAGAAAAACTTGAGTTGAAAGTTTCTATCCCTAGAAAACTCTGTGATGAGTGGGAACCTACTATCAAAATTAAAATTAAAGATTATGAGTTTCATGCTTTGTGTGATTTGGGTGCTAGTGTCTCTACTATTCCCAAAACTTTGTGTGATTTCCTAGATTTCCGTGACTTTGATGATTGCTCTCTAAACTTGCATCTTGCGGATTCCACTATTAAAAAGCCTATGGGAAGAATTAATGATGTTCTTATTGTTGCAAATAGGAATTATGTGCCCGTAGATTTTATTGTTCTTGATATAGATTGCAATCCTTCATGTCCTATTATTCTTGGTAGACATTTCCTTAGAACGATTGGTGCAATTATTGATATGAAGGAAGGGAATATTAGATTCCAATTTCCCTTAAAGAAGCGCATGGAACACTTCCCTAGAAAGAAAATAAAATTACCATATGAATCTATCATGAGAGCCACTTATGGATTGCCTACCAAAGATGGCAATACCTAGATCTATCCTTGCTTTTATTCCTAGCTAGGAGCGTTAAACGATAGCGCTTGTTGGGAGGCAACCCGATTTTATTTTTTTGTTTTTTGTTTTTGCTTCTGTTTAGGAATAAATAATCCATCTAGCCTCTGTTTGGACGTGGTTTTATGTTTTAATTAGTGTTTGTGCCAAGTAGAACCTATAGGATAACCTACGATGATAGTTGATTTGATTCTGCTGAAAAACAGAAACTTTGCGCGCATGAATATAATTTTGTTAAATCACAGGAACGTGATTTTGGGTTGATCCTTTTTGCTGCTGTTCAATAAACAATTTCTCCATGACTTCCTATTTTGGTAGGATGTTTAGAGTTCCAGAAGTTTGCATTACTTACAGATTACTACAGACTGTTCTGTTTTGACAGATTCTGTTTTGCGTGTGTTGTTTGCTTATTTTGATGAATCTATGGCTAGTAAAATAGTTTATAATCCATAGAGAATTTGGAATACAGTAGGTTTAACACCAATATAAATAAATAATGAGTTCATTATAGTACCTTAAAGTATTCTTTTGTTTTCTTTCTCTAACGGAGCTCACGAGATTTCTATTGAGTTTTGTGTTGTGAAGTTTTCAAGTTTTGGGTGAATTCTTTTGATGGATTATGGAACAAGGAGTGGCAAGAGCCTAAGCTTGGGGATGCCCATGGCACACCCAAGATAATCCAAGGACACCAAAAAGTCAAAGCTTGGGGATGCCCCGGAAGGCATCCCCTCTTTCATCTACTTCCATCGGTAATTTACTTGGAGCTATATTTTTATTCACCACATGATATGTGTTTTGCTTGGAGCGTCTTGTATTATTTGCGTCTTTGCTTGTTAGTTTACCACAATCATACTTGCTGTACACACCTTTTGAGAGAGCCATACATGAATTGGAATTTACTAGAATACTCTATGTGCTTCACTTATATCTTTTGAGCTTGATAGTTTTGCTCATAGTGCTTCACTTATATCTTTTGAGCGTGATAATTTTTGCTCTAGTGCTTCACTTAGATCTTTTAGAGAACGGTGGTGGATTTGTTTTAAAGAAACTATTGATCTCTCATGCTTCACTTAGATTATTTTGAGAGTCGTTAATAGCATGGTAATTTGCTTAATGTTAATATACTTGGTATTCAAGATATGTGAAACTTTCTTTTGAGTGCGTTGAATACTAAGATAAGTTTGATGCTTGATAATTGTTTTGAGATATGGAGGTGATAATATCAAAGTCGTGCTAGTTGAGTAATTTTCAATTTGAGAAATGCTTGTGTTGAAGTTTGCAAGTCCCGTAGCATGCACGTATGGTTAAAGTTGTGTAACAAATTTGATACATGAAGTGTACCTGGCTTGTGCATCCTTATGAGTGGCGGTCGGGGACGAGCGATGGTCTTTTCCTACCAATCTATCCCCCTAGGAGCATGCGCGTAGTACTTGATTTTTGATAGCTTCTAGATTTTTGCAATAAGTATATGAGTTCTTTTGACTAATGTTGAGTCCATGGATTATACGCACTCTTACCTTTCCGCCTTTGCTAGCCTCTTCGGTATCGTGCATTGCCCTTTCTCACCTTGAGAGTTGGTGCAAACTTCGCCGGTGCATCCAAAACCCGTGATACGATACGCTCCATCACACATAAGCCTCCTTATATCTTCCTCAAAACAGCCACCATACCTACCTATCATGGCATTTCCATAGCCATTCCGAGATATATTGACATGCAACTTCCATCATCTTCATCATGACATACATTACTTTTGTCATATTGCCATTGCATGATCATGTAGTTGACATCGTATTTGTGGCAAAGCCACCATGCATTATTTTCCGTACATGTCACTCTTGATTCATTGCACCATCCCGGTACACCACCGGAGGCATTCATATAGAGTCATATCTTGTTCTAAGTTTCGAGTTGTAATCGTTATGTTGTAATCAATAGAAGTGTGATGATCATCATTAGTAGAGCATTGCCCAAAAAAAAGAGAAAGGCCAAAAAAAGAAAGGCCCAAAAAAATAAAAATAAAATAAAAAGGGCAATGCTACTATCTCTTTTTCCACACTTGTGCTTCAAAGTAGCACCTTGTTCTTCATGTAGTGAGTCTCATATATTGTGCTTCAAAGTAGCATCTTGTTCTTCATGTAGTGAGTCTCATAAGTTGTCTTTTTATACTAGTGGGAATTTTCATTATAGAACTTGGCTTGTATATTCCTACGATGGGCTTCCTCAAATGCCCTAGGTCTTCATGAGCAAGCGAGTTGGATGCACACCCACTAGTTTTCTTTTGTTGAGCATTGATAGCTCTAGTGCATCCATTGCATGGCAATCCCTACCCCTCATGTTGACGTCAATTAATGGGCATCTCCATAGCCCATTGATTATCCTCGTCAATGTGAGACTTTCTCCTTTTTTGTCTTCTACACACAATCCCCATCATCATATTCTATTCCACCCATAGTGCTATATCCATGGCTCACGCTCATGTATTGCGTGAAGATTGAAAAAGTTTGAGATTATTTAAGTATGAAACAATTGCTTGGCTTGTCATCGGGGGTATAGAAGTTGGGAACATCTTTGTGTGACGAAAATGAAGCATAGCCTAACTATATGATTTTGTAGGGATGAACTTTCTTTTGCCATGCTATTTTGAGAAGACATGATTGCTTTGATTAGTATGCTTGAAGTATTATTATTTTTGTGTCAATATGAACTTTTGTCTTGTATCTTTCGGATCTGAATATTCATGCCACAATTAAGAATATTTACATTGAAATTATGCCAAAGTATCACTCCGCATCAAAAATTCCTTTTTATCATTTACCTACTCGAGGACGAGCAGGAATTAAGCTTGGGGATGCCTGATACGTCTCCAATGTATCTATAATTTTTGATTGCTCCATGCTACTTTATCTACTGTTTTGGACTATATTGGGCTTTATTTTCCACTTTTATATTATTTTTGGGACTAACCTATTAACCGGAGACCCAGCCCAGAATTGCTGTTTTTTTTGCCTATTTCAGTGTTTCGAAGAAACGGAATATCAAACGGAGTCCAAACGGAATGAAACCTTCGGGAACGTGATTTTCTCACCGAACGTGATCCACGAGACTTGGACCCTGCTCCAAGGAACAAAAGAGGTGGTCACGAGGGTAGGGGGCGCCCCCCTAGGGCGCGCCCCCTGCCTCGTGGCCCCCCTATTGCTCCACCGACGTCCTTCCTCCTATATATACCTACGTATCCCCAAACGATCAGAAAAGGAGCCAAAAACCTAATTCCACCGCCGCAACCTTCTGTATCCACGAGATCCCATCTTGGGGCCTGTTTTGGAGCTCCGTCGGAGGGGGCATCCATCATGGAGGGCTTCTACATCAACACCATAGCCCCTCCGATGAAGTGTGAGTAGTTTACTTCAGACCTTCGGCTCCATAGCTAGTAGCTAGATGGCTTCTTCTCTCTTTTTGGATCTCAATACAATGTTCTCCCCCTCTCTCGTGGAGATCTATTTGATGTAATCTTCTTTTTGCGGTGTGTTTGTTGAGATCGATGAATTGTGGGTTTATGATCCAGCTTATCTATGAATAATATTTGAATCTTCTCTTAATTCTTTTATGTATGATTGAGTTATCTTTGCAAGTCTCTTTGGATTATCCGTTTGGTTTGGCCAACTAGATTTGTAGTTCCTGCAATGGGAGAAGTGCTTAGCTTTGGGTTCAATCTTGCGGTGTCCTTTCCTAGTGACAGAAGGGGCAGCAAGGCACGTATTGTATTGTTGCCATCTAGGATAACAAGATGGGGTTTTTATCATATTGCATGAATTTATCCCTCTACATCATGTCATCTTGCTTAAGGCGTTACTCTGTTTTTAACTTAATACTCTAGATGCATCTTTGGATAGCGGTCGATGAGTGGAGTAATAGTTGTAGATGCAGAATTGTTTCGATCTACTTGTCTTGGACGTGATGCCTATATACATGATCATACCTAGATATACTCATAACTATGCTCAATTCTGTCAATTGCTCAACAGTAATTTGTTCACCCACCGTAGAATATCTATGCTCTTGAGAGAAGCCACTAGTGAAACCTATGGCCCCCGGGTCTATTCTCATCATATCAATCTCTATCACTTTATTACTTGCTTTATTTCTACTTTGCCTTTTACTTTTCACTTTGCATCTTTATACCAAAAATACCAAAAATATTATTTATCATCTCTATCAGATGTCACTCTCGTAAGTGACTTGAAGGGATTGACAACCCCTAATTGCGTTGGTTGCGAGGAGCTATCATTTTGTGTAGGTACGAGTGACTTGTGTGTGGTCTCCTACTGGATTGATACCTTGGTTCTCAAAAACCGAGGGGAATACTTACGCTACTTTGCTGCATCATCCTCTCCTCTTCGGGGAAATCCAACGCAGTGCTCAAGAGGTAGCAGTAGCATACAAAGTGTTCCTCCGGTAAGCGGGAGTTACATAATCTTATAGTCATAGGAACATGTATAAGTCATGAAAAAAGCAATAACAACATACTAAACGATCAAGTGCTAAGCTAACGGAATGGGTCAAGTCAATCACATCATTCTCCTAATGATGTGATCCCGTTAATCAAATGACAACTCATGTCTATGGTTAGGAAACTTAACCATCTTTGATTTACGAGCTAGTCAAGTAGAGGCATACTAGTGACACTATGTTTGTCTATGTATTCACACATGTATTATGTTTCCGGGTAATACAATTCAAGCATGAATAATAAACATTTATCATGATATGAGGAAATAAATAATAACTTTATTATTGCCTCTAGGGCATATTTCCTTCAGTATCCTACTTGCACTAGAGTCAATAATCTAGATTACACAGTAATGATTCTAACACCCATGGAGCCTTGGTGCTGATCATGTTTTGCTCGTGGAAGAGGCTTAGTCAACGGGTCTGCAACATTCAAATCCGTATGTGTCTTGAAAATCTCTATGTCTCCCACCTGGACTTGGTCCTGGATGGAATTGAAGCGTCTCTTGATGTGCTTGGTTCTCTTGTTAAATCTGGATTCCTTTGCCAAGGCAATTGCACCAGTATTGTCACAAAAGATTTTCATCAGACCCGATGCACTAGGTATGACACCTAGATCGGATATGAACTCCTTCATCCAGACTCCTTCATTTGCTGCTTCCGAAGCAGCTATGTACTCCGCTTCACATGTAGATCCTGCTACGACGCTTTGTTTAGAACTGCACCAACTGACAGCTCCACCGTTCAATATAAACACGTATCCGGTTTGTGTTTTAGAATCGTCCGGATCAGTGTCAAAGGTTGCATTGACGTAACCATTTACGACTAGCTCTTTGTCACCTCCATAAACGAGAAACATATCCTTAGTCCTTTTTAGGTATTTCAGAATGTTCTTGACTGCTGTCCAGTGATCCACTCCTGGATTACTTTGGTACCTCCCTGCTAAACTAATAGCAAGGCACACATCAAGTCTGGTACACAGCATTGCATGATAGAGCGTATGGCTGAAGCATAGGGAACTTCTTTCATTTTCTCTCTATCTTCTGCAGTGGTCGGGCATTGAGCCTGACTCAATTTCACACCTTGTATTACAGGAAAGAACCCTTTCTTTGCTTGATCCATTTTGAACTTTTTCAAAACTTTATCAAGGTATGTACTTTGTGAAAGTCCAATTATGCGTCTTGATCTATCTCTATAGATCTTGATGCCCAATATGTAAGCAGCTTCACCTTGGTCTTTCATTGAAAAACTTTTATTAAGGTATCCTTTTATGCTATCGAGAAATTCTATATCATTTCCAATCAATAATATGTCGTCCACATATGATATTTGAAATGCTACAGGGCTCTCACTCACTTTCTTGTAAATACAGGCTTCTCCAAAAGTCTGTATAAAACCATATTGTTTGATCACACTATCAAAGCGTTTATTCCAACTCCGAGAGGCTTGCACCAGTCCATAAATGGATCGCTGGAGCTTGTACACTTTGTTAGCATCCTTTGGATCGACAAAACCTTCTGGTTGCATCATATACAACTCTTCTTCCAGAAATCCATTCAGGAATGCAGTTTTGACATCCATTTGCCAATTCATAATCATAAAATGCGGCAATTGCTAACATGATTCGGACAGACTTAAGCATCGCTACGGGTGAGAAAGTCTCATCGTAGTCAACCCCTTGAACTTGTCGAAAACCTTTCGCAACAAGTCGAGCTTTGTAGACAGTAATATTACCATCAGCGTCAGTCTTCTTCTTGAAGATCCATTTATTCTCGATGGCTTGCCGATCATCGGGCAAGTCAACCAAAGTCCACACTTTGTTTTCATACATGGATCCCATCTCAGATTTCATGGCCTCAAGCCATTTTAGAGAATCTGGGCTCATCATTGCTTCCTCATAGTTCGTAGGTTCGCCATGGTCAAGTAACATGACTTCCAGAATAGGATTATCATACCACTCTGGTGCGGATCTTACTCTGGTTGACCTACGAGGTTTTGTAGTTACTTGATCTGAAGTTTCATGATCAACATCATTAGCTTCCTCACTTATTGGTGTAGTCGTCATAGGAACCAGTTTCTGTGATGAGCTATTTTCCAATAAAGGAGCAGGTACAGTTACCTCATCAAGTTCTACTTTCCTCCCACTCACTTCTTTTGAGGGAAACTCCTTCTCTAGAAAGGATCCATTCTTGGCAACAAATGTCTTCCCTTCGGATCTGTGATAGAAGGTGTACCCAACAATTTCCTTTGGGTATCGTATGAAGACACATTTCTCTGATTTGGGTTCGAGCTTATCAGGTTGAAGCTCTTTCACATAAGCATCGCAACCCCAAACTTTAAGAAACGACAACTTTGGTTTCTTGCCAAACCACAGTTCATAAGACATCGTCTCAACGGATTTTGATGGTGCCCTATTTAATGTGAATGCGGCCGTCTCTAAAGCATAACCCCAAAACAATAGCGGTAAATCAGTAAGAGACATCATAGATCGCAGCATATCTAGTAAAGTACGATTACGACATTCAGACACACCATTACGTTGTGGTGTTCCGGGTGGCGTGAGTTGCGAAACTATTCCGCATTGCTTCAAATGCAAACCAAACTCATAACTCAAATATTCTCCTCCACGATCAGATCGTAGAAATTTTGTTTTCTTGTTACGATGGTTTTCAACTTCACTCTGAAACTCTTTGAACTTTTCAAATGTTTCAGACTTATGTTTCATCAAGTAGATATTCCCATATCTGCTCAAATCATCTGTGAAGGTGAGAAAATAACGATATTCGCCGTGAGCCTCAACATTCATTGGACCACATACATCAGTATGTATGATTTCCAACAAATCAGTTGCTCACTCCATAGTTCCAGAGAACGGCGTTTTAGTCATCTTGCCCATGAGGCATGGTTCGCAAGTACCAAGTGATTCATAATCAAGTGATTCCAAAAGTCCAGCAGTATGGAGTTTCTTCATGCGCTTTACACCAATATGACCTGAACGGCAGTGCGACAAATAAGTTGCACAATCATTATCAACTCTGCATCTTTTGGCTTCAACATTATGAATATGTGTATCATTACTATCGAGATTCATCAAAAATAGACCACTCTTTAAGGGTGCATGACCATAAAAGATATTACTCATATAAATAGAATAACCATTATTCTCAGATTTAAACGAATAACCGTCTCGCATCAAATAAGATCCAGATATAATGTTCATGCTCAATGCTGGCACCAAATAACAATTATTTAGGTCTAAAACTAATACCGAAGGTAGATGTAGAGGTAGCATGCCAACGGCGATCACATCGACTTTGCAACCATTTCCCACGCGCATCGTCACCTCGTCCTTAGCCAGTGTCCGCTTAATCTGTAGTCCCTGTTTCGATTTGCAAATATTAGCAACAGAACCAGTATCAAATACCCAGGTGTTACTGCGAGCTCTAGTAAGGTACACATCAATAACATGTATATCACATATACCTTTGTTCACCTTGCCATCCTTCTTATCCGCCAAATACTTGGGGCAGTTCCGCTTCGGTGACAAGTCGCTTGCGGTAGAAGCACTCGATCTCGAGCTTAGGTCCATACTTGGGTTTCTTCTCTTGAGCAGCAACTTGTTTGCTATTCTTCTTGAAGTTCCCCTTCTTTTTCCCTTTGCCCTTTTTCTTGAAACTGGTGCTCTTATTGACCATCAACACTTGATGCTCCTTCTTGATTTCTACCTCCGCAGCCTTTAGCATTGCAAAGAGCTCGGGAATTGTCTTTTCCATCCCTTGCATATTATAGTTCATCACGAAGCTCTTGTAGCTTGGTGGTAGTGATTGAAGAATTCATCAATGACGCTATCATCCGAAGATTAACTCCCGGTTGAATCAAGTGATTGTTATACCCGGACATTACGAGTATATGCGACCGACGAACTATTCTCCTCCATCTTGCAGCTGTAGAACTTATTGGAGACTTCATATCTCTCAATCCGGGCATTTGCTTGAAATATTAACTTCAACTCCTGGAACATCTCATATGCTCCATGACGTTCAAAATGTCGTTGAAGTCCCGGTTCTAAGTCGTAAAGCATGGCACACTGAACTATCGAGTAGCCATCAGCTTTGCTCTGCCAGACGTTCATAACATATGGTGTTGCTCCTGCAGTAGGTTTGGCACCTAGCGGTGCTTTCAGGATGTAATTCTTCTATGTAGCAATGAGGATAATCCTCAAGTTACGGACCCAGTCCGTGTAATTGCTACCATCATCTTTCAACTTTGCTTTCTCAAGGAACGCATTAAAATTCAACGGAACAACAACACGAGCCATCTATCTACAACAAACATAGACAAGCAAAATACTATCAGGTACTAAGTTCATGATAAATTTAAGTTCAATTAATCATATTACTTAAGAACTCCCACTTATATAGACATCCCTCTAATCATCTAAGTGATCACGTGATCCAAATCAACTAAACCATAACCGATCATCACGTGAAATGGAGTAGTTTTCAACGGTGAACATCACTATGTTGATCATATCTACTATATGATTCATGCTCGACCTTTCGGTCTCAGTGTTCCGAGGCCATATCTGCATATGCTAGGCTCGTCAAGTTTAACCTGAGTATTCTGCATGTGCAAAACTGGCTTGCACCCATTGTAGATGGACGTAGAGCTTATCACACCCAATCATCACGTGGTGTCTGGGCACGACAACTTTGGCAACGGTGCATACTCAGGGAGAACACTTTTATCTTGAAATTTAGTGAGTGATCATCTTATAATGCTATCGTCAATCAAAGCAAGATAAGATGCATAAAAGATAAACATCACATGCAATCAATATAAGTGATATGATATTGCCATCATCATCTTGTGCTTGTGATCTCCATCTCCGAAGCACCGCCATGATCACCATCGTCACCGGTGTGACACCTTGATCTCCATCGTAGCATCACTGTCGTCTCGCCAACTATTGCTTCTATGACTATCGCTACCACTTAGTGATAAAGTAAAGCAATTACAGGGTGATTGCATTGCATACAATAAAGCGACAACCGTATGGCTCTCGCCGATTGCCGATAACTTCGGTTACAAAACATGATCATCTCATACAATAAAATATAGCATCACGTCTTGACCATATCACATCACAACATGCCTGCAAAAACAAGTTAGGCGTCCTCTACTTTGTTGTTGCAAGTTTTACGTGATCGCTACGGGCTGAGCAAGAACCGTTCTTACCTACGCATCAAAACCACAATGATAGTTCGTCAAGTTAGTGTTGTTTTAATCTTCTCAAGGACCGGGCGTAGCCACACTCGGTTCAACTAAAGTTGGAGAAACTGACACCCGCCAGCCACCTGTGTGCAAAGCACGTCGGTAGAACCGGTCTCGCGTAAGCGTACGCGTAATGTCTGTCCGGGCCGCTTCATCCAACAATACTGCCGAACCAAAGTATGGCATGCTGGTAAGCAGTATGACTTGTATCGCCCACAACTCACTTGTGTTCTACTCGTGCATATAACATCAACACATAAAACCTAGGCTCTGATACCACTCTTGGGGAATGTAGTAATTTCAAAAAAATTCCTACGCACACGCAAGATCATGGTGATGCATAGCAACGGGAGGGGAGAGTGTGTCCACGTACCCTCGTAGACCGAAAGCAAAAGCGTTAGTACAACGTGGTTGATGTAGTCGTACGTCTTCACGGCCCGACCGATCAAGCACCGAAACTATGGGACCTCCGAGTTCTTGCACACGTTCAGCTCGATGACGTTCCTCGTACTCCGATCCAGCCGAGTGTCGAGGGAGAGTTCCGTCATCACGACGGGTGGTGACGATGATGATGTTCTACCGTCGCAGGCTTCGCCTAAGCACCGCTACGATATTATCGAGGACTATGGTGGAGGGGGGCACCGCACACGGCTAAGAGATCAATGATCAATTGTTGTGTCTATGGGGTGCCCCCTCCCCCGTATATAAAGGAGTGGAGGAGGGGGCCGGCCAAGGGGATGGCGCGCCCTGAGGGGAGTCCAACTCCCACCGGGAGTAGGACTCCCCCCTTTCCTATTAGGAGAGGGAGAGGGAAGGAAGATGAAGGAGGGAGGAAGGAAAGGGGGGGCCGGCCCCCTTCCCAATTTGGATTAGGCTTGGGGGGGGCACACCCCCTCCCTTGCTCCTTTCCCCTCCTTTCCACTAAGGCCCATTAAGGCCTATATACCTCCTGGGGGGTTCCGATAACCTCCCCGAAGCTCCGGTATTGTCCCAATCTCACCCGGAACCTTTCCGGTGTCCAAATATAGTCGTCCAATATATCGATTTCCATGTCTCGACCATTTCGAGACTCTTCGTCATGTCCGTGATCACATCCGGGACTCCGAACAACCTTCGGTACATCAAAACACATAAACTCATAATATAACTGTCATCTTACTTTAAGCTTGCGGACCCTACGGGTTCGAGAACTATGTAGACATGACCAAGACACGTCTCCGGTCAATAACCAATAGTGGAACCTGGATGCTCATATTGGCTCCTACATATTCTACAAAGATCTTTATCGGTCGAACCGCATAACAACATATGTTGTTCCCTTTGTCATCGGTATGTTACTTGCCCGAGATTCGATGGTCGGTATCTCAATACCTAGTTCAATCTCGTTACTGACAAGTCTCTTTACTCGTTACGTAATGCATCATCTCGTAACTAACTCATTAGCTACATTGCTTGCAAGGCTTAAAGTGATGTGCATTACCGAGAGGGCCCAGAGATACCTCTCCGACAATCGGAGTGACAAATCCTAATCTCGAAATACGTCAACTCAACAAGTAGCTTTGGAGACACCTGTAGAGCACCTTTATAATCACCCAGTTATGTTGTGACATTTGGTAGCACACAAAGTGTTCCTCCGGTAAGCGGGAGTTACATAATCTTATAGTCATAGGAACATGTATAAGTCATGAAGAAAGCAATAGCAACATACTAAACGATCAAGTGCTAAGCTAACGGAATGGGTCAAGTCAATCACATCATTCTCCTAATGATGTGATCCCATTATTCAAATGAAAACTCATGTCTATGGTTAGGAAACTTAACCATCTTTGATTTACGAGCTAGTCAAGTAGAGGCATACTAGTGACACTATGTTTGCCTATGTATTCACACATGTATTATGTTTCCAGGTAATACAATTCTAGCATGAATAATAAACATTTATCATGATATGAGGAAAATACACCACCTGTACTCTTTTGTGAGAAACCCACAGATGAACATACAACAGGTATTGCAGACAGAGTATCTTCAGGACCTATTCTTCTTACCATTGACAACAGAGGCATATGAGGAGTTCATTGAAATGGAGGATATTTGCATCTCTATGAGACAATCTGAATTTCTGGAATCTCTAGATACTTGGAGTTACATCTGGGGTAAGGAGACATACTCTTCCACCAAAGCATATAAGGTATTAATAGGTCACAAGCAAACACCTCCCCATTTCAGTTGGATCTGGCAAAGCTCATGTCAGCCAAAACATAAAGTTTTCTTCTGGCAACTACTCCATGACAGAGTTAACACTAGAAACTTGCTTAGAAGGAAGAATTTTGTCTGCCGAAGCATACAACTGTCTTGATCAATGATTGTCGCAGGAAGAAACACTTCATCACCTTTTCTGGGGATGCCCATTTGTGCAACAATGCTGGGACTACATTTGTCCAACTAGAACAACAAACATGTCAGTTCTGGAAGCATTCCAGGATCTAAAGGACAAACTGCAATACCCTTTTTACATGGAGATCATCATTCTAGGAGCATGGGCCATATGGATAAGCAGAAATAACAAAATATTCGAAAACGTTACACCATCCTTTCAAGGTTGGAGGTTCATTTTCCTGGAGGAGCTAAAACTTTTAAGGTTCAGAATGAAGAAGAAGCATTTGAATCATTTCAACCAATGGCTGGAAGACTTGTTGTAATTTTCTTTTTGTGCTTACTCATAGCTTTTTTCCTTTTCTTTTTCTTTTCATTTTTTTTCCTTTCTTACTATTTCTTTTTTAGTTTTATTTTTGTTTTCTTTCTGTAGGCTTACCTCAAGCCTGCAAGACTACTTGTTTATTTGCTCATTAATATAAAAATTGCAGTGGGGTTTTACCCTACTGTTCATAGTCAAAAAAAATGATATGAGGAAATAAATAATAACTTTATTATTGCCTCTAGGGCATATTTCCTTCACCAACACCTACAACCGCGCTCTCCCAGGGAGGCTGCCATGGTCACCTACTACCTACCTCATGGCTCACCTGGATTATCTCCGTGAAGAACGTGATAATTCCGTTATTTCCACTAATCTGTTCCCCCGAATTTAACAACATTTGTGGCTTCTATAATTCCATTGGCATTTGGTTCCCTAGCTTCTCTAACCTTCCACTTGTGCCATGGGTGGACCAATTACTTTATTAAATTTATGGCTAGTGTTCTCTCTATTTTTGTTGTTGAAGGAAACCTGATGCTCTAATTTTGCTATGCAGGTTTCTGCTGGTGATCTTCTGCTTTAGTTCAAACCATAACCGCGTTTGCATATCCATATGTACTTATTTCCCTAGATGTATATCATACTCTAGAGTGCTAGATTACACTGCAGAACAAAACAGTTAGTTGTCCACCAGTCTTGTTTATATCAATGCTTGCATCCTCTGAGGCTTATCAGGAGAGAATCTAGTTTTCCATGGAAACAAGGGTGATCGTGCATTATTTATTCACTCATGTTACTAAAGCTTATGTTGTCAAGGAGGCAGTAATATTCCAAGTGCATAACTACTTCTTATTCAGTAATATTAAGCATGATTATACAAAACTACATATTAAAAAGGTATATGAATCATAGTCTAGACATCTCACACTTGCTAGCATGCGCAAGTGTGTATGTAAATTTGATAGATTTGATGGTTTTCTTTAACTTTAGGTACTTCTAAATTCTCATATGTTTGTATTTATTCGCATATTATGATGAACTACAATCTTTTTTAGATCAGAAGAATGCATAACAACAAAAAATGCTTCACGAGATGCCACTTCACATCTTTTATTCTCACCAGCATGTGAATTTTAAGTTGTTACTTAGTGAACTATAGTCTTGCAGGTTTACACATAATATTAAAGATATAAATCTACATGATGTAATCAGATTGCGCATTTGAATGAGTGCTGTAAGCTGGGAAGGTAAATATGACCAGCAATGATGGCAGTACATCAATGACGTCATGGAGGTGTGGTGTTCATTGATCCCTTCTCTCTTTTTGTTTGTGTAGGCGGCGTGTGTATATGGATTCATCTTTATATGTCATGTTAATTGTTCATTTAGATTGATCTCTCTCTCCGAGAACGTTTGCCCCATGTATTTGATATCATCTTAGAAAAGATTGATTAGTTTTGGTGCCAACTCTTTCTAGATTATTTTAGATGTGATGTCTCGATTAGAAAAATAACATCACTAGAGGTAATTTCTGTTGTAACTTGTGTATGTGTTTTTCATGTTGTGCAATAGTATTTTTTTCTCTTTCAAGAATCGTAATTATTGATTCATATGATTGTAGGATAATTAACTCTAACAACTGCTCTGTGCCTGCACCAATTCATATGCTCTGACTTCGGAAGTGCAAACCAATAAAAAGGTAAACTCCAAACATAGAGCCCTTCTCTAATTTGTATTTTGTTTCCTACATTTTCTGATGACTATAAATGTGAACATGACCCAATATTTACAAGCATAAGTTGTGGTTAGCTTTGTCATCTCTTCCACATTTAGCACAATCTGTTCACCCATTGCAATCAACATTATTAATTGAATATGTGGCTGGGCATCTACTATACCAAATTTACATGAATGCAGCCTCAATTAATTTTTGTTACTTGCATGTTTTTTCTTTGCTTATATTGTCTGAATCTAAATTTGTAAATAACTCCAAAGGGATAACCTCAAAATAAGAAAGAAATTCTTGGCTGGTACCTGCACTTGAATTCATCGAGAACTTATTATTACTCAAAGTGCTATATTAACTGTTCGTATTTCATTCATTGCTAGCAGAGAGATGAAGAATATGCAGTTTACTATAGCTGCAATTGGCATGAACTATCTTTAGGATATGGAGCTATGGATGCCAAGGGAAACTGATCATTTTGGTTTTAGTTAATGAAAGTTGAACATGTCAGTCTAAATGCTCATGTGATGAGCTTAGTTTTTTGTTTCCTTCAATGAAGCTTCGATCTGCTCTGTGTAGAGTGCACATGTTCTTGTAAAACACTTGTGTACAAGATGATGGTGTAAAACAACAATTTGTACTTTGGATGGTGTTTGTAAAACAACATTGTTGATTTAATATATGAGGTATTTCTTACTATATTCCATCTCCTGTATACTAGAAACATTGCCTAATATTCTACTCCCTTTGTTCCTAAATATATGGCGTTTTTGGTAGTTCGAAGTGAACTACCAAAACATCATATACTTGGGAACAGAGGGACTACATCGGAACTAATTCGGGAGTTGCAATGATTTATTTTTTGCCAATTGAAAATCCATTTGTGCAGGGTAATCACCAACGTATATGATGTCTTGTTAGGCTTTAGTTTAATACGTTGTTATCTTACAACACTTATACACACCAGTAACCAACACATGTGTATATGTTGTTGTAGACCCTTCCAACGCCACCAACGACAACACATACAAATCCGTTGGTGTAGACCACATCAACGCCTATACGAACAAAAGGCAACACATCGATGTGTTGCTGAAGGGGGGTTCCTGTTGTAGTGAAGGCCTCTCCGATGAGTTGTGAGTAGTTTACCACAGACCTTCGGGTCCATAGTTATTAGCTAGATGGCTTCTTCTTCTCTCTTTGAATCTCAATACCAAGTTCTCCTTGATCTTCTTGGAGATCTATTCGATGTAACTCTTTTTGCGGTGTGTTTGTCGAGATCCGATGAATTGTGGGTTTATGATCAAGTTGGTCTATGAGAAGTATTTGAATCTCTGAATTCTTTTATGTATGATAGGTTATCTTTGCAAGTCTCTTCGAATTACCAGTTTGGTTTGGCCTATTAGATTGATCTTTCTTGCAATGGGAGAAGTGCTTAGCTTTGGGTTCAATCTTGCGGTGTGCTTTCCCAGTGACAGCAGGGGCAACAAGGCACGTATTGTATTGTTGCCATCGAGGATAAAAAGATGGGGTTTATATCATATTGCATGAGTTTATCCCTCTACATCATGTCATCTTTCTTAATGCGTTACTCTGCCCTTCATGAACTTAATACTCTAGATGCAGGCAGGAGTTGGTCGATGTGTGGAGTAATAGTAGTAGATGCAGAATCATTTCGATCTACTTGTTGCAGACGTGATGCTGATACGTCTCCAATGTATCTATAATTTTTGATTGTTCCATGCTATTATATTACCCGTTTTGGATGTTTATGGGCTTTACTTTACACTTTTATATCATTTTTGGGACTAACCTACTAACCGGAGGCCCGACCCAAATTGCTGTTTTTTTTTGCCTATTTCAGTGTTTCGAAGAAAAGGAATATCAAACGGTGTCCAAACGGAATGAAACCTTCGGGAGCGATCTTTTTGGAACAAACGTGATCAGAGGACTTGGAGTGGAAGTCAAGAAACAAAAGGCGGCCACGAGGTGCCAGCACGCCCCTACAGTGGGCGCCCCCACCCTGTGGGCCCTCGAGTCCACCGACCTACTTCTTCCTCCTATATATACCCATGTACCCGAAAACATCGAGCGACCACGAAAAACTATTTCCACCACCATAACCTTACAGATCCATGAGATCCCATCTTGGAGCCTTGGCGGCGCTCCACCGGGGGGAATCGATCACGGAGGGCCTCTACATCATCTCCAAGGCCCTTCCGATGAGTTGTGAGTAGTTTACCACAAACCTTCGGGTCCATAGTTATTAGCTAGATGGCTTCTTCTCTCTCTTTGAATCTCAACACAATGTTCTCCTCGATCTTCTTGGAGGTCTATTCGATGTAACTCTTTTTGCGGTGTGTTTGTCGAGATCCGATGAATTGTGGGTTTATGATCAAGTTTATCTATGAGAAATATTTGAATCTCCTCTGAATTCTTTTATGTGTGATTAAGTTATCTTTGCAAGTCTCTTCGAATTATCAGTTTGGTTTGGCCTACTAGATTGATCTTTCTCTTAATGGGAGAAGTGCTTAGCTTTGGGTTCAATCTTGCGGTGTCCTTTCCCGATGTTAGGGCAACAAGGCACATATTGTATTGTTGCCATCGAGGATAAAAAGATGGGTTTTATATCATATTGCATGAGTTTATCCCTCTACATCATGTCATCTTTCTTAATGCGTTACTTTGTTCTTTATGAATTTAATACTCTAGATGCATGCTGGATAGCGGTCGATGTGTGGAGTAATAGTAGTAGATGCAGGCAGTAGTCGGTCTACTTGTCACGGATGTGATGCCTATATACATGATCATGCCTAGATAATCTCATAATTATTCGCTTTTCTATCAATTGCTTGACAGTAATTTGTTCACCCACCGTAATACTTATGCTATCTTGAGAGAAGCCACTAGTGAAACCTATTGCCCCCGGGTCTATTTCTTATCATATAAGTTCGCCATCTACTTTTATTTGCATCTTTACTTTTCCAATCTATATTGTAAAATACCAAAAATATATTTATCTTATCATATTATCTCTATCACATCTCACTTTCGCAAGTGGCCGTGAAGGGATTGACAACCCCTTTATTGCGTTGGTTGCGAGTTCTTGTTTGTTTGTGTAGGTGCGTGGTACTTTTGAGGAGCCTCCTACTGGATTGATACCTTGGTTCTCAAAATTGAGGGAAATACTTACGCTACTATTGCTGCATCACCCTTTCCTCTTCAAGGAAAACCAACGCAAGCTCAAGACGTAGCATGATCATGTATATAGGCATCTGACGTAGCAATAGTAGCGTAAGTATATAGGCATCTGATCATGTATATAGGCATGATCACCCTTTCCTCTTCAAGGAAAACCAACACAAGCTCAAGACGTAGCATGATCATGTATACTATGGTAGGGTGCTTGTTATTGTTGGACTCACCAACAATCCGCAACCTCAAGGTCACAAAGATGCTGGTTGACTGTGGGGTCGGGTTGAATATGATTTTGAAGGAAATATGCCCTAGAGGCAATAATAAAGTTGTTATTTTATATTTCCTTATTCATGATAAATGTTTATTCTTCATGCTAGAATTGTATTAACTGGAAACTTGATACATGTGTGAATACATAGACAAAACACCGTGTCCCTAGTATGCCTCTACTTGACTAGATCGTTGATCAAAGATGGCTAAGTTTCCTAGCCATAGATATGTGTTATCATTTGATGACCGAGATCACATCATTAGGAGAATGATGTGATGGACAAGACCCTTCGTTAGCTTAGCATAATGATCGTTCAGTTTTATTGCTACTGCTTTCTTCATGTCAAATACATATTCCTCCGACTATGAGATTATGCAACTCCTGTATACAAGAGGAATGCTTTGTGTGCTATCAAAAGTCACAACATAACTAGGTGATTATAAAGATGCTCTACAGGTATCTCCGAAGGTGTTTGTTGGGTTGGCATAGATCGAGATTAGGATTTGTCACTCCGAGTGTCAGAGAGGTATCTCTGGGCCCTCTCGGTAATGCACATCATAAGAAGCCTTGCAAGCATTGTGACTAATGAGTTAGTTGTTGGATGGTGCATTACGGAATGAGTAAAGAGACTTGCCAGTAATGAGATTGAACTAGGTATGAAGATACCAACGATCGAATCTCGGGCAAGTAACATACCGATGACAAAGGGAATAACGTATGTTGCCATAACGGTTCGACCGATAAAGATCTTTGTAGAATATGTGGGAGCCAATATGAGTATCCAGGTTCCGCTATTGGTTATTGACCGGAGAGGTGTCTCGGTCATGTCTACATAGTTCTCGAACCCGTAGGGTCCACATGCTTAACGTTCGATGGCGATTTGTATTATATGAGTTATGTGATTTGGTGACCGAATGTTGCTCGGAGTCCCGGATGAGATCGCAGACATGACTAGGAGTCTAGAAACAGTCGAGAGGTAAAGATTGATATATTGGATGATAGTATTCGGACACCGGAAGTGTTCCGAAATGTATCAGGTACATATCGGAGTGCCGGGGGGGTTACAGGAACCCCCCAGGGGAAGATATGGGCCATATGGGCCTTAGGAGGGAGCACACCAGCCCACAAAGGGGTGCCCCCCCCAAGGAAGGAGGCTGAATAGGATTAGGAGGAGGGGGCAGCGCCCCCTCTTTCCTTCTCCCCCTCTATTCCCTTCTTTTCCCTTCCGGTAAAAGGAAGGGGGGGGGAGCGAATCCTACTAGGAGCCCAAGTAGGACTCTCCTACTTGGGGTGCGCCTAGGGCTGCCACCCTCCTCCTCCCTCATTTATATACGTGGGGAGGGGGCACCTAGAACACACATAAATTCCTAGCCATGTGCAGCGCCCCCCTCTTTAGTTTACGCCTCCGGTCATATTCTCACTGTGCTTAGGCAAACCCCTATGCGGATCACTACACCATCACCGTCACCACACCATCGTGCTGACGGAACTCATCTACTTCCTCAACACTCTGCTGGATCAAGAGCTCGAGGGATGTCATCGCACTGACCGTGTGCATAACTCGGAGGTGCCATACGTTCGGTACTTGATCGGTCGGAACAAGAGGAAGTTCTACTACATCAATCACGTTGGCAAACGCTTCCGCTTTCGGTATACGAGGGTACGTGGACACAGTCTCCCCCTCTCGTTGCTATGCATCTCCTAGATAGATCTTGCGTGAGCGTAGGATTTTTTGAAATTGCATGCTATGTTTCCCAACAGTGGCATCCGAATCAGGTCTATGCGTAGATGACATGCACAAGTAGAACACAAAGAGTTGTGGGCGGTGATCGTCATACTGCTTACCACCAATGTCTTATTTTGATTCGGCGGTATTGTTGGATGAAGCGGCCCAGACCAAACTTACATGACCACGTTCATGAGACCTGTTCCACCAACATACATGCAACTAGCTTTGCATAAAGGTGGCTGGCGGGTGTCTGTTCCTCCTACTTTAGTTGAATCAAATTTGACTGCGGCCGGTCCTTGCTGAAGGTTAAAACAACAAACTTGATAAATCACCGTTCTGGTTTTGTGCCGTAGGTAAGAACGGTTCTTGCTAGAAGCTCATAGCAGCCATGTAAAACTTGCAACAACAAAGTAGAGGACGTCTAACTTGTTTTTGTAGGGAATGTTGTGATGTGATATGGTCAAGACATGATTGATATACGTTGTTGTATGAGATGATCATGTTCTGTAAAAGTTATCGGCAACTGGCAGGAGCCTTATGGTTGTCGCTCTATTGTATGAAATGCAAACGCCATGTAATTGCTTTACTTTATCACTAAGCGATAGCGATAGTTGTAGAAGCAATAGTTGGCGAGACGACCACGATGCTACGATGGAGATCAAGGTGTCGAGCCGGTGACGATGGAGATCATGACATTGCTTTGAAGATGGAGATCAAAAGCACAAGATGATGATGGCCATATCATGTCACATATTTTGATTGCATGTGATGTTTATCTTTATGTATCTTATTTTGCTTAGTACGGCGGTAGCATTATAAGATGATACCTTAACTAAATTTCAAGGTATAAGTGTTCTCCCCGAGTATGCACCATTGTGAAAGTTCTTCGTGCTGAGACACCACGTGATGATCGGGTGTGATAGGCTCTACGTTCACATACAATGGGTGCAAGCCAGTTTTGCACATGCGGAATACTCAGATTAAACTTGACGAGCCTAGCATGTACAGACATGGCCTTGGAACACTAGAGACTGAAAGGTCAAACGTGAATCATATAGTAGATCTAATCAACATAGAGATATTCACCATTGATGACTACTCCATCTCACGTGATGATCGGACATGGTTTAGTTGATTTGGATCACGTATCTTTTAGATAACTTGAGGGATGTCTATCTAAGTGGGAGTTCTTAAGTAATATGATTAATTGAACTTAATTTATCATGAACTTAGTCCTGATAGTTTTTGCATATCTATGTTGTAGATCAATGGCCCGTGCTACCGTTCCCTTGAATTTTAATGCGTTCCTAGAGAAAGCTAAGTTGAAAGATGATGGTAGCAACTACACGAACTGGCTCCATAACTTGAGGATTATCCTCATTGCTGCACAGAAGAATTATGTCCTTGATGCACCGCTAGGTGAAAGGCCTGCTGCAGGAGCAGAAGCTGACGTTATGAACGTCTGGCAAGCTCGATCTGATGACTACTCGATAGTTTAGTGTGCCATGCTTTACGGCTTAGAATCAGGACTTCAAAACGTTTTGAACATAATGGACCATATGAGATGTTCCAGGAGTTGAAGTTAATATTTCAAGCAAATGCCCGAGTTGAGAGATATGAAGTGTCCAACAACTTCTATAGCTGCAAGATGGAGGAGAACAGTTCTCTCAGTGAACACATACTCAGAATGTTTGGATATCATAATCACTTGACTCAGCTGGGAGTTAATCTTCCAGATGATTGTGTCATTGACAGAGTTTTTCAATCACTGCCACCAAGCTATAAAGGCTTCATGATGAACTATAATATGCAAGGGATGGAAAAGACTATTCCCGAGCTCTTCGCAATGTTCAAGGCTGCGGAGGTAGAAATCAAGAAGGAGCATCAAATGTTTATGGTTAACAAGACCACTATGAAAGAACATGCGGTGCCCCCATGTTTGGTTTTGGTAATTGATGACAATCTCTATGGACTAATGGTTGTCTTGAGTTATATTCTAAGGATTTGTCCATAGGCTTTTCTTGAAGTCCATGTGTTGGTTTCAAGGAGTTTATGAGTTGACCAAGGTGCTATTAAGGAATTATCCAAAGATTGGTCATGTGAGTGCTGAGCTTATTGCAAGCATGTCTTGAAGAAGAAGATTGTGTGATCATTCATGTTTACCTTCAAGACATCATCCAAATGAAGAGAGTTGGAAAGATTCAAGGTTGATCAAGACTAAGTCAAGAGTGAATCAAGTTGATCAACACACAAAGCGCACAAGATGTATTGAGGGATCAAGTGATCCCATGGTATGGTAAGCATTGTCCATTACGCTTTGTGTGCTAACCCATGGTCTTCGTGAGAGTTCTTTGTGGGGTTAGGTTGCGGTGTGCAAGTTCAAGTGATGCATCACGAAGAGATCAAATGCTTGAAGCTTGTCGTCCATTGTGGTGACAATGGACTTGTGAAGATGAGCGGAAGAGTGGCTCACCCATAGTGGAGTATGGGGGAGCAATCAACTAGTCTTCATCGAGCCAACGCAATGAAGAAAGGTGGTCCATCTTGAGGAGGAGTAGATCGTCATCATCTAGCTCAAGTGGACTTTGTGCAAGGCAAAGGTTTGCCCTTGATAGGTTTTCTATTTTACCGGTCTCATGGTAGTTGTGGGAGACCGGGTTAGAGGATCGATTGCCATACTATCAAGGGGGGCTCTCGATGAGTTGCTTGATCGTATCATTCATAGAGAGCTCAAACCATTGCATCCTTGCATCATCTTTATTGGTTCTTGTTCGGTTCTTCTCGTTGTGAGTTTTGGAGCTTATGGTCATTTTTATGACAAGCTCGAGTTCGTCGAAAACGGAGTTCACTTGCATCTTCTATGATGTTTTCGATGTTGGAGGGTATGCCGGTTCTTCTTTGTTGGAGGTTTCACTCCTTTGTTTGCTAAGCATACCTCCCCTGCCTCTTTGTTTTGATGCTACTCGTTGTCTTGTTTCAAACAAGCTTGAGTTTTCTCAATTCGGAGCTCATATGAAAAAGTTATGGCAGTTCTGGTTTTATTGTTTCCCTATGTTGTCTTCTCTGCATAATGAAGGACTCCTAGTGTTGCTGATCTGGGGCATGCGGTAGTACTGCTCTCCAGAGCGGTAGTACCGCAGACCCTTATGGTAGTACCGCAGTCCACTACGATAGTACTGCAGGTGCTCACGGTAGTACTGCTTTGTGGGAGCGGTAGTACCGTGGCCTCAGGCCACGCGTAGCTGCTCGAGCGGTAGTAGGGGCGGATGTAATTTTTTACATCCGCGCCCTACGCGGTAGTACCGCCCCGCTGGTGCGGTAGTACCGTGGGCTCTGGCCAGGCTTAGCAGCATGAGCGGAAGTAGGGGCGGATGTAATTTTTTACATCCGCACCCTCTGTGATAATACCGCTCTTCGTGTCCGTAGTACCGTCTTTGGATTTTTGCGCAGTCCTCCTCGCCAGAAGTAGGTGCGGAGTAATTTTACCTCCGTGCTTTCTCTGCACCTAGTGTTGCCTGCCTTATGGTAGTACCAGAGAAGCAGCGGTAGTACCGCTCGGCGGTTCTACCGCTCGTTGCTCTGTCTGTGAGCCTTCATCGGCGGTGTTGCACATGCGGTAGTACCGCAACTGCAGAGTAGTACCGCAGCCAATCATGATAGTACCGCAGCTCCGTCTTGATAGTACCGCGTCGTCGGGCTGAGTGAGGGATAACGGTTGGATTTTCTCCCCACCTATAAAAGGGGGTCTTCTTCCCCTTTGAGACCTTATCCTTTGAGCTCGTGTTCTTCCTCCATTTTGACCTTCTTCGAGCTTGCTAACCCTCAATCCCTCCTATGATTCTTGCTAGTGGCGGTGAGGCGAGGCACGGGCGGCGGCGGCGCAAACTCGACGGCGGCGCTGCGGCTTTGGTGGAGGCGGCAGCGGCGCGGCTTGGGGAGGAGAGGGGGCGATGGCGGCGGCATTTATAGGGGGGGGTCCGGCTCGACTTGCGAGAGGGGCAAGCGGGGCAGCGGCGGAGCGGACTCCGATCCGGACTCCGGCGCGAGCACGGGGACGAGGCGGTGGCGCGCTGGGCCGTGGCCCGGCTCGGCTGGGCCAGCCCAGGAAGTTTTTTTAAACGATTTTCACGAAGAAAATCGTAATAAATAAAAATAAAAATCTAAAAATTCCAAAAACAATTTTCAGTGTCCCTACCTAATATTTGGGACAAAATGAACATTTTTCTGGACTAAATGCAATTTTAAAAAATGCATGTTTTCCCTAATTCAAATAAAACTACAAATAAAATTCAAATAAAATAATAATTTGATTTCAAAATTTCTTTTAGAATATTTCTCCTCTGTTTTGAAGAAGTCATATTATCTCCTCTCAATTATTTTTATTGTTGGAAATAATTGGAAAGAAATTATTGAAATTTAAATGAAACCTCCAACTCTCTCCTTGGGTCCTTGAGTTGCTTAAGATTTCGTGGATCACAACCAAATGCAAATAGAATATGATATGCATATGATGATCTATGTATAACATCCAAATTGAAAATTGGGATGTTAAAAACCTACCCCCTTAAGATGAATCTCTCCCTCGATCGGGTTGGTCAGCAAAAAGGTGTGGGTGGTCCTTGCGGAGGTCTTCTTCTCGCTCCCAGGTGGCTTCCTCCTCGGTATGGTGGCTCCACTGAACTTTGCAAAACTTGATAACCTTGCTGCGAGTAACACGGCTAGAAAACTCAAGAATTTTGACTGGCTTCTCTTCATAGGTCAGATCACTATCCAACTTAATTGCCTCCAGTGGCACTCTACCTCTCAGAGGAATGTCAGCCATCTCAGCGTGGCACTTCTTCAACTGGGAAACGTGAAACACATCATGATCTCCTGACAATCCTTTGGGCAATTCCAACTTGTAGGCAACTTCTCCCATGCATTCCAAAACTCTATATGGTCCCACAAAACATGGTGCTAGCTTTCCCTTGACTCCAAAACGTTTAACTCCTTGAAGTGGGGACACACGAAGATCGCTGTCTCTGACTTCGTATTCTACCTCCTTGTGTTTAGTATCCGCATAACTCTTCTGCCTGGACTGGGCTACCTTGAGTCTGTCCCGAATCAACTTAACCTTCTCCTCAAAATCTCTGATTAAGTCTGGTCCGAACAATTGTCGATCTCCAACTTCATCCCATGATAAAGGTGTCCTGCACCTCCTTCTGTACAAAGCTTCGAAAGGGGCCATCTTCAAACTGGCTTGACAACTATTGTTATAGGAGAACTCTGCATAGGGAAAATTGTCATCCCAACTAGATCCATAATCCAACGCACAAGCTCTCAACATGTCCTCCAGAATTTGATTGACTCTCTCAGTCTGTCCACCTGTCTGTGGATGAAAGGATGTACTGAACTCTAGCCTGGTACCCAAAGTTTCATGCAACTGATTCGAAAACTTTGAAGTAAACTATGTTCCTCTATCTGATATGATGGTCCTCAGAACTCCATGCAGACATACGATCCTGGTCATGTATATCTTTGCCAACTTAGCACTCGTATAAGTTGTCTTCACAGGGATGAAATGGGCTACCTTCGTCAAGCGATCAACTACAACCCAGATAGAGTCATAGCCTGAATAGGTCCTAGGTAATCCAGTGATAAAATCCATGCCAAGTTTATCCCACTTCCATTCGGGTATAAGCAAAGGTTGTAATAACCCAGCTGGTTTCTGATGCTCTGCCTTAACTCTCTAACATACATCACATACTGCTACATACTCGGCAATATCCTTCTTCATTCCTGTCCACCAGAAACTTTCCTTCATGTCTAGATACATCTTGGTGTTGCCTGGGTGAACCGAGTAAGGCAAATCATGAGCCTCTTGAAGAATCAACTTCCTGATCTCAGGGTCATTAGGCACATAAATATGCTCCTCAAACCATAAGGTGTGGTGCTCATCCTCACGAAATCCTTTAGCCTTTCCTTTACTCATCCTTTCCTTTATCTCAACAATCTCTTTGTCCATCTTCTGGGCTTCTCTGATCTTACCCAACAAAGTGGACTGAATTTCCAATGCTGCAACATAACCTCTCAGAACTATCTCCAAGCATAGCTCTCGAAGGTCGTCGGCTAGCTCCTTAGGTAATCCTCCAGTTATGAGCGTGTTAACATAACTCTTGCGGATCAACGCATCTGCTACGACATTGGCCTTTCCTGGATGATAATGCAATATCATATCATAATCATTTATGAGCTCCAACCATCTCCTTTGCCTGAGGTTCAACTCCTTCTGCGTGAAGATGTACTTCAAACTCTTGTGATCCGTATATACATCACAACAGTTACCGATGAGAAAGTGTCTCCATGTCTTGAGCGCATGCACTACGGCTGCTAACTCCAAATCATGCGTAGCATAATTCAACTCATGAGGTCGAAGCTGTCATGAGGCATACGAAACAACTCTTCCGTCCTGCATAAGCACTCCTCTGAGTCCTCGATGTGAAGCATCACAATACACTTGGAAATCCTTGCGTATGTCTGGGAGAATCAGCACTGGGGCTGTAACCAAACGTTTCTTCAACTCCTGAAAACTGGCCTCACAATCCTCAGTCCATTTAAACTTGGTGTCCTTCTTGAATAACTCCGTCATGGGCTTCGCAATCTTGGAAAAATTCTCAATAAATCTCCGATAATAACCTGCGAGTCCAAGAAAACTTCTGACCTCTCCCACCGAGGTGGGTGCCAACCATTTAGTGACAGAAGCAACAATGGTAGGGTCTACTGCTATTCCTTCTCCGGATATAACATGTCCAAGAAATCCAACTTCCTTTAACCAAAACTCGCATTTGCTGAACTTGGCATACAACTGATGTTCCCTAAGCCTCTCAAGAACCAAACGCAAATGTTCCTTATGCTCTTCTTCATTCTTTGAGTAGACCAATATGTCATCAATGAACACCACGACGAACTTATCTAGAAACTCCATGAACACCTTGTTCATCATACTCATGAAATAGGCAGGGGCATTAGTCAAACCAAATGACATAACTGTATACTCATATAGCCCATACCTCATGGTAAAAGCGGTCTTAGGTATATCCTGCTCTCAGATCTTCAACTGGTGATAACCTGATCGAAGATCGATCTTTGAGAAAACTTTAGCTCCTTGTAGCTGGTCAAACAAATCATTGATCATCGGCAGACGGTATTTGTTCTTGATTGTCACCTCATTCAGCACACGATAATCAACAACCATCCTCAAAGATCCATCCTTCTTCTCAAATAGAAGCACTGGGGCTCCCCAAGGTGATGAACTTGGTCGAATATAACCTTTCTCCAATAACTCCTTAATCTGCTTCTTAATTTCCTCCAGATCATTTGCGGGCATCCGATACGTTCTCTTTGATATTGGTCCGGTGCCTGGCAATAACTCAATCAGAAACTCAATGTCTCGATCCGGTGGCATGCCTGGTAACTCCTCCGGAAATACATCGGGGTAATCCTTCACCACTGGTACTTCCTCCTGAACAACTCCTGATAAGGAATTCACCTGAGTCCTCCTCGGCGCATGCCTAGACACATACTTGATCCTCTTTCCTTCCGGGGTGGTGAGAAGAATTGATTTACTAGCGCAATCGATGTTTCCCTCATACTTGGATAGCCAATCCATGCCTAGTATCACATCTAATCCTTGTGACTCCAAGACGATCAGATCGGTGGGGAAAACATGTCTACCTATGGTTACTGGCAACTGATAGCATCCCCTACTAGCCATATACTCCGCTCCTGGGGAACTTACTAACATAGGTGACTTAAGGGCTACTATTGGCAACTTATACTTATCCGCAAATCCCCTTGATATGAATGAATGAGATGCACCATTATCAAAAAGAACAAGTGTTGTAAATGCATTAATCAAAAACTTACCGACAACTGCGTCAAGCTGCTCCTCAATCTCCTCCGCACTGACGTGGTTCACCTGACCTTTAGTGAAGGGGTTGGGCTTCTTTGCAGAACTTCCATTACCATTTCCATTCTTCTCTTCAGGGCATTCAGTGGCGTAATGTTCGGTCTTCCCGCACTTGAAGCAAATAATGTGACTAAGATCCCTCTTGGCTGGTGTTGTGGGGTTGGAACGGTTCTGACTTTTGCTCCCTCCATTCCCATTGCCATTCTTGGGGCCATTGTGGTTGTGCGAACTTCCTCCATTATGTGTACACCCTCCTGGTTATGGCCTCCATGATTGTGAGTATGTCCTCCCGAGTACGGGGAATAGCGGGGCTTCTGCTGTGCTCCAGAAGTGTACCTCCCTTGTCCATAATTCCTCTTGCGATTATCAATCTGTAGCTGCTTGTCTTCTATCATGAGGGCCCAGTCTACCAACTCCTGGTAGTTGTTGAAGGTTGCCACCATCAACTGCATACTCGGCTCATCATTTAGTCCCTCAAGAAACTTCTCCTGCTTTGCGGCATCTGTGGCCACATCATCTGGGGCATAACGGGCTAACTTGCTGAACTCATCCACATACTATCCCACTGTACGACTCCCTTGGCACATGTTGCGAAACTCGCGCTTCTTCATGCTCATAGCTCCTACTGAAACATGGGCGGTGCAGAAAGCCTGCTGAAACTGATCCCACGTGACTGTATCAATGGGGTAAGTGGTGGTGAAGTTCTCCCACCAAGATGTTGCGGGTCCATCAAGATGATGTGCGGTAAAGCGCACTCTCTCTCCGCATCTATGCATCCTACAGTAGTTAGCTCTCTTCCAATCTTGCGAAGCCAATCATCTGCAACAATCGGCTCGGTGCTGCTAGAGAACACCGGCGGATTCAACCTCAGAAAACGGGCTAGGTTGTCAATAGGGGGTGGTGGCGGTGGGTTGTTGTTGTTGTTGCCTTGGTTCTGGTTCTGAACTAGCATCATCATCAAGGCATTCTGTTGCTGGATCAACTGGGTAAGCTCCAGTGGGAACACGAATCCGGTGTCACGTCTCAGAGGCATCTAATGGGTTAGAAGGGGTGAGAAAATAGAATAGAATAAGGTCTAAGAGAGGTTCACTACCCATATGCACATGAGGCAAATACAATCAATTCACTTCATTCAAAATCAAACAAGGTTCACACAAACGATCTAACTACGATTACAAATCGATCAAAGCTAACTACTTGGAAGAATACTACTGTAACATGGTGGTCGTCAAGAAATTTTGATCGGTGGAAGACTCCATGATATCTACTCTAGCTTCGTCTACGTAGTCGTCATCACTGTCATCATTTGCATCACTGTCCGTGTCAATGTCGTCCAAGATGATGTAGTCCTCCGGACGGATCTCCTTTTCAGGTTCTCGCTTATGGTTCTCCACGGGTAGTCCTAGCTTCCTCTTTAGGTCTTCATGTTTCTCCAGTAGTACAACAATTTCTTCCTCATATCCGTCGCGTGTTGACTTGAGTTCCTCTTCTAGATCGATATTCTTCTTCATCAGCTTCTTGATCTTCTTCATATTGAAGCATAGCTGATTCTCGTATCGGTGAATGTGGTCACCCATCTCCTGAATGTATGCTGCAATTGATCCATCCTTCCTGGTGCGAATCATCTCCCATTCTTCGTCTCGGCGTCCACATATTTGATAGACGGTGTTTTCAAGCTCCTTGTGGTACACTTCACATATGCATCCAAAAGTGATGTGGGCTGCCATGCTCTTTCCCAAACTCCAACTTGGTGCATCCATGTAGAAATCAATGGGCTCCGTTGTTGGCGCAAACATCCTCCCAGGTACCCAGACTTTGATCTTCCAGCGCTCCTCTTCCTGTAAAGTTGAAGAGAAAGTCCCAGTCCGATGTTCAGGTACTTGATGACTTCCTTCAAGTGTCGTCCGAGAGGGGTGTCGTCATCCGGCTAAGTGAACTTGTTCCTGGGGTCCGCCATTTATAGAGTAAAAATAGAGGAGAATTAGAAATGAGCAGAGAAGAGTAATCCTGTGGCTTATCCTAGTGGTCGCGTCCTATAGTCAGCGTGTGCTCTAATACCATCTTGTAGCGACCACGATCCCAATGGACCAAAGTCTCTGTGCTTAAGTGTCATCCCTGGATCGGTAATTTTGACACACACAATACTCGAAGAATTATAACAGAGTTCAATCACACACTTATTAAATCGAGATCCTCATAAAGAGTATGATTATACAAAAATAGTATGGCTGAAGGCCATCTAAACTAAGTAACCGCGAAAGCTTCGAAGGTAAATGAGTCCATCAACTCCAACGGCATAGCTGAGTGTATGACAACGACCTATCGCACCTTATTCGTCGTCTGAGTAGTCTGCAATATGAGACGTTGCAGCCGTGTAGGTCAGCACATTGAATATGCTGGTAGAGTACACTGTAAAGCAATGAATGCAAGAACTATATCTACATGCAATATTTGGCTGGTGGAGGCTCTAAGTTTAAGATTTTACATAAAGCTAGTTTTTCCCTACAACAAAGGAATAAATTTACTTACTACTCCCAAGTTGTACCAATATTTGAAAAGGTTCCTCCAACTCAAATCCCAATTAAACAAGTATCATTATTAAACCCAATTCAATTAATTAAAGAGTGATGAGATCAACAATAATATCCAATTCCAGATACTCAAGATGTCCATAACCGGGGACACGACTAACCATGATTAGTTTATGCACTCTGTAGAGGTTGCGCACTATTCCCCACAAGACTCGACCGCATCCATGATCGGAAGATCGAGACATAGTCTTTCTGAAGCATTAACTCTCTACTACAGGCAGACAGGTACACCTACTTTCCCCTACATTTGCTAGTCCACCTCTTCGAGAGCTCATACAACTTACTTAACTATGCCAGAGCCCATAATGGCTTGTGGCTGCACACGAAAGTTTCTAGGCATGAAATATCATATGATCCCTTTGAGCTTGGGTGGCTAACCGAGGAAAAATCGCATGGGTACTCCGGGATTTCCCAAACAGACAAACACTGGATTCTCTAGGTGCCCCAACCAATCCACCCAGATGTGTATTAAAGTTGCCACCTTAATGTTATCCAAGATTGATAACTCTCATAACTTCCATGTGTATCACGATCCAATCCCCGTCTACGAGCATGACTAAGCAATAATGGAGCATAACGTATACTCCCGGTGTGATCAAAAGGTATTAGGTTCCTATCTCAAGTACTACAACCAAACCACATGTTCCCAATCCTACTCGTGCAAATATTTGAGGGGCAATACTAATGCATAGTAACTGGGTATAGAAGAGTATGGTCAAAGTTTAACTTGCCTTGCTGACGATCTACAAACTCTAGAGATTCTTAGTAACAAATTTCACACTCCGGGTATCTAACGTAGACAAACAATAGCATACATAAGCAATCAATCAAACGAGACAAAGAGAAATCGAGAAAAGATCCAAATAAAACTCGAAACAAGCAAACGACTAAACTAAACAGAAAATAAAACCTAACAACATTATTTTCATGTGTATTATATCTTAACATAAGGTACATGTGATTAGCTACAATTTGCAAAAAGAATCAACTCAAACGGAGTTACGAAACTCAAGATACACACGAAACAAGATCGCATACTAATCTGAACTAAACTAAATTTTAAATTGTCAAAATCATGTTCAAGTTGATTTACTGGAAAGAAGAGATCGTTACGAAGATTTAGGCGTCGGTTTCATCTAATTTGGATAAACGAGCAAAAAGTTACGCCGGTTTTAAGATCAGGGGCTAAATCGTAAGAAAACTATTCACAGATAGGTCCCTGGCCAAAAATAAAACTAAAAAGAAAAAAAACTACAGAATGAACGTTCGCTAACAGTACCTAACAACGAATTTGTTCGTTAACAGAAACTAACGAGTGAAAGTTCATCAAATAACGAACTAAAAATAAAAACTGATCTAAACCTAATAAACCGAAACTAAAAAACGTAACTAAATCGAGAAAAAACCGAATCGGTTTATACCGGTTTACGCACTCGGCGAGGTTCGGCGTCGGCGGCGGCGGGATCCGGTGGGGCGAGGCTCTGCTCCGGCGGCAAGGCGAGGCGGCGGTGACGTGGTGGCGGCGGAGCAGCGTGGCGGCGGTGAGGCGAGGTCTGGCGGCGGCAGCGCAAACTCTGCGGCGGCGTTGCGGCTTTGGTGGAGGCGGCGGCGCGGCTTGGGGAGGAGAGGGGGCGATGGTGGCGACATTTATAGGAGGGGGGTCCGGCTCGGCTTTTGAAAGGGGCAAGCGGGGCAGCGGCGAAGCGGACTCCGATCCGGACTCCGGCGCGAGCACGGGGACAAGGCGGCGGCGCGCTGGGCCGGTCCAGGAAGTTTTTTAAGCGATTTTCGCGAAGAAAATCCTAATAAATAAAAATAAAAATCTAAAAATTCCAGAAACAATTTTCACTATCCCTACCTAATATTTGGGACAAAATGAACATTTTTCTGGACTAAATGCAATTTTTAAAAATGCATGTTTTCCCTAATTCAAATAAAACTGCAAATAAAATTCAAATAAAATAATAATTTGATTCAAAATTTATTTTCCAATATTTCTCCTCTGGTTTGAAGAAGTCATATTATCTCCTCTCATTTATTTTTATTGTTGGAAATGATTGGAAAGAAATTATTGAAAATCAAATCGATCCTCCTTTCAAATTTGAAATAAATTCAAATATGAAATTTAAACGAAACCTCCAACTATCTCCTTGGGTCCTTGAGTTGCCTAAGATTTCGTGGATCACAACCAAATGCAAATAGAATATGATATGCATATGATGATCTATGTATAACATCCAAATTGAAAATTGGGATGTTACAACTTGAATAAGAATCATTTGATACTTGCGAACCGTGCCTCATGGGCAAGATGACTAAAACTTCGTTCTCCGGAACAATGGAACGAGCCAATGACTTATTGGAAATAATACATACCGATGTATGTGGTCCGATGAGTGTTGAGGCTCGCGGCGGGTATCGTTATTTTCTGACCTTCACAGATGATTTGAGAAGATATGGTTATATCTACTTAATGAAACACAAGTCTGGAACATTTGAAAAGTTTAAAGAATTTCAGAGTGAAGTGGAGAATCATCGTAACAAGAAAATAAAGTTTCAACTATCTGATCGTGGAGGTGAATATTTGAGTTACGAGTTTAGCCTTCATTTAAAACAATGTGGAATAGTTTCACAACTCACGCCACCTGGAACACCACAGTGTAATGGTGTGTCCGAACATTGTAACCGCAATTTATTAGATATGGTGCGATCTATGATGTTTCTTATCGATTTACCACTATCATTTTGGGGTTATGCATTAGAGATAGTTGCATTCACGTTAAATAGGGCACCGTCAAAATCCATTGAAACGACACCGTATGAACTGTGGTTTGGCAATAAACCACTTAAAGTTTGGGGATGCGATGCTTATGTCAAAAGGCTTCAGCCTGATAAGCTCGAACCCAAATCGGAGAAGTGTGTCTTCATAGGATACCCTAAGGAAACAATTGGGTACACCTTCTACCACAGATCTGAGCGCAATATCTTTGTTGCCGAGAATGGAACCTTTCTAGAGAAGGAGTTTATCTTGAAAGAAGTGAGTGGGAGGAAAGTAGAACTTGATGAGGTAATTGTACCTTCTCTCAATTTGGAAAGTAGCTCATCTGAGAAATCCATTCCCGTGATGCCTACCCCAACTAGAGCGGAAGCTAATAATGATGATCATGAACCTTCAGATCAAGTCACTACAGAACCTCGTAGGTCAACCAGAGCACGATCCGCGCCAGAGTGGCACGACAATCCTGTTCTGGAAGTCATGTTACTTGACCATGATGAACCTATGAACTATGAAGAAGCTATGATGCGACCCAGATTCCAATAAATGGCTTGAGGCCATGAAATCTGAAATAGGATCCATGTATGAGAACAAAGTGTGGAATTTGCTGGATTTGCCCAATGATCGGCGACCCATAGAGAATAAATGGATCTTCAAGAAGAAGACTAGCGCTGATAGTAATATTACTGTCTATAAAGCTCGACTTGTTGCAAAAGGTTTTTGACAAGTTCAAGGCGTTGACTGCGATGAGACTTTCTCACCCGTAGCGATGCTTAAGTCTGTCTGAATCATGTTAGCAATTGCCGCATTTTATGATTATGAAATCTAGCAAATGGATGTCAAAACTGCATTCCTTAATGAATTTCTTAAAGAAGAGTTGTATATGATGCAACCAGAAGGTTTTGTCGATCTTAAAGGTGCTAACAAAGTGTGCAAACTCCAGTGATCCATACCTTGATAGGACTTTCACAAAGCACATACCTTGATAAGATTTTGAAGAAGTTCAAAATGGATTAGTCCAAGAAGGGGTTCTTGCCTGTTTTGCAAGGTGCGGAATTGAGTAAGACTCAAAGCCCGACCACGGCAGAAGATGGAGAGAGAATGAAAGTCATTTCCTTTGCGTTAGCCATAGTCTCTATACGATATGCCATGTTGTGTACCACACCTGATGTGTGCCTTGCCATGTGTCTGGCAAAGGGGGTACAAGAGTGATCCAAGAGTGGATCACTGGACAACGGTCAAAATTATCCTTAGTAACTAGAGGACTAAGGAAATGTTTCTCGATTATGGAGGTGATAAAGAGTTCGTCATAAAGGGTTACGTCGATGCAAGCTTTGACACCGATCCGGATAACTCTGAGTAGCAAACCGGATATGTATAATGGATCAGTCATTTGGAATAGCTCCAAGTAAAGCGTGATAGCAGCATCTACAACATGACATAAGGATTTGCAAAATACACATGGATCCGAATGTTGCGGACCCATTGGCTAAAACCTCTCTCGCAAGCAAAACATGATCAAAACCCAGAACTCATTAGGTGTTAATCACATGGCGATATGAACTAGATTATTAACTCTAGTGCAAGTGGGAGACTATTGGGAATATGCCCTAGAGGCAATAATAAATTGGTTATTACCATATTTCCCTATTCATGATAAACATCTATTATCCATGCTAAAATTGTATTGATCGGAAACTCGGATACATGTGTGGATACATAGACAACACCGTGTCCCTAGTGAGCCTCTACTAGACTAGCTCGTTGATCAAAAGATGATTAAGGTTTCCTGACCATAGACATGAGTTGTCATTTGATAACGGGATCACATCATTAGGAGAATGATGTGATGGACAAGACCCAACCGTTAGCATAGCATATGATCGTTCAATTTATTGCTACTAGTTTCTTAATGTCAAATACATGTTTCTTCGACCATGAGATCATGCAACTCCCGGACTCCGGAGGAATGCCTTGTGTGGCATCAAACGTCACAAGTAACTGGGTGATCATAAATATGCTCTACAAGTATCTCTCAAGGTGTCTGTTGAGTTGGCGTGAATCGAGATTGGGATTTGTCACTCCGCATGACGGAGAGGTATCTTTGGGCCCTCTCGGTAATATAGCATCACAAGAGGCTTGCAAGCAAAGTGACTAAGGAGTTAGTTACGGGATGATGTATTACAGAACAAGTAAAGAGACTTGTCGGTAACCAGATTGAATTAGGTATGGAGATACCGACGATCGAATCTCGGGCAAGTAACATACCGACGGACAAAGGGAACTACGTATGTTGTCATAAAGGTTCGACCGATAAAGATCTTCGTAGAATATGTAGGAACCAATATGGGCATCCAGGTCCCGCTATTGGTTATTGGCCGTAAGCGTCTCGGTCATGTCTACATCATTCTCGAACCCGTAGGGTCCGCACACTTAACATTTGTTGACGATATAGTATTATATGAGTCATGTATGTTGGTGAGCGAATGTTGTTCAGAGTCCTGAATGAGATCACAGACATGACGAAGAGCTATGGAATAGTCCGGAGGTAAAGATTGATATATGGGATAATAGTGTCTGGTTTCCGGAAGGGTTCCAGAATTCACCGGAAGGGGTTTCAGATGTTTCCCGGAATGTTCTGGTGCGAGAACAATTTATTTGGGCCAAGGGGTAAAGCCCACGGGGCTTTAGGAAGGTGCAAAAGGAAGTTTTGCGAAGACCAGGGGCCAGACGTCAGGGACCCTGTGTCTGGGCCAGACGCCGAGGACCCTAGCGCCTGGTCCTGGAGTCCAAAAGGACTCTTGCCTTGCGTGCCAAACCGACTTTGAGGAGGCTCTTTCTCCAAGAAACAACCCCAGGGCTCAACATATAGAGGGCAGGGCTAGCACCCGGAACGCATCAAGATTCACCAAGCCATGTGCCGGCAACCCCGACCCCTCTAGTTTATCCTCCATCATAGTTTTCGTTGTGCTTGACGAAGCTCTGCAGAGATTGTTGTTCACCACCACCGTCACCATGACATCGTACTGTCGGAACTCATCTGCTACTTCGCCCCTCTTGCTGGATCAAGAAGGCGAGGACATCATCGAGCTAAACGTGGAGGTATCGTACGTTCGGTACTTGATCGAGACGGATCGTGAAGGTGTACAACTACATCAACCGCATTGATAAACACTTTTGCTTAGCGATCTTCAAGGGTATGAAGATGCTCTCCCCCTCTCGTAGTTATGCATCTCCATGGATAGATCTTGCGTGTGCATAGAAATTTATTGTTTTCCATGCAACGTTCCCCAACAACATGGACTTTGCTCTAATATCCCATTTGTGTAGGGTCGTTTGGTTGTTCGTGGTTCGGTTACCTCATGTGATTGTACTATATGCTCTCTTGATCTGATTAAAAAATCATTTTACGGCTAAAAAAAGGTGTCTTCAAAATGGAAATGAGGGGTTAGAGCATCTACAACCGGATGCCCCAAATCGGCCTCAAACGCCTGGGCGGCCCTCTCGGTCATGATTTTTCGACCCAGACAGGCCCCTCAAACGCCTGGGCTGACCGGCACCCCTCATATCTAGCCCAAATATGGGGCGGATATGGGGGCGCCTGGGCGCACTCGGGCACGCCGCCACGTCAGACTGACGAAGGGGTCCTACGCGGAAACATCCGGAAACCCGACGGTCTGACGGATGCCTCCTTCGTCGCTGCGAAGTGAACGCCGCGTGGCACCGCTCCGGCTCGCCCCTGAGACGAAATCCGTCTATTTAAGTCGACCGACGTCCTGCAACCCTAACCCATCCACCTCACCCCTTTTCGTGCCGCCAGTCCGAGCCCATCCACCTCCTCCTTCTCCCGCTCCGGCACTCTGCCCACGCTCTGGTGCTCTGCCATGGTCCGGAGAAAGATCGCCTACTACGCAATGCTCACGCCGTAGCGCCACTACGAGATCCAGCAGGAAATCCAGGCAAGACAAATCGCGCGCGCCCGCATCGCTGTCGGGCTGCCTCCGGACTCGCCAGAGCCGGAGAAGGAGGAAGAGCCGGGGGAATAGGAGGAGAAGGAGCTGGCTCCGATGGAGGTGGAGGAGGCGGAGGACGCGGAGCAACCGGAGTCAGAGCTGCTGGGCTTCAACATGGAGCATGCGGAGGCGGAGTTCGCCGTCGCCCAGTCGGAGGAGATGGCGGAGCAGCAGGCCATCCTGGAGTCCATCCAGGATGAGGCCTATGTGGAGGCCAACCGGGCGTTCCTCCGGCTGGAGCAGGCAGCGTCCGACGCGCTCTTCGCCGAACTCGATGCGGAGATAAAGGCGAAGGAGGTTGGAGCGGAGCAGCCGGAGGCGCTGGAGAAGGCAGAGCTGCAGCTGCCGCCAATGCTGCCGGAGCCAGGCATGGAGATCGTTGACATCTTCGACGATGAGTAACTAGGTGATCGACGTAGTACGTAGGTTTTATTTTGTTTGCATGTCTTTGTATGGATTTAAGAATCTAGTATGAGATGCCCGGATGCAACTAGCGAAATTTGAGGCGTGTCCGGCCCGCGGACACGCCCGGACGCGCCCGCGGGCGTTTGAGGGGCCATATTTGACATATCCGCATGTAGATGCTCTTACAAGAGCATCTCCAACTGGACTGGACTAATTTGGGCCCCTATACGCAGACATGGTCGGTTTGAACCCTCATTTGTCCGTGCGCACAGTCATGTCCCCTAAATTGTCGGTCATATGCATGTGATTCGTGGTAAAAATAAAAGATAAAGTGGTTCACAATGGGCCGCGTTCGATGTGGCGTACTGGCCAAACAAGCATGGGCACCCTCATTTCCTCATCGTATATGGACTGGGTTTGAGGGTTTTGCGAACGGTCTAAACATATGGGACAAAGTGAGGGATCCAATTGGTTGACATTTTTTCTTCTCACTCCTTTTCGGCCTTTCCGAACATTGTCTGGGCTGTCCGTCTGGATATGCATGGACAAAATGGATGACTGGATTGGAGATGATCTAAGCCTCGAAGTTACAGGAACCAGTCAACAACTGTACAACCCAAAGCCAGCGATACCAATCATAAACATGGATTTCTAAGGGCCAGCGTGAGGTGGAAACCACTCCCACCCCGTGTTTAAGGGAACAAAGAGCACACTTGAAGGGCCCCGTAGGAGAACCGGTAGCAGCAGAAAGGGAGTTGTAGGCCATCATGACACCAGACCAAAGGCTCGTGTCCCCCTCCAACTCAACTGGATCCAAACTTTAGAGCCAAAAAACACATGACATGACGCTTCAAAAAAATGGAAAAACCGGGAGACAAGGAGCATGACTCACTCGAGTGGACTGGAATATGTTAAGATGCGCCGAAAGCTTGACTGGTGGAATTAGATACAGCTCTAGCTTCACTGAATTTTTGTTATCAGGCAGCTCTCCACATGTCGAGGTTTTATCCTCCTAAGAAGAAAGTCGGAAGTTTCTGTGGAATTGCGCGCGCATGCTCTACACATGTCGAGGTTTTATCCACCTGAATAAAGTCGGAAGTTTCTGTGGAATCGCGCACGCGCATGTTATGCATAGCAAAATGGAAAGAAATTATTCTCTCCGTGATTCGTAAGCCGGTTCAATCCATGTCTTCAACAATGACTTCAGGACCTGAAATCTTTAAGAACAAACCTAAGTATTAAGTAGATCATGCAACCAATGCGACAGAAAGAAAACTTAGAACCATCAAGTCAGCACCCAATGTGACGGAACGATTATGGTTTCCATAAAGAAGGTTTCAGGTTTCCTGCCCCATTGCAGTACAGGTGTACGCTTAAAACAATTCAGTCAATCATGAAAGATGTAATGCAACTATCATTGGGCCATCTGACCAGATCTCCAACTTTAGTTTCCTTGACCTTCTTAAATGATAAAATGAGGAAACAATGACCCAAAAAACATGTCCGTATGATGTGCTCCCTGCATTAAAATTATTAGAAGGCTCACAGGAAAATTGTGCTGTCTTGTTGCACCCTTTCTAGCTAATCTTGAGGTGTCCACCACCATCATGGTCTGTAGTGCTCACTTGCACCTTTGCATGGCTTATAATAGGCTATAAGTGGATTGTAGATTGTGCTTGAGCTTGAGCTGAGTTAAAGACTGTTCTCATTGGTCTTAGTACCTAAAGAGCTTGGACTGAGTAATGGGTAATGAGATGGGCAACAACAACGTTATCGGTCAACAAGGTATGCATGTTGCTAAATACTGTCTGCTTTCTAGGAATGAGCCTAAATATTTTGCTAACCACCTTCTTATGCAATTCTACTATCAGAGGAGAGTGCTAAGGATTTCGACAAAACCATGGCCAACGCAGATTATTCACATGAGCTCAACAACATAAATGGTGAGAAAGGTACTACCTCTGTTTCACGATATTTGTCCTGTATGGATATCTAGCAGGGATAAATTCAACGAATATTTGATGGAATCATGTCATACTGGCTCTTACTAAAAACTCACCACTATAAAGCTATGGTCGCTGATTCATTGTTCTGTTTATGCTAGATACGGAGAAGGATGGCACTAAGGATGCAGGTATGTCGGAGGTATTAAAGGTCCCCCTCATCTCTAGCGGTGGAGATAAGCAAATGGCTTCAGATCAAACAAAATTGTCCGCTGCAAATGAAGACTTGGATGAGAAGAATAGGGGCTCACCTCAGGATCACACATCATCAGAAGACGATGATGGGAATAATAACTTACCTACAGAACAAGGTTAGTTCAGCCGGCTGATATCGTACATACTATAATTTTATTTTTGTAATGTAATACCTCATATGAGAATCAGGGTTTAATGTGAAAAGTTCGGAAATGGTGATTTCCGTATGAGGTAGTAAGAAAATTCTATAGATTTAAGAGGCAAAGTGTCCTATACAAGTTAACTTCTAGTTAGAATTCAGTGCAACGTAATCTGGAGTTCAATAATCACTATAATGCTATTATCGCTCATCCATTATTCTGTTTATGTTAGATAAGGAGAAGGATGACACTAAGAATGTAGATATGTCAGAGGAGTTAAAGGCCCCTGTCATTTCTAATGGTGGAGATGATCAAATGGCTTCTGATCAAACAAAAATCTCTGCTGCAAATGAAGACTTAGATGAGAAGAACAGGGGCTCACTTGATGATCATCATACATCAACACAAGATAATGATGATGGAAACAGTAAGTTACCTACAGAACAAGGTTAGTTCAGCTGGCTGATACAGTTGGTACCTAGCTTGTTTTGCTGTCCTTCGTACAATAGTTTCATCTTTGTGCTTTAATAAGCCATTTAAGAATGGTTTAGTTTGAGAAATACGCGTGCTTGAGAAAATAAATGGTGATTTCAGGATGAGATAGTAAGAAAAATCTACTGATTCAAAGGAATGCTAGTGCTACCTAGCTATCCACCTACTTTTTTTGAAAAGAGGGAAAAATCCTCTGCCTTTGCATCGAGTGATGCAAACAGCCTAGGCTACCCACCTAATAAGTACATTATGTTTCTATGAATAACTATACTTGAACTTCAGAATGTATAATTGTCCACTAGAAACATAGGCAGTTAAGCATTTCTCAGCAGTAATTGTTTTTACCTTCAGCACTATAAGCTCGACTAATGAAAGCAAGTAATCTGGCACAGGTGATGAAACACAGGAGGACAGTGGAACTGAAACAGCCACAAATTCTGCAGAAACAGTTGCCCATGTCGGCACCACAACTGAAGATATAACAAGCAACAAGGATACTTCATCAGCTGATGAGCAATTCACACAACTTGAACACGAAACTACAGAGAAAAATGAAGAAAATACCACTGCAAATCCCGCCATGTTGTTAGAGGAAAACATTGAAGGTCTGCCAGAAGAAGAGGAGGAATCTTGTAGTCAAGAAGTTGCAGGGGCGAGTGATAATCTAGTTGGAGGAGATACAGTTGAAAACCTAGAAGGACAAACCGGAGTGTCAACAGTGGTGGGTGATAATCTAGTTGGAGAGACTACATCCTCAACTGAATCAATTATCAGTGGTTATCTTGATGACGAGAGTAAGGAGGTTGTCGTCGAAGATGAGCCTAGAGAAAGAGAAAATTCGTCATATGTAAAACCAGAAAGCGACACCAACCAAGAAACATTCAAGAATGAAGAGAAGCAAGAAATCTGTGAGATAGGCAAAAACAATACCTGCAAAACTATAACAGAAGATACTGTGGTTGAAAGCGCTGAAGTGCTAGAAGAAGACAAGAAGATCCAAGGATTGGAAAATCAGGAGGAAGAATTCCCCAAATGTAGTAAATATGGTGCTCCCGATATTGTTGAAGCCGTTTCCCAATTTCAGTCAGCTTTAGCACACCCCAGTGCAGCAAGTGGCAAAGAATTTCAGAAACATGAACTGAGTATAACAGAACAGATGTCAGATTCTGTAAGTGTAGTAATGGAGCACAATGTAATTAAAACAGCAGAGAAAGAGCAAGGGGGAATTATTGAAAGGGATGTTGCAGACAAGAATGAAGAAGATAATTTTGAAGGGGATCAGAAATCTGATGGTATGTCAGAGGTGTTAAAGGACTCTGTCATTTCTAATGGTGGAAATGATCAAATGGCTTCAGATCAAAAAAAAATCTCTGCTGCAAATGAAGACTTAGATGAGAAGAACAGGGACTTACTTCAGGATCATACATCAACACAAGATGATGATGGAAATAGTACCCTACCTACAGAACAAGGTTAGTTCAGCTGGCTGATATGGCTCATACCTAGCTTGTTTTGCTGTCTTCGTACTATGTTTTATTTTGTGCTTTAATAAGCCATTTAAGAATGGCTACCCGCCTAATAAAAGGTACTCCCTCCGTCCGAAAAAACTTGTCTCTCAAATGAATGTATCTAGCACCAAGTTAGTGCTAGATACATCCATTTGAGGGACAAACTTGGGACAAGCTTTTTCGGACGGAGGGAGTATGTTATGCTTCTATGAACAACTATAATAGACTCTCCTAATAAAAGCAAGTGCTGGCACAGGAGATGAATCACAAGAGGACAGTGGAACTGAAACAACCACAGGTGGCACAGAAAAAGTTGCCCCTGTCGGCACCACAACTGAGGACATGACAAGTAGCAATTATACATCATCATCTGATGAGCAATTCCAACAAGTTGTACACGAAATGACAGAGACAAGTGAAGAAAGTACCATACCAAATTCCCTCACATTGTCAGAGGGAATTATTGAAAGTGCGCCACAAGATGGGGAGGAATATTGCAGTCAAGAAGCTGCAGTGGGGGGTGATAATCTAGTTGGAGAAGATACAGCTGAAAGCCTAGAAGAAAGACAAGCTGGAGTGTCGGCAGTAGAGGATCTATGGACACCATCGTCGGTACAAGGAGAGACTACATCATCAACTGAATCAATTATCACTGATCATCTTGATGATGAGACTAAGGAGGTTGTCCTCGAAGATGAGCCTAGAGAAAGAGAAAATTCATCACATGTACGACCAGAAGATGACACCAACCAAGAAACATCCAAGAAAGAAGAGAAGCAAGAAATCTGTGAAAGGGGCAACAACAATTCCTGCAAAACCATAACAGTAGATACTGTGGTTCAAAATGATGAGGTGCTAGAAGAAGACGAGAAGATCCAAGGATTGGAAAATCAGCAGGAAGAATTTCCCAAATGTAGCACATATGGTGCTCTCGACATTGTTGAAGCTGTTTCCCAATTTCAGTCAGCTTTAGCAGATCCCAGTGCAACAAATAGCAAAGAACTTCAGAAACATGAACTGAGTATAGCAGAACAGATGTCAGATTCTGTAAGTGCAGCAATGAAGCACAATGTAATTGAAACAGCAGAGAAAGAGCAAGGGGGAATTGTCAACAAAGATGTTGCAGACAAGAATGAAGAAGATAATTTTGAAGGGGATAAGAAATCTGATGGTATCCATGACTCTCTTGGTCTTGCCAAGGTCCACGGAGAAGATTTTACAGGTTTAGGCCCACCATTATCTGGCCCTTTTCCTATTTTAAATGAAGAAAAGGTACATGAAGAAGTCATCATAGAAGAATTAGCTGCACCAATGACTGCAACATCACATGCTCTTCAACCAGTAGAAGATTTTGTCAAGGAAGATATTAAACCTGATAGCTCAGATAGTAATGAAGGAACCACCACCTCCACATATGAAGCAAAGACTAGAGATACACAAGAAACCATGAAGAGCTCACAGTGTGATCAGCCTCAACAGTTACTGCTTGAAGAACCTGAAGTTGTCAAGTTTGAAAACAATGAGACTCTGAGTACCTGCATGAAGCTGGTGGAATACAGTTCAGCGACAGAATTTATCTTCCCTAATGTATTCGAGAAGGAGAGAGAAGGCACATCTGATAAAGCCACATGTTTTACTTCTGAATCCAATCAGGAGAAAGTCACAGGTACTGTAGGCCTTCCTGCTGAATCGAAACAAAAGAAAGTCATTGCAAATGCTGATAATTCTAGTGAGGAACAGTGTCTGCTTCAGAAACCAACTCTAGGGACAGATGTGGGTGAAGAGACTCCATTACTTCTGAGTACAGAAAGCATTAACTCTTTAAGTTATTCTAGTGAACAGCACAACAATGTAGTCAAGGACATCCCCATAGCCAACATCACTCTGATGCAAGCCAAAGATGAAACAGTGGAAGAATCTGAGAAGAGTCCACTGTTGAGCCCCAAGGAGCCATCAGAAGGAGCCTTCAGAGCGCCAAATCACTCTGCAAGAAACAACAAACCACTTCGTAGCTTAATGACGGAGGATGGTGTTGGTATGTGGTCGCCGTTGAAGGAACAAGAACCAGTTCGAAAGAACAGCACCACGGTTAGTTCTCCTAGAAGCAAAGAGAAGCAGAAGCCAAAATCATCCCTTTTTGCCATTTGCATGTGTTGCACCACAGCTACGGACTGATGGCTCCATGTGTGGTTTTTTCTTGATGCCTGGTTGATTTTATTTTTGTTCAAGGTTTGATGCTCAAGTTTACTTAGTGAAGAATGTTTTGCAGTTGTTGGAAATATTTTAGATACCACAACTTGTATTTGATCCGAAGTTTTTTTAATTGTATGTTACTTTTTTTCCCATCGATGTATCTGGTTTGGAGAATGAATGCTTTCAATAATACAAGTGCCTGTACAGGGTTGTCAAGTTACAAACATCCTTTGTATACCACGCAATATATAGCATTCCGACATTAAATATCTCCACTGCTGTTGTTCTATGCCCAAAACAGACACATATCTCATCCAGAATAAGTGAGCATGATATGCCGGAATCTTCCAATTATCAAAAGCAGGTTGAGTAAATCAAATTTTTCACATGATCATATTAAACTGGTATATCTTAGTACGTTCTCTTAAAAAGGGCAGAGACAAACAGAACTAGCTCTTTCAAAAGGATTACTAAACTAAATTTCCAACATGAGAAGCAAACGCCAACATCACTGTAGTTGGCAGAATGATAAAGTTAGCCACTGAAAGTAGTTTCACAAGACCATCTTATTCTAAAGCACTTTCCACTAAAGTGGAACATGGGAATCCCAAAAACATGTTGTTTATGCTCACCAAATAGTACTGCCCTAAATGCCAATGCATATAATACGTAACTTACTATTGAAAATTCTGCTTTAAACAATTACTGCTCGAATTCACACATTGAACAACTTCAGGATTCATATTTAAGCTGGAGAAAGAAAATCAGTAATGCCCACGAGATGATGTGACAGAGGTCGGCGTACTGGAGAAGATGCAAACAATGATCAACTATATGATATATGTCAGTAATACGCATTCAGGTATACATAGACTTATTGCCAAACAGTGCAAATATCAGACGAACAATATGTACTGATTAGAGCAATTCCAGATTTCTAATAACTAGTACTAAATCACAGTAAGTTTTGCAGAAAATATCGCAGACATACCACGCACTCCACTTCTCCAACCGAGACAAGCCATTGATGGTTACCTTACCTCTGCCAGTGAAAAGTGTTGGTGGCATATGAAGACTGCAACGAAATTCGATCCATCCGGGTTAACTCGAGCAGAGAAAGAGTGCGGGATGAGTCGAGTAGACTGCCCCCTCCCTCGAGTCGCCGTCGTCGACCCATCCAGGCCGGGCCGGCCACTTCCTTCTCTGCCCCAGCCCCCAGCCAGGGTGGGCACGGTGTCATCAATACTCGTCCTCCTCCCGTTGACCGACGCCACCAGTGGCAGTGTCTTCTGGATCACACATCCACCCGCCTCTCCGCAAGCCACGCACGCCGCGTCCTTGTGGCCGGTAACTCAACGACCTTCCACAGTTCCACTTCGCATCGCAGCGCCCCTCGCAGGGCGGCGCCTTCCCACGATGGATCTCGCCGTCGGTGCGCCAATCGGCAGCGCCGCGGCCGAGTCATGGCGATTGGCGAAGGCGAACCTGCTCCATCGACGTCAACAAAGAAAAAAATGGAACAGCCAAATGGGTGTGCTGCTTTGAGATTAGTGATGTTATAGGTAGGATTATGTCTACTGAAATCTGGCGATGGTATATTCTTTCAATTTTTTTAGGGTATATAGGATGGAAAGAATTTCATATAATTTTTTCTCTGAAAAATAATTCATATGAAATTTCAGAGGATTCTAATCTGTAGGTGACATTTGGATTGTGTGTTTTCTTGTCCCTATGTTTTCAATTTCATACAATTGAAAGAAACCTATAAATTAGACTTTTGTGTAATACTCCCAAAACACATTTTAACGCTTGGCTTATGACCACATATTGATAAAGTGCGATGTATTTACGTGGTAGTCGGCAAAAAGTCGGCTTCTTCACCTTTGCAAATAAGAAAGCAAAGTATGCACCAACTAGGCACCGCATCAACGAAAAATCATACCGAAATCAGTTAGAGAGATGAAGGTAAACATTTTCCAAAATTCAAGAAAAAAGATATTTTACTGAATTTACAAACCTATAACAGGGCAACTGCCCCACATGCGACATGTGAGATGGCAGTGGTCGAGAATACCCTCATGGGCTCAGACTGGTCATAGTAGGAGTAACATAGGTAGTAACATAAATGCCATGTAAGCAAAAATAGTGATGTGTCAAGTAGTTAATGAAGAGAGAGTCAAATAGAGTAACATAATATGTTACCATCACAAAGCGCTTCCCAATGTAAAATGAGTCTACAAAGTAATAAATGAAGGCATATACTACATTACCACATCTATGACACTATCCATTATGAAGGTAGTAACATAAACTAGTAACATATGCATGTTACTATTATATAAGTTACTCTCCACTATGACTAGCCTCGTGGCGCTTTTCCTCTTTCCTCTTTTTTGTTATGTCTAGTAGACTTTTAGTTTTTATATGAACACTATCTCAGGTGCAAGAGTCGTGGTACTTCCACGAGTGAAGTTTGGAATGGATATCGCAATGGTCAACCCCGTTAAACTATGTGTGAATCCATTAGTCAATAGTGACATGTACTCAGTTTCTGAATTTGTTGGGTTCAATTGAACTCGATAACTGTATGTGACTTTGTGCTAGCATTGTTCTAGGCATTTTCTATGGCTATCCAAATTCGTGAGATTATGACAACACCCCTTCTGTGGTGATATTGTGACACACATGGTCAACGAGGTCATCTTTGCCAGGAGATGACATAGCATGGTGCGAAGCATAAATGTATGTTGAAATTCCACTACAATAGGTATATGTCGCATTGTGTTGCTTACGTATGATTGTATTATGACAAGATTATGACATAGCTTTAGGCTAGCTTATAGACAATGGATGTGGAGTAATTTATTTTCTTTTGGCTCGCCTGCAATTGAATCCTTATTTGTGTGTTGTATTTTTCCGTGAGTAATGAGAGAGCTTTATTAATCAATCATGATGTACTTGCAATCATCTGAAAGAAGCTAAAACTTGTATGTCACCGTAGCCAACCGCCAAACCTCTAGTGAATGTTCCTAGTAGCTAAAGAAGCTCGTGACCTACCTTGCTGCACTCCGTTCATACCTTCAAAGCTGATAATCAAGAATAAGCCATAAAAGGCAGCCATCATTTCTCTGAAGAAGTGCTTGAACAACCGGTCAGCAACCTTATACTGCAATACAACTACAATAGAGAAGCAATGTAATTCCACGGCAAGGGTGAGACAAGAACGTCCAGCACTGTCATGGACAAAGAAAGGAGTGCGTGGGATGTTATTTAGAAGGCAAAGTTCCGCGAAAAATAAAAAAAATGCCTGGCGAGCTGCGTCCAACAGTTTGGCGGCCCAGGTAAACAGAGGGCGTGTTTGGTTGCCCGCATAAGGTCCAACCAGGCCCGCGCGGGAAGGATTCGGCCTGTTTGGTATCCCGCATACACTATTGGGCCTGCATCGCACGCTTCTTAAAGCACCTCTGGGCCTGGCTCACTGGGAACACACGAATCGACATTTTCTCTAGGGCCAGGCCCGAGCGGTGCACGTGGGCGGCCAACAGTTATTAGCCGCACCGCCCCTCACCGCTCCCTCTCCCCACTCTTCCCCACTCTCCCAACTCTCACCGGCGGTGGCGGATCGAAGCAGAGGAAGAAGACCACCGGACTCCATCATCGGCGGCGGCGGATCAGAGCAGAGGAATAAGACCACCAGACTCCATCAATGTCGGTAAGCACTTTCTCGCTCTTCGACATGCACGCTTGATTTGATCCACGACGATAGATTCGATCCACGGCGGACGGGAATGGGGAATAGAGGTAGATAAGCATAGGGGTAATTCATACTAGCTCATAGCAGTTCATACGGGTTCATACATGCAAGATCGGAATGGAGAAGGTGGATTGCGGGATTGCGGGATTGGGGAATAGGGGGATAGGGGGTACACAACGGACACCGGCTGACCGCGGCGGCCGTCACCGGCGTGTGGAGAGGCTGGTCGAGCCGCTGGCCTTCATCTTCTTCTTCATCGCCGTGCGGGCCGGCGGGCCGTCCTCGTCATACTCGGCGGAGTCAAGGTCAATCTGCCAGGTAGGACGGCCTGGCTCCGGCGCCCTAGCTGGCATGTGCACAGCTTCTTCTTCCTCATCCTTAGGCTCCCCGCCAATGACCGTCGGCGACGCGATTGATGACGCCATATACCTAGGGTAGGGTCATGGACCTGTCCAAAGTACCCTCCCCTAGGACATCTCTAGAAGAAACTACCTTTCAGTCGACCTGGAAGGATCCCACTCGACGGACACGAAGACACTCGACCATGAAGCCACTCACTCGACCACCAGGAGATCTAGGGATCTTGCCTCTCCATACCTACCCCCCTATTCTACTTTCAGGCTTAGAACCACGACAGTTGGCGCCCACCGTGGGGCAGGTGTCTTAGCGACTTATTGGAGAAGTTGCGATTGTTCCGATCACCTCCATCATGATTTCTGGCGGAGTTTTGGTTGAGGGCCGCGAGATCCATCTCGGCGCGCTCACGTTCATCGCCGACGACTCCGCTTGGCTCCAGGAGGCTCCACTCGACATCGACATGCTTCTAGTCCGCGAGGCGACACACTTTCGCGCATGTGTCCGCGGCGTCCTGCTGCGGCAACCGTCGGCCCCGTATCGATCGACCCCTGTGTCGTCCTCCCTCCCTGTCTCCCGCTAGCGCAAGCGCTCCGGTCGGTCGAGGCTTCAGCGGTGGGTGAGGCACGCAGCGGCCCGCCAGTCGGCCACCCCCCAAGTCGCGGCGATCAAGCCCGACAAATCTCTCTATGGCCTGTTCGATCTGTCGACTGGCTCCGTAGAGACTACATCCGAAAAGCGACAAAGATGATCCAGCGGCGGAGGTCACGATGGTCAATGGACGCGTAGTCCTCCGGCTTCCCCAAGACCGACGGAGGGGACGGCGGAGGTGACCAGCGCAGATCCACGAGGAGTATCAACCTGAGCCACTCACTTATTTGCAAAGGGAAGATCTTCGCCACGAACATGGATGTTTTGCATACTCCTATCGAGGAGAAACCCCGAGGCTCGTGCCTTGGAGGACGCGTGCCATTAAACTTGGTTGGCGCACTCGACCGAGAACCTCCAGCGAGCACTCAGCGGCAGGCAACGAGTTCAGACTCGGTCGGCGTCAACTCTTTCCACCACCGACTCAGGTATATCGAACTCCGATTCAAAATTTAGCGGCTGCAGCCCGAATAGCAGAGTCGATTCAGCCCTCCCAGTCAGAGGCCGGCAGAGGCTTGATGCAGATTAGAGATTTGCTCCGGGCAGCAGGAGATCAGAATTCAGCTGTATCGCAGTCGCGAAACCGGATTCACAGCAGATCTGTCGCTGCGAATACAATTCAGTCGGCCCATAGCCCAAGATCGCCCCCGTGGCGTGAGGGACGTGGAGGTCGGCGTGATCAGTATGATGACCGATTCAATCGCGATGATCAGCATCGAGTGCCCACTCCTCCTCCAAGGGGTGGGTCGTACGCCCCTCGGCAGCAAGATGACAGACGCCAGCGCAGTGTTGGGCGAAGGGTTCCAGTCGACCCCAGAGAACCAGGCTTTGATGCGAGATCCATTATCGTTTAGGGTTTGGTCGACCAGAATAGAGCTCACCGAGAAGGCCATGACAGAGATGTGCCCACCATTAGCAGAGTTCATGTCTTAGGACCAGAGTGTTTTAGCAGAGCCATCAGGGTCGCGGTGATTCCTCCCAACTTCAGGTTGGCGACTGGAGTTAGTAAGTTCACTGGTGAGTCCAAGCCCGATACTTGGCTTGAGGACTACCGAGTGGCTGTTCAGATTGGCGGCGGCAATGATGAGGTGGCCATGAAACACCTACCTCTTATGTTGGAAGGCTCGGCCAGAGCATGGCTGAATCAGTTGGCACCTAGCAGCATTTACACTTGGGAAGATCTTGCCCGAGTGTTTGTCAGGACATTTGAAGGAACTTGCAAGCGACCAACAGGGTTGATAGAGCTGCAGGTTTGTGTGCAAAAGTCGAATGAGACTCTGAGGGATTACATCCAGAGGTGGATCACATTGCATCACACGGTGGAGAATGTATCTGATCACCAAGCAGTCTGTGCCTTCAAGGAAGGAGTCAAGAACACAGAGTTAAGTTTGAAGTTCGGTCGGACCGGAGACATGACTCTGAGTCGAATGATGGAGATTGCCACCAAATATGCCAATGGTGAAGAAGAAGAACGGCTCCGGAGTGGCAAGTACAAGCCGACTGCTCATGAAACCGGAGGAGGGAACTCCAGTCGGAAGCAGAAGCGGAAAGCTGAGCCAGCTGCTCCCGGAGAAGCCTTGGCCGTGACTCAGGGCAAGTTTAAAGGGAAGCCCAAAGGATCTTGAAACCCCAAGAAGGTGAAGGACAAGGAAGGAAACGACGTGATGGATTTGCCATGCCACATCCACACGAAGAAAGACGAGGAGGGTAACTTCATTTACCCGAAACATACCACTCGCCAGTGCCGACTCTTAATCCAGCAGTTTCAGGGGAAACAGCCCCAAGGATAAGGAAAAGGAGTCGGACAAGGTTGAGGAAAAAGAGGACAGTGATGGAGGATACCCCATGTCAATTCTACCCTGATGATCTTTGTTGATGTTGAGAGCAAAAGTCGATTGAAAGTTATCAACCATGAGGTGAATATGGTTGCTTCGGCGACACCTAGTTATCTGAAATGGTCTCAGACCGCCATCACGTTTGACCAGTCTGATCATCCGACACACATAGCCACCCCTGGGAGGCAAGCTTTGGTGGTCGACCCAGTCGTAGAAGGCACTCGACTGACTAAGGTTCTGATGGATGGTGGCAGCGGGCTGAATATATTGTATGCGGAGACGCTGAAGGGAATGGGCATTCCGATGTCCAGACTCAGTTCCAGCAACATGAGTTTCCATGGAGTCATTCCTGGGAAGAAGGCTGAGTCACTCGGCCAAATTGCTCTTGATGTGGTTTTTGGCGATTAAAAGCATTTCCGCAAAGAAAAGTTAACATTTGAAGTTGTGGATTTCCAGAGTGCTTATCATGCTATTTTAGGCAGGCCAGCTTATGCACGATTCATGGCTCGACCATGTTATGTGTACCTCAAATTGAAGATGCCTGGTCCCAAGGGTGTGATCACCATCACTCGCAATCGGAAAAAGGCAGAAGAGTGCTTTCAGAAGGGCTCAAAGATTGCCGATGCTCAGATAACAGTGGTGGAGCTGCAAGAATACCAGAAAAATGCATATCCAAGTGATTTATTGCGGGCCAAGAAGCCTGCCATGGAGTCAGCATTCCAGTCGTCTGGTGAGACGAAGCCCGTTCACATTCACCCGATCGACCCCAGTGCTGCTCCAACTCAGTTCCTCCGTGAGAACTGGGACATCTTCGCATGGAATCCTGCTGACATGCCGGGTGTTCCCAGGGGATTGGCCGAGCATCGTCTACGAGTCGACTCAAAGGTGAAACCTGTCAAAGAACATCTTCGACGGTCCGCCGTCCAGAAGAGAAAGGCCATTGGCGAGGAGGTGGCTCGGCTCCTGGCAGCAGAGTTTATCCGAGAAATTTACCACTCCGAGTGGCTCGCCAATGTCGTCATGGTCCCCAAGAAGGACAAGTCACTTCGCATGTGCATTGATTTCAAACATATCAATCGGGCCTGCCCAAAAGATCATTTTCCTCTTCCCCGCATCGACCAAATAGTCGACTTGACTGCGGGATGTGAGCGCCTGTCTTTTTTGGACACTTATTCCGGTTACCATCAGATCCGTCTGTATGGACCCGACGAGATCAAAACAGCTTTCATCACTCCATTCGGGTGCTTCTGCTATGTCACCATGCCATTCGGCCTCAAGAATGCCGGAGCCACGTTCATGAGGATGATTCAGAAGTGTTTACTCACTCAAATCAGTCGGAACGTGGAAGCATACATGGATGATATTATGGTCAAATCACGGAAGGGTTCCGACTGTTGGTGACCTCGCTGAAACATTTGCCAATCTCGGGAGGTATGATATCAAGCAATCCATCAAAGTGCGTCGCGGAGTTCTGGCGGAAAGTTACTCGGTTTTCGTTTCGAGCGAGGAATCGACACCAACCCGAAAAAGTTGGCACTATACTCCGAATGAAACGCCCGTGCGTGTGCACGATGTCGAAGCTTCTTGGATGCTTGGCGCGTTAAGTCGATTCATCTCTCGCCTCGGTGAAAAGGCATTGCCTCTTTACCGATCGATGAAGAAGTCGACAAGTTCGAGTGGACTCGAAGTCGATGCAGCATTTGCGAGCTAAAAGCTCGCTCTCCACCCAGCCGGTGCTTGCTGCTCCAATCAGCAAAGAGCCTTTGTTGCTTTACATTGCAGCCACAGGACAAGTCATCAGTACAGTACTTACGGTCGAGTGGGAAGAAGAAGGGAAAGCCTTCAAAGTTCAGCACCCAGTATATTATCTTTCTGAAGTGTTGACCCCATCGAAGCAAAGATACCCTCATTATCAGAAGCTTGTATATGGGATTTACATGACCACGAAGAAGGTTGCTTATTATTTCTCTAATCATTCCATTACAGTCGTCAGCGACGCCCCATTGTCAGAGATTCTGCACAACAGAGATGCAACTGGTCGAGTGGCAAAATGGGCGATTGAACTCCTTCCCCTTGATATCAAGTTTGAGGCAAAGAAAGCCATTAAGTCCCAAGTAGTAGCAGATTTCATTGCCGAGTGGATTGAACAGCAACTACCAACTCAAGTTCACTCGGAGCACTAGACCATGTTCTTTGACGGTTCTAAGATGTTGAATGGTTCCAGTGCTGGGGTAGTATTGGTTTCCCCCCGAGGAGATAAGCTCAGATATGTGCTCCAGATCCACTTTGATTCCTCCAACAATGAAGCAGAATACGAAGCACTTTTGTATGGGTTGCGCATGGCCATTTCACTCGGCGTCCGTCGCCTTATGGTTTATGGCGACTCAGATTTGGGTGGTCAATCGGTGATGAAGGAGTGGGACGTCGAAGCCCAATTATGACTGGTTCTTGCAATGCAGAAGAAAGCTTGAGAAGAAATTTGAAGGGTTAGAGCTTCATCATATACCCCGACTGAAGAATCAAGCGGCTGATGATTTGGCAAAGATAGGTTCCAAGAGAGAAGCCATTCCCAGTAATGTGTTTTTGGAACATATCCATACTCCATCAGTTCAGGAAGATCCTTTTACCGAAGAAGCTCCGCAGCCAAAAAGTGTCACAGATCCGACTGAAGTTGAAGTTCCAGCGGTGGTCGACCTGATCATGGAAGCGTTGGTCATCACTCCCGACTGGACAGAGCCGTACATCGCATATATCTTAAGGAAAGAGCTCCCATAGAATGAAGAAGAGGCTCGACAGATCGTCCGCCGATCCAAAGCCTTTACCGTGATAAAGGGACAGTTGTACAGAGAAAGCGCGACTGGAGTCGGTCAAAAATCTATAACGCCAGAAGAAGGTCGGATAATCCTTGACAATATCCACTCGGGGACCTGTGGCCATCATGCGTCCTCTCGGATCATTGTGGCTAAAGCATACCGAGCGGGATTTTACTGGCCAAGAGCAAATGAAATGGCAAAGGAGATAGTCGAAAAGTGTGAAGGATGTCAATTTTACTCCAATATGTCACACAAGCCCGCCTCAGCCTTGAAGACCATCCCACCCGTCTGGCCTTTCATTTGTATGGGGATTGGATATGGTTGACCACCGAGAACAAAAGCGTAAGTGGCTTCACCCATGTCTTGGTGGCAATCGACAAGTTCACTAAGTGGATTGAAGCTAAACCCATCAAGAATCTTGATGCCGCATCGCTGTCGCCTTCATCAGGGAGTTGATATTCAGATATGGAGTTCCACATAGCATCATCACTGATAACGGGTCAAACTTCGATTCCGAGGAATTCAGAGCCTTCTGCACATCTCAGGGCACACGAGTTGACTATGCTTCAGTCGCTCACCCCCAGTCGAATGGACAGGCAGAATGAGAAAATGGTTTAATTCTCAAAGGGCTGAAACCCCGACTGATGCGCGATCTCAAGCACGCGGCTGGTGCATGGGTCGACGAACTTCCAACAGTACTTTGGGGATTAAGGACCACACCTAATCGGTCGACTGGGAGAACTCCGTTCTTCTTGGTCTACGGAGCTGAAGCAGTCTTGCCGAGTGACCTGCTTCGCAACGCACCCCGAGTCAAACTCTACACTGAAGATGAAGCAGAGCAAGCCCGACAGGACGCAGTCGACCTTCTAGAAGAAGAAAGAGAGATGGCCATGATCCGATCAACCATTTATCAGCAGGACTTACGTCGCTTCCATGCCAAAAATGTGAAGAGTCGAGCCTTCCAAGAAGGAGATTTGGTTCTCCGAGTGGATCAGCAGAAGCCACACTAGTTTGCTCCTACTTGGGAAGGTCCCTTCATCATCACCAAAGTTCTCCACAACGGGGCATACCGCCTTTACAATGTCGGTCACCAGATTGACGAGCCCAGAGCTTGGAACGCGGAGCTGCTCCGCCCCTTTTATACTTAAGTATTCACCCGGGTGAGATGTAATAAAAGTACTTCTGTAGTTTATTTATCAAAGACAAGAGTGTTATAATTTTCCCAGTGATTGTTGTTACTTTTGCTTACATGAGCAGTCCCCCAGTGGGTGGCTTAGCTGCGAATCCGTTTCGCCTAAGTTTGTAAAAAAAAACTTGCCGAGTGGTGAGCCAGTCTCCCACTCGGGGGCTTAGCTGCGAATCCGTTTCGCCTAAGTACTTTCAAATCCTACCGAGTGGTGAGTCAGCCTCCCACTCAGAGGCTTACCTGCAGTCCAAGTACTCGCCTAAGTTTAACAAAATCCTACCGAGTGGTGAGCCAGCCTCCCACTCGGAGGCTTAGCTGCAGTCCAAGTACTCGCCTAAGTTTAACAAAATCCTTCCGAGTGGTGAGCCAGCCTCCCACTCGGGGGCTTAGCTGCAGCCCAGTGCTTGCCTAAGTACAAATACAATGTGCGCTCCGCAAGGAGGACGAGGTGCAGGTCGACTGCTACCTTCTCCTTCCGAGCTACGCCACAAATACAATGTGCGCTCCGCAAGGAGGACGAGGTGCAGGTCGACTGCTACCTTCCCCTTCCGAGCTACGCCACAAATACAATGTGCGCTCTGCAAGGAGGATGAGGTGCAGGTCGACTGCTACCTTCTCCTTCCGAGCTACGCCACAAATACAATGTGCGCTCCGCAAGGAGGACACAGTCTTGGTCATTGCTACCTTCTCCTTCCGAGCTACGCCACAAATACAATGTGCGCTCCGCAAGGAGGACGAGGTGCAGGTCGACTGTTACCTTCTCCTTCGGAGGTACGTCACAAAAAATCCTACCGAGTGGAGAGGAAACCTCCCACTCGGGGGCTTAGCTGCAGCCCAGTGCTCGCCTAAGTTTTTGAAAATCCTACCGAGTGGAGAGCAAACCTCTCACTCGGGGGCTTAGCTGCAGCCCAGTGCTCGCCTAAGTTTTTGAAAATCCTACCGAGTGGAGAGCAAACCTCCCACTCGGGGGCTTAGCTGCAGCCCAGTGCTAGCCTAAGTATGAGATTCATTCTGCTCTGCAAGGACGACGAGGTGCAAGTCGACTGCTACCTTCCCCTTCAGTGCTCCGCCACAAATACAATGTGCACTCCATCCCGATCCGCAAGGACGCAAGTCGACTGCAATCTGTGCTTCATTCCTACCTGAAAGAGTGCATCACAAGCACTGGCATATATTCCGAGCGAAGAACAATGTTCGTTCGAAGACAAATGCAAACATATTCAACGGCAAACCCAAGTTCAGATAGCATCCTACGGATCCAGAAGTGCTCAGGCACCAAGCCTGTAAAGTTTACCGGTTACAAAAACCACTCGGCATTTCGGGGCAAATTTAAGGCATCAAGCATAGAAGTTTTTTACTCCTCCTGTGGAGGACTAGAAGGCGCGACAAACTCGTCCAGGTCGATTCCATCTGCAATCCAAGTGGCAGCAGCAATGAAGGTCTCCATGAAAGATCGGAAGTCATGCTTCTTGGTATTGGCCACCTTGAGAGACGCCAGCTTGTCCTCTCGCGCGTCCTTGCAGTGAACACGGACCAGAGACAGAGCAGCATCAACACCACACCTGGTAGAAGACTTCTTCCATTCTTGCACTTGACTTGGAATTTCATTCAGTCGAGTCATTAGAGACTCGAGGTCATTCTAAAGTATTTCTCCCGGCCAGAGTGTTGTGTCGATGCGCGACGTTGCAACCTTCAGTCTAGCAAGATTGTCGACCACAGCAGCAACACGAGACTCCAGACGGAGCACGTTCATGGCGGCTTCATCCTTCACAGGAGAGTTGATGGGATCAAGGCTTGTCTCCACTCGACCAGTCTCTTCCTGAAAGTTTTGGCAGAACTCTATAGACACAACCCAAAGATAAGCCAACAGTTTTGTGGTAAGTCCATAATTACAAGCCAGTCGGATACAAGGGATTACCTTCAAGCATGAGGAATAACTTCTTGGCGAGCCCTCCCAGATAAACCTCTAGATCATTCTTCTTTCCCGCCAGTTCGCTAGCCTTGTCGCTCAGGGCTATCTTGTCATTCTTCAGTCGACTGACCTCCATGTTGGCCGCGTCGAGAGCAGCTTTCAAATTGGTATTCTCCTCTTCAATTTTGCTGATCGAAGCCGGCTTTTCTTCTGCGAGTTTCGTCTTGTCCGAAGCCGCTTTCTGCACCTCGGCAAGGTCAAGGTCCTTCTTCTTCAGAGCATCCTTCAGTTTATCTGCAAAATGACAGTGAGATCAGACTCAAGAATGGACAAGAAATAAGGGCAGTCATCAAGGTTCTCACCAAACATACCTTTTGCCTCCTCCTTCGCCTTCGTGAAGTTCTCCTAGACAAGCTTCAGATCAAGTTCGAGCTGGATATGCTTGTTCTCCAACTCAGTATAACGAGCCACAAGCTCGCAAGATTTCTGCGAAAGATCAATTGCCAGACATCAAAGATAGGTCACTTTCGAGTGACTAAGAGAAAAATCGTAGCATTTCTAAGACTACAGCCGAATCAAAATATTCAACTATAGTCTCGGGGACTACACCCAGTGGGTGCACTCAGCGTGCCCCCAATCGGTTCTATCGACTTCGGTCGATCATCGACCAAAGAGATAAAAGGCTAGGCTCGCCGCCAGATTAGCCACGCTTAAAAAAAAAGTTCTTCAGACCATAGTCGATTGCCAGCAGTCGACCATGGTCTCGAGGACTACACCCAATGGGTGCACTCGGCGTGCCCCCACTGGTTCCATGATTCCATTCGACCAGATCGAGTGGAGAAAGTCAAGAGAAAAAGTTCAAGGTATAAAGACTATAGTCGACTGCCAGCAGTCCACCATAGTCTCGGGGACTACACCCAGTGGGTGCACTTGGCGTGCCCCCACTAATCCAGATATTCAATCGACACACCCAGTGGGTGTACAGATACTAAGATCTTCAGAAAGAAAAGTTTTCAGGTACCATATCCTAATAGTACAAGCGGTGATCAACTAACCTGGACATTGCTCTGAAGGGCTGAACTTGCATCCTAAGCCGCTTGGCTCGCGTCTCGGATCACCTTCACCTGTTCCATCATGACCCCCGCCTGGCGTATAGCTTCTTTAGCAGCGCCTGCTTGGTCCTCCGGGACGTGGTGGGTGGAGAAAAGGGAAGGCGGATCAGCACTCAACGACGAAGGGCGAGCACTGGTCAGCGGCACAGCAAAGGATACGGTAGCCCGAGTGATGTTGCCCCCTTCCGGAACCAGCGTCTCGGTCTTGATACAACTGAGCGATCTTGCCACCGACGTCTTCTGTTCCTCCTCTGCCTCGGTGGCTCCTCATCGTCATCATCAGGGAGATCAATGATGATATTAGGTGGAGCTACAGAAAAGATTCAAAGTTAAAAATGAAGATCTTGTCGACAGAAAGCGAAACTACAGAGATCATACCAGGGTTGGAAGTGACAGCATCCTCCATTTCTTGATCGTCATGTCTGATTGAGGTCCAAGAAGTAGCAGCACTGCGATTTCAGAAATCAGTCGGTCAGCGAACGAGTCGACCAAGAGTGTATCCATGTTAAACAAGAAAACACAAGTTAGGCCATTACCCGAAAATAGTGGGAATCACCATCCTCATCTTCGGCAGAGCCTTCGTCGGTTTTGATGACGCCACTCGGGGTTGCTTCGGCGCTTTCTCAGTCGGCGCCGGAGAGGTCGTCCGAGGACGTTTGGTCGACTGACCAACAGGCACGGCCGCCTTGCCGCGCTTGACTGCAGGGTCATGGACGAGCTTGGATCGCCTTTCAGTACGGGGAGGTTCGACTTCCTCCTCCTCTTCCTCCACCTCTTCCTCATCAGAGCCAGCATCTTCTTCACCCTCCTCGCCATCCGATTCCCACTCCTCCTGACTTTCACCCCCGCTCCCTTCCTCTTCTTCGGTCTGTTCTTGCGCCCCGTTGGGCATCGAATACATCTCGGTAGTGATCTAGAAGACAACGAATGAGACAAAAGTCAGTCGACCGAATTGTAGCAAAACAGAATGAAGGAAACAGGATCACAGTCGGAGATACGTGGTCATACCATGTCTGGTTCGTAAGACTGGTCGAGTGGCGGGATCCTCCTGGCTCCACGGGGGTTATCTTTGTTCCCTGTGATGGCAGTCATCCACCTCTCCAGTGTGGCATCGTCGACCTCCTCCGGGTGGACCCGAGTGGTGTCTTCGGTACCAGAGTACATCCACATCGGGTGGCCTCGATATTGAAGTGGCTAAATGCGCCGTCGAAGGAAAACCTCCAGAAGATCCATGCCAGTCACCTCATCGCGGATGAGCTGGACTACACGCTCTACCAACACCTTAATCTGAGCCTTCTCCTCCGGGACCACCTTCAGAGAGGACGGCTTGTTCACTTGGTCCATGGAGAAAGGAGGGAGTCCAGTCGACTGCCCTGGCGTCGGCTGGTCTTGGCAGTAGAACCAGGTCGACTGCCACCCTCGGACTGACTCGGGAAGGATCATGGCTAGAAAGGCACTTTTACTCCTCATCTGAACCCCAAGACCCCCACACATCTGGATTACTTGGGTTTTCTCGTCACTCAGACTAGCCTTTTTCACCGTCTAAGAGTGACAGGTGAAAATGTGTTTGAAAAGGCCCCAATGCATCCGACAACCCAAGAAGTTCTCACACAAGGACACGAAAGCGGCAAGATAGACGATAGAGTTGCGTGTGAAGTGGTGGAGTTGTGCCCCAAAGAAGTTCAGAAATCCCCGGAAAAAAGGGTTGGGCGGCAGAGAAAACCCGCGGTCGACGTGGGTAGCTAAGAGGACGCACTCACCCTCCTGAGGCTACGGCTGCCACTCCTTCCCCGGGAGCCTCGCTGCCCATGAGGGATCAGTCCCTCATTAGCCAGGTCGTCGAGGTCTTTCTGGCGGATGGTCGAGCGGATCCGATCTCCTCGATCCAGCCTTTGCGCGAACCAGCCCGCGACGAGGATCCGCCCGACCGTCGCCCCCTTCGCCTTTCATTGTCGCCTTCTTCGCCCGCTCCAAAGCCGCCGTCTTCTCCTTCACCATCGTCGCCGGCGAAGCAGGCACAGGGCAGCAGCGCTGGGACATTGGCGAACGCAGCAGGTGAATCTGAGGAAGAGGGAGGGGAAAATGAGGGCGCACTGTTCAAAAAAAACCGTCCGGCACCTTATATGAAGTCCCTTCCGAGTGGCTGACTGGTAGGCCCGGACGATCCTGTCAAATCCCGCAATAGCCGCGCGCGCGATACATGGCGAAAAAGGTGGTGCAGAGATCGAGGCGTCCCTGCCTTATCCCGTCCGAGTACTGCGGCTTCCTCCACCTCGCGCGCTTCCCAAAATTCAGATCCCACTAAATCCGCGAACAACAGAGCAACTTGTCAGACCAGAGATTTCCTCCGATCTGTCGCTCGGAAATCTCCAAGCTCATAGAAGTCACTCGACAGATACAAAGAATGGATCAAGGCGACTGAAAAAGAAATTGATGCCATCGATTAAAGTCTTTGATCCAGAACAAGACACACTCATAGCACGAAAAACAGGTCGGAAGAATCTTCAACTCCTTCCTCACTCGAACCTCGATCCATTCGGGGGCTAATGATGACGCCATATACCTAGGGTAGGGTCATGGACCTGTCCAAAGTACCCTCCCCTAGGACATCTCTAGAAGAAACTACCTTTCAGTTGACCTGGAAGGATCCCACTCGACGGACACGAAGACACTCGACCATGAAGCCCACTCACTCGACCACGAGGAGATCTAGGGTCACTCTGCACCCAAACGGTCTGTTATTAAGTAGTCTTTATGGCCATGATAGCACTTTATGTAGGGTGTTACCAGTAACGCCAGGCCTTTATGTACTTCAAACCCTGCATAACTGAGGGCCGGAGGGGTCTGGCAGACTCTATATAATCCACCCCCCTCCTCAGTGTAAAGGGTTCGCACCTCTGTAACTCATACGCATATAATCCAGTCGACCGCCTCCGAGCTCCGAGACGTAGGGCTGTTACTTCCTCCGAGAAGGGCCTGAACTCGTAAATCCCTTGTATATACAACTACTCCATAGCTAGGATTTTGCCTCTCCATACCTATCCCCCTATTCTACTGTCAGGCTTAGAACCACGACAGCGATAGCCGTCTCCTAGTACACTGCGGCACGACGGTCATTAGGAGCCCAGTAGGTCTTGTACTTGCACCACTTCTTCCTCTGTTCAGCGTCGTCGGAGACGGCTTTGATTCATGGCCCAAATAATGATGTCAATCGCCATCGCGCCCTTCATTGGGTCAGAATCAGCGTCTTCACTCTTCTTTAGTGGCCTTCATGAGCTTTGCATTAGATTCGATTCGCATGTCGGCATGGAGCCAAGTTCGAGCACACCTCCATGGTGTTCTCGAACTTGGTGCGGTCACCAGCCGACCACTCGAGGAAGAAGGCCCTCCAACCAATACCCCAAGGGAAGGGGTTGACATTGGAGCTGGAGCTAGAGCTCATGGCGATGGGGAAGAGGAAGGTTGATAGTGAGAGAAGAGAGGGGATGGGTAAGTAGTGGTGGGCAGGGTGAGTAAATATAGGGGGGATGGAGAGGAGGAGAAGAGTGACAGTCATGCCGTTTTAACTACAAGCTCTTCAATTAGCCATGAACTCTGTGCAATGCGTGACTCCATGAATTGTGTGCAAATTGAGGAGAGCAATGAGATGGGCACGGAGGTGCTCCCGGCCATTGACAACAAGGGCAAGCAGCCCCTTCACACCAATGCTCGACGAGGTTGTGCTGCCGCCCACCACCGAGGAAGACCCGAAGACGCTTCAGGGTGGCGACGACGAGGGCATGGAGGAGCCCCCAGCAACAATTGCCGCAACTACGACCACTACCATCAGGAGGATGGCCCGACTCACTTCTCCAAGATCATCCTTGCACCGAAGCTTGAGTGCATCCCCATGCCCCTGGACTTCAGCAAGCACTTCGTCGCGGTGCCGACGGAGTTCAAGCTTAGGAACAACACCGGCTGCTCCTGGAAGGTGACTGTCAAGCTAATGAACGACAGGATGAAAGCACAAGTGCTCCCTGGGTGATTTTGGTAATTAATGTCAACATATCTCTTGTTGGACTAATACTCTTACCTAGTATGTTTCAGATAAGTTCAATAATGGAGTGGCATGGACTAGAGGATGTGGAACCCCTTCAAGATGCTAAGGACAAAGGATTAGCTCAAGCTCAAAGCACAAGACTCTACATTTTACTTTTAGTGATCCAAGATCACATTGAGTCCATAGGAAAGCCAATACTATCAAGAGGGGATGGGGTGTTGCTTAATGGCTTGCTTGCCCAAAGTGCTTAGTGATATGCTCCAAAGCCCTCAACCACCTTCTCACATCCACATATGTCCCAAACCAAAAGTCAAACTCGGTCCTACCGAAACTTTCTATCCCGCTCCACCGAGTTCAGTTGACATAGCCACTGCTAGAAACCCTAGTCTTTTCGGTCTCACCGATAGGGATCTCTGTCTCACCGAGATGGGATTGTAATCTCTCTTTTTCCCTTCATAACGTTTCGGTCAAACCGAGATAAGTGATCGGTCCCACCGAGATTGCAATGCAAACTCTCTGTTCCCCTTTCGTAACATTCTGGTCCAACCGAGATGAGCGAATTGGTCCCAGCGAGTTTGCCTGACCAACTCTTTGTGTGTCTATTACCAAAATCGGTCTCACCGAGTTTGTGTAATCGGTCTCACCGAGATTACGTTATGCCCTAACCCTAATGAAATTGGTCCCACCGAGTTGACATGTCGGTCCCATCGAAATTCCTAACGGTCACATTATGAACTAAATCGGTCTGACCGAGTTTCATGATTCGGTCTCACCGAGTTTGGTAAGTTGTGTGTAACGGTTAGATTTTGTGTGGAGGCTATATATACCCCTCCACCCACTCTTCATTCGTAAAGAGAGCCATCAGAACATGCCTACACTTCCAACATACATTTTCTGAGAGAGAACCACCTACACTTGTGTTGAGGTCAAGATATTCCATTCCTACTGCTACGTCTTGAGCTTGCGTTGGTTTTCCTCGAAGAGGAGAGGGTGATGCAGCAAAGTGTAGCGTAAGTATTTCCCTCAGTTTTGAGAACCAAGGTATCAATCTAGTAGGAGGCTCCTCAAAAGTCCCACGCACCTACACAAACAAACTGAGAACTCGCAACCAACGCAATAAAGGGGTTGTCAATCCCTTCACGGCCACTTGCGAAAGTGAGATCTAATAAAGATAGTATGATAAGATAAATATATTTTTGGTATTTTTGATATAGAAGCAAAAAGTAAAGATGCAAATAAAGGTAGATGGAAAGCAAATATGATAAGAGATAGACCCGGGGGCCATAGGTTTCACTAGAGGCTTCTCTCAAGATAGCATAAGTATTACGGTGGGTGAACAAATTACCGTCGAGCAATTGATAGAAAAGCGCATAGTTATGAGATTATCTAGGCATGATCATGTATATAGGCATCACGTCCATAACAAGTAGACCGACTCCCGCCTGCATCTACTACTATTACTCCACACATCGACCGACTCCTACCTGCATCTAGAGTATTAAGTTCATAAGAACAAAGTAATGCATTAAGCAGATGACATGATGTAGAGGGATAAACACATGCAATATGATATAAACCCCATCTTGTTATCCTCGATGGCAACAATACAATACGTGTCTTGCAACCCTTTCTGTCACTGGGTAAGAACACCGCAAGATTGAACCCAAAGCTAAGCACTTCTCCCTTGGCAAGAAAGATCAATCTAGTAGGCCAAACCAAACTGATAATTCGAAGAGACTTGCAAAGATAACTCAATCATACATAAAAGAATTCAGAGAAGATTCAAATATTATTCATAGATAAACTTGATCATAAACCCACAATTCATCGGATCTCGACAAACACACCGCAAAAAGAGATTACATTGAATAGATCTCCACAAGAGAGGGGGAGAACATTGTATTGAGATCCAAAAAGAGAGAAGAAGCCATCTAGCTAATAACTATGGACCCATAGGTCTGTGGCAAAATACTCACAACTCATCGGAGGGGCAAGGATGTTGATGTAGAGGCCCTCCGTGGTTGCTTCCCCCTCCGGCAGAGTGCCGGCAAGGGCTCCAAGATGGAATCTCGCGGATACAGAAGGTTACGGCGCTGGAAATTTTGTTTCGTGGTGCTCCTGGATGTTTTCGGGTACATAGGTATATATAGGAGGAAGAAGTACGTCGGTGGCCACCCGAGGGGCCCACGAGACAGGGGGGCGCGTCCTCCTATCTCGTGGGGCCCTCGGAGGCTTCTTGACTTGCACTCCAAGCTCTCCGGATCAGATTTGTTCCAAAAATAACGCTCCCGAAGGTTTCATTCCGTTTGGACTCCGTTTGATATTCCTTTTCTTCGAAATACTGAAATAGGCAAAAAAAACAGCAATATGGGTTGGGCCTCCGGTTAGTAGGTTAGTCCCAAAAATGATATAAATGTGTAAAATAAAGCCCATAAACATCCAAAAGAGGAAATATAATAGCATGGAACAATAAAAAATTATAGATACGTTGGAGACGTATCAAGCATCCCCAAGCTTAATTCCTGCTCGTCCTCGAGTAGGTAAATGATAAAAAGAGAATTTTTGATGTGGAATGCTACCTAGCATAATTCATAATGTGATTTTCTTTATTGTGGCATGAATCTTCAGATCCAAATGAATACAAAATAAAAGTTCATATTGACATAAGAAATAGTATTACTTCAAGCATACTAATCAAAGTAATCATGTCTTCTCAAAATAGCATGGCTAAAGAAAGTTATCCCTACAAAATCATATAGTATGGCTATGCTCTATCTTCATCACACAAAGTATTTAATCATGCACAACCCCGATGACAAGCCAAGCAATTGTTTCATACTTTAATAATCTCAAACTTTTTCAACTTTCACGCAATACATGAGCGTGAGCCATGGACATAGCACTATATGTGGAATAGAAGGGTAGTTGTGGAGAAGACAAAAAAGGAGAAGATAGTCTCACATCAACTACGCGTATCAACAGGCTATGGAGATGCCCATTAATAGATATCAATGTGAGTGAGTAGGGATTGCCATGCAACGGATGCACTAGAGCTATAAATATATGAAAGCTCAACAAAAGAAATTAAGTGGGGTGCATCCAACTTGCTTGCTCACGAAGACCTAGGGCACTTTTGAGGAGGCCCATCATTGGAATATGCAAGCCAAGTTCTATAATGAAAAATTCCCACTAGTATATGAAAGTGACAACATATGAGACTCTCTATCATGAAGATCATAGTGCTATTTTGAAGCACAAGTGTGGAAAAAGAGATAGTAGCATTGTCCCTTCTCTCTTTTTCTCTCATTTTTTTCTCTTTTTTTCTTTTTTTTCTTTTTTTTCTTTTTTCTTTTTTTTCTTTGGCCTTTATTTTTTTCTTTTCTTTTTCTTTTTGTAAAGTCCGAAGTCTCATCCCGACTTGTGGGGGAATCATAGTCTTCATCATCCTTTCCTCATTAGGACAATGCTCTAATAATGAATATCATCACACTTTTATGGATTTAAAACTCAAAGCTAGAACAAGATATGACTCTATATGAATGTCTCCGGCGGTGTACCGGGATATGCAATGAATCAAGGGCGACATGTATGAAAATTATGAAGGTGGCCTTGCCACAAATACAATGTCAACTACATGATCATGCAAAAAGCAATATGACAAAAGTAATGCGTGTCATATGAACGGAACGGTGGAAAGTTGCATGGCAATATATCTCGGAATGGCTATGGAAATGCCATAATAGGTAGGTATGGTGGCTGTTTTGAGGAAGGAGTATGGTGGGTGTATGGTACCGGCGAGAATTGCACGATGCAAGAGAGGCTAGCAATAGTGGAAGGGTGAAAGAGTGCGTATAATCCATGGACTCAACATTAATCAAAGGAACTCATATACTTGTTGCAAAAATTTAGAAGTCATCAAAAACCAAAGTACCACGCGCATGCTCCTAGGGGGATAGATTGGTAGGAAAAAACCATCGCTCGTCCCCGACCGCCACTCATAAGGAAGACAATCAATAAATAAAATTGTGCTCCGACTTCATCACAAGCGGTTCACCATACGTGCATGCTACGGGAATCGCAAGCTTCAACACAAGCATTCTTTAAATTCATAATCACCCAACTAGCATGTCTTTAATATCACTACCTCCATATTTCAAAACAATTATCAACCATCAAATTGATCGTAGCATCCAATTCACTTTCTATGATAGTTTTTATTATACCCAACTTGGATGCTCATCATTCTAGGACCAACTTTATGATCATAGCAAATACCATGCTGTTCTAAAAGACTCTCAAAATAATATAAGTGAAGCATGAGAGGCTAGAAATTTCTTCAAAATTAAGACACCACCGTGCTCTAAAAGATATAAGTGAAGCACTAGAGCAAAAACTATCAAGTTTAAAAGGTATAAGCGAAGCACATAGAGTATTCTAGCAAATTCTAATCAAATAGGCTTCTCCCAAAAGGTGTGTACAGCAAGGATGATTGTGGTAAACTAAAAAGCAAATACTAATATAATACACGACACTCCAAGCAAAACACATAACATGTGGCGAATAAAAATATAGCTCCAAGTAAAGTTACCAATGAACGAAGACGAAAGAGGGAATGCCTTCCCGGGGCATCCCCAAGCTTAGGCTTTTGGATATTCTTGAATATGACATGGGCATCCCCAAGCTTAGGCTCTTGCCACTCCTTATTCCATAGTACATAAAAACTTTACCCAAAACTTGAAAACTTCACAACACAAAACTCAACAGGAAATCTTATAAGCTCCGTTAGTGAAAGAAAACAAAACCACCACATAAGGTACTGCCATGAACTCATTCTTTATTTATTTTGGTGTTAAACCTACTGTATTCTAACTTCTTTATGGTTCATAGACTGATTTACTAGCCATAGATGCATTGAAATAAGCAAACAACACACGAAAAACAGAATCTGTCAAGAACAGAACAGTCTGTAGAAATCTGTAACTAACGCAAACTTCTGGAACTCTAAAAATCCTACAAAAATAGGAAGTCCTGGAAAATTTGTCTATTGAATAGCACCAAAAAGAATCAACGCAAAATCACGTTCCTGTGATTTAACAAAATTATATTGGTGCGTGCAAAGTTTCTGTTTTTCAGCAGAATCAAATCAACTATCATTGTAGGTTATCCTATAGGTTCTACTTGGCACAAACACTAATTAAAAGATAAAAACACATCTAACCCGAATTTAGATGCAAGATTTATTACTAAACAGGAGCAAAAACAAAAAAACATAAAGAAAATTGGGTTGCCTCTCAACTAGCGCCATTGTTTAACGCCCCTAGCTAGGCATAAAAACAAAGATAGATCTAAGTAGTGCCATCTTTGGCACTACATTCATAAGTAGCACACATGATAGATTCATAAGGTAATTTAACTTTCTTTCTTGGAAAGTGCTCCATGCCTTTCTCTAATGGAAATTGGAATCTAATATGCCCTCCTTCATATCAATAATCGCACCAATCGTTCTAGGGAAAGGTCTACCAAGAATAATAGGGCAAGAAAGATTGCAATCTATATCAAGAACGATAAAATCTACGGGCACCAAATTTCTATTTGCAACAATGAGAACATCATTGATCCTTTCCATAGGCTTTTTAATGGTGGAATCCGCAAGGTGCAAATTTAAAGAGCAATCATCAAGATCATGGAAACCTAGAATATCACATAAAGTTTTCGGAATCGTGGAAACACTAGCACCCAAATCACACAAAGCAAAACACTCATAATCTTTAATTTTAATCTTTATAGTAGGTTCCCACTCATCATTAAGTTTTCTAGGTATAGAAACTTCCAAATTAAGTTTTTCATCATAAGATTGCATCAATGCATCAACAATATGTTTGGTAAAAGCTTTGTTTTGACTATAAGCATGAGGAGAATTAATAAAGGATTGCAACAAGGAAATACAACCTTTTAAAGAGCAATTATCATAATCAAATTCCTTGAAATCTGAGATAGTAAGTTCAATATTATTAGAAGGTGAGGATTCTCCAACCTCACTTTTACCAAATTTAACATCAAGATCTAAAGACTCCGAATTTTTGGGACACCTTCTAGGCAAAGTTGATTCATCATCACTCCCATAATCATCAAAATTCATATTGCAAAACATATATCTAATCGGAGATGGATCAATAACTTCAAGATCCTCATCATTATTTTCATGAAGATTAGAAGAACATGCTTTTATAAAGCTTTCTTTCTTAGCATGCAATCTAGCTGTTCTTTCCTTGCACTCGTCAATGGAAATTCTCATTACTTTGAGAGACTCATTGATATCATGCTTAGGAGAAGAAGATCCAAGTTTAAGAGAATTAACATCAAGCGAAAGTCTATCAACGTTCCTAGCCAAATCATTAACTTTGAGCAATTTTTCTTCAAGCAAGGCATTAAAATTCTTTTGGGAAATCATAAATTCTTTCACACTATTCTCAAAATCAGAGGGCATCTTATTAAAATTACCATAAGAATTATTGTAGGAATTTCCATAATTATTAGAGGGATTACTAGGGAACGGTCTAGCATTAAAATTTCCTCTATAAGCATTATTTCCAAAACTATTCCTACCAACAAAATTCACATCCATAGATTCATTATTATTCTCAATCAAGGAAGACAAAGGCATATCATTGGGATCAACAGGAGTATTTTTAGTTGCAAACATCTTCATAAGTTCATGCATCTTTCCACTCAAAACATTGATTTCTTCTATAGCATGCACTTTTTTACTAGAAGATCTTTCGGTATGCCATTAAGAATAATTAGCCATAATATTATCAAACAATTTTGTAGCATCTCCTAACGTGATTTCCATAAAGGTGCCTCATGCGGCCGAGTCTAAGAGATTTCTAGAAGCAAAGTTCAAACCGGCATAAAATTTTTGTATGATCATCCATAAATTCAAACCATGAGTAGGGAAATTGCGAAGCATCAATTTCATTCTTTCCCAAGATTGGGCAACATGCTCATGATCAAGTTGTTTAAAATTCATAATGTCGTTCCTAAGAGTGATGATCTTAGCGGGAGGAAAATACTTAGAGATAAAAGCATCTTTGCACTTGTTCCAAGAGTCAATACTATTTTTAGGCAAAGACGAAAACCAAACTTTAGCACGATCTCTAAGTGAAAACGAGAATAACTTCAATTTGACAATATTGTTATCCATATCTTTCTTCTTTTGCATGTCACACAAATCAACAAAATTGTTTAGATGAGTAGCGGCTTCTTCACTAGGAAGGCCGGCAAATTGATCTTTCATAACAAGATTCAACAAAGCGGTATTGATTTCACAAGACTCAACATCATTAAGAGGAGCAATCGGAGTACTAAGGAAATCATTATTATTGGTATTCGAGAAGTCACACAACTTGGTATTATATTGTGCCATGGCAACAAGAAATCCAACACACAAGTAAACAGAAAAACGGCAAGCGAAAAGAGAGGAGGAGATTGGGAAAGAGAGGGCGAATAAAACGGCAAGGGTGAAGTGGGGGAGAGGAAAACGAGAGGCAAATGGCAAATAATGTAAATGCGAGGGAGATGGGTTTGTGATGGGTACTTGGTATGTCTTGACTTGAGCGAAGACCTCCCGCAAGCGGCGCCGAAATCCTTCTTGCTACGCCTTGAGCTTGCGTTGGTTTTCCTCAAGAGGAGAGGGTGATGCAGCAAAGTGTAGCGTAAGTATTTCCCTCGGTTTGAGAACCAAGGTATCAATCCAAAGAGGAGGCTCCTCAAAAGTCCCACGCACCTACACAAACAACCGAGAACTCGCAACCAACGCAATAAAGGGGTTGTCAATCCTTCACGGCCACTTCATGAAAGTGAGATCTAATAAAGATAGTATGATAAGATAAATATATTTTTGGTATTTTTGATATAGATGCAAAAAGTAAAGATGCAAATAAAGGTAGATGGAAAGCAAATATGATAAGAGATAGACCCGGGGGCCATAGGTTTCACTAGAGGATTCTCTCAAGATAGCATAAGTATTACGGTGGGTGAACAAATTACTGTCGAGCAATTGATAGAAAAGCGCATAGTTATGAGATTATCTAGGCATGATCATGTATATAGGCATCACGTCCATAACAAGTAGACCGACTCCTGCCTGCATCTACTACTATTACTCCACACATCGACCGACTCCTGCCTGCATCTAGAGTATTAAGTTCATAAGAAGAGAGTAACGCATTAAGCAAGATGGCATGATGTAGAGGGATAAACACATGCAATATGATATAAACCCCATCTTGTTATCCTCGATGGCAACAATACAATACGTGTCTTGCAACCCTTTCTGTCACTGGGTAAGAACACTGCAAAATTGGACCCAAAGCTAAGCACTTCTCCCATGGCAAGAAAGATCAATCTAGTAGGCCAAACCAAACTGATAATTTGAAGAGACTTGCAAAGATAACTCAATCATACATAAAAGAATTCAGAGAAGATTAAAATATTATTCATAGATAAACTTGATCATAAACCCACAATTCATCGGATCTCGACAAACACACCGCAAAAGAGATTACATCGAATAGATCTCCACAAGAGAGGGGGAGTGATGATTCACAAGTATAGGGGATCTATCGTAGTCCTTTCGATAAGTAAGAGTGTCGAACCCAACGAGGAGCAGAAGGAAATGATAAGCGGTTTTCAGCAAGGTATTCTCTGCAAGTACTGAAATAAGTGGTAACAGATAGTTTTGTGGTAAGATAAATTGTAACGAGCAACAAGTAACAAAAGTAAATAAAGTGCAGCAAGGTGGCCCAATCCTTTTTGTAGCAAAGGACAAGCCTAGACAAACTCTTATAATAGGAAAAGCGCTCCCGAGGACACATGGGAATATCGTCAAGCTAGTTTTCATCACGCTCATATGATTCGCGTTCGATACTTTGATAATTTGATATGTGGGTGGACCGGTGCTTGGGTGTTGTTCTTACTTGAACAAGCATCCCACTTATGATTAACCTCTATTGCAAGCATCCGCAACTACAACAAAAGTATTAAGGTAAACCTAACCATAGCATGAAACATATGGATCCAATTCAGCCCCTTACGAAGCAACGCATAAACTAGGGTTTAAGCTTCTGTCACTCTTGCAACCCATCATCTACTTATTACTTCCCAATGCCCTCCTCTAGGCCCAAATAATGATGAAGAGTTATGTAGTCGACATTCACATAACACCACTAGAGGCTAGACAACATACATCTTATCAAAATATCGAACGAATACCAAATTCACATGACTACTAATAGCAAGACTTCTCCCTTGTCCTCAGGAACAAACGTAACTACTCACAAAGCATATTCATGTTCATAATCAGAGGGGTAATAATATGCATAAAGGATCTGAACATATGATCTTCCACCAAATAAACCAACTAGCATCAACTACAAGGAGTAATCAACACTACTAGCAACCTACTAGCACCAATCCCGGACTTGGAGACAAGAATTGGATACAAGATATGAACTAGGGTTTGGAGATGAGATGGTGCTGGTGAAGATGTTGATGGAGATTTCCCTCTCCCGATGAGAGGAGCGTTGGTGATGACGATGGTGATGATTTCCCCCTCCCAGAGGGAAGTGTCCCCGGCAGAACAGCTCTGCCAGAGCTCTAGATTGGTTCCGCCAAGGTTCCGCCTCGTGGCGGCGGAGTCTCGTCCCGGAAGGTTGCCTTCTATTTTTTTTTTCTCATCAAAAGACTTCATATAGGAGAAGATGGGCGTCGGAGAGCCACCAGGGGGCCCACGAGGTAGGGGGTGCGCCCCCCACCCTCATGAGCAGGGTGTGGTCCCCCTGGCCTTCATCTTTGGCGACGTTTTTTTTATTATTTTAAGATATTCCGTGGAGTTTCAGGACTTTTGGAGTTGCGCAGAATAGGTCTCCAATATTTGCTCCTTTTCCAGCCAGAATTCCAGCTGTCGGCATTCCCCCTCTTCATGGTAAACCTTGTAAAATAAGAGAGAATAGCCATAAGTATTGTGACATATCGTGAAATAACAGCCCATAATGTGATAAACATCGATATAAAAGCATGATGCAAAATGGACGTATCAACTCCCCCAAGCTTAGACCTTGCTTGTCCTCAAGCGAAAAGCCGATAACAATAAATATGTCCTCATGTTTAGAAGTAGAGGCGTCGATAAAAATAAAATATGGACATGAAGGCATCATGATTATTTTCATAACAGCAACATATATAGATTTGTCATATGATTACTTATGTTCAAGTGATGGTCTTTTCACAAAGCCAAAGTACGAATCAGAAACCTTATTGGGCACCAACAATTATAATCTCAGTCATTGAAGCAATTGCAATTTATCATAACATCGGAAAGAGTCTACGTCAGATCTTAAAAGCAAGACCACATACTCAACTATCACTTAGTCCTTCATAGTCGCTAACACTCACGCGATACTTGTGGTTACGGAGTTTTAATCGGACACAGAGAAAGATAGGGGCTTGTAGTTTTGCCCCACAACCATTTACCTCAAGGGTAATGTCAACAATAATAATTCATGCTCCCCCACATCCAATTAGATATATATATATCATGTTCTTTCCAACATGCTGAGCTTGCCAAAGGAAAAAATGAAAAAGGAAAGGTGAAGATCACCGTGACTCTTGCATAAAGTAGAGGATAATAATAAAAGATAGGCCCTTCGCAGAGGGAAGCAGAGGTTGCCATGCGCTTTTATGGTTGGATGCACAAAATCTTAATGCAAAAGAACGTCACTTTACATTGCCCCTTGTATGTGAACCTTTATTATGCAGTCCGTCGCTTTTATTGCGTCCACAACAAGTTCGTGCAAAGTTTATTTTCTCCGCACTAATAAGTCATGCATATTTAGAGAGCAATTTTTATTGCTTGCACCAATGACAACTTACTTGAAGGATCTTACTCAATCCACAGGTAGATATGGTGGACTCTCATGGAAAAACTGGTTTAAGGGTATTTGGAAGCACAAGTAGTATTTCTACTTAGTGCTGAGGATTTGGCTAGCATGAGGGGGAAAGGCAAGCTCAACATGGTAGAGGAATCATGACAACATACTTTATCTCAGATATAAGAAAACATAACTCATTATGTTGTCTTGCTTGTCCAACCTCAACTCTTTAGCATGTCATATTTTAATGAGTGCTCCCAATCATAAAAGATGTCAATGATAATATATCTATATGTGAAACCTCTCTTTCCTTATTACTTCCTATTAATTGCAACGATGACCAAAGCTATATTTGCCAACTCCCAACAACTTAAAATCATCATACTCTTTCTATGTGAAGTCATTACTTTCACTAAGATCAATATGAACTCTTGATTCTTTTTATTCTTTTTCTTCTAATCACCCAGGATCATGGCAAAGTAATCAAGCCCTTGACTCAGCACTAATCTTAATTATATAAAGCTCACGGACTCGATTGCATAGAGGGATCATAAAGCAAAACTCAAAACTAGATCGTGCCATGACTTTATTCTACTAAATCAAGATACTACTAATAGGATCGAACTAAGAAAAACGGTAAAGATAGGAGTTGTGATAGTGATACGATACCGGGGCACCTCCCCCAAGCTTGGCAGTTGCCAAGGGGAGTGCCCATACCCATGTGATTATATCTCCTTCTTTGTTGTTGGCGGTGGAGGTGTTGTTGATGATGGAAGCTTGTCGTCCACCTTCCATGGCATAGGCTCACCCTCATAGAAGGATGATCGAGTCTCCGAAATCCTCAAATCTGTAACGGAAACAGCTCAAAACGAAAACAGAGGATATTTGCGTGATACGGTCGTCAAAACCTTCGAGAGAATATATAATAAATTTTTACCGACCAAAATACGTATCGTGCAAGAAAACGGAGTCCGGAGGGCACACGAGGTGCTCACGAGGTAGGGGGCGCGCCTAGGGGGGTAGGGCGCGCCCTCCACCCTCGTGGAGACCTCGTGTCCTCCCCGGACTGCTACTTATTTTTCTATTTTTCTAAATATTCCAAAACGGAGAAAGATTGCTTTAAAAATTGTTTTGGGGTCGGTTTACTTACCGTACCACATACCTATTCCTTTTCGAGTCCGGAATGTTCGAAAGTGTCCTTCAGTATTCCTCTGGGGTTACGGTTTCAATAATATTGGTTTCAACATTTATGGGATTACCTGAGATATAATGTTTGATTCTTTGACCGTTTACCACCTTTGGATTTGTGCCTGCGAAGTTGTTGATTTTTATGGCACCGGAACGATAGACCTCCTCGATAACTTAAGGACCTTCCCATTTGGAGAGAAGTTTTCCTGCAAAAAATCTTAAACGAGAGTTGTATAGCAATACATAGTCACCTACATTAAACTCACGCTTTTGTATCCTTTTATCATGCCATATTTTAACTTTTTCTTTAAATAACTTGGCATTTTCATAGGCTTGGGTTCTCCATTCATCAAGTGAGCTAATCTCAAACAACCTCTTCTCACCAGCAAGTTTGAAGTCATAATTGAGCTCTTTGATAGCCCAATATGCCTTATGTTCTAATTCGAGAGGTAAATGACATGCTTTTCCATAAACCATTTTATACGGAGACATACCCATAGGATTTTTGTACGCGGTTCTATAGGCCCATAATGCATCATTCAGTTTTTTGGACCAATTCTTTCTAGACCTATTGACAGTCTTTTGCAAAATTAATTTGAGCTCTCTATTGCTCAACTCTACCGACCACTAGATCTGGGTGATAAGGAGATGCAATTCTATGATTAACATCGTATTTAGCAAGCATCTTACGGAAAGCACCATGAATAAAGTGTGAACCACCATCAGTCATTAAGTATCTAGGGACTCCAAACCTCGGAAAAATAACTTCCTTAAGCATTTTAATAAAAGTGTTATGATCAGCACTACTAGTTGGAATAGCTTCTACCCACTTAGTAACGTAATCAACAGCAACTAAAATATGAGTGTAACCATTAGAGGCAGGAAAAGGTCCCATATAATCAAAGCCCCAAACATCAAATGGTTCAATAACAAGTGAATAATTCATATGCATTTCTTGACGTCTAGGTCTACTGATATTACCAATTCTTTGACATTCATCGCAAGATAAAACAAACTTACGTGCATCCTTGAAGAGAGTAGGCCAATAAAAACTGGATTGCAATACCTTATGTGCAGTTCTATCTCCAGCGTGGTGTCCTCCATAGGCTTCAGAGTGACACTTGCATAGGATCTGTTCCTGTATGCTCAGGTACACAACGTCTAATAACACCATCTACTCCTTCTTTATAAAGATGTGGATCATACCAAAAGTAATGTCGCAAGTCATAGAAAAACTTTTTCTTTTGTTGGTATGTGAAGCTAGGTGGTATAAATTTAGCAACAATATAATTAGCATAATCAGCATATCATGGAGTGCTACGAGAAGTGCTTATGACATTTAATTGTTCATCAGGAAAGCTATCATCAATAGGTAGTGGGTCATCAAGAACATTCTCTAACCTAGATAAGTTGTCTGCAACTGGGTTCTCAGCTCCTTTTCTATCAACAATATGTAAATCAAATTCTTGGAGCAAGAGAACCCATCTAATGAGTCTAGGTTTAGCATCTTTCTTTTCCATAAGATATTTAATAGCAGCATGATCTGTATGAATAGTTACTCTAGAATCAACAATATAGGGTCTGAATTTATCACAAGCAAATACAACCGCTAAAAGTTCCTTTTGCGTAGTAGCATAATTTCTTTGAGCATTGTCTAGAGTCTTACTATCATAATGGATAACATTTAATTTCTTATCAACTCTTTGCCCTAGAACAGCACCTACAGCATAATCACTAGCATCACACATAATTTCAAAGGGTAAATTCCAATCAGGTGGCTGAACAATAGGTGCAGAGACTAATGCTTTCTTAAGTATTTCAAATGCTTCTACACAATCATCATCAAAGACAAATGGTACATCTTTTTGTAATAAATTAGTCAGAGGCCGAGAAATTTTCGAGAAGTCCTTAATGAACTTGCTATAAAATCCGGCGTGACCAAGGAAACTTCTTATACCTTTGATGTCCTTGGGACATGGCATCTTTTCAATAGCGTCAACCTTGGCTTTATCAACTTCAATACCTCTTTCAGAAACTTTGTGCCCCAAGACAATACCTTCATTAACCATAAAGTGTCACTTTTCCCAATTCAAGACAATATTAGTTTCTTCACATCTCTGCAAAACTCGATCAAGATTGCTCAAGCAATCATCAAAAGAGGAACCATAGACGGAAAAGTCATCCATGAAAACCTCACAAATCTTTTCACAAAAATCAAAGAGTATAGCCATCATGCATCTTTGAAAGGCAGCAGGTGCATTACATAAACCAAAAGACATACGTCTATAAGCAAAAGTACCAAAAGGGCATGTAAAAGTAGTCTTTGATTGATCTTTAGCCGACATAGGTATTTGAGAGAAACCAGAATAACCATCTAGAAAGCAATAATGTGTATGTCTGCATAATCTTTCTAGCATTTGATCAATAAAAGGTAAGGGGTAATGATCTTTCTTAGTAGCTTTATTTAACTTGTGGAAATCAATTACCATCCTATAACCTGTGATAATTCTTTGCGGGATCAATTCATCTTTATCATTAGGGACAACAGTAATACCTCCCTTCTTAGGGACACAATGGACAGGACTTACCCATCGACTATCAAAGAACGGGTAAATTATACCTGCCTCCAGAAGCTTGAGTATTTCCTTTCTTACCACTTCTTTCATTTTAGGATTCAAACGTCGTTGAGGATCACAAACTGGTTTGGCATCAGCTTCTAAATTTATTTTATGTTGACATAGAGTGGGACTGATGCCCTTAAGATCATCCAGAGTATATCCAATAGCAGCACAGTGCTTTTTTAGAGTTTTCAATAATCTTTCTTCTTCATGCTCTGAAAGGTTAGCACTAATAATAACATGATATATTTTCTTTTCATCAAGATAAGCATACTTAAGATTATCAGGCAACGGTTTAAGCTCAAACATGGGATCACCCTTGGGTGAGGGAGGATCCCCTAGGATTTTAACAGGCAAATTGTGTTTCAGAATAGGTTTCTATTCAAAGAATACTTCATCTATTTCCCTTCTTTCATTCATGAACATCTCATTTTCATGGTCTAGCAAATAGTGTTCTAAAGTATCACTAGGAGGTACGGCAATGGAAGCAAGACCAATAATTTCATCCTTACTAGGCAATTCTTCCTCGCGATGTTGTTTACTAAATTTAGAGAAATTAAACTCATGAACCATATCATCCAAGCCAACAGTAACAACATTCTTTTTGCAATCTATCGTAGCATTAACAGTATTCAAGAAGGGTCTACCAAATATAAGAGAGAATAGCTGCCGGCATTCTCCCTCTTCATGTAAACCTTGTAAAATAAGAGAGAATAGCCATAAGTATTATGACATAACGTGAAATAACAGCCCATAATGTAATAAATATTGATATAAAAGCATGGTGCAAAATGGACGTATCAACTTCCCCAAGCTTAGACCTCGCTTGTCCTCAAGCGAAAAGCCGATAACAATAAATATGTCCTCATGTTTAGAGGTAGAGGTGTCGATAAAAATAAAATACGGACATGAAGGCATCATGATTATTTCCATAACAGCAACATATATAGATTTTGTCATATGGTTACTTATGTTTAAGAGATGATCTTTTCACAATGCAAAAGTATGAATCAGAAACCTTATTGAGCACCAACAAATTATAATCTCAGTCATTGAAGCAACTGCAATTTATCATAAAATCGGAAAGAGTCTATGTCAGAGCTTAAAAGCAAGTCCACATACTCAACTATCACTTAGTCCTTTATAATTGCTAACACTCACGCAATACTTGTGGTTACGGAGTTTTAATCGGACACAGAGAAAGATAGGGGCTTATAGTTTTGCCCCACAACCTTTTACCTCAAGGGTAATGTCAACAATAATAATTCATGCTCCCCTACATCCAATTAGATATATATATATATATATATATATATATATCATGTTCTTTCCAACATGCTGAGCTTACCAAAGGAAAAAATGAAAAAGGAAAGGTGAAGATCACCGTGACTCTTGCATAAGGTAGAGGATAATAATAAAAGATAGGCCCTTCGCAGAGGGAAGCAGAGGTTGTCATGCGCGTTTAGGGTTGATGCACAAAATCTTAATGCAAAAGAACGTCACTTTATATTGCCCCTTGTATGTGCACCTTTACTATGCAGTCCGTCGCTTTTATTACTTCCACAACAAGTTCGTACAAAGCTTATTTTCTCTGCACTAATAAGTCGTGCATATTTAGAGAGCAATTTTTATTGCTTGCAGCGATGACAACTTACTTGAAGGATCTTACTCAATCCATAGGTAGATATGGTGGACTCTCATGGCAAAACTGGTTTAAGGGTATTTGGAAGCACAAGTAGTATTTCTACTTGGTGCTAAGAATTTGGCTAGCATGAGGGGGAAAGGCAAGCTCAACACGTTAGAGGATCCATGACAACATATTTTATCTCAGATGTAAGAAAACATAACTCATTATGTTGTCTTCCTTGTCCAACCTCAACTCTTTAGCATGTCATATTTTAATGAGTGCTCCCAATCATAAAAGATGTCAATGATAATATATATATATATATGTGTGTGTGTGTGTGAAACCTCTCTTTCCTTATTACTTCCTATTAATTGCAACGATGACCAAAGCTATATTTGCCAACTCCCAACAACTTTTAATCATCATACTCTTTCTATGTGAAGTCATTACTTTCAATAAGATCAATATGAAATCTTTGATTCTTTTTATTCTTTTTCTTCTTTCTATTTACCCAAGATCATGGCAAAATAATCAAGCCCTTGACTCACACTAATCTTTATTATATAGCTCACTGACTCGATTACAAAGAAGGATCATAAAGCTAAACTCAAAACTAGATCATGCCATGACTTTATTCTACTAAATCAAGATATTACTAAAAGGATCGAACTAAGAAAAACGGTAAAGATAGGAGTTGTGATGGTGATACGATACCAGGGCACCTCCCCCAAGCTTGGCAGTTGCCAAGGGAAGTGCCCATACCCATGTGATTATATCTCCTTCTTTGTTGTTGGTGTAATATTCTTGGCGATGATTCCCCTCAAGATGCGGTTCTCCTCCTTGAGCTTATTGACTTGCTGCTTGAGGTCCATTATTTCCTTGCGAAGCTTTCCTGTAACGGCTAAAGCTCCTTGCACCCAAGGGTGTTGCATAGCTGCGGGAGAACAAGAGACACTCCTCCTCATATTTTCATAGGAAAGAAATCTAACATTAGAAGGGATAACCAAGTTTGGAATAGTTGAGCTCTGTAGTTCCCCCATCGTAAACCCATCTCGGAGGCGAGAGGTGACTTCTCGATCTGGCATCTACCCTCATCAGGTTAGCCTCCATCTCTCCCTCCGTTGCTGGCCCAAAGTGGTCAGTGTCGCTGTTTGCCCTTGGTTCCGGTGCCGGGTTAGATACCCGGCTCTCCCCGACTGACTCTTGAGAAGACATCTTGCTCTAATCTGCAGCAGCAGCAGCAGCTCGAAACAAAAACAGAGGATATTTGCGTGATACGAGAGTCAAAACCTTCGGGAGAATATACAATGAATTTTTATCAACCAAAATACGTATCGTGCAAGAAAACGGAGTCCGGAGGGCACACGAGGTGCTCACGAGGTAGGGGGGCACGCCCAGGGGGGTAGGGTGCGCCCTCCACCCTTGTGGAGGCCTCGTGTCCTTCCCGGACTGCTACTTATTTTTTCTATTTTTCTAAATATTCCAAAACGGAGAAATATTGCCTTAAAAATTGTTTTGGAGTCGGTTTACTTACCGTACCACATACCTATTCCTTTTCGGAGTCTGGAACGGTCTGGAAAGTGTCCCTTATGTGTTCCTCCGGGGTTACGGTTTCAATAATATTGGTTTCAACATTTATAGGATTACCTGGGATATAGTGTTCGATCCTTTGACCGTTTACCACCTTCGGATTTGTGCCTTCGAAGTTGTTGATTTTTATGGCACCGGAACGATAGACCTCCTTGATAACGTAGGGTCCTTCCCATTTAGAAAGAAGTTTTCCTGCAAAAAATCTTAAATGAGAGTTGTATAGCAATACATAATCACCTACATTAAACTCACCCTTTTGTGTCCTTTTGTCATGCCATCTTTTAACCTTTTCTTTAAACAACTTGGCATTTTCATAAGCTTGGGTTCTCCATTCATCAAGTGAGCTAATATCAAATAACCTCTTCTCACCGGAAAGTTTGAAATCATAGTTGAGCTCTTTAATAGCCCAATATGCCTTATGTTCTAGTTCGAGAGGTAAGTGACATGCTTTTCCATAAACCATTTTATACGGAGACATACCCATAGGATTCTTATATGCAGTTCTATAGGCCCACAATGCGTCATCCAGTTTCTTGGACCAATTCTTTCTAGACCTATTAACAGCCTTTTGCAAAATTAATTTGAGCTCTCTATTGCTCAATTCTACTTGACCACTAGACTGCGGATGATAAGGAGATGCGATTCTATGATTGACATCATACTTAGCAAGCATCTTACGGAAAGCACCATGAATAAAATGTGAACCACCATCAGTCATAAGATATCTAGGGACTCCAAACCTCGGAAAAATAACTTCCTTAAGCATTTTAATAGAAGTGTTATGATCAGCACTACTAGTTGGAATAGCTTCTACCCACTTAGTAACGTAATCAACAGCCACTAAAATATGTGTATATCCATTAGAGGCAGGAAAAGGTCCCATATAATCAAAGCCCCAAACATCAAACGGTTCAATAACAAGTGAATAATTCATAGGCATTTCTTGACGTCTACTAATATTACCAATTCTTTGACATTCATCGCAAGACAAAACAAACTTACGGGCATCCTTGAAGAGAGTAGGCCAATAAAAACCAGATTGCAATACCTTATGTGCAGTTCAGCGTGGTGTCCTCCATAAGCTTCGGAGTGACACTTGCGTAGGATCTGTTCCTGTTCATGCTCAGGTACACAACGTCTAATAACACCGTCTACTCCTTCTTTATAAAGATGTGGGTCATCCCAAAATTAATGTCGCAAAGCATAGGAAAACTTTGTCTTTTGTTGGTATGTGAAGCTAGGTGGTATAAATTTAGCAACAATATAATTAGCATAATCAGCATACCATGGAGTGCTACGAGAAGTGCTTATGACATTTAATTGTTCATCAGGAAAGCTATCATCAATAGGTAGTGGGTCATCAAGAACATTCTCTAACCTAGATAAGTTATCTGCAACGGGGTTCTCAGCTCCTTTTCTATCAACAATATGCAAATCAAATTCTTGCAGCAAGAGAACCCATCTAATAAGTCTAGGTTTTGCATCTTTCTTTTCCATAAGATATTTAATAGCAGCATGATTAGTGTGAATAGTTACTTTAGAATCAACAATGTAGGGTCTGAATTTATCACAAGCAAATACAACTGCTAAAAGTTCCTTTTCGGTAGTAGCATAATTTCTTTGAGCATTGTCTAGAGTCTTACTAGCATAATGGATAACATTTAATTTCTTATCAACTCTTTGCCCTAGAACAACACCTACAGCGTAATCACTAGCATCACACATAATTTCAAAGGGTAAATTCCAATCAGGTGGCTGAACAACAGGTGCAGATACTAATGCTTTCTTAAGTATTTCAAATGCTTCTACACAATCATCATCAAAGACAAATGGTACATCTTTTTGTACTAAATTAGTCAGAGGCCGAGAAATTTTTGAGAAGTCCTTAATGAACCTCCTATAAAATTCGGCGTGACCAAGGAAACTTCTTATACCTTTGATGTCCTTGGGACATGGCATCTTTTCAATGGCATCAACCTTGGCTTTATCAACTTCAATACCTCTTTCAGAAACTTTGTGCCCCAAGACAATACCTTCACTAACCATAAAGTGGCACTTTTCCCAATTCAAGACAAGATTAGTTTCTTCACATCTCTGCAAAACTCAATCAAGATTGCTCAAGCAATCATCAAAAGAGGAACCATAGACGGAAAAATCGTCCATGAAAACCTCACAAAAATTTTCACAAAAATCAGAGAATATAGCCATCATGCATCTTTGAAAGGTAGCAGGTGCATTACATAAACCGACAGGCATACGTCTATAAGCAAAAGTACCAAAAGGGCATGTAAAAGTAGTCTTTGATTGATCTCTAGCCGACACAGGTATTTGAGAGAAACCAGAATAACCATCTAGAAAGCAATAATGTGTATGTTTGCATAATCTTTCTAGCATTTGATCAATAAAAGGTAAGGGGTAATGATCTCTCTTAGTAGCCTTATGTAGGATCGAAGAAGGTGAGAGTGTCTAGAGGCGGGGTGATTAGATTACTCGACAAGATAAAAATTATGCCTTTTGACAAAGACAAGTTTTTGGCAGATTTTGCATATCACACAAGTCAAGTAGCATACTACACATGCAATTCTAGAGTATGGGCAGCGGAAGTAAATTGCACAAGTAGTAAAGAGAAGTGGAGAAGATCAAACGCAATTTGGAGACGTGGTGATTTTTCTCGTGGTTCCGATAGGTGGTGCTATCGTCATTCCACGTTGATGGAGACTTCAACCCACGGAGGGTAACGGCTGCGAGAGTCCACGGAGGGCTCCACCCACGAATGGTCCACGAAGAAGCAACCTTGTCTATGCCATCATGGCATACGCCCACGGAGGGCTAGCCTTACTCGGGGTAGATCTTCACGAAGTAGGCGATCTCCTTGCCCTTACAAACTTCTTGGTTCAACTCCACATCTCGACGGAGGCTCCCAAGCGACACCTAACCAATCTAGGAGGCACCACCCTCCAAAAGGTAATAGATGGTGTTGGTGATGATGAACTCCTTGCTCTTGTGCTTCAAATGATAATCTCCCCAACACTCAACTCTCCTCACTGATTTGGCTGTGGTGGAAGAAAGGATTGAGTGGAAAGCAACTTGGGAAGGCTAGAGATCAAGCTTCATATGGTGGGAGTGGAGCAACTTGATCTCAACACAAGGGTAGGTAGTTTTCTTCTCGTAAATGTAAGGTAGGAGTGGTAGTTCTTTCGATAGCTCTCTCCACGAGTGAAGAGGGGTGGAGGGTATTTATAGCCTCCACACAAAATCCAACCGTTACACACATTTGACCAATCTCGGTGGGACCGAAGTTGACAACTCGGTGAGACCGAAAGTTCAAATCATGTGAACGTTGGGATTTTCGGTGGGACCGAAAATACAATCTCGGTTAGTCCGATTCGTCCAAAGACAAGAGCTTGCCAATCTCGGTGGGACCGACTTCATCATCTCGGTGACACCGACTTGATGACAGAAGGTTACAGAAGCTTGGCAACTCAAGTTTCGGTGAGACCGAGTTCAGAATCGGAAAATCCGAAATTTCTAGGGTTTGGCTTTGTGGCTGAGGTGGTTCATCTCGGTGTGACTGGGTTTGGAAAATCGGTGGGACCGAGATTACTTATGAGTGTATATTGCAGTGAGAGTTGCTGATAGTTTAGGAGATCTATCACTAAGCACTTTGAGCAACCAGATCATCAACATAACCTCATCCCCTTTTAATAGTATTGGCTTTCCTATGGACTCAATGTGATCTTGGATCACTAAACCAAAAATGGAGTCTTGAGCTTTTGCCAATGCTTGCCTTAGCATTTTGAGGGGTCCACCTCTTCAGTCCTTTTGCCATGCCAATGTGATTGACCTTCCTGAAACATACTTGATAAAAGCATTAGTCCAACCACAAAGTATGTTGTCATTAATTACCAAAACCACCCAAGGAGCAAATGTGCTTTCAATCTCCCCCTTTTTCGTAATTGATGGCAACACACAAAATAAGACATCAAAGCTATCTTGAAAGAAAGAAATTATCACGAAAGCTTTGACAAACATGTAGTACACAGGCTCCCCCTACAAGTGTGCAAGATTTTCATAGATTATGGTTTTGGACTACCACAAGCACACAAGAGAGAAGACAAGATGTGCTACATGCAGCTTGGCTATATGCATCAGAGCAGATGAAAAGAAGTGAGTGATAATGCATATGTGCATGGTGATTTCTTGCAAACAAGTATTCACAAGCAAGTCACCATCATGCACATTCTGCAAAGTGCATATACTTACCTTGAGGTTCCTTGGCATTGTACCTGAAGAAATAAACTTGGGAAAACAAGGTTAGATAACACAAGAGTATTCCTTCAACCAATCAGCAAGAACATCAAGAGTACCAAGCCAGGGATGACATGTATAAAGAGTGTCTCATGTTGAGCACAAACTTGAATCAGCAAACATGTCTCCGAAACTAAAAGATTTTTCAATGAACTCTGAGAGATTTTGCTTTCCATAAGATATCAATTGCGAAAGCAAAATCAAAAGAATGATGCAAATGTAATATCCAATGTGGAACACGGCAAAGCTTTGATGTGATTCTCTCCCCCTTAAGGTAAGATTGCTCTTCTTCTCCCCCTAAATCTTCTCTTCTCCCCTTATCTCCCCCTAAATCTTCTCCCCCTTTGACATCAAGTGCCGAAAAGGACAGCAGACTAGGAAGGTCTGGGAAGATGGAGGGAAAGAAGTGGGATCCTTAAGAATCACAACTGGGCAATAAGAAATATGCATAGAAAATCATTGAGTGGGGCTGCAGAAGATGATATCCTGAAATAAAATCGGTGACACCGAATTATATGGATCGATGGGTCCGAAAGTCAGGGACTTAGGGCAGATCCTTTTTCGGTCAGACCGAAATTTTTAAGTCGGTGACGCCGAGTTTAATTCCAAGGAAATACAGAAATAATTCAGCTCATTTTGCAAGGAATGTTTCAAAGGATTTGCAATGAATTTGTAAAGGATTTTCAAGGAATTGATCAGAGCCAAAAGGATATTCACAAAATCAGAAGAATAGAAATGAAAAAGATTCCTAGATGAAGTTTTTTTAAAAGAAAAACTCAATGAGAGAACATAAGAGAAAACAAAAAGACAAAACACTCCAAAACATATGTACTTCATCTAGATAGGGGTCGGCGACTAGGTCACCTATGTTTGAGTATTTTGACTTAGGAGTCAAATGAGAACATTTGATCATAGGTCATACTCATCATTTAAGCACAAAATGGGGTTGCCATTTTTCGATTAAGCATTTGATGTGATCACATCTTATGAAGCTGCTTGTACTCATGTCTTTGAGCAAAGCTCCTTAAAGATGTGAAGAACATACCTTGGGCTTGTTGTTGCTTTGCTCATGTAGGTGAACTTGATGTCGCTGCTCATTGAATGTGAAATTAGAGTGCCATTTCCACTTGTGTAGTTCATCTTCCTACATGGGTTAGGCAAGCAAGGAAATACTCAAGAATATCCAAGATGACAAGAGTGAAATACTAGATGTATAAGGTGTCAAAAAGGATATGTGGAATTTTGTTCCTTGAACTCAACATCCCAAAGGGCTAGATACTTGGCCAATGACAAGATTACTCAAGATTTGAGTGTGTGGTAATCTTGTGGAATGTAGATCATCCAAGTACCTGCAAGGAGTTAGATGCAATACAAGGAGGCAAATGTGTCCAAGACATATGATCATCATCATAAGAGAAATATCAAGGGTTAGTCAAGTAGGCTCATGCCTTGCATGCATCAATGGAGTTTTCACTCCAAGTTTGAAGCATCAATGATGTTCAACTCACTCCTTAAGCGACAAAACACCTTCTCATCAAGAGGTTTTGTAAATATATCAGCAAGTTGTTTGTCAGTTCGAACATGCTTAAGATTGATGTCACCCTTGGCAATGTGATCACAAATAAAATGGTGACGAACTTCAATATGTTTCGTTCGAGAGTGTTGCACGGGATTGTGTCCAATCTTAATCGCACTCTCATTGTGACAAAGCAAGGGAACATGTCTCACATGTATCCCATAATCCTTAAGCGTCTGTGTCATCCATAGCAACTGAGCACAACATGATCCAGCAGCAATATATTCTGCTTCGGCAGTGGATAAAGATACCGAATTTTGTTTCTTGGAGGACCAAGATACAAGGGATCGACCAAGGAATTGACACGTACCCGAAGTTGACTTTCTATCAACCCTGTCTCCGGCATAGTCCGAGTCGGAATAGCCAACAAGATCGAAAGAGGCCCTCTTAGGATACCAAATGCCAAAGTTAGGTGTGTGTATCAAATATCTCACAATTCTTTTAACAGCTTTAAGATGACATTCTTTAGGGGCTGCTTGATATCGAGCACACATGCATACACTCAACATTATGTCAGGACGAGAAGCACAGAGATATAGTAGAGAACCAATCATAGATCGGTAAACCTTTTGATCAACGGGTTCTCCATCTTTTGTCAAGTCATTATGTCCACTAGTGAAGGAAATATGCCCTAGAGGCAATAATAAAGTTATTATTTATTTCCTTATTTCATGACAAATGTTTATCATTCATGCTAGAATTGTATTAACCGGAAACATGATACATGTGTGAATGCATAGACAAAACAACATGTCACTAGTATGCCTCTACTAGACTAGCTTGTTAATCAAAGATGGTTATGTTTCCTAACCATGAACAAAGGAGTTGTTATTTGATTAATGAGGTCACATCATTAGTAGAATGATCTGATTGACATGACCCATTCCCTTAGCTTAGCACACGATCATTTAGTATGTTGCTACCGCTTTTATCCATGACTTATACATGTTCACGTAACTATGAGATTATGCAACTCCGTTTACGGAGGAACACTTTGGTGCTACCAAACGTCACAACGAATCGGGTGATTATAAAGGAGTACTACAGTGTCTCCAAAGGCGATGTTGGGTTGGCGATTTGAGATTAGGTTTTGTCACTCCGATAGTCGGAGAGGTATCTCTCGGCCCTCTCGGTAATGCACATCATGAAGCCTTGCAAGCACTACAACTAATGAGTTAGTTGTGAGATGATGTATTACGGAACGAGTAAAGAGACTTGCCGTAACGAGATTGAACTAGGTATTGGATACCGACGATCGAATCTCGGGCAAGTAACATACCGATGACAAAGGGAACAACGATGTTGTTATGCGGTCTCGACCGACAAAGATCTTCGAGAATATGTAGGAACCAATATGGGCATCCAGGTCCCGCTGTTGGTTATTGACCGTGAATAGTTCTAGGTCATGTCTACATTGTTCTCGAACCGTAGGGTCCGCACGCTTAAGGTTTCGATGATGGTTATTATGAGTTTATGTATTTTGATGTACCGAAGGAGTTCGAGTCCGGATGTGATCACGGACATGACGAGGAGTCTCGGAATGGTCGAGACATAAAGATTGATATATTGGAAGCCTATGTTTGAAGTTCGAATGGTTCCGGCTAAAACGGAATTTATCGAGTACCGGAGGTTATCGGAACCCCCGGAGGTGAATGGGCCTCGATGGGCCTTGGTGGAAAGGAGAAGGGCAGCCCAAGGTGGCACAGGCGCCCCCTTCCCTAGTCCTACTAGGACTAGGAGAAGGGCCGCCCCCTCTCTCTCTTTCCCTCCAGGAATCCTAGTCCAACTAGGATTGGGGGAATCCTACTCCCGAGGGAGTAGGACTCCTGCATGCGCCCCTTTGGCCGCCGCCCCTCCCCCGGCTCCTTTATATACGGGGCAGGGGAGCACCTTGGAACACACAAGTTGATCGTGAGATCGCTCCTTAGCAGTGCAGTGCGGTGCCCCTCCACCATATTCCACCTCGGTTATACTGTCGAAGCTTAGGCGAAGCCTCGCGCCGGTGAAACATCAAGATCGTCACCACGCCGTCGTCTCGACGGAACTCTCCCTCGACACTCGGCTGGATCGAGTACGAGGGACGCCATCGAGCTGTACGTGTGTCAAGAACTCGGGGCGTCGGAGTAACGGCGCCGGATCGGTCGGATCGCGAGGAGAACGACGACTACTTCCTCTCGTTGCCAGATCGCTTCCGCGGGTCTACAAGGGTATGTGGACAACACTCTCCCTCTCGTTGCTATACATCACCATGATCTTGCGTGTGCGTAGGAAATTTTTGAAATTACTACGTTCCCCAACAAAGTGGCATCCGAGCCTAGGTTTTTTCTATGGTTTGATGTTTTGCACGAGTAGAACACAAGTGAGTTGTGGGCGATACAAGTCATACTACCTACCAGCATGTCATACTTTGGTTCAGCGGTATTGTGAGATGAAGCGCCTGCACCGACATTACGCAGACGCTTACGCGAGACTGGTTTCACCGCCACGAGCACTCGCTGCTTAAAGGTGACTGGTGGGTGTCTGCTCTCTCACTTTAGTTGAACTGAGTGTGGCTACGCCCGTCCTTGAGAAGGTTAAACGGAGTCTATTTGACGAAGTATCGCTGTGGTTTTGATGCGAGGTGAGACCGGTTCTTGCTTAAGCCCGTAGCAGCCACGTAAAATTTGCAACAACAAAGTAGAGGACGCCTAACTTGTTTTTGCAGGGCATGTTGTGATGTGATATGGTCAAGACGTGATGCTATATTTCATTGTATGAGATGATCATGTTTTGTAACCGGTTATCGGCAATGGCAGGAGCCATATGGTTGTCGCTTATTGTATGCAATGCAATCGCTACTGTAATGCTTTACTTTATCACTAAGCGGTAGCGATAGTCGTAGTAGCATAAGTTTGGCGAGACGACAACGATGCTGCGATGGAGATCAAGGTGTCGCGCCGGTGACGATGGTGATCATGGTGGTGCAACAAGATGGAGATCATGAAGCACAAGATGATGATGACCATATCATATCACTTATATTGATTTGCATGTGATGTTTATCCTTTTATGCATCTTATCTTGCTTTGATTGACGGTAGCATTATAAGATGATCTCTCACTAAATTATCAAGAAGTGTTCTCCCCGGGTATGCACCGTTGCCAAAGTTCGTCGTGCCCAGACACCACGTGATGATCGGGTGTGATAAGCTCTACGTCCATCTACAACGGGTGCAAGCCAGTTTTGCACACGCAGAATACTCGGGTTATGCTTGACGAGCCTAGCATATGCAGATATGGCCTCGGAACACGGAGACCGAAAGGTCGAGCGTGAATCATATAGTAGATATGATCAACATAAGATGTTCACCATTGAAAGCTACTCCATTTCACGTGATGATCGGTTATGGTTTAGTTGATTTGGATTACGTGATCACTTAGATGACTAGAGAGATTTTTCTAAGTGGGAGTTCTTAAGTAATATGATTAATTGAACTTAAATTTATCATGAACTTAGTACCGATAGTATCTTGCTTGTTTATGTTTGATTGTAGATAGATGGCTCGTCTTTGTTGTTCCGTTGAATTTTAATGCGTTCCTTGAGAAAGCAAAGTTGAAAGATGATGGTAGCAATTACACGGATCGGGTCCATAACTTGAGGATCATCCTCATTGCTGCACGTAAGAGCTACGCCCTGGATGCACCGCTAGGTGACAGAACTTCTTCTTTGAGCAACGCCAGATGTTATGAACGTCTGGCGAGCAAAGCCGATGACTACTCTATAGTTCGATGTGCCATGCTTTACGGCTTAGAACCGGGACTTCAACGACGTTTTGAACGTCATGGAGCATATGAGATGTTCCAGAGTTGAAGTTAATATTCCAAATGTAATGCCCGGATTGAGAGATATGAAGTCTCCAATAAGTTCTATAGCTGCAAGATGGAGGAGAACAGTTCGTTAGGGAGCATATACTCGTAATGTCCGGGTACTACAATCACTTGACACAATTGGGAGTTAATCTTCCGGATGATTGTGTCATTGATGTAATTCTCAATCACCGCCACCAAGCTACAAAGGCTTCGTGATGAACTATAATATGCAAGGGTTAGTAAAGACTATGCTCGAGCTCTTCGCAATGCTAAAGGCTGCGGAGGTAGAAATCAAGAAGGAGCATCAAGTGTTGATGGTCAATAAGACCACTAGTTTCAAGAAGAAAGGCAAAGGAAGAAGAAGGGAATTCAAGAAGAACAGCAAGCAAGTTGCTGCTCAAGAGAAGAAACCCAAGTCGGCCCTAAACCTGAAACCGAGTGTTTCTACCGCAAGCGATCGGTCATCGAAGCGGAACCGCCCCAAGTATTTGGCGGATAAGAAGGATGGCAAGGTGAACAAAGGTATATGTGATATACATGTTATTGATGTGTACCTTACTAGAGCTCGTAGTAGCACTGGTATTTGATCTCGGGTTCATTGCTAATATTTGCAACTCAAACAGGACTACTGATTGCTTAACTCGCAAAGGACGAGGTGACGATGCGCGTGGGAAATGGTTCCAAAGTCGATGTGATCGCGGTCGGCACGCTACCTCTACATCTACCTTCGGATTAGTTTTAGACCTAAATAATTGTTATTTGGTGCTGCGTTGAGCATGAACATTATATCTGGATCTTGTTTGATGCGAGACGGTTATTCATTTAAATCGAGAATAATGGTTGTTCTATTTATATGAGTAATATCTTTTATGGTCATGCACCCTTGAGGAGTGGTCTATTTCTTATGAATCTCGATAGTAGTGATACACATATTCATAATGTTGAAACCAAAAGATGCAGAGTTGATAATGATAGTGCAACTTATTTGTGGCACCGCCGCTTAGGTCATATCGGTGTAAAGCGCATGAAGAAACTCCATGTCGATGGACTTTTGGAGTCACTTGATTATGAATCACTTGGCACTTATGTAACCGTGCCTCATGGGCAAGATGACTAGAACACCGCTTCTCGGTACTATGGAGAGAGCAACAGATTTGTTGGAAATCATACATACTGATGTATGTGGTCCGATGAATATTGAGGCTCGTGGCGGATATCGTTATTTTCTCACCTTCACAGATGACTTAAGCAGATATGGGTATATCTACTTAATGAAACATAAGTCCAAACGTTTGAAAAGTTCAAAGAATTTCAGAGTGAAGTTGAAAATCATCGTAACAAGAAGATTAAGTTTCTACGATCCGATCGTGGAGGTGAATATTTGAGTTACGAGTTTGGTCTACATTTGAAACAATGCGAATAGTTTCGCAACTTACGCCACCCGAACACCACAACAGTAATGGTGTGTCCGAACGTCAGAATCGCACTTTACTAGATATGGTGCGATCTATGATGTCTCTTACAGATTTACCGCTATCGCTTTGGGGTTATGCTCTAGAGACAGCCGATTCACACTGAATAGAACACCGTCAAAATCCGCTGAGACGACACCTTATGAACTGTGGTTTAGCAAGAAACCAAAGTTGTCGTTTCTTAAAGTTTGGGGATGCGATGCTTATGTGAAAAAGCTTCAACCCGATAAGCTCGAACCCAAATCGGAGAAATGTGTCTTCATAGGATACCCAAAGGAGATGTTGGGTACACCTTCTATCACAGATCCAAGGCAAGACATTCGTTGTTAAGAATGGATCCTTTCTAGAGAAGGAGTTTCTCTCGAAAGAAGTGAGTGGGAGGAAAGTGGAACTTGATGAGGTAATAGTACCTTCTCCCTTACTTGAAAGTAGTTCGTCGCAGAAACCAGTTTCTGAGACACCTACGCCAAGTAGTGAGGAAGTTGATGATGTTGATCATGAAACTTCAGATCAAGTTACTCGCAGAACCTCGAGATCAACCAGAGTAAGATCCGCACTGAGTGGTACGGTAATCCTGTTCTAAAAGTCATGCTACTAGATCATGATGAACCACGAACTATGAAGAAGCGATGGTGAGCCCAGATTCGCAAAATGGCTTGAGGCCATGAAATCGAGATGGGATCCATGTATGAAAACAAAGCGTGGACTTTGGTTGACTTGCCCGAGGGTAGGCAAGCAATAGAAAACAAGTGGATCTTCAAGAAGAAGACCGACACGACGGTAATGTTATCGTTTATAAAGCTCGACTTGTCGCAAAAGGTTTTCGACAAGTTCAAGGGATTGACTACGATGAGACCTTCTCACCAGTAGCGATGCTTAAGTCCGTCCGAATCATGTTAGCAATTGCCGATTTTATGATTATGAAATTTGGCAAATGGATGTAAAGACTGCATTCTGAATGGATTTACGGAAGAAGAGTTGTATATGATGCAACCGTAAGGTTTTATCGATCCAAAGGAGCTAACAAAGTGTGCAAGCTCCAATGATCCATATATGGACTGGTGCAAGCATCTCGAGTTGGAATAAACGCTTTGATAGTGTGATCAAAGCATTTGGGTTTGTACAGACTTTTGGAGAAGCTCAGATTTACAAGAAAGTGAGTGGGAGCTCAGAGCATTTTCGATCTTATATGTGGATGACATATTGCTGATCGGAAATGATATAGAATTCTGGATAGCATAAAGGGATACTTGAATAAGAGTTTTTCAATGAAAGACCTCGTGAAGCTGCTTACATATTGGGCATCAAGATCTATAGAGATAGATCAAGACGCTTAATTGACTTTCACAAAGCACATACCTTGACAAAGTTTTGAAGAAGTTCAAAATGGATCAAGCAAAGAAAGGGTTCTTGCCGTGTTACAAGGTGTGAAGTTGAGTCGACTCAATGCCCGACCACCGCAGAAGATAGAGAGAAAATGAAAGATGTTCCTATGCTTCAGCCATAGGCTCTATCATGTATGCAATGCTGTGTACCTGCACTGATGTGTGCCTTGCTATAAGCCTAGCAGGAGGTACCAAAGTAATCCAGAGTGGATCATCGACAGCGTCAAGAACATCCTGAAATACCGAAAAGGACTAAGGATATGTTTCTCGATATGGAGGTGACAAAGAGCTCATCGTAAACGGTTACGTTGATGCAAGCTTTGACACCGATCCGGACGATTCTAAATCGCAGACCGGATACGATTTACACTAAACGGAGGAGCTGTCGGTTGGTGCAGTTCTAAACAAAGCGTCAGAAGCGGGATCTACATGTGAAGCGGAATACATAGCAGCTTCGAAGCAGCTAATGAAGGAGTCGGATGAAGGAGTTCATATCCGATCTAGGTGTCATACCTAGTGCATCGGGTCCAATGAAAATCTTCGTGACAATATCGAGCAATAGCCTTAGCAAAGGAATCCAGATTTCACAAGAGGACCAAACACATCAAGAGACGCTTCAATTCCATCCGGACTTAGTCCAGATCGAGACATAGAGATTTGCAAGATACATACGGATCTGAATGTTGCGACCGCTGACTAAGCCTCTTCCACGAGCAAAACATGATCAGCACCAAGACTCCATGGGTGTTAGAATCATTCTTGTGTAATCTAGATTATTGACTCTAGTGCAAGTGGGAGATCAAGGAAATATGCCCTAGAGGCAATAATAAAGTTATTATTTATTTCCTTATTTCATGACAAATGTTTATCATTCATGCTAGAATTGTATTAACCGGAAACATGATACATGTGTGAATGCATAGACAAAACAACATGTCACTAGTATGCCTCTACTAGACTAGCTTGTTAATCAAAGATGGTTATGTTTCCTAACCATGAACAAAGGAGTTGTTATTTGATTAATGAGGTCACATCATTAGTAGAATGATCTGATTGACATGACCCATTCCCTTAGCTTAGCACACGATCATTTAGTATGTTGCTACTGCTTTTATCCATGACTTATACATGTTCCCGTAACTATGAGATTATGCAACTCCTGTTTACGGAGGAACACTTTGGTGCTACCAAACGTCACAACGAATCGGGTGATTATAAAGGAGTACTACAGGTGTCTCCAAAGGCGATGTTGGGTTGGCGATTTCGAGATTAGGTTTTGTCACTCCGATAGTCGGAGAGGTATCTCTGGCCCTCTCGGTAATGCACATCATCAAGCCTTGCAAGCACTACAACTAATGAGTTAGTTGTGAGATGATGTATTACGGAACGAGTAAAGAGACTTGCGGTAACGAGATTGAACTAGGTATTGATACCGACGATCGAATCTCGCAAGTAACATACCGATGACAAAGGGAACAACGATGTTGTTATGCGGTCCGACCGACAAAGATCTTCAGAGAATATGTAGGAACCAATATGGGCATCCAGGTCCCGCTGTTGGTTATTGACCGTGAATAGTTCTAGGTCATGTCTACATTGTTCTCGAACCGTAGGGTCCGCACGCTTAAGGTTTCGGCGATGTTATTATGAGTTTATGTATTTTGATGTACCGAAGGAGTTCGGAGTCCCGGATGTGATCACGGACATGACGAGGAGTCTCGGAATGGTCGAGACATAAAGATTGATATATTGGAAGCCTATGTTTGAAGTTCGGAATGGTTCCGGTAAAACGGAATTTACCGGAGTACCGGGAGGTTATCGGAACCCCCCGGGAGGTGAATGGGCCTCGATGGGCCTTGGTGGAAAGGAGAAGGGGCAGCCCAAGGTGGCCGCGCGCCTCCCCTTCCCTAGTCCTACTAGGACTAGGAGAAGGGCCGCCCCTCTCTCTCTTTCCTCCCGGGAATCCTAGTCCAACTAGGATTGGGGGAATCTACTCCCGGAGGAGTAGGACTCCTGCGCGCCCTTTGGCCGCCCCCCTCCTTCCTGGCTCCTTTATATACGGGGCAGGGGAGCACCTTGAACACACAAGTTGATCGTGAGATCGCCTTAGCCGCAGCGGTGCCCCCTCCACCATATTCCACCTCGGTTATTCCGTCACAAGCTTAGGCGAAGCCCGCGCCGTGAAACATCAAGATCGTCACCACGCCGTCGGCCGACGGAACTCTCCTCGACACTCGGCTGGATCGAGTACGAGGGACGCCATCGAGCTGTACGTGTGTCAAGAACTCGGGGCGCCGGAGTAACGGCGCCGGATCGGTCGGATCGCGAGGAGAACGTCGACTACTTCCTCTACGCCAGATCGCTTCCGCTTGGGTCTACAAGGGTATGTGGACAACACTCTCCCCTCTCGTTGCTATACATCACCATGATCTTGCGTGTGCGTAGGAAAATTTTTGAAATTACTACGTTCCCCAACACCTAGTAGGCATGGGGGTTCTCATACCTTTGCTTTCTTGCATGTTGAACTTCTTGAAGAGATCCTTGGTGTAATTTGTTTGTGAGACAAAGGTACCCTCCTTAGATTGCTTGATTTGCAACCCAAGGAAGAATTTGAGTTCACTCATCATGGACATCTCATACTTCTCTGACATGAGCTTTCCAAACTTCTCGCTAAAATGAGGGTTAGTTGAACCAAAGATAATATCATCAACATATATTTGGCACACAAATAGTTCACCATCAACCCTTTTCGTGAATAGCATTGAGTCTATTTTTCCAATCTCAAATCCTTTTTCAAGAAGAAAGCTAGTCAAGCATTTGTACCAAGCTCTAGGAGCTTGTTTAAGACCATAAAGAGCTTTGTGCAACTTGTAAACATGATTAGGCTTTTTAGGATTCACAAATCCAGGAGGTTGTTTCACAAATACTTCCTCCTCAATTTCACCATTTAGGAAAGCACTTTTGATATCCATTTGATAGAGAGTAATATCATGGTGATTGGCATAAGCAAGAAGAATGCGAATGGACTCAAGTCTAGCAACGGGGGCATAAGTCTCACCATAGTCCATACCTTCGACTTGTGTGTAACCTTGAGCTACGAGACGAGCCTTGTTGCGGACGACTTGTCCATCTTCATCTTGCTTGTTCCGAAACACCCATTTGGTTCCAATGACGTTTTGATCATCCTTGGGCTTCTCTACCAAAGTCCATACATTGTTCCTCTCGAAGTTGTGTAGCTCTTCGTGCATAGCGTTCACCCAATCTAGGTCTTCAAGTGCTTCTTCTACCTTCATAGGTTCAATACTAGAGATGAATGAGTAATGCTCACAAAAGTTAGCTAAGCGAGTTTTAGAGCGAGTAATTCTCCCGGAGTCGATGTCGTTCATCATTTGTTCCACGGGATGATTCTTCTTGACTCTTGCTCGGACTCGGGATAGCTTTTGTTGTGGTTGTGGCTAAGCTTCCTCATCATCATCGTCTTCCTCTTCTTCTTCATTGTTGTTGGTGTTGTCTTGAGGCGGTGGAGAAGGAGGTTGTGGTGGATCTTCTTGTTGCACTTCCTCATCTTGGTGAGTTCCACTTGTGGAGGCTTCCATGTTGCCTTGAGGTTCATCTTGCCTTGAGGTAGGGGGCTCCACATATGTAGATGAGGTACTCTCCTTCATTTCCACGGGACGGATCTTTCCAATAGATAAATCTTGGATGGCTTCCGATGGGTCCTTGTCTCCTACATCAATAGGCATTTGCTGTACTTGCGAGCCATTAGATTCATCAAACTTCACGTCTACCGTCTCTTCAACCTTTCGGGTGAAATTATTGTAGACACGGTAGGTGTGGGAGTTTGATCCATAACCGAGGAAAAAGCCTTCATGAGTTTTAGGAGCAAATTTAGACCGACGATGCTTATCAAGGATATAGCATTTTGAACCAAAGACACGAAAGTATCCCACTTGGGGTTTGTTACCGTGAGGAGCTCGATGAAGTCTTGCCGAGAAGCTTATGAAGATAAAGCCTGTTGATAGCATGACAAGCTGTCTCGACGGCTTCACCCCAAAAGTGCTTCGTGTCTTGTATTCATCAAGCATCATTCTCGCCATCTCTATGAGCTGCTCGGTTCTTCCTCTCAACAACTCCATTTTGTTGAGGAGTGTACGTAGTCGAGAACTCATGTAGAATCCCTTCCTCATCGAGAAAAGAATCTACATGGGCGTTCTTGAACTCCGCTCCATTGTCACTCCGAACTTTCTTGATCTTCACCTCAAATTGATTTTGAGCCTTTTCGCAAAGGTTTTGAAGATCCTCTGAACCTCGCGATTTGTCATCAAGGAAAAATACCCACGTAAATCTGGAATAATCATCAACTATAACTAGACCAAAGGAGTTACCACCAAGGCTTTTGTAAGCATTGGGACCAAGAGATCCATATGGAGAAGCTCAAGCGGTCTCCTTGTGGTCATGATGTTCTTCACGGATGACTTCCACCTACTTGTTTTCCTGCCTAACAAGCACTACAAAGTCTATCTTTGTCAAAGAGAACATCTTTAACACCAAGAATATGATCACCTTTGATTAGCTTGTCTAGATTACGATACCAACATGTCCAAGCCTTCTATGCCATAACCAACCTTTAGCGGATTTAGCAATGAAGCAAGTTCTAGGTTGGGCTTTCTTAGTGAAATCAACAATATATAGATCACCTCTACGGATACCGGTAAAACCATGTTATGATTGTCACGACGAAAGACTTGGCAATCTACTTCGGTGAATAGCACATTGAATCCAAAGTCAGCTAATCTAGACACGGAAAGTAAATTGTATCCAAGTGATTCAACAAGCATGACATTTTGAATAGAGCTATCATGAGATATGGCCACCTTACCAAGGCCAAGTACCTTACCCTTGGAGTTGTCTCCAAAAGTCACATACTTGCGTGGACCGTTGTTCTTTGCAAGCTCTCGAAACATGTCTTCGTCTCCGGTCATGTGATCGGTGCATCCACTATCAAGAATCCACTCTTTTCCACCGGATATGTAGTCTCTCAGATTCGCCATAAGATTGAGACTCTTCATGATCTTGTCTAGCTCGGTGTCCGAATCGTAGTAATCATCATCGTGCTCATGCTCATCATCATATCGACCCATGGATTGTTCATCATCAATACCTAGGTCAATTTGACAACGACTTGCATTAGTTTTGTCAATGTGACAATAATCATCGGAATGCAATACAAGAGCATTTCTAATTAGATCATTGATAAGACAAGGATCACCCTTCTTTTTCATAAGATCACGAAGCTCAAAGAAGCATTTATCAAAGTTGGGATCATTAGGGCGCATCATATCAAATTCAATAGTCTTGTATAGAATTTCATCAAGACCTCTCAAAGAGTAGTCCGGATAAAGTTCTTCCAAGAACTTCCACATAGCATAGGCGCACTCAAAGTTTGTAACGAGCTTAAGCAAGTTATCGGGCAAACCTCTAATGATAAGATTTATAGTTCTAAGGTTACGAAGCAAATCAAGCTCTTCATCCATGGTAGGGTGCAAGGGGTCAAATGGAGGCACATATGGGGATTCAACATATTTGCGCAAGTTATACATCTTAAAGATAATAAGCATTTCAATCCTCCACGAGTTATAGGACACTCCATCAAGAATAGGCACTCTATGGCTAACACTCCCAAACGTAGACACGTCCATCTTCCTCCAATGGTGTGTAAACCAAAGCAATGGAGACCAATGCTCTGATACCAATTGTAGGATCAAGAAGGTGAGAGTGTCTAGAGGGGGTGATTAGACTACTCGACAAGATAAAAATTATGCCTTTTGACAAAGACAAGTTTTTGGCAGATTTTGCATATCACACAAGTCAAGTAGCATACTACACATGCAATTCTAGAGTATGGGCAGCGGAAAGTAAATTGCACAAGTAGTAAAGAGAAGTGGAGAAGATCAAACGCAATTTGGAGACGCGGTGATTTTTCTCGTGGTTCCGATAGGTGGTGCTATCGTCATTCCACGCTGATGGAGACTTCAACCCACGGAGGGTAACGGCTGCGAGAGTCCACGGAGGGCTCCACCCACGAAGGGTCCACGAAGAAGCAACCTTGTCTATGCCATCATGGCATACGCCCACGGAGGGCTAGCCTTACTCGGGGTAGATCTTCACGAAGTAGGCGATCTCCTTGCCCTTACAAACTTCTTGGTTCAACTCCACATCTCGACGGAGGCTCCCAAGCGACACCTAACCAATCTAGGAGGCACCACCCCCAAAAGGTAATAGATGGTGTTGGTGATGATGAACTCCTTGCTCTTGTGCTTCAAATGATAATCTCCCCAACACTCAACTCTCCTCACCGATTTGGCTGTGGTGGAAGAAAGGATTGAGTGGAAAGCAACTTGGGAAGGCTAGAGATCAAGCTTCATATGGTGGGAGTGGAGCAACTTGATCTCAACACAAGGGTAGGTAGTTTTCTTCTCGAAATGTAAGGTAGGAGTGGTAGTTCTTTCGATAGCTCTCTCCACCGGTGAAGAGGGGTGGAGGGTATTTATAGCCTCCACACAAAATCCAACCGCTACACACATTTGACCAATCTCGGTGGGACCGAAGTTGACAACTCGGTGAGACCGAAAGTTCAAATCATGTGAACGTTGGGATTTTCGTGGGACCGAAAATACAATCTCGGTTAGTCCGATTCGTCCAAAGACAAGAGCTTGCCAATCTCGGTGGGACCGACTTCATCATCTCGGTGACACCGATTTGATGATGTATGTTCAAGCTTAGCAACTCAAGTTTCGTGAGACCGAGTTCGAATCGGAAAATCCGAAATTTCTAGGGTTTGGCTTTGTGGGTGAGGTGGTTCATCTCGGTGTGACTGGTTTGGAAAATCGGTGGGACCGAGATTACTTATGAGTGTATATTGCAGTGAGAGTTGCTGATAGTTTAGGAGATCTATCATTAAGCACTTTGAGCAACCAGATCATCAACATAACCTCATCCCCTTTTAATAGTATTGGCTTTCCTATGGACTCAATGTGATCTTGGATCACTAAACCAAAAATGGAGTCTTGAGCTTTTGCCAATGCTTGCCTTAGCATTTTGAGGGGTCCACCTCTTCAGTCCTTTTGCCATGCCAATGTGATTGACCTTCCTGGAACATACTTGATAAAAGCATTAGTCCAACCACAAAGTATGTTGTCATTAATTACCAAAACCACCCAGGGAGCAAATGTGCTTTCACCTTATTTAATTTGCGGAAATCAATTACCATCCTATAACCTGTGATAATTCTTTGCTGAATCAACTCATCTTTATCATTAGGGACAACAAGAATACCTCCCTTCTTAGGGACACAATGGACAGGACTTACCCAACGACTATCAAAGAACGGATAAATTATCGTGCCTCTAGAAGCTTGAGTATTTCTTTTCTTGCCACTTCTTTCATTTTAGGATTCAAACGTCGTTGAGGATCACGAACTGGTTTGGCATCCGCTTCCAAATTTATTTTATGTTGACATAGAGTGGGACTGATGCCCTTAAGATCATCCAGAGTATATCCAATAGCGGCACGGTGCTTCTTCAGAGTTTTCAATAATCTTTCTTCTTCATGCTCTGAAAGGTTAGCACTAATAATAACAGGATATATTTTCTTTTCATCAAGATAAGCATATTTAAGATTATCAGGCAACGGTTTAAGCTCAAATACGGGATCACCCTTGGGTGGAGGAGGATCCCCTAGGATATCAACAGGCAAATTGTGTTGCAGAATAGGTTCCTGTTTAAAGAATACTTCATATATTTCCCTTCTTTCATTCATGAACATATCATTTCATGGTCTAGTAAATAGTGTTCTAAAGGATCACTAGGAGGTACGGCAATAGAAGCAAGACCAATAATTTCATCTTTACTAGGTAATTCTTCCTCACGATGCTGTTTACTAAATTTAGAGAAATTAAACTCATGAACCATATCATCCAAGCCAATAGTAACAACATTCTTTTCGCAGTCTATCTTAGCATTAACAGTATTCAAGAAGGGTCTACCAAATATAATGGGACAAAAGCTATCTTGTGGAGAACCAAGAACAAGAAAATCAGCGGGATATTTGGTTTTTCCACACAAGACTTCAACATCTCTAACAATTCCCATTGCATATATAGTATCTCTATTGGCAAGTTTAATTGTAACATCAATATCTTCTAACTCAGCAGGTGCAATTTCGTGCATAATTTCTTCATACAAGGTAATAGGTATAACACTAGCACTAGCACCCATATCACATAAGCCATGATAACAATGATCTCCTATTTTAACAGAAATAACAGGCACGCCTACCACAGGTCTATGTTTATCTCTAGCACAAGGTTTAGCAATTCTAGTAGTTTCACCACAGAATTGAATAACATGCCCATCAATATTATCAGACAAGAGATCTTTAACAATAGCAATATTAGGTTCTACTTTAACTTGCTCAGGAGGTGTATAAGTTCTAATATTGCTTTTACGAACAACAGTTGAAGCTTTAGCATGATCCTTCATTCTAACAGGGAAAGGTGGTTTCTGAACATTAGAAGTGGGAACAATAGGATCATTATAAGTGATAGTATTTTCTTCAACTTTAATAGGTGCAGTTACTTTTACTTCTACGGGAGGATGATATTTAAACCACTTCTCCTTGGGGAGATCAACATAGGTAGCAAAAGATTCACAGAAAGAAGCTACTATCTCATAGTCAAGTCCATATTTAGTGCTAAACTTACGGAAAATATCGGTATCCATAAAAGATTTAACACAATCAAACTTAGGTGTCATACCTGACTCCTTACCTTCATCGAGGTCCCAATCTTTAGAGTTGCATTTAATTCTATCCAATAAATTCCATTTAAATTCAATAGTCTTCATCATAAAAGAGCCAGCACAAGAAGTATCGAGCATGGTGCGATTGTTATCAGAAAGCAGAGCATAAAAACTTTGCATAATTACTTCTCTTGGGATCTCATGATTGGGGCATGAATATAACATTGATTTAAGCCTCCCCCAAGCTTGAGTGATGCTTTCTCCTTTGCGAGGCCAAAAATTATATATATAATTGCGATCACGATGAACAAGATGCATAGGGTAATACTTTTGATGAAATTCCAATTTCAATCTTTTATAGCTCCATGATCTCATATCATCACATAGCCTGTACCATGTCAACACGTCTCCCTTCAAAGATAAAGGGAAGGCCTTCTTCTTAACAACATCATCGGGTATACTTGCAAGCTTAAATAGTCCACAAACTTCATCCACATAGAGTAGATGTTCATCAGGATGCTTTGTTCCATCTCCTGTAAAAGTGTTAGCTAGCAGTTTTTCCATCATACTCGAAGGAATTTCAAAAGGAGTTTCATTTTCAATAGGTTTAGTAGGTTGAGGGGCAACTCTTTGCTCTAATGGACGGGGTGAAGATACCTCGAACAAGCCCCTCAGAGAATTACTTTCCATAGTAACAAGTGACAGAAAATTTCAGCACACTATATAAACTTTTCCTTACCAAATTCCACCTACCAAAGGCGCTACACTCCCCGGCAACGGCGCCAGAAAAGAGTCTTGATGACCCACAAGTATATGGGATCTATCGTAGTCCTTTCGATAAGTAAGAGTGTCGAACCCAACGAGGAGCTGAAGGAAATGATAAGCAGTTTTCAGCAAGGTATTCTCTGCAAGTACTGAAATAAGTGGTAACAGATAGTTTTGTGGTAAGATAAATTGTAACGAGCAACAAGTAACAAAAGTAAATAAAGTGCAGCAAGGTGGCCCAATCCTTTTTGTAGCAAAGGACAAGCCTGGACAAACTCTTATAATAGGAAAAGCGCTCCCGAGGACACATGGGAATATCGTCAAGCTAGTTTTCATCACGCTCATATGATTCGCGTTTCGTACTTTGATAATTTGATATGTGGGTGGACGGTGCTTGGGTGTTGTTCTTACTTGAACAAGCATCCCACTTATGATTAACCTCTATTGCAAGCATCCGCAACTACAACAAAAGTATTAAGGTAAACCTAACCATAGCATGAAACATATGGATCCAATTCAGCCCCTTACGAAGCAACGCATAAACTAGGGTTTAAGCTTCTGTCACTCTAGCAACCCATCATCTACTTATTACTTCCCAATGCCCTCCTCTAGGCCCAAATAATGGTGAAGTGTTATGTAGTCGACGTTCGCATAACACCACTAGAGGCTAGACAACATACATCTTATCAAAATATCGAACGAATACAAATTCACATGACTACTAATAGCAAGACTTCTCCCTTGTCCCCAGGAACAAACGTAACTACTCACAAAGCATATTAATGTTCATAATCAGAGGGGTAATAATATGCATAAAGGATCTGAACATATGATCTTCCACTAAATAAACCAACTAGCATCAACTACAAGGAGTAATCAACACTACTAGCAACCTACTAGCACTAATCCCGGACTTGGAGACAAGAATTGGATACAAGAGATGAACTAGGGTTTGGAGATGAGATGGTGTTGGTGAAGATGTTGATGGAGATTGCCCTCTCCCGATGAGATGAGTGTTGGTGATGATGATGGTGATGATTTCCCCCTCCCGGAGGGAAGTGTCCCCGGCAGAACAGCTCTGCCGGAGCCCTAGATTGGTTTCGCCAAGGTTCCGCCTCGTAGCGGCGGAGTCTCGTCCCGAAAGGTTGCCTTCTATTTTTTTTCTCATCGAAAGACTTCATATAGGAGAAGATGGGAGTCGGAGAGCCACCAGGGGGCCCACGAGGTAGGGGGCGCGCCCCAGGGGGGGCGCCCCCACCCTCGTGAGCAGGGTGTGCCCCCTGGCCTTCATTTTTGGCGATGATTTTTCTTTATTTATTTTAAGATATTCCGTGGAGTTTCAGGACTTTTGGAGTTGCACAAAATAGGTCTCCAATTTGCTCCTTTTCCAGCCTAGAATTCCAGTTGTCGGCATTCTCCCTCTTCATGTAAACCTTGTAAAATAAGAGAGAATAGCCATAAGTATTGTGACAGAACGTGAAATAACAGCCCATAATGCAATAAATAGTGATATAAAAGCATGATGCAAAATTGACGTATCAGGGAGAACATTGTATTGAGATCCAAAAAGAGAGAAGAAGCCATCTAGCTAATAACTATGGACCCGTAGGTCTGTGGTAAACTACTCACAACTCATCGGAGGGGCAAGGATGTTGATGTAGAGGCCCTCCGTGGTTGCTTCCCCCTCCGGCAGAGTGCCGGCAAGGGCTCCAAGATGGGATCTCGCGGATACACAAGGTTACGGCGGTGGATATTGTGTTTCGTGGTGCTCCTAGATGTTTTCGGGGTACATAGGTATATATAGGAGGAAGAAGTACGTCAGTGGCCGCCCAAGGGGCCCACAAGACAGGGGCGCGCCCTACAGGGGGGGCTCCTATCTCGTGGGGCCCTCGGAGGCTTCTTGACTTGCACTCCAAGCTCTCCGGATCAGATTTGTTCCAAAAATAACGCCCCCGAAGGTTTCATTCCATTTAGACTCCGTTTGATATTCCTTTTCTTCGAAATACTGAAATAGGCAAAAAAACAGCAATATGGGCTGGGCCTCCAGTTAGTAGGTTAGTCCCAAAAATGATACAAATGTGTAAAATAAAGCCCATAAACGTCCAAAAGAGGTAATATAATAGCATGGAACAATCAAAAATTATAGATACGTTGGAGACGTATCACCTACCACATAAATCTTGATCTCTAGCCTTCCCCAAGTTGTTTTCCACTCAAATCTTCTTTCCACCAAATCCAAATCATGTGAGAGAGAGTTGAGTGTTGGGGAGACTATCATTTGAAGCACAAGAGCAAGGAGTTCATCATCAACACACCATTTGTTACTTCTTGGAGAGTGGTGTCTCCTAGATTGGCTAGGTGTCACTTGGGAGCCTCCGTCAAGATTGTGGAGTTGAACCAAGGAGTTTGTAAGGGCAAGGAGATCGCCTACTTTGTGAAGATCTACCCTAGTGAGGCAAGTCCTTCGTGGGCGATGGCTATGGTGGGATAGACAAGGTTTCTTCTTCGTGGACCCTTCGTGGGTGGAGCCCTCCGTGGACTCGCGCAACCATTACCCTTCGTGGGTTGAAGTCTCCATCAACGTGGATGTACGATAGCACCACCTATCGGAACCACGGATAAAACATCTCCGTGTCTCCAAATTGCGTTTGCACACTCCAATCCCATCCCTTTACATTCTTGCAATTTGCATGCTTTACTTTCCGCTGCCCATATACTCTTGCCATGCTTGCTTGATATGTATTGTGAATGTTAAAACTTGTGCCAAACTCCACTTCAACTTAAAGAGATTAAAAACTGCACCTTTTCTTACTTAGAGTCTATTCACCCCCCTCTAGATACCTCTTCTCGATCCTTTCAGTTGGTATCAGAGCTTTGGTCTCCATTGCTTTGGTTTAAACACCATTGGAGGAAGATGGATGAGTCTACTTTGGGGAGTCTCAGACATAGAGTGCCTATACTTGATGGAGAGTATTTTCATGAGTGGAAAAATGAGATGCTTGTGATTTTCAATGAATATCATTTGAACAAGTACATTACTAGCCCTTGTGCACCTCATCTTGATCCTATGCATCCTACCCTTGATGAGTCAATTGACATGATTCGCAATCTTAGAACTATTGACCTTATCACCAGAGGTTTGCCTAGAAACTTGATAGGTTGCTTGCCTACTCTTAAGTGTGCCTACACCATATGGAAATTTCTTGAGGAATGTTTTCAAAATTATTCCCTACAAAATCTAGATGAAATTCTCCATAAGTCTATTGCCTTGAGTAAGATGAATTCCAATGATCCTAAGTTTGGTGATTGTCTATTTGAGCTTACAAATCTTATGCGTGCCAAAGGAGATGTTGGAAATATTAGCAATAGTATTTCCGAAGCTATTAGAATTCATAAAGAAGATCATTGTCAAACTCATTCTCATGAATCACCCTCTCTAGGAATTGATCCATCACATGACGAAGTTGAACATGGGTACTATGATGAGGATGATGATAGTGACTTTGATCTTGATGATGCAATGAGACACTTTGGTCTTATGGCAAATCCTCGGGGATACATGGCAGGAGGAAAGGAATGGGTTCTTGATAGTGGATGTATCGATCACATGACCGAAGATAAAGATATGTTTCGTGAGCTTGCTGAAAACGACGGCCCTCGAAAGTATGTCACTTTTGGTGATAACTCAAAGGATAAGGTGGTTGGCCTCGGTAAGGTGGCCATCTCACATGATTGCTTCATACAAAATGTCATGCTCGTTGAATCTCTTGGGTACAATTTACTTTCAGTATCTAGACTCACTGATTTCGGTTTCAATGTCCTATTTACTGAAGTAGATTGCCAGGTGTTTCAAAGAGACAATCATAAAATGGTCTTTACCGGTATACGTAGAGGTGATCTTTACATTGTTGATTTCACTAAAAAGGCTCAACCTAGAACTTTCTTAATTGCTAAATCCTCTAAAGGCTGGTTGTGGCATAAACGGTTAGGTCATGTGGGCATGCGAAACCTTGACAAGCTTATTAAAGGTAATCATATCCTCGGTGTTAACGATGTCATATTGATAAGGATAGACTTTGCAGCACTTGTCAAGCAGGTAAACAGGTCGGAAGAAGGCGTCCCGTGAAGAACATCATGACCACAAGGAGGTCGCTCAAGCTACTTCATATGGATCTCTTCGGTCCCAACGCCTACATTAGTCTCGGTGGAAATTCTTTTGGTCTAGTCATAGTCGATGATTTTTCAAGATTTACGTGGGTGTTCTTTCTTGATGATAAATTGCAGGTACAAAAGATCTTCAAAAACTTTGCTAGGAAGGCCCAAAATCAATTTGAAGTGAAGACGCAGCGACAACGGAACGGAGTTCAAGAACGCAAATGTGGACACCTTTCTTGATGAAGAAGGGATTTCACATGAGTTCTCGGCTGCGTACACACCTTAACAAAATGGAGTTGTTGAGAGGAAGAACCGGACGTTCATCGAAGTGGCGAGAACGATGCTTGATGAGTACAAGACGCCGAAGCACTTTTGGGCGAAAGCGGTTGAGACAGCTTGTCATGCAACAAATCGCTTGTATCTTCACAAGCTACTCGGCAAGATGGCATACGAGCTCCTCAACGGTAACAAACCCCAAGTTGGGTACTTTCGAGTATTCGGCTCAAAGTGCTACATTCTTGATAAGCATCGCCATTCTCAATTTGCTCCTAAATCTCATGAAGGTTTCCTACTTGGTTATGGCTCAAACTCTCACACTTACCGTGTCTACAATAATTTCACCCGAAAGGTTGAAGAGATGGTAGATGTGAAGTTTGATGAATCTAACGGCTCACAAGTAGAGCAATTGCCAATTGATGTAGGAGACAAAGACCCTTCAGAAGCAATCCAAGACTTGTCTGTTGGCAAGATTCGTCCAACGGAGGTGAAGGAGAGTACCTCGTCCGTCCAAGTGGAAGCTTCCACCTCACGACAAGGTGAACCAATAGTTGATACGGAAGCATCCACAAGTGGGACACACCAAAACAAAGAAAACGAGGAAGTACACCAAGATGAACATCAACAACCTCCTTCTCCACCACGACAAGAGAACGACAAAGTCAACAATGAAGAAGGCCAAGAAGAAGACCAAGATGAAGAAGATGTTCCACCCAGATCCAAGCAAAAGCTTTCACGAGTTCGAGCAAGAGTCGCTAAAGACCATCCCGTCGAGCAAATCTACAATGATATCCAAATCGAGAGAATCACTCGCTCTAATTTGGCTAACTTTTGTGAACATTATTCATTCATCTCTAGCATTGAACCTATGAAGGTTGAAGAAGCATTGGAAGATCCAGATTGGATAAATGCCATGCATGAAGTGTTGGGGAACGTTGCAGAAAATAAAAAATTTCTACGCTTCACCAAGATCAATCTATGGAGTCATCTAGCAACGAGATAGAGGAGTGCATCTACATACCCTTGTAGATCGCGCAGAAGCGTTCAAGAGAACGGGGTTGAGGGATTCGTACTCGTCGTGATCCAAATCACCAATGATCCTAGTGCCGAACGGACGACACATCCGCGTTCAACACACGTATGGTTGGGGAAGACGTATCCTCCTTCTTGATCCAGCAAGGGGGGGAGGTTGATGGAGATCCAGCAGCCCGACGGCGTGGTGGTGGAAGTAGCGGTGATCTTGGCAGGGCTTCGCCAAGCTCTACGAGAGGGAGAGGTGTTGCAGAGGGAGAGGGAGGCGCCAGGGACTTAGGTGCGGCTGCCCGCCCTCCCCCCTCTTTATATAGGTGCCAAGGGGGGCGCCGGCCCCCTAGAGATTGGATCTCAAGGGGGGGCCAAGGGGGGTGGTTTGCCCCCCCCCCCCAAGCCAAGTGGTGCGCCCCCACCCCTAGGGTTTCCAACCCTAGGCGCAGGAGGGGCCCAAGGGGGGGCGCACCAGCCCACCAGGGGCTGGTTCCCTTCCCCACTTCAGCCCATGGGGCCCTCCGGGATAGGTGGCCCCACCCGATGGACCCCCAGGACCCTTCCGGTGGTCCCGGTACAATACCGGTGACCCCCGAAACTTTCCCGATGGCCGAAATTGGACTTCCTATACATAATTCTTCACCTCTAGACCATTCTGGAACTCCTCGTGACGTCCGGGATCTCATCCGGGACTCCGAACAACTTTCGGGTTACCGCATACTAGTATCTCTTCAACCCTTAGCGTCACCGAACCTTAAGTGTGTAGACCCTACGGGTTCGGGAGACATGCAGTCATGACCGAGACGACTCTCCGGTCAATAACCAACAGCGGGATCTGGATACCCATGTTGGCTCCCACATGTTCCACGATGATCTCATCGAATGAACCAAGATGTCGAGGATTCAAGTGATCCCGTATACAATTCCCTTTGTCAATCGATACGTTACTTGCCCGAGATTTGATCGTCGGTATCCTAATACCTCGTTCAATCTCGTTACCGGCAAGTCACTTTACTCGTACCGTAATGCATGATCCCGTGACCAACTACTTAGTCACTTTGAGCTCATTATGATGATGCATTACCGAGTGGGCCCAGAGATACCTCTCCGTCATACGGAGTGGCAAATCCCAGTCTCGATCCATGTCAACCCAACAGACCTTTCGGAGATACCTGTAGTATACCTTTATAGTCACCTAGTTACATTGTGACGTTTGGTACACCGAAAGCACTCCTACGGCATCCGAGAGTTACACGATCTCATGGTCTAAGGAAACGATACTTGACATTGGAAAAGCTCTAGCAAACGAACTACATGATCTTGTGCTATGCTTAGGATTGGGTCTTGTCCATCACATCATTCTCCCAATGATGTGATCCCGTTATCAATGACATCCAATGTCCATGGTCAGGAAACCGTGACCATCTATTGATAAACGAGCTAGTCAACTAGAGGCTCACTAGGGACATGTTGTGGTCTATGTATTCGCACATGTATTACGATTTCCGAATAACACAATTATAGCATGAATAAAAGACAATTATCATGAACGAAGAAATATAATAATAACCATTTTATTATTGCCTCTAGGGCATATTTTCAACAGTCTCCCACTTGCACTAGAGTCAATAATCTAGTTACATTGTGATGAATCGAACACCCATAGAGTTCTGGTGTTGATCATGTTTTGCTTGCGGAAGAGGTTTAGTCAACGGATTTGTGACATTCAGATCCGTATGCACTTTGCAAATATCTATGTCTCCATCTTGAACATTTTCACGAATGGAGTTGAAGCGACGCTTGATGTGCCTGGTCTTCTTGTGAAACCTGGGCTCCTTGGCAAGGGCAATAGCTCATTGTTGTCACAGAAGAGTGTGATCGGCCCCGATGCATTGCGTATGACTCCTAGGTCGGTGATGAACTCCTTCACCCATATTGCTTCATGCGCTACCTCCGAGGCTGCCATGTACTCCGCTTCACATGTAGATCCCGCCACGACGCTTTGCTTGCAATTGCACCAGCTTACTGCCCTACCATTCAAAATATACACGTATCCGGTTTGTGACTTAGAGTCATCCAGATCTGTGTCAAAGCTAGCGTCGACGTAACCCTTTACGATGAGCTCTTCGTCACCTCCATAAATGAGAAACATATCCTTAGTCCTTTTCAGGTATTTCAGGATATTCTTGACCGCTGTCCAGTGTTCCATGTCGGGATTACTTTGGTACCTTCCTACCAAACTTACGGCAAGGTTTACATCAGGTCTAGTACACAGCATGGCATACATGATAGACCCTATGGCCGAGGCATAGGGGACGACACTCATCTTTTCTCTATCTTCGCCGTGGTCGGACATTGAGCCGAGCTCAATTTCACACCTTGCAACACAGCAAGAACCCTTCTTGGACTGATCCATATTGAACTTCTTCAATATCTTATCAAGGTATGTGCTTTGTGAAAGACCTATGAGGCGCCTCGATCTATCTCTATAGATCTTGATGCCTAATATGTAAGCTGCTTCTCCAAGGTCCTTCATTGAAAAACACTTATTCAAGTAGGCCTTAATGTTGTCCAAAAGTTCTATATCATTTCCCATCAAAAGTATGTCATCCACATATAATATGAGAAATGCTACAGAGCTCCCACTCACTTTCTTGCAAACGCAGGCTTCTCCATAAGTCTGCATAAACCCAAACGCTTTGATCATTTCATTAAAGCGAATGTTCCAACTCCGAGATGCTTGCACCAGTCCATAGATGGGGCGCTGGAGCTTGCATACCTTGTTAGCATTCTTAGGATTGACAAAACCTTCCGGCTGCATCATATACAGTTCTTCCTTAAGATGGCCGTTAAGGAATGCCGTTTTGACGTCCATTTGCCATATCTCATAATCATAGTATGCGGCAATTGCTAACATGATTCGGACGGACTTCAGCTTTGCTATGGGAGAGAAAGTCTCATCATAGTTAACCACTTGAACTTGTCGATAACCCTTAGAAACAAGTCAAGCTTTATAGATGGTAACATTACCATCCGCGTCCGTCTTCTTCTTAAAGATCCATTTGTTTTCTATCGCTCGCCGATCATTGGGCAAGTCTGTCAAAGTCCACACTTTGTTTTCATGCATGGATCCTATCTCAGATTGCATGGCTTCAAGCCATTTGTTGGAATTTGGGCCCGCCATTTCTTCTTCATAGTTCGAAGGTTCACCGTTGTCTAACAACATGATTTCCAGGACAGGGTTGCCATACCACTCTGGTGTGGAACGTGCCCTCGTGGACCTATGAAGTTCAGTAGTAACTTGACCCGAAGTACCTTGATCATCATCATTAGTTTCCTCTCTAGTCAGTGCAGGCACCACAGGAACATCTTCCTGAGCTGCGCTACTTTCCGATTCAAGAGGTAGTACTTCATCAAGTTCCACTTTCCTGCCACTTACTTCTTTCGAGAGAAACTCTTTCTCCAGAAAGGACCCGTTCTTGGCAACAAAGATCTTGCCCTCAGATATGAGGTAGAAGGTATACCCAATGGTTTCCTTAGGGTATCCTATGAAGACGCATTTTTTCGACTTGAGTTCGAGCTTTTCAGGTTGAAGTTTCTTGACATAAGCATCGCATCCCCAAACTTTTAGAAATGGCAGCTTAGGTTTCTTCCCAAACCATACTTCATACGGTGTCGTCTCAACGGATTTAGACGGTGCCCTATTTAAAGTGAATGTAGCTGTCTCTAGAGCGTATCCCCAAAATGATAGCGGTAAATCGGTGAGTGACATCATAGATCGCACCATATCCAATAGAGTGCGATTACGACGTTCGGACACACCGTTACGCTGAGGTGTTCCAGGCGGCGTGAGTTGTGAAATGATTCCACATTTCCTTAAGTGCGTACCAAATTCGTGACTTAAGTATTATCCTCCACGATCTGATCGTAAGAACTTTATCTTTTGGTCACGTTGATTCTCTACCTCATTCTGAAATTCCTTGAACTTTTCAAAGGTTTCAGACTTGTGTTTCATTAAGTAGACATACCTATATCTACTCAAGTCATCAGTGAGAGTGAGAACATAACGATATCCTCGGCGAGCCTCAACGCTCATTGGACCGCACATATCAGTATGTATGATTTCCAATAAGTTGGTTGCTCGCTCCATTGTTTCGGAGAACGAAGTCTTGGTCATTTTGCCCATAAGGCATGGTTCGCATGTGTCAAATGATTCGTAATCAAGAGACTCCAAAAGTCCATCAGCATGGAGCTTCTTCATGCGTTTGACACCAATGTGACGAAGGCGGCAGTGCCACAAGTATGTGGGACTATCGTTATCAATTTTACATATTTTGGTATTCACACTATGAATATGTGTAACATCACGTTCGAGATTCATTAAGAATAAACCATTGACCAGCGGGGCATGACCATAAAACATATCTCTCATATAAATAGAACAACCATTATTCTTGGACTTAAATGAGTAGCCATCTCGCATTAAACGAGATCCAGATACAATGTTCATGCTCAAAGTTGGCACTAAATAACAATTATTGAGGTTTAAAACTAATCCCGTAGGTAAATGTAGAGGTAGCGTGCCGACGGCGATCACATCGACCTTGGAACCATTCCCGACGCGCATCGTCACCTCGCCCTTCGCCAGATCTCCGCTTATTTCGCAGCTCCTGTTTTGAGTTACAAATATGAGCAACTGCACCGGTATCAAATACCCAGGAGCTACTATGAGTACTGGTAAGGTACACATCAATTACATGTATATCACATATACCTTTGGTGTTGCCGGCCTTCTTGTCCGCTAAGTATTTGGGGTAGTTCCGCTTCCAGTGTCCCTTTCCCTTGCAATAAAAGCACTCAGTCTCAGGTTTGGGTCCATTCTTTGGCTTCTTCCTGGCAGCTGGCTTACTGGGCGCGGCAACTCCCTTGTCTTCCTTCTTGAAGCTCTTCTTACCCTTGCCTTTCTTGAAACTAGTGGTTTTATTGACCATCAACACTTGATGTTCCTTTTTGATTTCCACCTCTGCTGATTTCAACATTAAAATACTTCAGGAATAGTTTTCACCATCCCCTGCATATTGTAGTTCATCACAAAGCTCTTGTAGCTAGGTGGGAGCGACTGAAGCATTCTATCAATGACCGCCTCGTCCGGGAGGTTAATCTCCAGCTGGGACAAGCGGTTGTGCAACCGAGACATTTTGAGTATGTGCTCACCGTGTAACTATTTTCCTCCATCTTACAACTGTAGAACTTGTCGGAGACTTCATATCTCGACCGGGCATGAGCTTGAAAACCATTTTAGCTCTTGAACATCTCATATGCTCCATGTTGCTCAAAACGCTTTTGGAGCCCGGTTCTAAGCTATAAAGCATGCCGCACCGACGAGGGAGTAATCATCAAGACGTGATCGCCAAGCGCTCATAACGCCTTGGTTCTCTCGGGATGGGTGCTTAACCTAGCGGTCCTTCTAGGACATATGCTTTCTTGGCAGCTATGAGGATGATCTCGTGTTAGGACCCATCCAATAGTTGCTGCCATCATCTGTCGACTTGGTTTTCTAGGAACGCATTGAAGTTGAGGTTGACATGAGCGTTGGCCATTTGATCTACAAGACATTTTGCAAAGGTTTTTAGACTAAGTTCATGATAATTAAGTTCATCTAATCAAATTATTTAATGAACTCCCACTCAGATTAGACATCCCTCTAGTCATCTAAGTGATACATGATCCGACTCAACTAGACCGTGTCCGATCATCATGTGAGACGGACTAGTCATCATCGGTGAACATCTCCATGTTGATCGTATCTTCCATACGACTCATGTTTGACCTTTCGGTCTCTTGTGTTTCGAGGCCATGTCTGTACATGCTAGGCTCGTCAAGTCAACCTAAGTGTTTTGCATGTGTAAATCTGTCTTACACCCGTTGTATGTGAACGTTAGAATCTATCACACCCGATCATCACGTGGTGCTTCGAAACAACGAACTTTCGCAATGGCGCACAGTTAGGGGGAACACTTTCTTGAAATTATTATAAGGAATCATCTTATTTACTACCGTCATACTAAGCAAATAAGAAGTAAAACATGATAAACATCACATGCAATCAAATAGTGACATGATATGGCCAATATCATATTGCTCCTTTGATCTCCATCTTCGGGGCGCCATGATCATCTTCGTCACCGGCATGACACCATGATCTCCATCATCGTGTCTTCATGAAGTTGTCACGCCAACGATTACTTCTACTTCTATGGCTAACGTGTTTAGCAATAAAGTAAAGGAATTTACATGGCAATATTCAATGACACGCATGTCATACAAATAATAAAGACAACTCCTATGGCTCCTACCGGTTGTCATACTCATCGACATGCAAGTCATGATTCCTATTACAAGAACATGATCAATCTCATACATCACATATATTTCATTCATCACATCCTTTTGGCCATATCACATCACAAGGCATATGCTGCAAAAACAAGTTAGACGTCCTCTAATTGTTGTTGCATGTTTTTACGTGGCTTCTATAGGTTTCTAGCAAGAGCGTTTCTTACCTACGTAAAACCACAATGTGATATGCCAATTTCTATTTACCCTTCATAAGGACCGTTTTCATCGAATCCGCTCCAACTAAAGTGGGAGAGACAGACACCCGCTAGCCACCTTATGCAACTAGTGCATGTCAGTCGGTGGAACCTGTCTCACGTAAGCGTACGTGTAAGGTCGGTCCGGGCCGCTTCATCCCACGATGCCGCCGAAGCAAGATAAGCCTAGTAGTGGCAAGAAAATTGACAACATCTACGCCCATAACAAGTTTGTCTTCTACTCGTGCATAGAAACTGCGCATAAACCTGGCTCATGATGCCACTGTTGGGGAACGTTGCAGAAAATAAAAAATTTCTACGCTTCACCAAGATCAATCTATGGAGTTATCTAGCAACGAGATAGAGGAGTGCATCTACATACCCTTGTAGATCGCGCGAAAGCGTTCACGAGAACGGGGTTGAGGGAGTCGTACGCGTCGTGATCCAAATCACCGATGATCCTAGTGCCGAACGGACGGCACCTCCGCGTTCAACACACGTACGGTTGGGAAAGACGTCTCCTCCTTCTTGATACAGCAAGGGGGAGGGAGAGGTTGATGGAGATCCAGCAGCACGACAGCGTGGTGGTGGAAGTAGCGGCGATCTCGGCAGGACTTCGCCAAGCTCTACAAGAGGGAGAGGTGTTGTAGAGGGAGAGGGAGGCGCCAGGGACTTGGGTGCGGCTGCCCTCCCTCCCCCCTCTTTATATAGGGGACAAGGGGGGGCGCCGCCCCCCTAGAGATTGGATCTCAAGGAGGGGCAAGGGGGGTGGTTTGCCCCCCAAGCCAAGTGGGGCGCCCCCACCCCTAGGGTTTCCAACCCTAGGCGCAGGGGGGCCCAAGGGGGGGCGCACCAGCCCACCAGGGGCTGGTTCCCTTCCCCACTTCAACCCATGGGGCCCTCAAGGATAGGTGGCCCCACCCGGTGGACCCCCGGGACTCTTCCGCTGGTCCCGGTACAATACCGGTGACCCCCGAAACTTTCCCGATGGCCGAAACTGGACTTCCTATATATAATTCTTCACCTCCGGACCATTCCGGAACTCCTAGTGACGTCCGGGATCTCATCCGGGACTCGAACAACTTTGGGTTACCGATACTAGTATCTCTACAACCCTTAGCGCCCCTTGAACCTTAAGTGTGCAGACCCTACGGGTTCGGAGACATGCTTGATCGTGACCGAGATGTAACGCCGGACACACCCGCCGGTGGTCGTTATTCTGGCGGGATCTAGATGGCCCCACAGATCAATACTAGTCTTTTCTGCGACTTTGTCCTCACTCGCGCGCTTCCGGAGCAACTTCGGTCGGTCACCCATCCTGAAACTACTCCAAGCCGAGCACGCTTAACTTTGGAGTTCTTTCGAATGGGCTCCCTAAAAGAAGGAATTCCTTATTGATATGAGTAGTCTATCATCCCTAATAAGCCGTGCTATCACATACACCCACACTCGGAGGAACCGACGTCCTCGTCGGGCCACAGAACGCTCCTCTTGGCACAACCGTCGTGCATCCGGTCCGTACATGTGCCATGCCGTGCCACGACGGGTCACAAACGCCAAGAACAACATGACCGCACACCTGTCCGCAACCATCCGTAACCGCGAGGGTCGGCTCGATACCAACTTGTAACGCCGGACACACCCGCCGGTGGTCGTTACTCTGGCGGATCTAGGCGGCCCCACAGATCAATACTAGTCTTTTTCGCGCACTTTGTCCTCACTGCGCGCACCGGAGCAACTTCGGTCGGTCACCCATCCTGAAACTACTCCAAGCTGAGCACGCTTAACTTTGGAGTTCTTTCCGAATGGGCTCCCGGAAAAGAAGGAATTCCTTATTGATATGAGTAGTCTATCATCCCTAATAAGCCAGGCTATCACACGAGACGAATCTCCGGTCAATAACCAACAGCGGGATCTGGATACCCATGTTAGCTCCCACATGTTCCACGATGATCTCATCGAATGAACCAAGATGTCGAGGATTCAAGTAATCCCGTATACAATTCCCTTTGTCAATTGGTACGTTACTTTGCCCGAGATTCGATCGTCGATATCCTAGTACCTCGTTCAATCTCGTTACCGGCAAGTCACTTTACTCGTACCGTAATGCATGATCCCCTGACCAACTACTTAGTCACTTTGAGCACATTATGATGATGCATTACCGAGTGGGCCCAGAGATACCTCTCCGTCATACGGAGTGACAAATCCCAGTCTCGATCCGTGTCAACCCAACAGACACTTTCGGAGATACCTGTAGTATACCTTTATAGTCACCCAGTTACGTTGTGACGTTTGGTACACCCAAAGCACTCCTACGGCATCCGGGGGTTACATGATCTCATGGTCTAAGGAAACGGTACTTGACATTGGAAAAGCTCTAGCAAACGAACTACACGATCTTGTGCTATGCTTAGGATTGGGTCTTGTCCATCACATCATTCTCCCAATGATGTGATCCCGTTATCAATGAAATCCAATGTCCATGGCCAGGAAACCGTGACCATCTATTGATAAACGAGCTAGTCAACTAGAGGCTCACTAGGGACATGTTGTGGTCTATGTATTCATACATGTATTACGATTTCCGGATAACACAATTATAGCATGAATAAAAGACAATTATCATGAGCGAGGAAATATAATAATAACCATTTTATTATTGCCTCTAGGGCATATTTCCAACATGAAGAGCTACACAACTTCGAGAGAAATCAAGTTTGGACATTGGTTGAGAAGCCGACAACAACCACAACATCATTCGTACCAAATGGGTGTTTTGCGACAAGCAAGATGAAGATGGACAAGTAGTTCGCAACAAAGCACGTCTCGTCGCCCAAGGCTACACTCAAGTCAAAGGTATGGACTATGGTGAGACATATGCCCCTGTTGCTAGACTTGAGTCCATTCGCATCTTACTTGCCTATGCTAATCACCATGATATCACCTTGTACCAAATGGACATTAAAAGTGCTTTTCTAAATGGTGAAATAGAGGAGGAATTTTATGTTAAGCAACCTTCCGGTTTTGTCAATCCTAAGAAACCTAATCATGTTTACAAACTTCACAAAACTCTTTATGGTCTTAAACAAGCTCCTAGAGCGTGGTATAAATGCTTGACCAAGTTCCTTATTGAAAAAGGCTTTGAAATCGAAAAAATTGATTCTACTCTTTTTACTAAAAGGGTTAATGTGCCAAATTTATGTTGATGATATTGTATTTGGTTCGACTAACCCTCACTTTAGTGAGAAATTTGGAAAGCTAATGTCGGAGAAGTTTGAGATGTCTATGATGAGTGAACTCAAATTCTTTCTCGGTTTTCAAATCAAGCAAACCTAAGGAAGGTACCTTTGTCTCTCAAACAAAGTACACCAAGGACTTATTCAAGAAGTTCAATATGCAAGAATGCAAAGGTATGACTACACCCATGCCTACTAGTGGACATCTTGATTTGACCAAAGATGGTGAACCGGTTGATCAAAAGTTTTGCCGCTCCATGATTGGTTCATTGTTATATCTATGTGCTTCTCATCCCGATATTGTGCTAAGTGTGTGCATGTGTGCACGATATCAAGCGGACCCTAAAGAATGTCATCTTAAGGCTATGAAAAGGATAGTGAGATACTTAATACACACACCAAATTTTGGCATTTGGTATCCTAGGAGGTCTTCTTTCGATCTTGTTGGTTACTCTGATTTGGACTATGCCGGAGACAAGGTTGATAGAAAGTCCACTTCGGGTACTTGTCAATTTCTTGGTAGATCTCTTGTGTCTTGGTCCTCCAAGAAACAAAACTCGATATCCTTATCCACCGCTGAAGCGGAATACATTGCCACTGGTTCATGTTGTGCTCGATTACTTTGGATGACCCAAACTCTTAAAGATTATGGAATATATGTGAAACATGTTCCATTGCTTTGTGATAATGAAAGTGCTATCAAGATTGCTCACAATCCCGTGCAACACTCTTGAACTAAGCATATTGAAGTTTGTCATCATTTCATTCGAGATCACGTTGCCAAATGGGACATTAATCTTAAGCATGTTCGCACCGATAAGCAATTAGCGGATATATTCACCAAACCGCTTGATGAGAAAGTCTTTTGCCGTTTGAGAGGTGAATTGAACATCATTGATGCTTCAAACTTGGAGTAGGAACTCCTTTTTTTGGATACATGCAAGGCATGAGCCCTTGACTAATCCTTGATATTTCTTTCATGTTGCTATTCATATGTCTTGGATATATTTGCACCATTGCATGCCATCGAACCCTTGTAGGTACTTGGATGAATCTAAATCTATGAGATTGCAACCCACTCACATCTTGAGCAAATCTCTACATCACCAAGTCTCTACACAATGGTGGTTGAAGATACGGAAGCACGAAACCCTTCAAACATATCCTTTGACAAATTCTATATTGAGCTTCATGATTGTCATTTTGGATACACAAGTGCTTTTTCTTGCAAGACTAACTCATGTAGGAAGATGAACTCAAATTCTAAGTGGAGCTCCCAACTCTTGATGAGCTACATCAACCTTGAGCAACCCACACAAGTTTAACTACATGATCATGATCAACACCACCATCCAAGGTATGTTATTCCATCTTAGAGAAGCTTTACTCCAAGTCATGAGCCAAAGCAACTCAACAAGATGTGAACACATCAAAATGCTTAAACAAAAAATGGTAACCCCATTTTGAGCTTAAACGATGAGTATGACCTATGATCCAGTGATCTCACTTGACTCCTAAGTCAATATACTCTAACATAGGTGACATTGTTGCCGATCAATTCTAGATGAAGTTCTCTTGTGTGCTCTTGCATTGGTCTCATGCATATTTGTTTCCTCTTTCAAAAAAAAACTTCATCTAGATTTCTTTTCTGTTTCTTTTTGTTCTGCATTCCCTGCATCCAATTCTTTGCAAATCTTTCAGTTAATTCCTTGCAAATCCTTGTGAGATCTTACTTGCCTAGTGAGTTGAGGTGACAAGTTTTTCTCTGTGATGAACTCGGTCACACCGGTCTGTTGTTTTCGGTCCAACCAAATTCTTTCGGTGCAACCGAAGCACACAACTCGGTGCCACCAACTTCACTGCAGGAAAGACAACTTGCCACTTGTTCCTGCATTCTTTTTGATCCAGCTCCACTCAATGATTCTTGTCCTCTACCAACATCACATTCGACTGCTGCTTTGTGTGACGCCCCCGATTCAATCGTACACTAATCATGCACGCAAACGTGTACGATCAAGATCAGGGACTCACGGGAAGATATCACAACGCAACTCTAAAAACATAAATAAGTCATACAAGCATCATAATACAAGCCAGGGGCCTCGAGGGCTCGAATACAAGTGCTCGATCATAGACGAGTCAGCGGAAGCAGCAATATCTGAGCACAGACATAAGTTAAACAAGTTTGCCTTAAGAAGGCTAGCACAAACTGGGATACAGATCGAAGAGGCGCAGGCCTCCCGCCAGGATCCTCCTAAACTACTCCCGGTCGCCGCCAACACCGCACGTAGTAGTAGGCACCTCCAGTAGTAGTCGTCATCGACGGTGGCGTCGCTCTGGGCTCCAAAGCATCTGGTTGCGACAACGAGAAAAGAAGGAAAGGGGAAAAAGGGGAGAAAGCAACCGTGAGTACTCATCCAAAGTACTCGCAAGCAAGGAACTACACTACATATGCATGGGTATATGTGTAAGGAGGCCATATCGATGGGTGAAGCTGCGAGAATGCCGTAATGAGAGGGGATAGCTAATCACGTCGAAGACTACGCTCGGCAGCCTCCGTCTTCTTGACATGTAGAAGAGAGTAGTGAAGTCCTCCAAGTAGTATTGCCAAGTAGCATCTCCAAGAAGCATCTCCAAGTAGCATCTCCGGTAGCATCGCATAGCATAATCCTACCCGCGATCCTCTCCTCGTTGCCTGTTAGAGAGCGATCACCGGGTTGTCTGTGGAACTTGGAAGGGTGTGTTTTATTAAGTATCCGGTTCTAGTTGTCATAAGGTCAAGGTACAACTCCGGTCGTCCTTTTACCGAGGGACACGGCTATTGAATAGATTAACTTCCTGCAGGGTGCACCACATAACCCAACACGCTTGATCCCATTTGGCGGACACACTTTCTGGGTCATGCCCGCCTCGGAAGATCAACACGCCGCAGCCCCACCTAGGCACAACAGAGCGGTCAAGACGCCGGTCTAAACCTAAGCGCCACAGGGTGCAGGCCATCGCCCTTAGCACACACAAGACGTTGTAAACGCCGCGGAAGCGTAACTAGCCCCTATTACAAGCGCAGCTTACGTTCCAATCCGGCGCGCGCCGCTTCGATTCTTGACGTCAAGAAGGCTTCGGCTGATACTACGACGTCGGGATACCCATAACTACTCCCGCGTAGATGGTTAGTGCGTATAGACCAAATGGCCAGACTCAGATCAAATACCAAGATTGTAACGCCCTCGATGCGGTTATAGCTCCCACGTGTCGAAGCACGACTTAGAGGCATAACCGCATTGAAAGCAATGTCGCAAGTGAGGTAATCTTCGCACAATCCATGTATTACATAAGGGAAAAGGTACATAGTTGGCTTACAGTCGCCACTTCACACAAATACATGAATAAAGCATTACATCATCCAGATACAATCAAGGTCCGACTACGGAACCAAAATAAAAGAAGAACAACCCCACATGCGGCACAGATCCCCGATCGCCTAACTGGCTCCACTACTAATCGTCCAGGAAAGGAAACATAGTATCGACCAAGGGCCTCATCATATTCCCACTTCAGCTCATTAGGCGCCATCTCTGTTGGCATCACCGTACCTGCATCATTTTGGTAGAATCTGTGAGCCACGGGGACTCAAACAATCTCACACCCGAGATCAAGACTATTTAAGCAAGGGAAGGCTGGTGTCAAAAGAAGGAGCTGCTGCAAGTTTACTAGCATATATGGTGGCTACTTCGCAAAAGAGAGCGAGAAGAGAAGCAAAGCGCGGTCGTGAAGCTATTAGCGATCAAGAAGTGATCCCGACTACTTACGTCAAGCATAACTCCAACACCGTGTTCACTTCCGGACTCACGAGAAGACACCATCACGGTTACATACACGGTTGATGTATTTTAATTAAGGTCAACTTCGGTTTTCTACAACGGACATTAACAAATTCCCATCTGCCTCATAACCGCAGGCACGGCTTTGAAAGATAAAACCCTACAGGGTGTCCCAACTTAGCCCATCACAAGCTCTCACGGTCATCGAAGGAATAAACCTTCACCCAAGACACACCGATCGACTCGGTATCCGGTACATCAAGACATTTCGACAATGGTAAAACTAAACCAGCAAGACCACCCGATTGTCTTGACAAATCCCGATAGGAGCTGCACATATCTCGTTCTCGTGGCACAACGGATGGGTCACCTACGAGTAAAACCAGCCCTCGAGTTGCCTCGAGGTGGCCCCTGATCTGCCGGTTCGGACCAACACTCGAAGGAGCACCGCCCGGGGGCTAAAATAAAGATGACCCTCGGGCTCGCGAAACCCAAGGGAAAAAGGGTGTAGGTGGCAAATGGTAAAACCAAGGTTGGGCCTTCTTTGGAGGAGTTTTATTCAAAGCGAACTGTCTAGGGGGTCCCATAATCACCCGACCGTAAGGAACGCAAAATCAAGGAACATAACACCGGTATGACGGAAACTAGGGTGGCAAGAGTGGAACAAAACACCGGGCATAAGGCCGAGCCTTCCACCCTTTACCAAGTATATAGATGCATTAATTAAAACAATAGATATTGTGATATCCCAAAATAATCATGTTCCAACAAGGAACAAACTTCATCTTCACCTGCAACTAGCAACGCTATAAGAGGGGCTGAGCAAAGCGGTAACATAGCCAAACAACGGTTTGCTAGGACATGGGTGGTTAGGGGTTGACATGGCAATATGGGTGGCATGATGTAGCAAGTGGTAGGTATCGCAGCATTGGCATAGCAAAAGAGCGAGCATCTAGCAAGCAAAGATAGAAGTGATATCGAAGGTATGGTCATCTTGCCTGTAAGGTTCTCAGAGTTGTCGAAGGCTGGATCCTCGTAGGCGTTCTCAACAGGCTCCTCGTTCACGCACTCGTCTCCGGCTCTACCCAAAGCAAGAACACAATCAAACAAGGAACATATGCACAAGCAATATGATGCAATACATGACATGCTATGCGGGATGTGGTATGCAATGCATATGTATGCTCGGAAGGAAAATGATGAACTGGCATCAACTTGGCAAACCAAGTATGCCACTGGAAAGATGAGATGATTTGGTTGAAATCGATATAAAGATCACCGGAAGCGGATGCACGGTTTGCAAATGACAAGCAAAACAAGAATGAGCGCAAATCTGCGTTTAACAGCCCGATGCTACTTAGCACGCAACACAAAACTATGCTACAGCACCCCAACATAAAAACAAAGCATATGGCAACGAACTACAGGAGATGCTTAACAATAGAGGAGCACTGAGCTACAGCTAAATCACATCATAACATGTTCAAACAAGCATGGAGAAAGTGCTCAAAATATCAGGTTCACAGACTTAGTGAAAATACTAACATGGCAGGAATTAACATCAGGAAGGCATGTTTAGAGCAAGCAAACAACATGCTACAGGAACTTAAAATAGCAAAGCAAGGCATGACATGATTCTACTCAAAGCATATTTCAATAGTCCCTTACTGACCATAAGCCAAAAAGGACCTTAAGAAATGATGGCACCCATGTAAACATTGCAAGTTTTATAACAGATTTCAGACTTAGTGAAATATCAGGACATGGCAAAAACAGATTCAACATGGCATGTTCGTGAGCTCGATGCACTCACTACAGAGCACCTCATGATAAAATAAGCATACACCCATCAAGAAGACATGGCATAGGAGCTATACATGGCAAGAACAACATCATAGCATACACGGATCAACTACACCGACCTCGTGAAAATTGAATCTAATGCAAACAGTCTGCCAGGAAACAATTTCAAGCAAAAGTAGAGCACGAAAATGACATGCTAGACTACTCCATAAATGCCAACAAGGACATGGATGGATAGAGCACAACCATATGCTCAAAACACCCTTACTGATCATGCTCAAAAAGGGTATGGATCTCTCTGAAACAACCTAAATATATGGCATAAAATTAACAGCAGGACAAAACTTAGTGAAATCACTAAGTCCCTGAAATCAGGAACATCTTCATCCCTACTTTGCATGCTTGTTCTAGTCACCACATAGCTCACCAAAAAACATGGAAAATACCCCTGGAAAGATGGCATGGCAATGTTCAACTCTCATGTAGGACTCAAATTCATAGGGTGCACACATAATTCATGGCAAAAATGACAAAATAGCTCGAACTGATAAAATTCTGAAACTAACGATCTGAAGCTATCTTCCAACAGCATTTCGGGCACCAAGATGAGCTCAAATGCAAATGATGCAATGGAATGAAATGATGTACTCTTCGAGACGAACATTTTGACATATTATACGCCCAAAACGGAGCCACGGTTGCGGAGATGTGATGCTATGAAAAATGCCCGAAATTATGACAGTTTAGGGACTTAGACGAAATTTCGGGGGGAAGAAGTTGACCTAGTCGATCCAGATCTGGATCGAACGGGCGCGGGCGTCATGGAGTTCGCCGCCGGCGTGGGAGAGGACGACGGCGGGTCCGCGGGGTTAGGGCCGACGGAGGAGGAGGTCGCGGCGGCGCGCGGCAGCGGCGCATGGCGGGCGGTGCGGCATGGCCATGAATGGCATGGGCGGCGGGCGGTGTGAGGCAAGGCGTGGAGTGGGGCCAGGCGGCGGGCGGGTGGCGGAGGCGGAGGCGGGCGGCGGCGCTCGGGCGGAGGTGTGTGGGAGGCTGGCCGGCGGCGGCGCGGGCCTGGCGTATGGGCTTGCGGGCGGGCGGCTGCAAGGCGACACGCGGCCCGTGAGTGGCGGGCGGCGGCGCGGACGCGTCGGCTCCGTCCGGACGTGTCCCGGCGCGAGAGAGGAAAATTTTAGGGTTTGCCCGTGAATTCGAGGAGGGTCTATATATAGGCATAGAGGAGCTAGGAGTGTCCAAATGAGGTGTAGTTTTACCACACGATCGTGATCGAACGACCGAGGGCATGGAGGGAGTTAGATGGGTTATTGGGCTGTTTTGGAGGGTTGTTGGGCTGCAACTCAAAAGAGGCCTTTCTTGAGGTGCGGTTAACCGTTGGAGTACCAAACGAACTCCAAATGACCCGAAACTTGACAGGTGGTCTACGGTGCTATACCAAGGCCACTTGGCAAGGCTCGGTCCATTCCGAGAATGTTCAACACCGCACACGGTAAAAGGACAAGAGGGGCGCCGGGAACATAGGAGTGTCGGATTGCAAAACGGACAACGGGAATATGCTCGGAATCAAGAGACGAACACGTATGCAAATGAGATGCACATGATGACATGATATGAGATGCATGACATGAACAAAATGCAAAACGAAAACAAAACCCAACCACGAAGGAAAATCATATCACATATCCGAAAATGGCAAGAGTTGGAGTTACAAATATGGAAAGATACATCCGGGTGTTACAACACTCCACCACTACAAGAGGATCTCGCCCCGAGATCTAGGACTGAAAGAACTCCGGATATTCGAACGGAGGTGATCCTCGCGCTCCTGTGTGGCTTCTCGGTTGAATGGTGTGACCACTTCACTTTTAGGAATTTGATTGACTTGTTGCGAGTCTTGCGCTCGGTTTCTTCAAGAATAGCAGCGGGTGCTCATGATAAGAGAGATCTTCTTGGAGGTCAATTTCTTCAAAGTTGATAGTGCGCTCAGAATCTTGAAGCACTTATGAGCTGTGACACGTGAAACACATCGCACGCTTGCAAAGTTGGGTGGAAGCTCAAGTTGATAGGCGAGATCGCCTCTTTTGCCAATGATCTTGAAAGGACCCACGTATCTAGGGGCAAGCTTCCTTTGATACCGGGGCGACGAGTGCCTTTCATTGGAGACGCGGAGGTAGACATGGTCTCCAATTTCAAAAGCCACATCACGGTGCTTGTCATCATAATAGCCCTTACGCGCGATTGCGGCTTTAAGATTCTCACGAATGACTTTGCACATTTCTTCGCACGTGATCAAGTCGTTGCCAAGAAGTTGGCGTTCACATCTCGGACCAATTGAGAGGAGTACGGCACTTTTCGCCATATAGAATTTCGAATGGGGCCTTGCCCGAACTTGCTTGGAAGCTGTTGTTGTAAGAGAACTCGGCATATGGGAGGCACTCTTCCCACTTCATGCCAAAAGCAATGACACAAGCCCTGAGCATATCTTCAAGGATTTGATTGACTCGCTCGACTTGGCCACTTGTTTGAGGATGAAAAGCTGTGCTGAAACGAATGTTGGTGCCCATGGCCTTCAAAAGAATCCCGAACTTAGAAGTGAAAATGCTTCCACGGTGCAGAAGAGATCAATTGTGGAATACCGTGCAAGGAGACAATTCGGAGGTGTAAAGCTCTGCCGGTGAGCTGCTGTGATAGATTCTTTGACAGAAGAAAATGAGCCACTTTAGTAAGCTTGTCAATGACAACGAAGATAGCATCATTTCCACGCTTGGACTTAGGAAAACCATCCACGAAGTCCATCTCGATATGATCAAACTTCCATTCGGAATAGCAAGAGGTTGGAGGAGACCAGCTGGTCTTTGGTGTTACGCTTTCACTCTTCTGCAGACATCACATTCATTCACGAATTGAGCAATTTCTCGCTTCATTCGAGTCCACCAATACGATCGCTTGAGGTCATGGTACATCTTTGTACTTCCGGGATGAATGGACAGGAGGGAATTGTGTGCCTCATTCATGATGACTTTTCTCAGATCGCCTTTAGGAACCACTGTACGATCCTCGAAGAAAAGAGTGTCTTTGTCATCAAGCGATAGCACTTGTATTTGAAATGCCCTTGTCAATACCACGTTTCACCTTCTTCACCATGGTATCCGAAGTTGAGCCTCACGAATTTGATCTTCCAAAGTAGGAGAGACTATGAGGTTGGCAAGAAATCCTTGAGGAACAACTTGAAGATTCAGCTATGGAAAGCTTCACAAAGATCCGGTTGGAAGGGCTTGAGAATTAAGTCTGTTGCAATAAGCCTTTCTGCTCGAGCATCTGCAATCACATTCGCCTTGCGAGTATATTCAATACTTGGATTGTACTCTTGAATCATTTCGACCCATCGAGTTTGCTCGAGGTTGAGGTTTGGTTGAGTGAAGATATACTTGAGGCTCTTGTGATCGGTGAAAATGTCCACTTTCCTTCCCAACAAGAGGTGTCTCCATGTTATCAATGCATGGACAATCGCCGCCAACTCAAGATCGTGAGTGGGGTAGTTCTTTTCGTTGGGCTTCAATCGACGAGAGGTATAGGCCACAACTTTCTTCTCTTGCATTAACACAGCACCGAGACCTTGCAAGGAAGCATCACGAAAACTTGAATGGCTTGGATTCATCGGGAGGAGTCAAGGCAGAGCTGTAACTAGCTTCTCTTTGAGGGTGTTGAAAGCGACATCACACTCAAAGGCCCGGACATACTTGACATGCTTCGGAGGAGGTTGGAAAGAGGCTTTGCAATCTTGGAGAAGTTCTCAACGAATCTTCGACAATAGCTTGCAAGACCGAGAAAATCACGGAGCTGCTTGACATTCTCGAGGAGGTTCCCAATTCACAATTGAAGACACCTTCTCGGGATTAACAGCGATGCCCTTGGCTGAGATGATATGACCAAGATAAAGAACTTCATCAAGCGAGAACTCACATTTGGAAAATTTCAGATAGAATTGATGCTCTCTCGAGCTTGTCGAGCACCAATCGCAAATGTTTGGCATGATCCCGCTTGTTCTTGGAGAAGACCAAAATATCATCGAGATACACCAAGACAAATTCATTGGTGTAGGGGTTGAAGATAAAGTTCATCATGCGAGAGAAAGTTGGAGGAGCATTGACAAGGCGAAAGACATGACGGTATATTCATAAGAACCATAGCTTGTTACGAATCTTTGTCTTGGGAATATCTTGTTCACGAATGCGAATCGATGATAACCCATACGGAGGTCAAGCTTGGAGAATACTTTAGCACCTTTGAGTTGCTCGAATAGCTCATTGATGTTGGGAGGTGGATACTTGTTCTTGATTGTCTTCTTATTCAATGGACGGTAATCAACACAAAGTCGGTCCGTGCCATCCTTCTTACGGACAAAAGAACTCCACATCCCCATGGAGATGAACTCGGTCGATCAAACCCAGACGCTCTTGTTCATCGAGCTGCTTCTTCAATTCTTTCAGCTCCTTGGGTCCAAGCTTGTAAGGACGCGTTTGCAAGCGGGTTCGATGCCGTGCTCAAGATCGATAACGAATTCGACCGCCGATGAGGAGGCATACCGGAAGCTCTTCGGAAAGACATCTTGGTACTCACAAGCGATTTGGAATTTGAGAGATAGCATCAATTCGCCCTTCTCATTGAGAGAAAACAACCGAATGGTTTCATCACGAGCGGCATAGATGATAACATCCTCAGAAGGGTGTGTCAATTGAATTTCCCTGACAGCACAATCAAGCTGAGCCTTGTGCTGAGAAAACCAGTCCATCCCAAGAATAAGATCAATATCAGAGTCACCAAGGACAATTGGTTTAGACAGGAATTTCTAGTCGCCCATCTTGATAGAAACATTCGGAACCCTCAAACGAGAACTCATGTGCTTGCCCGGGGAAACAATTGCTAGAGTTTTATCCAAATATTCCGAAGAGAAATCATGCTTGGTAAAGAACGGTGTTGACATGAAACAATGCGATGCACCAGTATCAAATAAGACTTTTGCGGGAATATCATTAATGGAAGATTACCCATGATCACATCGAAGAATCCTCTGCTTGAGCTGCATTCATCATATTCACTTTTGCATACTTTGGATTATGCTTGACCCTTTGCATTGCTTGAAGACCTCACAGGGGAGGAGGAGGAAGGCGCCTTTGGTTATGGCATTTGTTAGCATAGTGACCTTCTGCTGGCACTTGTTGCAGTCACCTCCGAGAGCGGACGGTGATAAGGAGCATTTGACCTTGGAGCTTGAGGTGAGACTTGTTACAGTAGCTTGGGTTGGGTGGGTGGGAAGATCCACGACCACCGAGTTCTTCTCACGATAAGGCCGACGGAACGGAGGAGGAGGAAGGTAAAACTTTTGCTGCTTTGTCGCCACTTGAGAGGAGGAAGAAGAGTGAATCGCATCCCCGATTCTCTTCTTTGAAGCCTCACACTTGAGCTGAGCACCTTCTAGCTTGAGTGCCATATTATAGAATTGATCAAACCGAGTAGGCTCATAAAGAACAAGAGATAACTGCAGATCCTCTCAAGGCCACCTCGAGGCGATAGATCATACTTTTCTCATCGAGAGCGTCTTGTTTAGCGAATCGAGCAAGTTTACAAAGCTGTATGTTGTATTAGTACATCGACATGTTCCCTTGCTTGAGATTGCGAAACTCCTCACGCTTGCTCTCAACAACTTTGGAAGGAATGTGGTGAGCTTTAAAGTCCCGATGTAAATCAGTCCAAGTAATCACTCGACCACCTCTAGAATCCTTGTATTCTTGGAACCAATCATTTGCCTCGATCCTTGAGCTGAAAAGACGCGAACTTGACGTAGTCCTCGTGTCCGACATTGCTGCATTCAAAATGCTTGTTGATATCCACGAGCCAATCGTCGGCATCTGTGGCCTCGCACGAAGTGAAAGACTTTGGCTGGTTGGCAAGGAACTGGTTGAGTGTAGGAAGCGTGGTGATGATAGAACTGCCCTTGACCTTGATTGCCTTGGCCTTGGTTACGCTCTTGCATCAGCTGAATCAACAACTGAGCGTTGGCGTTAGTGGTTGCCATCAAAGTTTGCCATGCCTCCGGAGGCGGAGGTGGAGGTGGAGGGTTCGCCTGACTCCCTTCACTGCGTTCCGGATTCTGACGCGTTGGCGGAGCCATCCTGAAGAGGGTGACATCCGTTAGCATCTTGATGAGCAGATAGACAAGTTGAATCAACGGATAGAAATTGCAACATATAGTCTTCACAATAAACATTGAACAAGGATGAGCGAATGAATTCCAAAGTAAACATCACGTCCATTAAGGTGAGAAGCCACTTGATAAGAGATTGATGAATGAAAAAATAAAAACAAGGTATGAATGGAACAAATAAGTGGTAAGGATTACCCAATCACAAACCAAATATCTGCGGAAGAAATACTAGAGCTACTTGAATCCCACCTATAAACTCCCGAAACTTTCCGGTTATGCAATCAGGTGTTGGGGATACAGGGGAGCAATATATATCTCACCCAAGCTAACAATCCCTACATCCAGCTGTATCCATCCTTCAACACATAACCAAGAAACCTTCGAAATCGTGTACCTCAACCTTGAAAAGCATCCGTTATACGAGTCATGGCAATACTCCGTACTCACCACGAAGATTGGGTTAGCGGGGTTATCTCACCAACCGATCGCATAAAAGAGATTTTCGATGTCGGCGTCTAAACTCGGGTATTCGAATCGCAACGATAAAATTATGACGACAACACCTCGGAGCTCAACTCCCCGGGACACTGCCACAACCCCTAAATGTCAGGAGGCAACCAAGACAATGTTGTCATCATAAGAATATCGGAACGATCCCAAGATACCCGCGTGATCCTAAAAAAAAATTTAGTGAAATTTGAGAAGAGAAGAGTCAAAACTCTACGTCAGGATACCTCACCAGAAGGTCAAAGGGACTGGGGAGTAAAAAGAATTCCTAACTCTCCGATATATATAATCCTAAATGACTCAAAACATTTTTCTAGACACAACTCGCCACTAAAAGCGATCAGCGTTGGGGCTCCTAAGGTCGGGATGGCTCTGATACCAACTTGTAACGCCCTCGATGCGGTTATAGCTCCCACGTGTCGAAGCACGACTTAGAGGCATAACCGCATTGAAAGCAATGTCGCAAGTGAGGTCATCTTCGCACAATCCATGTATTACATAAGGGAAAAGGTACATAGTTGGCTTACAGTCGCCACTTCACACAAATACATGAATAAAGCATTACATCATCCAGATACAATCAAGGTCCGACTACGGAACCAAAATAAAAGAAGAACAACCCCACATGCGCACAGATCCCCGATCGCTCTAAGCTGGCTCCACTACTAATCGTCAGGAAAGGAAACATAGTATCGACCAAGGGCCTCATCATATTCCCACTTCAGCTCGATTGGCGCCATCTGCATTTGGCATCACCGTACCGCATCTGCTTTTGGTAGAATCTGTGAGCCACAGGGACTCAACAATCTCACACCCGCGAGATCAAGACTATTTAAGCAAGGGAAGGCTGGTGTCAAAAGAAGGAGCTGCTGCAAGTTTAACTAGCATATATGGTGGCTACTTCAAAAAGAGAGCGAGAAGAGAAGCAAGGCGCGGTCGTGAAGCTATTAGCGATCAAGAAGTGATCCCGACTACTTACGTCAAGCATAACTCCAACATCGTGTTCACTTCCGGACTCCACGAGAAGAGACCATCACGGTTACATACACGGTTGATGTATTTTAATTAAGGTCAACTTCGGTTTTCTACAACCGGACATTAACAAATTCCCATCTGCCTCATAACTTGGGCACGGCTTTGAAAGATAAAACCTGCAGGGTGTCCCAACAGCCCATCACAAGCTCTCACGGTCATCGAAGGAATAAACCTTCACCCAAGACACACCGATCAGACTCGGTATCCCGGTACATCAAGACATTTCGACAATGGTAAAACTAAACCAGCAAGACCACCCGACTGTGCCGACAAATCCCGATAGGAGCTGCACATATCTCGTTCTAAGGGCACAACGGATGGGTCAGCCTACGAGTAAAACCAGCCCTCGAGTTGCCTCGAGGTGGCCCCGCAGTCTGCCCGGTTCGGACCAACACTCGAAGGAGCACTGGCCCGGGGGGGCTAAAATAAAGATGACCCTCGGGCTCGCGAAAACCCAAGGGAAAAAGGGGTGTAGGTGGCAAATGGTAAAACCAAGGTTGGGCCTTGCTGGAGGAGTTTTATTCAAAGTGAACTGTCTAGGGGGTCCCATAATCACCCGACCGTGTAAGGAACGCAAAATCAAGGAACATAACACCGGTATGACGGAAACTAGGGTGGCAAGAGTGGAACAAAACACCGGGCATAAGGCCGAGCCTTCCACCCTTTACCAAGTATATAGATGCATTAATTAAAACAATAGATATTGTGATATCCCAAAATAATCATGTTCCAACAAGGAACAAACTTCATCTTCACCTGCAACTAGCAACGCTATAAGAGGGGCTGAGCAAAGCGGTAACATAGCCAAACAACGGTTTGCTAGGACATGGGTGGTTAGGGGTTGACATGGCAATATGGGTGGCATGATGTAGCAAGTGGTAGGTATCGCAGCATTGGCATAGCAAAAGAGCGAGCATCTAGCAAGCAAAGATAGAAGTGATATCGAAGGTATGGTCATCTTGCCTGTAAGGTTCTCAGAGTTGTCGAAGGCTGGATCCTCGTAGGCGTTCTCAACAGGCTCCTCGTTCACGTACTCGTCTCCCGGCTCTACCCAAAGCAAGAACACAATCAAACAAGGAACATATGCACAAGCAATATGATGCAATACATGACATGCTATGCGGGATGTGGTATGCAATGCATATGTATGCTCCGGAAGGAAAATGATGAACCGGGCATCAACTTGGCAAACCAAGTATGCCACTGGAAAGATGAGATGATTTCGGTTGAAATCGATATAAAGATCACCGGAAACGGATGCACGGTTTGCAAATGACAAGCAAAACAAGAATGACGCAAATCTGCGTTTAACAGCCCGATGCTACTTAGCACGCAACACAAAACTATGCTACAGCACCCCAACATAAAAACAAAGCATATGGCAACGAACTACAGGAGATGCTTAACAATAGAGGAGCACTGAGCTACGGCTAAATCACATCATAACATGTTCAAACAAGCATGGAGAAAGTGCTCAAAATATCAGGTTCACAGACTTAGTGAAAATACTAACATGGCAGGAATTAACATCAGGAAGGCATGTTTAGAGCAAGCAAACAACATGCTACAGGAACTTAAAATAGCAAAGCAAGGCATGACATGATTCTACTCAAAGCATATTTCAATAGTCCCTTACTGACCATAAGCCAAAAAGGACCTTAAGAAATGATGGCACCCATGTAAACATTGCAAGTTTTATAACAGATTTCAGACTTAGTGAAATATCAGGACATGGCAAAAACAGATTCAACATGGCATGTTCGTGAGCTCGATGCACTCACTACAGAGCACCTCATGATAAACTAAGCATACACCCATCAAGAAGACATGGCATAGGAGCTATACATGGCAAGAACAACATCATAGCATACACGGATCAACTACACCGACCTCGTGAAAATTGAATCTAATGCAAACAGTCTGCCAGGAAACAATTTCAAGCAAAAGTAGAGCACGAAAATGACATGCTAGACTACTCCATAAATGCCAACAAGGACATGGATGGATAGAGCACAACCATATTCTCAAAACACCCTTACTGATCATGCTCAAAAAGGGTATGGATCTCTCTGAAACAACCTAAACATATGGCATAAAATTAACAGCAGGACAAAACTTAGTGAAATCACTAAGTCCCTGAAATCAGGAACATCTTCATCCCTACTTTGCATGCTTGTTCTAGTCACCACATAGCTCACAAAAAAACATGGAAAATACCCCTGGAAAGATGGCATGGCAATGTTCAACTCTCATGTAGGACTCAAATTCATAGGGTGCACACATAATTCATGGCAAAAATGACAAAATAGCTCGAACTGATAAAATTCTGAAACTAACGATCTGAAGCTATCTTCCAACAGCATTTCGGGCACCAAGATGAGCTCAAATGCAAATGATGCAATGGAATGAAATGATGTACTCTTCGGGATGAACATTTTGACATATTATACGCCCAAAACGGAGCCACGGTTGCGGAGATGTGATGCTATGAAAAATGCCCGAAATTATGACAGTTTAGGGACTTAGACGAAATTTCGGGGGGAAGAAGTTGACCTAGTCGATCCAGATCTGGATCGGGAACGGGCGCGGCGTCGCCGGAGTTCGTCGCCGGCGTGGGAGAGGACGACGGCGGGGTCCGGCGGGGTTGGGGCCGACGGAGGAGGAGGTCGCCGGCGGCGGCGCATTTGGGCGGGCGGTGCGGCGGCAAGGCTGTGGGCGGCAGCGGCGCATGGCAGGCAAGGCGGCGCGGAGGCGGGCGGCGGGCGGGCGGCGGGCGGCGGCCGGAGGGATGCGGCGGCGGCGGCGGTGTGAGGCGGATGGCGGCGGGTGTGGCGGCCGGTGCGGCTGGCTGGCGCGGGCATGCGGGGGCGAGGCGGTGGCGGGCGGGACGACGCATGGCGGCGACCGCGGCCCGTGAGTGGCCGGGCGCGGCGGCGGACGGACGCGTCCGCTCCGTTCGGACGTGTCCGGGCGCGAGAGGAAAATTTTAGGGTTTGCCGTGAATTGGGGAGGGTCTATATATAGGCATAGAGGGAGCTAGGAGTGTCCAAATGAGGTGTAGTTTTACCACACGATCGTGATCGAACGACCGAGGGCATGGAGGGAGTTAGATGGGTTATTGGGCTGTTTTGGAGGGTTGTTGGGCTGCAACTCAAAAGAGGCCTTTTGCGAGGTGCGGTTAACCGTTGGAGTACCAAACGAACTCCAAATGACCCGAAACTTGACAGGTGGTCTACCGGTGCTATACCAAGGCCACTTGGCAAGGCTCGGTCCATTCCGAGAATGTTCAACACCCGCACACGGTAAAAGGACAAGAGGGGACGCCGGGGAACATAGGAGTGTCGGATTGCAAAACGGACAACGGGGAATATGCTCGGAATCAAGAGACGAACACGTATGCAAATGAGATGCACATGACGACATGATATGAGATGCATGACATGAACAAAATGCAAAACGAAAACAAAACCCAACCACGAAGGGAAAATCATATCACATATCCGAAAATGGCAAGAGTTGGAGTTACAAATATGGAAAGATACATCCGGGGTGTTACAAAGATCTCGTTAGCGCAGCGTGTTAAGTATCCATGAACGCCGAGCAGGCCAGGCCCACCTGTCTCCTAGGTGGTCTCAACCTGCCTGTTGCTCCGCCCTAAAGTAACGATCGGGGCCGTCGGGAACCCAGGCCCACCTCTACCGGATGGAGCCACTGTCCTTCGGCCCCTCATCGTAATCACTTGCGGGTACTCAATGAGTGACCCGACTTTAGTCACCATCTGTATAGTATGTATGTATGTATAGTATATACCGTGATCACCTCCCGAGTGATCACGGCCCAATAGTATAGCAAGGCGATCGACAAGAATGTAGGGCCAATGATGATAAACTAGCATCCTATACTAAGCATTTAGGATTGCGGGTAAGGTATCAATGATTGTAGCAACAATGACGGGCTATGCAGCAGAATAGGATTAACTAAAGCGGTAACATGCTACACTACTCTAATGCAAGCAAGATATAGGAGAATAGGCGATATATGGTGATCAAGGGGGCTTGCACTGGTTGCTCTGGCAAGAGAGAGGGTCGTCGACTCCGTAGTCGAATCGGGGGTCGCCGCGATCTCGAGGTCTAGGAAAGAAGTAACGGAGGGGAAACACAATAAATAACAGAGCAATCAAATGTAATACAAAGCAAGACGCTGCAATCGTTGTGCTAGGGGTGACCTAACGTGAGGGATAGGCGATACGGTGGAGGGGAACATCAGGAAAGTATTCCGGTGTTTAGCGTTCTGACGACGGACCGGAGGGGAAAGTCGTGTGTTTGCTATGCTAGGGAGGTGTAGCGAGCGAGCGGGCTGCGATCCGGATTAAATCTCGTCGTTCGAGCAACTTTCATGTATAAAGTTTTTCCATCCGAGCTACGGTTTATTTTATATTAATTTTAAAAGATTTAATTCATTTTAGGATTTATTTAATTATTTAAATTCAACATTATCGAGCGATTGCATCTTGACGTCATCATGACGTCGAAGATGACGTCGGCAGCCAACGGGACGTTGACGGGTCAAACGGACGTGTGGGTCCCATTGGTCATTATCGTTTAGCCTAATCGGTGTTTAACTAATCTAACTCTTGTTTAATTAAACTAATTAGTTAATTAGGTTGATCTAATAATGATTAATTAACTTAATTAATTCTTTAATTAATTAATTAATATTTTAATTATTTTAATTATTTATTTATCTATTTATTTTAATCTCTTTTTTTAATTTTCGTTCAGGCGTGGGCCCCTTTGTCATTAGCACTGAGGCCTACTTGGGCATCTTGATTCTGGCGCTGGCGCTGGCGTTGGTCGCCCGCCAGTCGACGGGAAGGAACGGGCGGCCTCGGCGCGGCAAGCAAGCGGCAATGGCGCCGGCGCCAGAGGCGAGTCTGCAACATCGGCCGGCCAGGGGCGCGCCCGCAGGGAGGCGAGCGAGGTGAGGGCGCGACGAGCGCCAGGGCAGGGCGGTGGTGGTGGTGCGCTGCGAGCGCAACAAGGGAGGCTGTCGCGGGGTTGTGTAGAGCGCCCGGCGGCGACAGCCATGGCGTGGGCGAGGGCGCGGCAGTCGGCGTCTGTGAGTGTGTCGACATGCGCGGCGGACTAGGGACGCGTGTGCGAGGGAGACGGAGAGGAGAGGGGAGTTTCGCTCACCCCCGATGCAGGGGTTCACCGGCGAGGCTCGACGGAGTCCGTCGAGGAGGAGGTCGGGGAGGCGAGCGTCGACGTCAGGCGGCGGGGCGTCGATCCAGCGGCGACGTGGTAGGGCGTCCATCCAGCGGCGGCGAGGTGGCGGGGCGATGGCGGTGGCGGCGATTTCTCGGCGCGGGCACGCCCGGCGAGGTGGGCCCGACGCGGCAAGGGGTCGCGCGAGGGCTTGGCGCAGGAGAGCGAGAGGGATGGGGTCTCGGTCGGGAGGAGTGGGGTGGGGGTCGCGCGGGAGGAGTGGGGGATCGTGAGGGGCGACGAGGATGATCCCGATCCAGATCGGGAGAGAGGAGGGAAGGCGACGTGGGGAGAGTGGGGTGGATGAGGTTAGGGTTTGGGTGTCGTGGGGGGTAATGGAGGAGTCGGGGTGGGCTGCCGATTTGGGGCGGCTTGTCTAGCGGTGGGCCAACGGCCCAATGGTGGGGGTGTCTTTCTTCTCTTTTACTTTTCTCGTTAATTTTCCTTTTATTTATTTCTTTTCTGTTTTCACTTATCTCTTAAGTTTATTTAGTTTTATTAATTCTGCAATAGATCCTAAATTGGTAGATCTAATTATACCACAACCACATTAAATTGGGAACTTTAAATAAATTAGTTTTCATTTGTTTTAATATTTCCAAACCGTTTAAATAATTGTTTTTGCTACTGTTTAATTCATTTCAAAGTATTCTAACATTTTATAAAAGTGTGATTTCTCCACCATAAATACCTATGTATTATTTGACACAACTCAAACATTTTAGTTTTAATGTTTGAAAACTTTTACCGTTTGGTCTATTTTGAATTTGACGTTTGAACCGGTTTTGAACTAACGAAAGATTAGCAACAGTAACCTAGGTGACGTGGCATCGTTAACGTGGGATTACTGTAGCCTAAATATCCGGGCGTCACAATTCTCCTCCACTACAAGAAATCTCGTCCCGAGATTTAGGAGGGAAGCAAGGGGGGAGGGATTGGGTTACGAAAAATCTAACGGATCTTCTTGGTCTTGGTTGCTCTTCTCGAAGAGATCGGTCCATTATGTTGATGTCTTCATTTCTATGTTTTAGGTCATCTTGATGAAGTTGTCTTCCTTCCTTCAGGATCTTCACTGTACTTACGAAAGGATAAGAAGGGAACTCCGGGAGAACGGACCCTTGCAAGGTTGACTATCTAGTAGATAACATCGGGTAAGGTGGCAGGAAGTAACTCTCGAATTGAACCCTTAGAAAATATCGAGGGCAAATTAAGAAGGTGTCATGAGAAGTTTCTAGCGGCGGCAATCGTTCGATTGCTCAAGCAGGCGTGAAAGGGGTTCAAGCAACGGGAATAAGTATTGTGTCTGATAACAGACTTGAAGTTGACTCGTGAATTACATACGAGGCCATGAACGAGGAATAACTTTGACAATAAGGTGTACAGGAGAGTCAGGTTTTGACCCAGTGGACCTGTGGGTTATGGGCCCACCATGCGGGTTGAAAGTAGGAAGGGTGGTGACATCTTGCACGGTCACAATAGTAAGGCGTGTCAGAGGGTAGCCTATCAGTTATGTCGGCAACAACATCGATACCAAGGGCGAGGGACGAAGAGAACCATTTTCCTACTCGTTGAACGAGGCGGGCCAATAGGCAAGGTTCTCGTCCATCGGTGGCTACCGGAATGTCATCAACAATAGTAACAGGGTCTTACTGGACAGAGCGGTACCTCGAGGTGTTTACATAAGGTGAGAATATTCTCGCTTAGGTCATGTAGATCACAAGAAAGGTTAAACCAAACAATGGAAAGGAAAATATGATTATCAGATTAAACAGAACAATGGAAAGGAAAATGTGTTAAAACACATATTCCAGGGGTATTTCCTTCCCAAGGACAAACAGAGCATGATATCCATGACAGGATATAACATAGAAAACCATTTAGGTTAGGAGAGAGGAAGTTCATGACATTACCCATACAACGGTGTTTGGATAATTGAGCAAGAAACATTTAGCATTGGGCTTCAAATGTTCCTGTTGAAAATCGGAGTACCATAGACATGCTTTGAGATAGCATTGACATGGTCTTCAAGCAAAGGTCGGACTTTGGATACAGGAAGGATCCATCAGGAACATCTTGTAGAATAAGCCTTACAATTTCCTCATGGAAGAATGGATAACCTTACTAATAAGGAATCTATAACGGCCGGTCATCCGGCCAGGTGTGCTGGGTATGTCATCACCTTACCGGGTCATAAAAGACCAGTGTTATAACTCTTGGAAAAATGTCCCAACCATCATATCTGACCGAGATTCAGATCCGGTTGGTGTTATGATACCCCAAACTCAGGATGCCTGAGAAGAAAGGTGCAACACAAATTGACAGGAAGACACTGTAAGATCCTCGGGAAATGAACTATGAAGTGATTTCCGTTAACAAGAGCTCATCATTAACCCAAGGAGAGGACAAGGGGGTGGCTGATGAACTCAGCGACAATTCATCAAAATTTTCCAAAGGATGGATTTCCACAATTATGTGAACAAGGAGATAACATTTGTCAGATCAAAATGATATATTGTTGTATGCCTGAGGAAAACATACACAATTTAACAATGGTTGAAAGGTGCACCCGAAATATGGGCTGGGTTGCACGGCCAACATTGGAATGGTGATTCAATAATCAATAGCCTAAGAATGAACGGCCGACCATTCACTTCAAGGCAATAGGGTCGCTAGAAGTTTAGAATTTACACATCACAGACCATTTGTCGGTATTCCGGTTAGAAACAACACGGGGACCAAGAAGAATGGTGATGGTAATAAGTATCACTTGTATCAAGAATTCTTAGGGGTGGTGAATTTCTCGCAACATTCTTGACATAAAATACGATAGTGCTCCATGGTAGGACATAAGCTGGATAGCAAGGAGCTCCATAACATGAACAAGTATGTGTTGGAGGGAAGGCAATAATGTTGTCGATGATAACACAAACCATCGAGGGCAAGAATAGTATTCCTCACCATGAACTCATTTGGTATCCTGGAAGAGCTCATAAGGTTGATGATGATCACGACACACTTTGTCGAGAGATTTCAGATGTAATCGATCTACAAAAGACAAGTGCTTTAACTTGTGCGAGAAATGGAATCAAGGAGAATATGTGGTGGGGCCACGATTGCAAATGATCAATACATAGATACCAGATGATTGCATATCAAGGAAATAGTTATTATTACAAGAAGCTTCTATGGTAGGATCTACATCGTGTCCATGGGCATGAACACAAAGTTCAAGGTCGACTCCACTTTTCCAATGCATAACCTTTCATTCACTTCTCGCGTTCGATGAAGTTGCAGTGTTGAAATTTTATCCGGCGAAACATCAGAAGAGTATGGCTCGTGAAAACTTTCGAGTTCACACATATTAAGGAAGGCATAGGTTCAAGCCATCGAGGCTTCTTAGAACATATACCACGAACTTTAGGAGTAATTAATACAAACTCGATAGTAGAGCAAGTTCAAAAGTAGATGATACAATTTACCAAAGGCATTATATATCCATGGAAAGGTTCTCAAGGTTATTCAATATGAAGGACACTGTCGGATAGAATCCAACAAAGGAACCGATGGTCCACAAGGAATCTGATGTGAGCATCGATACTCAATCAGAAGAGGAAAGAATGCAGATGCAACAGGTTATGGAATCATCTGAATAATTCCAAGCTTAAATGCAAAGGAATTATGATTTTCAAATCATGGGAATAGAAGTAATGTTCTGATTACGGATGGATAAGTTGAATAGCCTTAGGGGTACTATCGATGACATTTGGATTGGTTGATAACCAGCTCATGTTTAAAATGACGTCTGAGCCGGGAGGATGAATTCTAGGATCTGATTGAGGATGGCGAGCATTCACAACATTTTGAATCAACGGACTCAAAATGATAATGACAAGGGATGCCAATAAGATTATAGACTTATGGATTAACCATAATGCAAGCAAGTAAGAATTTCAAGAGCAATAGGCTACACAGGATTTTCGGAGGATTGAATAGTATTTGAAGACTTTTGCGAAACACGTAAACAACTGGGGATGGGCGGATATTCGATAAGTGCGAGGAATTATCCGTAGGGGTATTCGGGTGGCTTAGAACTGCAAGGCAGTAGGCACAAAGAATTCTCGGAATATCGAAGAGTATTTCAGGACATCTTGTAATGACAAGAGCAACTGGGGATGAAGGTAATAATAACAGCTGCAAGCGATTATCCATAAGGGTTCTGGTGGAAGAGGAATTGCAAACGCGATGAACACGAAGTTCTCGAGTTAACAATGGAGAGTATCTTTAGGGTCTTCGCGCGGCCGACGATCATCGATAATAAGGAGCTCTCCGGTGAAAGTGATAACGAGATCCTAATGTTAGATTTAGCAAAATTCATTTAACCCGAATAGAAGAGAGATCGAGTCCGAGTATAGACAAGGAGTAAAGATTCTAATACCACCCAATGGCGGCGTGGGCCCATGGGCCACACAGCCATGTTAGTAAAAGTTTTGTAAAGTCTAGACTCGACTTGCCAAGGAGTTGGAAGGATTCTACAGCGATCGGCTCGATACCAACTTCAGGCGCCCGATTCAATCGTACACTAATCATGCACGCAAAGCGTGTGCGATCAAGATCGAGGACTCACGGGAAGATATCACAACACAACTCTAAAACATAAATAAGTCATACAAGCATCATAATACAAGCCGGGGCCTCGAGGGCTCGAATACAAGTGCTCGATCATAGGCGAGTCGTGGAAGCAACAATATCTCGAGCACGGACATAAGTTAAACAAGTTTGCCTTAAGAAGGCTAGCACAAACCGGGATCAGATCGAAGAGGCGCATGCCTCCCGCTCGATCCTCCTAAACTACTCCCGGTCGTCATCAACACTTGCGTAGTAGTAGGCACCTCCATGTAGTAGTCGTCATCGACGGTGGCGTCGCTCTGGCTCCAAACATCTGGTTGCGACAACCGTAAAGAAGGGAAAGGGGAAAAGGGGAGAAAGCAACCGTGAGTACTCATCCAAAGTACTCGCAAGCAAGGAACTACACTACATATGCATGGGTATATGTGTAAGGAGGCCATATCGGTGGGTGAATCTGCGAGAATGCCGAATGAGAGGGGATAGCTAATCACGTCGAAGACTACGCTCGGCAGCCTCCGTCTTCTGACATGTAGAAGAGAGTAGATGAAGTCCTCCAAGTAGTATTGCCAAGTAGCATCTCCAAGAAGCATCTCCAAGTAGCATCTCCAAGAGCATCGCATAGCATAATCCTACCCGCGATCCTCTCCTCGTTGCCTGTTAGAGAGCGATCACCGGGTTGTCTGTGGAACTTGGAAGGGTGTGTTTATTAAGTATCCGGTTCTAGTTGTCATAAGGTCAAGGTACAACTCCGGGTCGTCCTTTACCGAGGGACACGGCTATTGAATAGATTAACTTCCGCAGGGTGCACCACATAACCCAACACGCTTGATCCCATTTGGCGGACACACTTTCTGGGTCATGCCCGGCCTCGGAAGATCAACACGCCGCAGCCCCACCTAGGCACAACAGAGCGGTCAAGACGCCGGTCTAAACCTAAGCGCCACAGTGCGGTCCCATCGCCCTTAGCACACCTGCACGTTATAACGCCGGAAGCGTAACTAGCCCCTAATACAAGCGCGAGCTTACGTTCCAATCCGGCGCGCCTTCGATTCTTGGCGTCAAGAAGGCTTCGGTGATACCACGGCGTCGGGATACCCATAACTACTCCCGTAGATGGTTAGTGCGTATAGACCAAATGGCGGACTCGGATCAAATACCAAGATCTCGTTAAGCGTGTTAAGTATCCGCGAACGCCGAACAGGCCAGCCCACTGTCTCCTAGGTGGTCTCAACCTGCCTGCCGCTCCGCCGCCAAAGTAATAGTCGGGGCCGTCGGGAACCCAGGCCCACCTCTACGGGATGGAGCCACTGTCCTTTCGGCCCCTCATCGTAATCACTTGCGGGTACTCAATGAGTGACCCGACTTTAGTCACCATCTCAGTATAGTATGTATGTATGTATAGTATATACCGTGATCACCTCCCGAGTGATCACGGCCCAATAGTATAGCAAGGCATCGACAAGAATGTAGGGCCAATGATGATAAACTAGCATCCTATACTAAGCATTTAGGATTTGGGTAAGGTATCAATGATTGTAGCAACAATGACAAAGGCTATGTGAGAATAGGATTAACGAAAGCGGTAACATGCTACACTACTCTAAAAGCAGTATAGAGGAGAATAGGCGATATCTGGTGATCAAGGGGGCTTGCCTGGTTGCTCTGGCAAGAGAGAGGGTCGTCAACTCCGTAGTCGAATCGGGGGTCGCGGCAGTCTCGAGGTCTAGGAAAGAAGTAACGGAGGGAAACACAATAAATAATGAGCAATCAAATGTAATACAAAGCAAGGCGCGGCAATCGTTGTGCTAGGGGTGACCTAACGAGGGATAAGCGATACGGTGAGGGGGAACATCAGGAAAGTATTCCGGTGTTTCGCGTTCGACTGAGCGGACGGAGGGGAAAGTCGTGTGTTTGCTATGCTAGGGAGGTGTAGCGCATTTAGCGGGCTGCGATCCGGATTCGTCTCGTCGTTCTGAGCAACTTTCATGTATAAAGTTTTTCCATCTGAGCTACGGTTTATTTTATATTAATTTTAAAAGATTTAATTCATTTTTAGGATTTATTTAATTATTTAAATTCAACATTATCCAGAACAGTGCATGCTGACGTCATCATGACGTCAGCAGCCAACATGACGTTGACTGGGTCAAACTGACGTGTGGGTCCCACTGGTCATTGACTGTTTAGCCTAATCAGTGTTTAACTAATCTAACTACTGTTTAATTAAACTAATTAGTTAATTAGGTTGATCTAATAATGATTAATTAACTTAATTAATTCTTTAATTAATTAATTAATATTTTAATTATTTTAATTATTTATTTATCTATTTATTTTAATCTTTTTTTTAATTTTCGTTCTAGGCGTGGGCCCCCTTTGTCATTGGCACCAGGGCCTACTTGGGCATCTTGATTCTGGCGCTGGCGCTGGCGTTGGTCGCCCGCCAGTCGACGGGAAGGAACAGGCGGCCTTGGCGCGACCGCAAGCTGGCGGCGCGGCGCCAGAGGCGAGGCGCAACATCGGCCGACGGGCGCGCCCCGTAGGAGGCGAGTGAGGTGGGCGCGACAGCGCCACGGGCGGGTAGTGAGTGGTAGCATGCGAGGAGCCGCAACAAGGAGGCTGTCTTGAGGGGTTGTGTAGGAGGCGCCCGGCGGCAGCAGCCATGGGCGGGCGAGGGCGGCGGTCGGCGTCTTGTGAGTGTGTCGTCGGCGCGGCGGACTAGGGACGCGTGTGCGAGGGAGACGGAGAGAGAGGAGTTTCACCCCGTCACGAGGTTCATCGGCGAGCTCGACGGAGTCCGTCGAGGAGGAGGTCGAGGCGGCGTCGACGTCGGCGGCGGGCGTCGATCCAGCGGCGCGTGGTAGGCGTCCATCCAGCGGGGGCGGCGGTGGCGGGCGATGGCGGTGGCGGCGATTCCTCGGCATGCACGCCGGCGAGTGGGGCCCAACGCGGCAAGGGGTCAGTAGCGAGGGCTTAAGGCGAGGAGAACGAGAGGGATGGGGTCTCGGTCGGGAGGAGTGGGGTGGGGGTGTGCGGGAGGAGTGGGGGATCGTGCGGGCGCGACGGGATGATCTGATCCGGATCGGAGAGAGGAGGGAGGCGGCGTGGGGAGAGTGGGGTGGATGAGGTTAGGGTTTGGGTGTCGTGGGGGTAATGGAGGAGTCGGGTGGGCTGCCGATTTGGGGCAGCTTGTCTAGCAGTGGGCCAACAGGCCCAATGGTGGGGGTGTCTTTCTTCTCTTTTACTTTTCTCATTAATTTTCCTTTTATTTATTTCTTTTCTGTTTTCACTTATCTCTTAAGTTTATTTAGTTTTATTAATTACTGCAATAGATCCTAAATTGGTAGATCTAATTATACCACAACCACATTAAATTGGGAACTTTAAATAAATTAGTTTTCATTTGTTTTAATATTTCCAAACCGTTTAAATAATTGTTTTTTACATCGTTTAATTCATTTCAAAGTATTCTAACATTTTATAAAAGTGTGATTTCTCCACCATAAATACCTATGTATTATTTGACACAACTCAAACATTTTAGTTTTAATGTTTGAAAACTTTTACCGTTTGGTCTATTTTGAATTTGACGTTTGAACCGGTTTTGAACTAACGAAAGATTAGCAACAGTAACCTAGGTGACGTGGCATCGTTAACGTGGGATTACTGTAGCCTAAATATCCGGGCGTCACACTTTGTTCTGTGACTCAAGGACCAAACCCATTTATAACAAAATCCAGAAGAACCCTTCTTGGAAATTGATGTCAAAGGGGAAGAGAGAGATCTCATCAAAGCTTGATCATCTCTATAGGGGGAGAGAATACTCAGGGAGAGAGAGACCCCAGATGCTCGGTGTTCAAGAGGAGAGAAGTCACATGTATTTAAGAGGGGAAAGACATGTTCATATTTGATTGTTTGCATTAGCTCTGTTTCTTTTCTTTGCTCTGATTTTCTGTTCCCTATCTTCTCCCAGTATCCCATGCTAGATTCAAGGGGAGCAAGACATCTAAGGGAAGGAAATCCTTGAATTCTTTGCACATCCTTACCTTTGGGGACATGTCTATATCCAATGGGGTACTCAGTACTCACTCTCTACATGTCATCCCAGTCTTGGTACTCTTGTGTTTTCTTTTGTTTGCTTTGGCTAGTAGGTGTATCTGTGTTATCTAACCTTGTTTACGCAGGTTCATTCCTTCCTAAGCCAACTCAAGACCACAAGGTAAGTATATGCATCACAGACATGTGTATGAGGATTTCTTGCTGATGTACATACTGTTTGCAAGAACTCATGAGCATGAAGGTACATTTCCTATAATTCACATCATTTGCTCTGATGCATACAGCCAAGATACATGTAACACATTGCTTACTCTGTCATGCTTATGCATTCACATCCTCCTATATTCCATATTTACATGATTGCATACATGTAGGGGGAGCCTATGCATGTTACATGTCTTTCCAAAGCTTTACTTGTTATTCTCTATATCTTTATCTAAAGCTTTGATGTATGTTGTCATCAATTACCAAAAAGGGGGAGATTGAAAGCACAAGTGCTCCCTGGGTGATTTTGGTAATTAATGTCAATATATCTCTTGTTGGACTAATACTCTTACCTAGTATGTTTCAGATAAGTTCAACAATGGAGTGGCATGGACTAGAGGATGTGGAACCCCTTCAAGATGCTAAGAACAAAGGATTGGCTCAAGCTCAAAGCACAAGACTCTAAATTTTACTTTTAGTGATCCAAGATCACATTGAGTCCATAGGAAAGTCAATACTATTAAGAGGGGATGAGGTGTTGCTTAATGGCTTGCTTGCTCAAAGTGCTTAGTGATATGCACCAAAGCCCTCAACCACCTTCTCACATCCACATATGTCCCAAACCAAAAGTCAAACTCGGCCCTACCAAAACTTTCTATCCGGCGCCACCGAGTTCAGTTCACATAGCCACTGCCAGAAACCCTAGTCTTTTCGGTCTCACCGATAGGGATCTCGGTCTCACCGAGATGGGATTGTAATCTCTCTGTTTCCCTTCGTAGCATTTTGGTCAAACCGAGATAAGCGATCGGTCCCACCGAGATTGCAATGCAAACTCTCTGTTCCCCTTTAGTAACATTTCGGTCCAACCGAGATGAGCGAATCGGTCCCAGCGAGTTTGCCTGACCAACTCTCTGTGTGTCTATTACCAAAATTGGTCCCACCGAGTTTGTGTAATCGGTCTTACCGAGATTACGTCATGCCCTAACCCTAATGAAATCGGTCCCACCGAGTTGACATGTCGGTCCCACCGAAATTCCTAACGGTCACATTATGAACTAAATCGGTCTGACCGAGTTTCACGATTCGGTCCCACCGAGTTTGGTAAGTTGTGTGTAATGATTAGATTTTGTGTGGAGGCTATATATACCCCTACACCCACTCTTCATTCGTAAAGAGAGTCATCAGAACATGCCTACACTTCCAACATACATTTTCTGAGAGAGAACCACCTACACTTGTGTTGAGGTTAAGATATTACATTCCTACCACATAAATCTTGATCTCTAGCCTTCCCCAAGTTGCTTTCCACTCAATCTTCTTTCCACCAAATCCAAATCCTGTGAGAGAGAGTTGAGTGTTGGGGAGACTATCATTTGAAGCACAAGAGCAAGGAGTTCATCATCAACACACCATTTGTTACTTCTTGGAGAGTGGTGTCTCCTAGATTGGCTAGGTGTCACTTGGGAGCCTCCGTCAAGATTGTGGAGTTGAACCAAGGAGTTTGTAAGGGCAAGCAGATCGCCTACTTCGTGAAGATCTACCCTAGTGAGGCAAGTCCTTCGTGGGCAACGGCCATGGTGGGATAGACAAGGTTGCTTCTTCGTGGACGCTTCGTGGGTGGAGCCCTCCGTGGACTTGCGCAACCGTTCCCCTTTGTGGGTTGAAGTCTCCATCAACGTGGATGTACGATAGCACCATCTATCGGAACCACGGATAAAAAATTCCATGTCTCCAAATTGCATTTCCACACTCCAATCCTATCCCTTTACATTCTTGCAATTTGCGTGCTTTACTTTCCGCTGCCCATATACTCTTTCCATGCTTGCTTGATATGTATTGTGAATGTTAAAACTTGTGCCAAACTCCACTTCAACTTAAAGAGATTAAAAACTGCACCTTTTCTTACTTAGAGTCTATTCACCCCCCCGCCCCCTCTAGACACTCCTTTCACAGGGTGACCCTGGATCAGGGTTGGGCCACCTACGCAGCCGTTCATCAGATCAAGATCGGATACATGGTGACGTTCAAGCTCCTCACTCCCGACACCCTCAAGGTCATCATCTTCGACGACGATGGCATTGAGGTCGTCAACGAGTGCGAGAAGCACGACGAAGCCTTCGCCGCCAAGGAGTAGGGCATGGCCACCTCTTTCGAGCGTACTATTGAGTCTACTTTGAACATGTTTATGGTTTATGCGTTGAACTGTTATGAAGTGTGGTACTGCTTATATCTGAATTATGCTAGTTGATGCTCTGTTTATACTCTGTTTGTGCTTATGATGTGTGTTGCCGAAGTGTGGTGGTAACCGCACCAACTAGCCAAATAGGTTACCACACACCAGGCGTTGCATACAACCAAACACCATGCCTTGGGTTTGTCCACTAACATGCAGGCAACCAAACACCAGGTAGTGTGGTTCTGCCCATGCAGGCAAGAGGCCATGCAGGCAACCAAACAACATGCAGATGGTGCATTTGGGGCTGTATTTGCATAGCCAGGTGGGTTGGAGAAGTGTATGCAATGCGGGTACTATAGCGCACGGCAACCAAACACGCCCATAGTTACTCACCACCAAATGGTGTCAGGCATGTGCACTATATGTGGGTGGAGGATGAAAGTATTTTTCATGCCCCTGTGTCTTGTCCAAAGGCGCATGCTTTTCGTTTCATCATGAGAGAAGTGTGGAATGTTCTTGGTAAGGAGCTTTTCAGATTTATCGGGCCGGACTGGATATTTATTCCGCTTGATCAACTAGGGTCGTCAGAACGCGATTGGGTCTTACTCATGCTTTGGAGAGCTTGATATCTGAGAAATGATATGACCTTCAGAAAGGGGAAAGAGTCTTTATCTGCCTCTGTCACTTTTGTGGGAAATTACTGGAAATCCTTCACTAAAGCAAAAGCATATGCGCAAATTGATTTAAGCATCAAAGGTAATGTGGTGATAGATACCTTGAGGAACGTTGTCCCAGTCGCGAATGGTCATCATGATTGGGAGCCCCCGGATCAAGGCTATATTAAGATAAATGTTGATGCTAGTTTCGTGGAGAGCATGTGATCTGCTGGTGTCAGGATTATTGCCAGGAATCACCTTGGCGAAGTCTTGGTTTCTTCATGGAATTTTATCTAGTCGTGCACATGTGTGGATGAAGCGGAACTTCATGCGGCTCTCGCCGGGTTATATATTGGTATTAGTCTTCACAAACTAGTTATTTTGGAAACTGATTGCGCGTATGTTGCATCTTTCCTGGCAAAAGAATCCATTGACAGGTCTCTTGTTGACCTGAAAAAGGAGGCGATGAGCGTCTCAAAGCTCATTAAGTATTTCAAGATTGTGAAGATTGACAGGCAGGCTAATAGGGTGGCGCATGGGATTGCTACATTTTGTTTTGATAGCAGGTCCTACAGTGTTTTATGTAATAGTGTTTCTCCCTGCGTGGCTAGTTTTGTAATGAACGATTCTAAGAATCTTGATTTATCTAATTAATATATGTGTGGGGTTTAAAAAATATATGTCTTATAGGCGTGCAAGGACATTAGCCTTCTCAAGCACCAACGCGCGGACTGGGGGGCCTTCCGAGAAGACAACCCCCCCGGTGTGTGTGTGTGCAAATTACGTATAACGATCACCCACTTGCTGCTCCCGATTTGAGGAACGAAGCATCCATAACCAACTTTGGATTGCTTGCCAAGCTAACCAATGCTTCACTTCATTCGAATTTCTGTGCATCCTTGTTCAACAAGGAGATTGTCCACATTATGTTTTCTATGAGCTCTTGCTAGTCCACGATATGAGGTCCATACCCCGACATACTCCCTCCGTTCCAAAATAGATGACTCAACTTTGTACTAAAGTTAGTACAAAGTTGAGTCATCTATTTTGGAACGGAGGGAGTAGTTGTTTAGAAAAAAACACAAAAGTTATTGATTGGGGACTTCCCTTAATGCAAGACGGTATCATTCCTCGGTACCAGGTGTCCTACAACATGAACTAGATCTTAGGCGAGGGATGGGGAGGACGAAATGGCACTACAAGATAACAACTCATTTGCTACCTACTACGTTGAATACTTGAATCTTTAAGTTAGGATATTGATATGGGCTTCAAACTATTCCATTTTAGGATTCAAAATAACACTACAAACCGTGTTCAAAGTGAAGTAGATCGTCATAAAAGAATTTTCTATAGTTTCAAACCCTATAAACCGAAAGAAGTCCTACATGAAAAATCGTGATGAATGAAGTCCTACAAAATTCTTATGAAATTACTTAACCAAAAAAGCCCTAAAAATGTCTAAAAAAATGAAAACAACACTATCATAGTATTTATATCTATATACCAATATAGAAAAGCCCAAAGGGCCAGATTCAACTAATCCCATTCATCGAACCATGTCAATCAATCGATCTAGATTGCTCCAAAAACTTACACTCAGTATATTAAGAGTGCAATTACTATCATACCAAATATTAATATCGACGCAAATCATTTTTTTTCTAGAATAAGCACAAACATACATATTACATGTTCATAGAATAAAGGTTCAGAAACCCGTCCACTGGTCTATATTGTTGGCTTAGAGCTTGAGATACAATGACTACTCCCTAGATCTCCACCTAAGCAAATTTTGGAAGAAATATGAGATGTCTCCATGAAACAACCCTGCAAGTTGCCAAGTCTTCCCCTCATCCACAATCCTTCCCAAGACGTCTTGAACGAAATCGGGTGGGGGGGGGGGAGGGGGTTCACTTCCCAACTCAACAACACAAAAGAGTATGTAGGTCTTTCCTTACTTGGGGCGGCGGCCGTAACGAAACACATCCATGTAGAAGACGATCTATCTATAGAGTGGACCATTCCGCGTGTCCCTAGGGAGTCACCATTGGGTGACAAACGACACGTGCAAAGACACGGACTACTAGCAGATGATCGATGGTTTTTGACATCTGAAACAGAGAGGGCACACGTCTTGATGTGGTAATCCACGTCGGGGCATCATGTCGAAAGCCTAACACTGGTTCTTGTAGGCCAACCAACCAAACAACCTACATCATAACGCGCTCGACAGTCCGAGACGATCTTGGCCGCCAAGTCATGCTCTCGACCAAAGAAATGGCTCGCGTAAGCCGATCTGACAGAGAAATCACTGGCCCTCCAAACCCTACGCTAATCACATAATTAACATATAATTAATATTCTATATAATACTCCCTCCATAAAAAAAATTATAAGAACGTTTAGATCACTAAAATATAGTGATCTAAATGCTCTTACATTTCTTTAAAGAGGGAGTATTTTTTAGATATTCTATCTAATATCAAGATGCAATTAATATTCTGCCAAATATCAGTATGCATAGCACGGTGGTATATTTTTCTTTTTTCAGAACACGTCTCCTCGTATATCTTAAAAAAAAAAACACGTCTCCTGGAGACGGAGTACCCTGTCCTGGCACTGGCAGTCCTATCTCCCTCCTCCCGGGCTCCCCCTCGTCTCTCGGGCCCGTCCCCAAACTCGAACATGATGCAGCCGATGCGGCTGCGGCTGCGGCGCCAAGGCCGCGCCTCCGCCCTCCTCTGCCTCTCCGCCGCCATCCTCGCGGCCGCTCTGCTCCCCGGCGCCGCCGTCGCAGACGGCGTCACGCCTTCCGAGGCGCGCCTGCTACGCGACGAGGTACCCCGCTCCTCCCTCAGATCCGCCGCTCGTAGGCGCAGCCCGTCCTAGCTTAGTATAGCTAGTTCCGTGATTCCATTACAGTTCGGCTCCCTGCAGCTTACTGAATGGTGTCGTTTGCTTCAGTTCGATCGCTAGCTGGTTCGGTAATCTGGTGCTAGGCTCCCCGGATCGATCACTTTACTTGGTTTGATTAATTATAAATTGTTAGATTCATGGCTTTTGCCGCACCCCACAGTTTATTCCTGGAAAAATTGTTAGATTCCTGGCTTCCGTCGCACCCACTGTTTGTTCCAGGAGAACGTGTGCTGTAGGAATCGATTTTCAAGAGTTCACTACCTGGGGCGGAGTAAACCACATGAAACCACCACATATGAGAGCTGTTCATGTCTGCTATTTAAGCCTACTAGCAAACGTGCCCGTGCGATGCACCGGGAGAGATAATTGGCGCGTCTTTCAAAATGTCCATCAGCGCGGCATGACAACATTCGAACGGTGCCACCAGGAGGCAGGGAGGTGTCCACCAAAACGTCCATCAGCACAACACGACAACATCCGAATGGTGACACCCCATGCTAGCAGGAGTGCTCACGCCGATGTCTAGCAGAAATGTATATTGACGACGCATATATTAATTGCATGTCCACTGAGACCTTCCCAGAATGTCGTGGCCATTATCAGGTCTTTATCTCCTTTTTTTATTGGCATGTGCAACCACGTATCACAATTGTTGGAGCTAATTTCTTCATTGGGTCTTTTTATTTTTATTGGCATGTGCAGCCACGCATCACAATTTGTGGAGCTAATTTTTCATCTGGTTTTTTTATTGGCAATGTGCAGCCACACATTACAATTTTGGAGTTAATTTCTCCATCAGGTCTTTCTTTCTTTTCTATTCCACCATTGGGTCTTTATTTCTTTTCTTTCATTGGCCTGTGCAGCCACGCATCACAATCTGTGGACTTCATTGTGCATCACAATTTGTGGAGTTCTTTCCTTTTCTTTCATTGGGGTCTTTCTTTCTTTCCTTTTCCTTTGTTCCTAGAATAAATGAGCCACACTTTACCCTCTTATCTAGGTGGCTTGCTGATGTTGAGGTAACTCATCGATGTATATAAATTGGTGAAGTTTTGTGTACAGGAGCGGGGTGGTATTATCTAATTTATAACGAACCAACTCTCTACCACGAGCATTAGCTGGCTCAGGTAGCTGCAGCGGTTAGGATAGGAGGCAAGTTCGAACCCCACCCGCAACGATTTTTTTGCTACTTCCGTGCTGTCCCAGCTACCAACCCGGTCGATGTGAAAACTGCGCGCGGCCCAGGGGCCAGCGGGGATAGATCGACGTGCATGTATATGGCGAAGCGAGCGGACGAAACAAAAATAGAAAATGAAAGCGGACGAAACCAGTATGGCGAACAAATAAATGTAGAAAATTTGGTACCAAACCAAGAATATCACCTCCCTTTGTTAGTATATGTATAGACCACAGCTCAGTTTTGGATTTGGCATTCCCGAGACACACTGGCACATGTTATTAGTTATAAAGATTGTGTCATCAGAGGTACTGTTTGGGACTTGAAGCAATTGTCCCTATACCCTACCCCAATTACAAATTACAAAGGCATTCTTGTGAGCATGTCCGTTGAATTTTACTGGACGGGATCATTTTATGAATTTCACTGGACCACACCATTTTCAGGCCTCAAGTTGCCTCAACTTTCTGGTGCTTTTGAGGTTGCCTTGTTTTGAGAAAAAGACTTCACTTTCTTTTTTCCATGCCTTCTTAAATTTATCTTGTAATGAAGCATTTCCGGGTTTAGGCTCTGAATTTTTTGTGCCTTGTGCGAGGCCCGTTCTGATGATGTTCCCAATGGTAGGAGATTGGGTATAATCCAAGTTATAGCTCATTTTTTACGAGTTGCAGCTTAGGCCAGTTCAGTTATCTGGTTTATCCAGGATTCCAAGTATATGTCTTACTCTTGTACTCAACCAAGATAACATCGCGTATTAACTTGTTAATCGATCATGTTTGTAACAGTATCTTACCTTGGCCGGCAGTAGTGGCAATAACTCGAGTGGCCGGCAGTAGTGGCAATAACTCGAGTCTCTAAATGGCACTAGTAAATGTCTACGTGCAATGCACGTTGATATTAGGAGAAAATTAATTGCACATTAATACTAATAAGTAGTATATAGTTAGGTGTCAATTATGTAATTAGCACATGCGTTGATATTTGCTATAATATTATTTGCATGCTAAACATGTTGAAAGCTCACCATTGGAGCAATCTAGGTTGTTGGATTGACATGGTTTGATGGCCGTGATGAATTGGATCTGCCCGTTTGGGTGGTATAGATAAGAACAAGCTAGCATAGTTTTTAATGCCCTGTATTGACTTAAACTTTGTTGAAATGCTAACAGATAGAAGTATATATTTTTATGCAGGTGAAAGATATGTTTTATCATGCATTTGATGGGTACATGCAACATGCTTTTCCACTTGATGAGTTGCGACCGTTGAGTTGTCAAGGGGAAGACTCCCTTGGTGGTTATGCACTTACTCTTGTAAGAACTAGCAAACTGGTTCCTTAGTATTTTTGCAAACATCTGTTACTTTAGTGGATTATCATTAATTACGAACAAACATTGTTGAACAGATCGACTCTTTGGATACTCTGGCTTTACTAGGTGATAAGGAGAGATTTGCTGCTGGTGTGGAGTGGGTTGGTAAGAACGTCCGCTTTGATATCGTAAGTAAACATGAGTGACATTTAGTGAATCTGGTTTCACTAATTACAGATCTAACTAAATGCATTTTATTCTTTGCTTGTTACTTTCTGAGTTAAGAAAATGCATACAGTAAATAGCAAAGAAAATGAAGTACTCTCATATCTTAATTTCTGCTGGGCAGCAAAATGATCAACTGCTTGCTGATTAAATTATTATTATCTCAATGAATTTGTTGATCTACTTTGCAAATGATGACATGAAGTAGCAATACCCTTTTTGGAGCCTTGCATTCTGATTATGTAAAACATATCAGTGTCCTGTGAAGTAGCATGCCTTTATGGGGCATTGCAATTTGATTATGAAAACATACCATATCTATTATGTAGATACCCTGTTAATTCGTTATATTTGATTGTTCTACTTCTACTTAGCGTACTTTTTTTTCCGTCTGAATTTCAGCATGTACAAATCAGAATGTTTCTTCCTTATGGCATTTATGAGCCTGTTTATTAACACTTGATTGTTGTGTAGAACTCACGCCATTTGAGTAATCATGTTTCCTTTGTGCACGCAGAACAAAACTGTCTCAGTTTTTGAAACCAATATACGTATACTTGGGGGTCTGTTATCAGCTCACTTGATTGCCAGTGACTATGCCACTGTATGTCTGCTCGATCCTATCTCATCTTTGCTGTGATTGTTTATGTTCTTACCTATTTCCTGATAACATCACTTTTAGTATGACATGAAAAGTATACACTTATAGATATAAACTATAATATATACTTTAGTACAGCGTAAAAATTCTTACTGAAGCAGCAGCTGTGGTGCAAAACAAAGCTACTAATGTAAGAACATTTTTTTGAACTGAAATTTGCAAGACCATATTGATAATATGTATGCCTACTTTTGACACCAAACTGTAACTTATTACTTGGGAATAACCATGCGGAATATTTTAGTTTTAGTCCCTCTAGACCATTTGTATCCCAATTTCAACACTTCTGTTTTTTGTTTGAGATTATTTTGTAATATTACAATGGCTGAATGTGATGCATTAAGTAATAGGCATGGTCACGTGTCAGTTTTTTCTTTAGTTTGCCACGTTTCACTAAAAGCACCCACATGTAATGAAGAAACTGTTTTCATTAAAAAGAAAAATAATCCACTGTAAAAAGTGACCAAAGAACGCCTCATCATACTAAACTCTGTTCACCTTATTTGTTCAACTATCAAGTGTGCAGAGTCAATATGATATGGAGCCAGTAAAAATGTAACAAGGTTAGATAATGCTTCCACTTTAACTTTCTCAGTCTGAACTACAAAAGTGTGACCATAAATGGATACATATTTCTAAGTGGTGGAACGCAAAGAAGCATGACAGCGTGTGAAGCATGCCTTGTGGAGAAAGTATATATACAACTTTCTTTTTGTCATCACATGCATGGCTTCGAGTGCTGCGATCTACCAATAAATATCTGCATCAGTTTGAATGACTGAAATTTTACTTATTTTATTTTATTTTGCAAAAAAACTGATCATAGATATGGCTCAAGTATTCTAGTATTAACTATTCATTGACAGGGTATGAAGATCGAGTCTTATGATGATCAGTTACTTCATTTGTCCGTTGACTTGGCCCAGAGGTTGTTACCTGCATTTGACACTCCTACAGGTTCACTACTTTGTCTATTTGTATCTTTTTGTAATGGAATATGTTATGTATCCCATCAGTACATCAGACATTGGACTATTTTTCACTGGCCAGGGTGGTGACACTAGACCTAATTACAAGGAAAATCATTTTCATTTCATCAATACACACTCACATACACGTGAAAACATAAGAAATTTCCCCTTGCATCTCTCGGTCACTCGTTTATGATGGATTGAACAAAAAGGCTTTTCATTAAGTTTCTTAGTTCTTATTGTGTCCTGATTTCCTATTGTTTGCCTAACTAGTGCAATTTTCCTTGTAGGTATTCCATTTGGATCTGTTAATTTATTGTATGGAGTCGATGATGATGAAAGCAAGGCAAGCTTCTTTCTTCTTCCCTTTTGCTGGCTGTAAAGTTTTGCAAAGAGAAACGTCTCTAGAAACATGTTAATTATCGATAATGTTGAGATTTGCTGAGAGTTCCAAAATGCTTATGCATTTTGCTTCAGTAATTTTGGAATGGTTATTCTACTGATTTGTAACCATTAAACATATTACCTGAGTGTCATCTAATCCTCTATATCACTTCTGAATTTTCCTCTACTCATGTTCAGTAATTTTTGATGATAAATACCATCACATGTGTCCTGCTTAATCTCTCGTATTCATGCTTGTAACTAGCGCGAGCAAGTTACTTGGCTATTAAGTGGACATGAACATACGTTAGATTTGTTGTTGACATCTGGATGTTACTCCAGATAACATCGACGGCTGGTGGCGGCACTTTGGCATTGGAGTTTGGTGTCTTGAGTCGGTTGACTAATAACACTGGTCAGTATTGGCAATATGAATCAGTGTTGCGCTTTGATCTTGTAGTATCGCTTTCTTATTGTTAGTGCAATATATCATTCTTTGTTAAATTTGCTCCTTCTATCGCAGTTTTTGAGCAAGTTGCAAAAAATTCAGTGCGTGGGATATGGGCACGCAGGTCGAAACTCAACCTTGTCGGTGCCCATATAAATGTCTTTACTGGTGAATGGACACAAAAGGTATTAATTGTTGTCCTCGTATGATAATTTTTGAGCCACAAAATGTATTTTTCTGCACTCTCTTGCCGTATAACTCTTTGGTGTACAAGAAGCTAGCTCATGGCATTTGTGTAGGCATGCACCACTGTCTGGGATAAATACCATGTCCCATGCTACTCACTATGTCTATTTATTAAATTGATATGACTGGTCGCGCCAGTGGAGTGGAAACATGTTTGTTCTGCGTTGTATCGTCGCTTTTGCTTGTCTGGGGGCCATGCTAACAATACCAACATAATTACTTCCAATGTTTTCCCTTTGCATTCTTAGTTCCTGAAGATGATTCACCATTACCATCATGCAGGATGCAGGAATCGGCACAAGCATCGACTCGTTCTACGAATATGTTCTGAAGGTGTCCAAAACTCTAAATAATATAGAACATAGATATATTTTTTTTGGAAAAAGTATTGTACAATCGAATGTAATAAGATAGGCGTGCCAGATATTTTTGAATAATCCTTGATACATGTTTATTCTATAGCTTGACCAAAACCCTGCTTATCATCTAGTTGGTTCTCTCTTAATCTATTTCTTGACCTCCCTACCATGGATTTTAACAGTTATTATTTTGTATCAACAGGCATATTTATTGTTCGGAGATGAAGAATACTTGTATGTATTTCAAGAGGCTTACAAGGCTGCCATGCACTACCTCCACCATGATCCTTGGTAAAAATGCTATTACTTTTTAAATTGTATTCAACACTGTTAAGTCCCAGTATCATGTCACTGTTTGAGGATATTTGGTTATTTTGCAAGGTTGTATTTTTTAAAGGTCAAAGTTAGAATTTGATCTCTATAACATGAAACTGTAACGTATAACTACATAAGTTCAATCATGTTTTTCTTGCTCAGCATATACGGTCAGATAGTTTATCTTTTGATGCTATTGTAAGTTTTTCAGCTGCTTCCTGTTGAATGTTCAAGTTTGATGTCTAATTTACAAAATTCCATGTTAGGTATATTGAGGTAAATATGAATTCTGGTGCTACTGTTTGGCCACTATTCAATAGTCTGCAGGCATTCTGGCCAGGACTTCAGGTTTGGGCTCTTCATATATCAGAACATATACCAGCTCTGCAGCACATATTTTAGATAATTGCTTATGCTACTTAGATTTAAGGTTTTAGCTGGAGATGTCGATCCTGCCATTCGAACACATGCTGCCTTCTTTAGCGTCTGGAAAAAATATGGGTTCACTCCAGAAGGGTTTAATCTTGCTACATCCACTGTTCAGGTAATGGAATAACCGAATAAATTTTATACGTTTATGGGTTAATAATTTTTGGTACTCAAATCTTCTGGCCGGATACACCACAAGCCTTGAACTTCAAATGGATCTATCAACTCTAAAAGACAAATACGGTCCTAGCAAAACTGTATCGAATGAGAGTATTTACCACTTTCTTATTCTCACCATTTCATATGTTCCAATGTTTTATAGAACGGACAAAGGAGCTACCCGCTGCGGCCTGAGTTGATTGAAAGCACATATTGGCTATTCAAGGCTACCAGAGATTATAGGTGTGTTTCTTTGCAAGTAAGATATAGTTTGTTCTTGTGTAAACAGACCAATCTTTTAGATTCAATTGCTCTTACCACCTAAAGGGACATGAGACCTGAGTGAAGCTTTTCATGTATGATTCTTTTATGTGATGCTGATGTGGACAAAAGAAGTGTTCACCTTCGCTAATATTGATGGGAACCAGTTGATTTTTAGTTAAGTGCAAAACTATAACTTTGTTACCATGAAAAATTTGCAGGTACCTTGATGTTGGAAGGGATATACTAGCAAGCCTTCAATATGCTGCTAAATGTCCTTGCGGCTACTGCCACATTTCAGATGTGGAAACCCACAAGCAGGATGACCACATGGAGAGTTTTTTCCTTGCAGAAACGGCAAGTAATTTTATATCAAAATATGCAATATATTCTTTGCCGATAAAATGCTGGCATGATTTTTTTCGTGGACCAGCGCCACACATCACCTAGATCTACAAATGAGATTAGCATGCGTATGGGTAACTACTTGGTACTTCCTCCGTAAAGAAATATAAGAGCGTTTAGATAGTGATCTAAACGCTCTTATATTTCTTCACCAGTTGTAAACATTTAGTCATTTTTCTTGTAGGGTATCTTAGTCTACTAACACGAGAGTGAACCATAAACTTCAAAACAATCTCTTCTCTAGAACCTAACATTTATGATTAGATCTGGCGAACTACGAAATATAGTCATCTAATTGTGTCTGCTAAAATTTATGTGCACGTTACATTTCCTCGAGCCCTTCTCCCGAATCATAATATGTATGAATGCTTGACATGAATTAAAAAACAGTCATTTCATGTCTGTACCAGTTAAATCTAACTACGAACACATTGCAGGTAAAATATCTCTGGCTTCTTTTTGATTTAGCTGTAGGCCCTGATAACATTGTTGAAAATGGGCCATATAAGTAAGTACGACTCTGTGGAGTTATTGAGTTCAGTTGATTATTCAGATGTAACATTCCAACTTACCATGTATCGTTGACTCTGCAGATACATATTCAGCACAGAAGGCCATTTGTTACCTGCTACTCCCAAAATAACCTTGGTAGATGAGCATTGCCTTCATTTTGGAGACCGTGGCTACGGCAGTGGTGATGGTTCCAGTATACAGCAAAGTGCTAACTGTGCCCAGTTTGATGAAAGACGGACTGTTTCCAGTCAAAATTCATTGTCCAATGTTTTGTTCACAACAAGAGGTTACATCAAGGTATGCTCTACTGCATTTCTGATTAACTTTTCTTAGGCACCTTCTCTGCCTTGCAGAAAGAAAGTGGACGATAACGGAACATGTTGTTTAAATTGAATCTGTTTTAATGATATATTAACTGTTTGCATGGAGCATATTTAATTGTGTTATTAACGTCCCACTTGTCGTTACCGGTCCTTACCTGAAGGTGAGGAAAGATGAGATTGAACAGTGGAATGTATATTTTATCTGAGGAGTTTAGAAGTGGACTTTGGAATGCCATCCATGGTTTCCGTGTCAATCTGGTGTTGCGTTCGAGTGTTCATTATGTAAGAACTAAAGATGGACGGCCTTATTTTATGGTCTATTATGGTACTTGTGCTATTCTACAGGAATACCACACTTGCCAAGAGGATCTTTTAAGATCTTTTGTCACTTCGATCTAGTATACACGTTGGTTTGAAGTTGAAGGTGCGTTTTTCTTTTCTGACTGCGATATATCTTTTTGCTAGGGAGTTTGTCCAGGATTGAGTCATGCACAGAAACTTGGCATATCATACCATGACGAAGAGGATAACACGCAGAATTCTAGAAGTCATGAGCACCCCGATGAATCTTATGTGGACCAGTCCAGTGTCCAGATTCAATCAAGTTCTGTAATATTGATCTCTCATCCACCCACAAGCCCACCGGATGAGCCTTTGGTAACCAGGTCAAGAGCTCAACACCTTGAAAATATTGTGGTAACTGGCGATTCTGAGCCAATAGAAGTTACTGATGCTACTGGTGGCTCGTCCGAAGGAAACACTGATTTTTTTTCCGAGGTCACCTTAAGCATCTCTGAACAGATAGAAGTTACTGCTGAAGAGATTGCGTCTCAGGACAATCATATTGAAGATAGACCAGCTGACCATTAGAGTAGGCACCAGTTTTTCCACCTAACTTGGAGCACCTTGAGAATCAACATTCGTTAACTGATTTTGTTGTAGATCAAAAAAAGTATATTCTGTTGCAGCGATCCGATATATGTACTGTTATATGGTTTTGATCAAATAGCTGATGTAAAGTTATGTACACTAGAGGCAAAGGAACTATATGGCCAAAATGCCACATACCATCACAGATCAGCAATTTTACTGAGAACTTGGATCTATCTGTGCGTGCGTGAAATTTTCCTTGGATGTTTTATTCATCCAAGTCGCGAGACGCAGTGTGTCCAAGGCGGGGCAAGCAAACCATCTGACGGCGAAACATCTCTCAGAATGGAAACGCTTAGATACAAATATCCATCTCTGGAATTACATTACACCGATCATGGCGACAGCTCGCGAGCGGATTACATGAGACGACGGGAGAAACTATGTGTAGCTTAGAGGGAGAGGCCGCCGGACTCCTCGTCCTCGTCGAGGCCGGAGGTGTAGACGGTGTAGAGCGACCAGATGAGGCCGAAGACGCCCAGGAGGATCCACCCCAGCAGGTTGTTGCTCAGCCCCAGGCTCAGCCCGGTGCCCTCCGTCGACATCCGCTCGTCGACCAGAGCGAGCGCCGGCCCCGCGGACGCAGTCACCGCGCCCGCCGCGGCGAGCAGGGAAGCGCCCGCGCCGCGGACGGCGGCCGGGGTCGCCTCCTTGGCGTCCTTGGAGTAGCTGCACCTCACCCTCTCGCTCCTCGTCCTCAGCTGGGGCAGACCTGCACGGTTAATCGGCATGTCAGCTCAGCCTTGGGCTGCGAACGCTGCACATGGAACACACGCACGGCGGCACGCAGCGCTACGTACCTAGGGCATGCGGCCTGGCGATCGCGGCACGGGCGACGACGGTGGTCGCCGCGGCGGCGCTGATGGTGGCCATTTGTTGCTGTGCTGCGCTGCTTTGCCGCCGGCCTGCTGGTGCTGGAGAGTGTGGCTTGCTCGGGTGTTGCTTGGCTAGCGTGTGCTGGTCCGCACGGTGTTTGCTTAATAAGGCGATGTGTGAAAATATCGACAATAAGCGAGGCCGCGGATCGCTTGGCACCACCGGGATTGGGTGAGGCGGGAGATTGGCTATCCTGTCGTGGCCAATTAGCGCTTGCCGCGTGGACCCGCAGATTCTCCGATGGAAATAAGTGGACGTCTGCACAGCGACTCTAGTTTAGCTGAGTGGTACTGGTATTTCGAGAGGAGAAATCGCATGTTGTAGGAATTTTTGCCATATTGATTAATTAATCGAATGCTGTCCCGATGCTAATTCTCTAGCCCGGCTATAGGAAGTTTTGGCCCCACTTGTTTCATTTCGACCTATTATATAAAACCTGACATATACGGTATGTGCATATGCATGCCATAATCCAAGAAGGATAAATTACACTTAGCTTATGGGCTACCCAACTTGCTCAACTTCTTTTAGACGGCCATTGAACTCTTAAACTAGGGCCTGTTTGGTTTGAGGTTAATTTTGTCATAGTTTGCCACTCAAATTTTGCTAAACTTGTCTAACTTTAGGTTCACAAACTCTTAGCCACACTTCAGATTGCCTAAGAAAATATTGTCACATTTTTGTGCGTATGGCTTGCCGGGTTTATTTTTCACAAAAGGAATCTTGTCTAAGGTATGGCTTGAACTAAACACCCATTCAATTTGATCAAACTTATCTAACTTGATATGCGACAAAGTATGGCTAGGAACCAAACGAAAAGACCCCTACACCCTAATGTAGTAAACTTGTTTAACTCAGCCACACAGCCAAACTCCTAATATATTTGGGTCACTAAACTTGTTTATATTTGTCTTTTTAACCGGAACACATTGCATTCTATTAGAAAAATGGATTTGACCAAATCGTCGGCCATGGCACGAGGTACATTGTCAAACACAAAGGATGGCTTTGGTGAGTCTCCCAAGCACCAATGCCCGCTAGCAATCATACGCGCTGGCTTATTACAAGTTTGTGGACATAAATCGCTATTTGATGATCCCTAACTGTCATAGAAACATCAGCTCGCACAATAGCATGAGAGGGGTGCGTGGTCAAACAATGTCGAATAGATTGCCTATTGTATACACAAAATCATGAAGATGCATGAGACATTGACAAGTTCATGGTGCTGAACTGTCTATTTCTCCAGTTAACACAAATTCAAAGAAGAATGTAGCTCTTTCAGAGTACAATGGCAAGAACTCCAATCTTAGGTACATCTATAGGCACCAGTGGCACTAGCGGCCAGGGTTCAACCCTACACATCAAGTATGCCATACAAGACTCTAGAATAGCTGCTTTATAGCCTTACATATCCAAGAACAAGTAAAGGAGGTGAGCAGGTAGACACAACCAAGTAGTGGTTGTGCCAGAAGCTAAACAGTGGCCCGTCGACGAATCGTAACCGTTAGATCAGAGATTGATGTCATTTTGCTCACCCCGTTGAGGGAGTCCTGGATTAGGGGGTCCTCGGACAACCAGACTGTTGGACTATGAAGATACAAGATTGAAGACTTCGTCCCGCGTCCGGACGGGACTCTTCTTTGCGTGGAAGGCAAGCTTGTCAATTCGGATATGTAGATCTCCTTCTCTGTAACCGACTCTGTGTAACCCTAGCCCCCTCCGGTGTCTATATAAACCGGAGGGTTTAGTCCGTAGGACAACAACAATCATAATCATAGACTAGCTTCTAGGGTTTAGCCTCTACGATCTCGTGGTAGATCAACTCTTGTAATACTCATATCATCAAGATCAATCAAGCAGGAAGTAGGGTATTACCTCCATCGAGAGGGCTGAACACAGGTAAACATCGTGTCCCCCGCCTATGTTACCATTAGCCTTAGACGCACAGTTCGGGACCCCCTACCCGAGATCCGCCGGTTTTGACATCGACATTGGTGCTTTCATTGAGAGTTCCACTGTGCCGTCACGGAAGGGCTTGATGGCTCGCCTTGTTGTCAAGGACAACGTCACCTCTAGGGGAGACCTGGCTTTAGGCCAAACTCTCCGACTAGGCGGCTTCGTCATGACCGCCCGATCGGACGTCACGCCGACGATGACTTCTCAGGTCATCAAAAACAGCCTCCACATCAGCTCGGAACTTACCGAGCAGATGGATCCAATGGAGCTCTCCTCCCTGAATGAGCTCTTGGATCACATCGCCGCTCTGGGAGTCGCTATAGACTATGATCGGATCGGGCTTAAACCCGACCAAAGGAAGATTAACTCTCCGCCGGTCACCCATCAGATAGCGGTGGTGGAGGAGCAATGCATCGATTCCTCCTCTATTTTGAGGATGAACTATGTCCGGATTCCCGAGCTCTCCGAGCCGACTACCCGTCTACGGGAGGACATGACCCAAGCTCCGAACCTAGAATCGGACAGCGGGCCAGAAAAATTGGGCAGCATCCCGGAGCCCAAGCTGTCAAGCTCGGAAGTTCCTATGCCCCTGGGTCTCAGATCGGGTCAGGGTTTGGACTTAAATCTACCCACCCACCCAGATACAAGTGATCTTTCCCACATCAGACAAGAGCCCCAAGAGACAGTACATCACTTCTGGCCAGATTCCTCCTTGTAATGAACAAGGTTAAGGACTGTCGCGAGGAAGATGCAATCTCATTCTTTTGCAAAAATTGCACGGACAAGGGAATACTCAACACCATAAGTCAATGTGACATAGTACACTTCGCTGACTTGGCGGCCATAGTACAAAAGTACTGTGCGATGGAAAGAGCCTGGCAAATCCAACAAAATTCTGGGATCCTCCGGCTCTCACTAAACCGCTAGTCCGAACTAAAAGGGTGCACTCTCGCAAGTCACCCAATCCAATTACAAAGAAACCAAAGCCCACTACAGGGCGTGGAACCGTATTGGAGGGATGACTTAATGGGCCATGAAAATTCACAGTACACCGGATACCATACCAACACACAGCCTTAGAGCATGTTGGATACTCGCGCAGGTGGCCAAGAGCGGCATGATCTCCTCATCAGTAATACCACAGAACACCACCCCGCAGAAAATAACAATACAATACTGATAATCTTTGAGACTTTCGCCTCAAATAATAGGCGCAAGCGAGCATTCCGCAGCCTCGCCGAAGTCTACCACGTCGCAACAATAAATCCATGGAACGACACGGCCATAACCTTCAATGCCAGTGACGAACCTCAATTCCGAACAGTCCGAGCACCAGCCGCTCTGGTCCTTAGTCCAATTGTGGACGGCTTCCGGCTCACTAAAGTGCTCATGGATGGCGGAAGCGGATTAAACCTCATTTACGAGGAGACTCTTAACACAATGGAAATAGACAAGAGCCGCATTGAGCAAAGCGGCATGACCTTCAGGGGAATAATCCCTAGTCGGGAAGCACGATGTGTGGGAAAAATCACACTAGATGTGGTATTCGGCATGCCGGAAAATTATAGGTCCGAAGAAATCACATTCCAAGTGGCCCCGTTCAGTAGCGGATACCACACCCTTTTATGGCGGGATGCATTCACGAGCTTTCAAGCTATACCCCGTTACGGGTACATGAAGCTCAAGATGCCCGGGCCTAATGGAATAATCACTCTAGCTAGTGATCCAGACGTAGCACTCCGCGCCAAAAATAAAACCGCCGCACTGGCCCTTGAGGCATTATCCGAAGCCCTCGCGGCCGAAGAACAAACTACGTTGCGCTCCATAGTGGACAGGGACGACGTGACACTCGACAAACGACCCAAGTCCACCTCTTTCAAACCAGCGGACGAAATAGTCAAGTTCCAGATCCACCCAACGGACCCTACAAAAACAGCATCCATCGGAGCACAGCTGAACCCCACAATAGACGCCACACTGCAGGAGTTCTTGCGTGAGAATTGGGACATCTTCGCCTGGCATCCTTCAGACATGCCAGGTATCCCACGCAGGCTGGCCGAACATAGCCTAAACATACTGAAGGGATACAAGCCGGTCAAGCAGACTCTTCGGCGCTTTTTAGAACCTAAGCGACAAGCCATGGGAGAAGAGCTAGCTAAGTTACTCAAGGCCGGATTCATCAGAGAAATAAAACATCCGGACTGGCTAGCAAACCTGGTGATGGTACCAAAGAAGGAAAAATCCTGGCGCCTATGTGTCGATTTCAAGGACCTCAATAAGGCTTGCCCCAAGGATCCCTTCCCACTCCCCCGCATTGATCAAATCATCGACGCTACCGCAGGACACGACTCATTGTGCTTCCTCGATGCATACTCCGGATACCATCAAATCAAGATGGCGGAGTCCGATCAAGCCACAACGGCATTCATCACTCCATACGGCCCCTTCTGTTTTAACACCATGCCTTTCGGGCTAAAAAATGCCGGTGCAACCTATCAACGCATGATTCAGACATGCCTGGAAACACAAATCGGCAAAACAGTGGAGGCATATGTAGACGATGTGGTCATCAAAACTAGACACGTCGAATCCTTAATAGACGACTTGAGGCTTACGTTCGACAATCTACGAACATATGACATCAAGCTCAATCCGAAAAATGCGTCTTCGGCGTACCTGCCAAAAAGCTCTTGGGCTTCATCGTTTCCAATAGAGGAATTGAAGCAAATCCAGCTAAAATCCGAGCTCTGTCACAGTTGGCTACCCCAACAGACCTCAAGCAAATCCAGAAATTAACTAGATGCGTGGCTGCCCTAAGCCGCTTCATCTCCCGATTAGGAGAAAAGGCACTACCTCTCTATCGCCTTCTTCGACGCACCGAACACTTCGAGTGGACGGATGCGGCTACGGCCGGACTAGAAGAAATAAAGGCCCTCTTGGCCAGCAATCCAATCCTGGCTGCGCCAAATATCGGCGAACCTATGCTATTATATATAGCTGCAACACACCAGGTTGTAAGAGCAATGCTCGTCGTCGAACGAGAGACGGACGGACATAAGTTCCCGCTTCAAAAGCCGGTATACTACGTATCCACTGTCCTCACTCCATGCAAGTCATGGTACCCACATTATCAAAAGATAGCATACGCGGTCTTCATGGCATCCCGGAAATTACGACACTACTTTCAAGAGTGTTCAATCACGGTGGCCTCTGAAGTACCACTCAATGATATAATAAATAACCGCGATGCCACGAGCCGGATTGCTAAATGGGCTATCGAGCTCCTCCCGTTCGACATAATATACAAACCACGACGAGCCATTAAGTCGCAAGTACTGGCCGACTTCGTCGCCGAATGGACAGAAGCCGAACTCCCTAAAGAGTACGGCGCGTACTCCAATTGGATCATGCACTTTGATGGCTCTAAGATGCTAGCTGGTCTGGCAGCAGGCGTTGTCCTGACATCCCGCACCGGAGATACAGTCCAATACGTACTCCAAATATTATACATAGACTCCAACAATGTAGCCGAATATGAGGCTCTATTGCATGGTCTTCAGATGGCAGTCTCCATGGGTATTCAATGCCTGGAAGTGCGTGGGGATTCGAACCTCGCAATATCTCAAATAAATGGAGACTTTGACACCAAGGACCCAAAAATGGCGGCTTACCGTAATGCCGTCCTTAAAATGTCAGCTCGGTTCGAGTGGCTCGAATTCCACCATGTGGTTTGATAAAACAATCAAACGGTGGATATCCTCGCCCGCATCAGCGCTAAGCGTGACCCTGTCCCACCTAATATCTTCTTGAAAAGGCTGATCAAGCCATCCGTGGTGTGGGAAGGGGATACCGACAATACCAGTCCGGATCCGAACACAACCCTAGATCCCGAACAATCTGACGTAATCGGAGGCTCCGCCACCGAAATAACACCTTCGGCCGACGTGATTATGGCTGTCATCGCCCCATGGACAGAAGCCTTCTTAGCGTACCTAAATAGGAAAGAACTCCCTAAGGACCAAAATGAGGCGCGTTGCATTGTGCGGCGCTCTAAAGCCTACAAGGTTCACGAGGGAGAGCTTTATAAGAAAAGCGCGACCGGAGTGCTCCAAAGGTGCATCTCCGAAGAGGAAGGACGGCAGCTACTGGCCGAAATTCATGCTGGACTCGGCGGCCATCACGCCGCAGCTCAGGTCCTTGTAAGCAAGGCCTTTCGTACAGATTTCTACTGGCCGACAGCCCGAGCAGACGCACAGGACCTCGTCCAACATTGCGTCGGTTGCCAGCTTTTTGCAAATCAAAGCCATATGCCACCTACCACTCTCCAAACAATCCCCATAACTTGGCCCTTTGCGGTCTGGGGGCTCGATATGGTTGGACCCCTTAAAGGAGGAAGCCATAAGAAAAAAAAATACTTGTTGGTCATGGTAGATAAATTCACCAAATGGATAGAAGCCAAACCAGTTAAAACGGCCGAATCCGGACCAGTGATAGACTTCATATCCGGGGTCGTACACCGTTATGGTGTCCCCCACAGCATCATCATTGCTAACGGCTCACTTGGTGCGGCAACATGGGCATCAAACTCGATTATGCCTCTGTCTATCATCCCCAAACAAACGGTCAAGTCGAACAAGCAAACGGTCTTATTATGAGCGGCATCAAACCCAGACTAGTGCGATCTTTGAAGGAATCATATACGCACTAGGTTGAGGAGCTCGACTCCGTACTATGGGGGCCGTGGACCACGCTGTATCGCACTACCAGATACACACCGTTCTTTATGGTGTACGCCGCAAAGGCGGCATTGCCTTGCGACATTATTCATGACTCACCTCGAGTGTGCATGTACGAAGAGAGAGAAGATGAGCTGGATCGGCAGGACATTTTAGATGCCCTGGAGGAGGAGTGTGACGTTGCGAAGGCCCGTTCTGCATTCTATCAGCAGCACGCTCGAAGGTATGAAAGCGGAGAAGTACGGGCCAAAACCTATAACATTGGCGAACTCGTTCTACGCCTACCAGAAAAGAAAAAGGACAAGCTCAAGCCCAAGTGGGAGGGTCCCTTCATCATTGATAAAGTTCTCACCGGAGGAGCGTACCGTCTGTGTGATGCATCAGATAATAGACTCGAGCCAAACCCATGAAATGCGGCCAGACTCCAAAGATTCTACGCCTAGTGCCGAACTCTGTGTTCGTCTCCTTACCTCTGCCTTTTTTTTAAAGTTATATCCTCTTTCTTTCTTTTTTTATATAGCCTTAAAAGCTTCAAGTTTGCTTCGACCACACACTCATGCCGCGCTATGCGCTCCCAATATACCAGGGGGCTTTTTATATAGAAGCTTAATATAATTATCTTCTAGGCTTTATGCCCACCATATATGCGTCACTTCCCCATATGTACCTTTTTTCGCCATTATATGCATCGATATGACTTAAGTTTTGGCCAAGCTGGGTTGCCTGGCTCTTGTGTTTATGCCCTACGTTCCCGTTAATTCGGCTAGGGCATAAGGGGAGCACCTCTGCGATTGTTACTGCCGGGTTAGCCAGATGTGTACCTCAGACTGGGTGAAGCCAGAAGCTAGCGTTCTTAAGGGAATATTTGATCGCTGAACAAAAGATGTTTCTTACTTACTTGCAATATATGCCCCCAAACGTTTATATCCTGCGTCGCTTTTTGCAGTTCGGACATGCACATTAACGCATGCATACCCAGGGAAAGGAACCCTTAATGGAACTATTCTCCCTGGAAGATGTTTCTTACTATCCATGTAATATAACATAGCTAGTTGGTTACTTATGCATTCAAGCACTTATGACCCCTACTTTGGTTTCCATCGTGCCCAGTTTTACATAAGCGGCGGTATTCAGATACACTCCGGACTGTCGGGTCCGGAGGTTGAAGCGAAAAGGTACGCCATGACAAATGATTTACAATCCGGCTAGGGACAAAATATGCCATTTGAAGTACACCGTCACTTAGACTGACTGAATTCTTCTTCTATACCATCCATCAGGCTGTCTAGCCTACAATCCTGTTGGGAATACTTTGCGGATAATGCTACTGATGGAGAACGTAGTAATTTCAAAAAATTTCCTACGCACACGCAAGATCATGGTGATGCATAGCAACGAGAGGGGAGAGTGTTGTCCATGTACCCTCGTAGCCCGAAAGCGGAAGCGTTAGAACAACACGGTTAATGTAGTCGTACGTCTTCACGGCCCGACCGATCAAGCACCAAAACTATGACACCTCCGAGTTCTAGCACACGTTCAGCTTGATGACGATCCCCGGACTCCGATCCAGCAGAATGTCGGGGAAGAGTTCCGTCAGCATGACGACGTGGTGACAATCTTGATGTTCTACCGTCGCAGGGCTTCACCTAAGCACCGCTACAATATTATCGAGGACTATGGTGGAGAGGGGCACCGTACACGGCTAAGAGATCAAGAGATCAATTGTTGTGTCTTAGAGGTGCCCCCTGCCCCCGTATATAAAGGAGCAAGGGGGGGGGGTGCGGCCGGCCAAGGGGAGAGGCGCGCCAGAGGAGTCCTACTCCTACCGGGAGTAGGACTCCCCCTTCCATGTTGGACTAGGAGAGAGAGGGAAAGAGGTGGAGGAGGAAGGAAAGGGGGAGTTCTATGTGGCGCATTTTGCGTCAAATTGCCACGCCATACAGGCACATCGCTCGTGGTGCATCGATTGGGCGGCCCATTGCAAATCTTGTTGCAAAAACCAAGTGCAAAAAGATCGCTAAAAAGGTAAGTTGCAATAGCTGGGAATCGAACTCCAGACTGCTTGCTTGTGCTCGCTGGGTACTAGCCACTATGATGGACGAGCTTAGTGGACCAATGTACAGCACAAAACTAGAAGAACTAACAAAAGTATAAGAGTTAACACTGTTTGACAAAAACTCCTTTACCATTTTCCAAATTTTAGTTAAATTTTTGAACGAACAATTTTGTTTTGACAAAAGGGAACAATTTATGATATCGCGAACAAATTTCGAATTTCCCAAACCATTTTTTGAAAATGTGAACCTTTTCAGAATTTGTGAACAATTTTCTAAAGCACGAACATTTTTTGAATTTGAGAACAAATTTTGAAACGGGGAACAATTTTGAAAATCCCGAACAAATTTTAAATAATAAACATTTTTTGAGTACGTGAACAAAAATTTGAAATCTAGAACATTTTTTAAAAATTTTGAACAATTTTTTTTGAAACACGACATATTTTATAAAAAATGCAATCTTATATTTGAAAAATCCTGCCACTTGTTGGAAAGGCAAACAAATTTCAAATATTTTGCACATTCTTTATTTTTCATTTTCTAAACATTTTTTTGCAAAAACACGAACATTTTTTAAATTTTGAGAACTAATATTTGAAACATCTGAACAATTTTTAGAAACACGAACAAATTTTGAACATTTTAATGAAAAAAGCAGGAAAAAAAACAAACAGAGAAACAAAAAAAGAAAAAAAGATAACAGGAAAAAACAAAGAAAAGAAACTACATTATTTGAATTGGTTAACAATTTTCCAAAAATGAGAGTTTTTTCAAAACTAACAATATTTGAAAAATTGGAACACATTCTGAAATTCCTGAACATTTTTCTATTTTGTGAACAAATTTTCCGAAATGGGAACATTTTTTGAAATTCAGGAATAATTTTTGGATATGTGAACAAATTCTAGAAACGGGAACATTTTTTGAAATTTGGTAACATGTTTCGGAATTTATTGACAAATTGTTTTGAAATGCAAACATTTTCTTAATGTCCAAAACTTGTTATGGATTTGTGAACAATTTATTAAAATGGCAGGATTTTTTGTAAAAGAAAAGAACAAAAACAAAGAATAAAAGAAAAAAGAAACAGAAACAGAAAAAGTGAAAAAGAAAAAGAAACAGAAAAGGAGCAAAAAAGAAAAAAGAACAAACCGTAAAAGGAACCTTCTAGAAGTTCCCAAACCAGAAAACCCGGTTCGGAATCTTCTAGGAGTTTCACAAAATCAGGCCAGCAAGCGATCGAACGTGGTTTATGGGCGGCCCAACTTGTCGCGCTACATGCGATTGCTCGACACTTTGACGCAGAGAGCGTCAAATCGGTTTTCGGGGCGCGCCTCCTCTCCTTGTCCTATTCGGACTGGGGGGGGAGGGGCGTGCGGCCCAGCCCTAGCCTCCTCTCCTCTCTTCCACCTAGGCCCACTAAGGCCCATTAAGCTCCCGGGGGGTTCCGGTAACCTCCCGGTACTCTGGTAAAATCCCGATTTCACGCGGAACACTTCCGATATCCAAACATAGGCTTCCAATATATCAATCTTCATGTCTCGACCATTTCGAGACTCCTCGTCATGTCCGTAATCTCACCCGGGACTCCTAACAAACTTCGGTACATCAAAACTCATAAACTCATAATATAACTGTCATCGAAACCTTAAGCGTGCGGACCCTACGGGTTCGAGAACTATGTAGACATGACCTAGAACTGTTTCTGGTCAATAACTAATAGCGGAACCTGGATGCTCATATTGGCTCCTACATATTCTACGAAGATCTTTATCGGTCAACCGCATAACAATGTACGTTGTTCCCTTTGTCATCGGTATGTTACTTGTTACGTAATGCATCATTCCGTAACTAACTCATTAGCTACATTGCTTGCAAGGCTTATATTGTGCATTACTGAGAGGGCCCAGAGATACCTCTCCGACAATCGGAGTGACAAAACCTAATCTCGAAATACGTCAACTCAACATGTACCTTTGGAGACACAGTAGAGCTCCTTTATAATCACCCGATTCGTTGTGACGTTTGGTAGCACACAAAGTGTTCCTCCGTAAACGGAGTTGCATAATCTCATAGTTATAGGAACTTGTATAAGTCATGAAGAAAGCAATAGCAACATACTAAACGATCAAGTGCTAAGCTAACAGAATGGTCAAATCAATCACATCATTTTCCTAATGATGTGATCCCGTTAATCAAATGACAACACATGTCTATGGTTAGGAAACATAACCATCTTTGATTAATGAGCTAGTCAAGTAGAGGCATACTAGTGACATTAAGTTTGTCTATGTATTCACACATGTATCATGTTTAGGTTAATACAATTATAGCATGAATAATAAACATTTATCATGATATGAGGAAATAAATAATAACTTTATTATTGCCTCTAGGGCATATTTCCTTGATCTCCCACATGCACTAGAGTCAATAATCTAGATTACGGTAATGATTCTAACACCCATGGAGTCTTGGTGCTGATCATGTTTTGCTCGTGGAAGAGGCTTAGTCAATGGGTGCGGAACATTCAAATCCGTATGTATCTTGCAAATCTCTATGTCTCCCACGGACTTGGTCCGGATGGAATTGAAGCGTCTCTTGATGTGCTTGGTCCTCTTGTGAAATCTGGATTCCTTTGCCAAGGCAATTGCACAAGTATTGTCACGAAGATCTTCATTGGTCCCGATGCACTAGGTATGATACCTAGATCGGAAATGAACTCTTTCATCCAGACTCCTTCATTTCTTTGCTTCGAAGCAGCTATGTACTCCGCTTCACATGTAGATCCGCCACGGCGCTTTGTTTAGAACTGCACCAACTGACAACTCCACCGTTCAATATAAACACGTATCCGGTTTGCGATTTAGAATCGTTCGGATCAGTGTAAAAGCTTGCATCGACGTAACCATTTACAACTAGCTCTTTGTCACCTCCATAAATGAGAAACATATCCTTAGTCCTTTTCAAGTATTTGGGATATTCTTGACCGCTGTCCGATGATCCACTCTGGATTACTTTGGTACTGCCGCCAAACTTATTGCTAAGCATACATCAGGTTTGGTACACAGCATTTCATACATGATAGAGCCTATGGCTGAAGCATAGGGAACACCTTTCATTTTCTCTCTATCTTCTACTGTGGTCGGGCATTGAGTCTGAGTCAACTTCACACCTTGTAATATAGGCAAGAATCCTTTCTTTGCCTGATCCATTGAAATTTTTCAAAACTTTATCAAGGTATGTGCTTTGTGAAAGTCCAATCAAGCGTCTTGTTCTATCTCTATAGATCTTGATGCCCAATATGTAAGCAGCTTCACCGAGGTCTTTCATCGAAAAACTTTTATTCAAGTATCCCTTTATGCTATCCAGAAATTCTATATCATTTCCAATTAACAATATGTCATCTACATATAATATCGTAAATGCTACTGAGCTCCAACTCACTTTCTTGTAAATCTGAGGCTTCTCCAAAAGTCTCATATAAAACCATATGCTTTGATCACACTATCAAAGAGTTTATTCCAACTCCGAGATGCTTGCACCAGTCCATAAATGGATCACTGGAGCTTGCACACTTTGTTAGCACCTTTTGGATCGACAAAACCTTCCGGCTGCATCATATACAACTCTTCTTCCAGAAATCCATTCAGGAATGCAGTTTTGACATCCATTTGCCAAATTTCATAATCATAAAATGCGGCAATTGCTAGCATGATTCGGACAGACTTAAGCATTGCTACGGGTGAGAAAGTCTCGTCGTAGTCAACCCCTTGAACTTGTCGAAAACCTTTCGCAACAAGTCTAGCTTTGTAGACAGTTATATTACCATCAGCGTCAGTCTTCTTCTTGAAGATCCATTTATTCTCGATGGCTTGCTGATAATCGGGCAAGTCAACCAAAGTCCATACTTTGTTCTCATACATGGATCCCATCTCAGATTTCATGACCTCAAGCCATTTTGCGGAATCTGGGCTCATCATCGCTTCCTCATAGTTTGTAGGTTCGCCATGGTCAAGTAACATGACTTCCAGAATAGGATTACTGTACCACTCTGGTGCGGATCTTACTCTGGTAGACCTACGAGGTTTAGTAGTAACTTGATCTGAAGTTTCATGATCAATATCATTAGCTTCCTCACTGATTGGTGTAGTTGTCACAGGAACTGGTTCTTGTGATGAACTACTTTCCAATAAGGGAGCATGTACAGTTACCTCATCAAGTTCTACTTTCCTCCCACTCACTTCTTTTGGGAGAAACTCCTTCTCTAGAAAGGATCAGAATTTAGCAACAAAAATATTGCCCTCAGATCTGTGATAGAAGGTGTACCCAATAGTCTCTTTTGGGTATCCTATGAAGATACATTTCTCCGATTTGGGTTCGAGCTTATTTGGTTGAAGTTTCTTCACATAAGCATCGCAGCCCCAAACTTTAAGAAACGACAACTTTGGTTTCTTACCAAACCACAGTTCATAAGGCGTCGTCTCAACGGATTTTGATGGTGCCCTATTTAACGTGAATGCGGCCGTATCTAAAGCATAACCCCAAAAGCGATAGCGGTAAATCAAGAAGAGACATCATAGATCGCACCATATCCAAGAAAGTACGATTTCGACGTTCGGACACACCATTTCGTTGTGGTGTTCGGGTGGCGTGAGTTCTTGAAACTATTCGCATTGCTTCAAATGTAAACCAAACTCGTAACTCAAATATTCTCCTCCACGATCAGATCGTAGAAGTTTTATTTTCTTGTTACGATGATTTTCCACTTCACTCTGAAATTCTTTGAACTTTTCAAATGTTTCAGACTTGTGTTTCATCAAGTAGATATACCCATATCTGCTCAAATCATCTGTGAAGGTGAGAAAATAACGATACCCGTCGTGAGCCTCAATATTCATTGGACCACATACATCAGTATGTATGATTTCCAACAAATCAGTTGCTCGCTCCATAGTTCCGGAGAATGGCATTTTAGTCATCTTGCCCATAAGGCACGGTTCGCAAGTACCAAGTGATTCATAATCAAGTGATTCCAGAAGTCCATCAGTATGGAGTTTCTTCATGCGCTTTACACCGATATGACCCAAACGGCAGTGCCACAAATAAGTTGCACTATCATTATCAACTCTGCATCTTTTGGCTTCAACATTATGAATATGTGTATCACTACTATCGAGATTTAATAAAAATAGACCACTCTTCAAGGGTGCACGACCATAAAATATATTACTCATATAAATAGAACAACCATTATTCTCTGATTTAAATGAATAACCGTCTCGCATCAAACAAGATCTAGATATAATGTTCATGCTCAACACTGGCACCAAATAACAATTATTTAGGTCTAAAACTAATCCCGATGGTAGATGTAGAGGTAGCGTGCTGAACGCGATCACATCGACTTTGGAACCATTTCCCACACGCATCGTCACCTCGTCCTTAACCAATCTTCGCAATCCGTAGTCCTGTTTGAGTTGCAAATATTAGCAAGCAGAACCAGTATCAAATACCAGTGCTCTGCGAGCATTAGTAAGGTACACATCAATAACATGTATATCACATATACCTTTGTTCACCTTGCCATCCTTCCTATCCGCCAAATACTTGGGGCGGTTTCGCTTCCGGTGTCGACCGCTTGCGGTAGAAGCACTCGATCTCGGGCTTAGGTCCAGATTTGGGTTTCTTCTCTTGAGCAGCAACTTGCTTGCTGTTCTTCTTGAAGTTACCCTTCTTCTTCCCTTTACCCTTTTTCTTGAAACTGGTGGTCTTATAGACCATCAACACTTGATGCTCCTTCTTGATTTCTACTTCCGCAGCTTTTAGCATTGCGAAGAGCTCGAGAATAGTCTTGTCCATCCCTTGCATATTATAGTTCATCACGAAGCTCTTGTAGCTTGGTGGCAGTGATTGGAGAATTTCATCAATGACACTATCATCGTGAAGATTAACTCCCGGTTGAATCAAGTGATTATTATACCCGAATTTTGAGTATATGTTCACTGACAGAACTATTCTCCTCCATCTTACAACTATAGAACTTATTGGAGACTTCATATCTCTCAATCCAGGAATTTGCTTGAAATATTAACTTCAAGTCATGGAACATCTCATATGCTCCATGACGTTCAAAATGTCGTTGAAGACCCGATTCCAAGCCGTAAAGCATGGCACACTGAACTATCGAGTAGTCATCTGCTTTGCTCTGCCAGACGTTCTTAACGTCGTCGGCCAGATCTGCAGCAGGCTGGCACCCAGCGGTGCTTCGGGGCGTAATTCTTACATGCAGCAATGAGGATATTCCTCAAATTCGGACCCGATCCATGTAATTGCTACCATCATCTTTCAACTTAGCTTTCTCAAGGAACACATTAAAATTCAATGGAACAACAACACGAGCCATCTATCTACAACAAACATAGACAAGCAAAATACTATCAGGTACTAGGTTCATGATAAATTCAAGTTCAATTAATCATATTACTTAAGAACTCCCACTTAGACAGACATCTCTCTAGTCATCTAAGTGATCACGTGATCCAAATCAACTAAACCATGTCCGATCATCACGTGAGATGGAGTAGTTTCAATGGTGAACATCACTATGTTGATCATATCTACTATATGATACACGTTCGACCTTTCGGTCTCTGTGTTCCGAGGCCATATCGGTATATGCTAGGCTCGTCAAGTTTAACCTGAGTATTCCGCGTGTGCAACTGTTTTGCACCCGTTGTATTTGAACGGAGAGCCTATCACACCCGATCATCATGTGGTGTCTCAGCACGAAGAACTTTTGCAATGGTGCATACTCAGGGAGAACACTTCTTGATAATTTTAGTGAGAGATCATCTTAAAATGCTACCGTCAATCAAAGCAAGATAAGATGCATAAAGGATAAACATCACATGCAATCAATATAAGTGATATGATATGGCCATCATCATCTTGTGCTTGTGATCTCCATCTCCGAAGCACCGTCGTGATCACCATCGTCACCGGCGCGACACCTTGATCTCCATTGTAGCATCGTTGTCGTTACGCCATCTATTGCTTCTACGACTATTGCTACCGCTTAGTGATAAAGTAAAGCAATTACAGGGCGTTTGCATTTCATACAATAAAGCGACAACCATATGGCTCCTACCAGTTGCCGATAACTTGGTTACAAAACATGATCACCTCATACAATAAAATATAGCATCACGTCTTGACCATATCACATCACAACATGCCCTGCAAAAACAAGTTAGACGTCCTCTACTTTGTTGTTGCAAATTTTACGTGACTGCTACGGGCTGAGCAAGAACCGTTCTTACCTACACATCAAAACCACAACGATAGTTTGTCAAGTTAGTGATGTTTTAACCTTCGCATAGACCGGGCGTAGCCACACTCGGTTCAACTAAAGTGAGAGAGACAGACACCCGCCGGTCACCTTTAAGCAACGAGTGCTCGTAACGGTGAAACCAGTCTCGCGTAAGAGTACGCGTAATGTCGGTCCGGGCCGCTTCATCTCACAATGCCGCCGAACCAAAGTATGACATGCTGGTAAGTAGTATGACTTGTATCACCCAAAAATCACTTGTGTTCTACTCATGCATATGACATCTACGCATAAAACCTGGCTCGGATGCCACTGTTGGGGAACATAGCAATTTCAAAAAATTCCTACGCACACGCAAGATCATGGTGATGCATAGCAACGAGAGGGGAGAGTGTTGTCCACGTACCCTCGTAGATCGAAAGCAGAAGTGTTAGAACAACGTGGTTGATGTAGTCATACGTCTTCACGACCCGATCGATTAAGCATCGAAACTACGACACCTCCGAGTTCTAGCACACGTTCAGCTCGATGACCATCCCCGGACTCCGATCCAGCAGAATGTCGGGGAAGAGTGCCGTCAGCACGACGGCGTGGTGACGATCTTGATGTTCTACCGTCGCAGGGCTTCGCCTAAGCACCGCTACAATATTATCGAGGACTATGGTGGAGGGGGGCACCGTACACGGCTAAGAGATCAAGAGATCAATTGTTGTGTCTTAGAGGTGCCCCCTGCCCCCGTATATAAAGGAGCAAGGGGGGGGGAAGGGTGCGGCCGACCAAGGGGAGAGGCGCGCCGGAGGAGTCCTACTCCTACCGGGAGTAGGACTCCCCCCTTTCCATGTTGGACTAGGAGAGAGAGGGGAAAGAGGTGGAGGGGAGGAAGGAAAGGGGGGGGGGCGCCGCCCCCTCTCCTTGTCCTATTCGGACTGGGGGGGGGGCGCCCGGCCCATCCCTAGCCTCCTCTCCTCTCTTCCACCTAGGCCCACTAAGGCCCATTAAGCTCCCAGGGGGTTCCGGTAACCTCCCGGTACTCCGGTAAAATCCCGATTTCACGCGGAACACTTCCGATATCCAAACATAGGCTTCCAATATATCAATCTTCATGTCTCGACCATTTCGAGACTCCTCGTCATGTCTCTAATCTCATCCAGGACTCCGAACAAACTTCGGTACATCAAAACTCATAAAATCGTAATATAACTGTCATCGAAACCTTAAGCTTGCGAACCCTACGGGTTCGAGAACTATGTAGACATGACCTAGAACTGTTTCCGGTCAATAACCAATAGCGGAACCTGGATGCTCATATTGGCTCCTACATATTCTATGAAGATCTTTATCGGTCAAACCGCATAACAACATACGTTGTTCCCTTTGTCATCGGTATGTTACTTGCCCGAGATTCGATCGTCGGTATCCAATACCTAGTTCAATCTCGTTACCGGCAAGTCTGTTTACTCGTTACGTAATGCATCATTCCGTAACTAACTCATTAGCTACATTGCTTGCAAGGCTTATATTGATGTGCATTACCGAGAGGGCCCAGAGATACCTCTCCGACAATCGGAGTGACAAAACCTAATCTCGAAATACGTCAACTCAACATGTACCTTTGGAGACACCTGTAGAGCTCCTTTATAATCACCCAGTTACATCGTGATGTTTGGTAGCACACAAAGTGTTCCTCTGGTAAACGGGAGTTGCATAATCTCATAGTTATAGGAACTTGTATAAGTCATGAAGAAAGCAATAGCAACATACTAAACGATCAAGTGCTAATCTAATGGAATGGTTCAAATGAATCACATCATTTTCCTAATGATGTGATCCCGTTAATCAAATGACAACACATGTCTATGGTTAGGAAACATAACCATCTTTGATTAATGAGCTAGTCAAGTAGAGGCATACTAGTGACATTAAGTTTGTCTATGTATTCACACATGTATCATGTTTCCGGTTAATACAATTATAGCATGAATAATAAACATTTATCATGATATGAGGAAATAAATAATAACTTTATTATTGCCTCTAGGGCATATTTCCTTCAGCTACCTGGTCATATACCAGACTAACGGGGACCTCTTTCCCATCTGACCCTACAGGTCCGACCTCGGCCATGTGGTTCGGGTTAGCCTTGGTGTATCGCGCCTTCACCATGGCCCAGGCTTCCCTTGCACCTTGTCGGCAGGCTGATATCTTCCATAATTGGAAGCGCCGCCACGCTCCCTTGAGAATCTTTACAAGCTTTCCCATGCGCCCTGGCAGGGAGGCGGACGGCCACAAGGCCTGGGCAATGCCCTGCATCACCTGCCGAACTTGTCCGTGCAGTTGTGAGAGCTCTTGCAGAAGATCGCCTGCAGATCCGGGCATCTCTTCGTCAGGACGACCTGTCAGCATACCTACAGACATAATTCTGTTAGCCCGTTTCTTCGCCGAACTCTATAAAGGTTCGTTCGAGCACTTACTAAAAATGCCACGTCGAAGCCTGTTATTCTCCTTCACGGAGTCAGCAAGCTGGGCCCGAACATCTTTTAATTCGACGCCCAGCCATGTATTCGCGTCCTGGAGATCATTTTTCTCCCGTATAACCTTTGTAAGCACGCGCTCGCCAGCCTTTAGATGTCGTTGAGCATGTTGCTCATCCTCCGATACGATCTCCGGATTACCTCCGGGATTGTCTGCAGAATCTATTGTTAGATTTGCATGCATGCCGAATACTAACTGGTATATGTCAATACATTCTTTTCGATCAAGACAAGTATTACCAGACGAGACCTTGTTGGACTCCTCCTTTCCGACAACTGCAGCCCGTAGCTGGGCTTTGCACTCCTCCAGCTCTTGATACAACTGGGTATTCTTCTTCGTGAGAGCCTACGCATACAATGATCCTTAAATCAGTTGCGCCAACTGTTTCAAGTCTCAGGGGCTACTGATATACATAATTATTAGAATTTCTTACCTGTATGTCCTTTACATACTGGTTCGTGGCTCTAGCAAGGCCATCTTGAGTGGCTCGGATGTACGCATCTCCTGAGCTGAAGGCATTGAACGCCTCTTCGGAGAAACTAGGGTCGCGGAGTACGGCCCGGCGGCGCCTGTGATTCATGGTGCTCTCCACTTTGGAATTCGTAGCGGACAATCTATCTGTATCCTCTGTAGGAGGACCATCCGGCGTCGTCCCCACATTAGCCTCTGCCCCTAAGTCCGGTTCTGGAGTCCGGCTGGTGGAGGCGTGGCCAGCAGGCTCTCCGGTCATAGTCCGACGAGCATTTTTTCTGCCAGGAACCACAGACGTTATTATATTTTAAAGATGATAATCGTGGAGCAAGGTTTTAATTATACCTCTGCGACGGAGTCTCAGTCCTAACTGCCTTCCTTTTGAGCCTACCCGGCTTCGGTGCCCCTTGTTGACGAGTCACCGCGGGTTCGGCACGGCGCCCCGATGGCCTTCCCTGTAAGACACAATATATGTGCGGTGGGTAAGATGCAAAGAAGGGATCCTTCTCAGAAGTTGGGACTCCGGCTTTACTTACATGCGATGCAGGGAGTAGACCAGGGTAATCGGCTATGATGGCCACCAAGGCACCATCACGGCTTAGCTGATAGAATGCCCTATCAATAAGCTCCACAAATACGTCCGGATCTTCTTTGAGTCTGGGGTCGAGGGCCCGATCGGGGTCCTCTGGCTGTGGAGAAGGGATGTGGACCTCCCTCATAGCTTTTCACAGTTCCTTCTATGAATTGGCAAGGTAAATATTTGTGATGAAGAATGCGAGAAAGACTGGAATAAAAGATAGCAGCTCACCCAGCTTGGGGGGTTGTACATGGAGAATCCATCCCGTGGCTTAATACGGATGAACTCCTCTTCTTCTCCTTTGTACAAATCGGACAGTATTTTCGCTGGAGCGGCGGCGGAGTCCGGACCTTTACGGCCGCAGTGGGTGGCGTCGTCTTCTCCATTGAAGTGCCACATGGGTTTCCCCCGTATTGAAGTGGTTGCACTCCCCGCATTATACATATTGACATAACCTCAATTATTGTCAGTCCTGATTTGGCCAGCGTCTTTATCCTGTCCATCAGGAAAAGGACCTCTCTGTTATCTTCCTCCTGGGGGCTCCGGGGGCGCCATCTATGGCGTTTCTTCAAGGGGGCATTTGCAAACTCAGGAAGGCCCATCCGAATAGGGTCCGGAAGGGGGACGTCCTCCATATAAAATCACTCTGAGGGCCAGTCTTCGGATGTCTTCTTTGGAGTACCGGACAGGTATCCGGTCCCGGTGATGCGCCATATTTCGGCTCCGCCACTTGATATATCGACCCCTCCTGAGTACGGGGTACGAGGTAGAATAGCCCATTCCATAGCTCGAAATGAGCTTCGCAGCCCAGAAATAGCTCGCAGAAGGCGACATAGCGTGCGATGTGTAGTATGAAGGCAGGAGTGAAGTTATGCAGCTGGAGGCCGTAGAACTCCAGGAGCCCGCGGAGGAACGGATGGATTGGAAATCCGAGTCCCCTCAGCAAATAAGGGACAAGGCATACCCGCTCCCCCTTGGATGGGTTGGGAGAACTCTCCGCTTGCTCCCTGCTACGTCTTGAGCTTGCGTTGGTTTTCCTCGAAGAGGAGAGGGTGATGCAGCAAAGTGTAGCGTAAGTATTTCCCTCAGTTTTGAGAACCAAGGTATCAATCCAGTAGGAGGCTCCTCAAAAGTCCCACGCACCTACACAAACAAATTGAGAACTCGCAACCAACACAATAAAGGGGTTGTCAATCCCTTCACGGCCACTTGCGAAAGTAAGATCTGATAAAGATAGTATGATAAGATAAATATATTTTTGGTATTTTATAAGATAGATGCAAAAAGTAAAGATGCAAATAAAAATAGATTGAAAGCAAATATGATAAGAGATAGACCCGGGGGCCATATGTTTCACTAGAGGCTTCTCTCAAGATAGCATAAGTATTACGGTGGGTGAACAAATTACTGTCGAGCAATTGATAGAAAAGCGCATAGTTATGAGATTATCTAGGCATGATCATGTATATAGGCAGCACGTCCATAACAAGTAGACCGACTCCTGCCTGCATCTACTACTATTACTCCACACATCGACCGACTCCTGTCTGCATCTAGAGTATTAAGTTCATAAGAACAGAGTAACGCATTAAGCAAGATGACATGATGTAGAGGGATAAACACATGCAATATGATATAAACCCCATCTTGTTATCCTCGATGGCAACAATACAATACGTGTCTTGCAACCCTTTCTGTCACTGGGTAAGAACACCACAAGATTGAACCCAAAGCTAAGCACTTCTCCCATGGCAAGAAAGATCAATCTAGTAGGCCAAACCTGTAACGCCCCGGACACACCCGCCGGTGGTCGTTACTCCTGGCGGGATCTAGACTGGCCCCACAGATCAATACTAGTCTTTTCTGCGCACTTTGTCCTCACTCATGCGCACCCGGGAGCAACTTCCCGGTCGGTCACCCATCCTGAGACTACTCCAAGCTGAGCACGCTTAACTTTGGAGTTTTGTCCGAATGGGCTCCCGGAAAAGAAGGAATTCCTTATTGATATGAGTAGTCTATCATCCCTAATAAGCCAGGATATCACATACACCCACACTCAGAGGAACCGACGTCCTCGTCGGGCCACAGAACGCTCCTCTTGGCACAACCGTCGTGCATCCATCGATACATGTGCCATGCCGTGTGCCATGACGGGTCACAAACGTCATGAACAACATGACCGCGCACCTGTCCGCAACCATCCGTGTAACCGTGAGGGTCGGCTCTGATACCAACTTGTAACGCCCCGGACACACCCGCCGGTGGTCGTTACTCTGGCGGATCTAGATGGCCCCACAGATCAATACTAGTCTTTTCTGCGCACTTTGTCCTCACTCATGCGCACCCGGGAGCAACTTCCCGGTCGGTCACCCATCCTGAGACTACTCCAAGCTGAGCACGCTTAACTTTGGAGTTTTGTCCGAATGGGCTCCCGGAAAAGAAGGAATTCCTTATTGATATGAGTAGTCTATCATCCCTAATAAGCCATGATATCACAAAACCAAACTGATAATTCAAAGAGACTTGCAAAGATAACTCAATCATACATAAAAGAATTCAGAGAAGATTCAAATATTATTCATAGATAAACTTGATCATAAACCCACAATTCATCGGATCTCGACAAACACACCGCAAAAAGAGTTTACATCGAATAGATCTCCACGAGAGAGGGGGAGAACATTGTATGAAGATCCAAAAAGAGAGAAGAAGCCATCTAGGTAATAACTATGGACCCGTAGGTCTGTGGTAAACTACTCACAACTCATCGGAGGGGCAAGGATGTTGATGTAGAAGCCCTCCATGGTTGATTCCCCCTCCGGCAAAGTGCCGGTGAAGGCTCCAAGATGAGATCTCGCGGATACAGAAGGTTACGTCGGTGGAAATTGTGTTTCGTGGTGCTCCTGGATGTTTTCGGGGTACGTAGGTATATATAGGAGGAAGAAGTACATCGGTGGTCGCCCAAGGGCCCATGAGACAGGGGCGCCCTACTGGGGCGCGCCCCTATCTCGTGGGGCCCTCGGAGCTCTTGACTTGCACTCCAAGCTCTCCGGATCAGATTTGTTCCAAAATCACGCCCCGAAGGTTTCATTCCGTTTGGACTTCGTTTGATATTCCTTTTCTTGAAATCTTGAAATAGGCAAAAAAACAGCAATATGGGATGGGCCTCCGGTTAGTAGGTTAGTCCCAAAAATGATATAAATGTGTAAAATAAAGCCCATAAACATCCAAAAGGGGTAATATAATAGCATGGAACAATAAAAAATTATAAATACGTTGGAGACGTATCAAGCATCCCCAAGCTTAATTCCTGCTCGTCCTCGAGTAGGTAAATGATGAAAAGAGAATCTTTGATGTGGAATGCTACCTAGCATAATTCATAATGTAATTTTCTTTATTGTGGCATGAATGTTCAGATCCAAATGAATACAAAATAAAAGTTCATATTGACATAAGAAATAGTAACACTTCAAGCATACTAATCAAAGTAATCATGTCTTCTCAAAATAACATGGCAAAAGAAAGTTCATCCCTACAAAATCATATAGTTAGGCTATGCTTCATTTTCGTCACACAAAGATGTTCCCAACTTCTATACCCCCGATGACAAGCCAAGCAATTGTTTCATACTTAAATAATGTCAAACTTTTTCAACCTTCACGCAATACATGAGCGTGACCCATGGATATAGCATTATGGGCGGAATAGAATATGATGATGGGGATTGTGTGGAGAAGACAAAAAAAAAGAAAGTCTCACATTGACGAGGATAATCAACGGGCTATGGAGATGCCCATCAATTGATGTCAACATGAGGAGTAGGGATTACCATGCAACGGATGCAATAGAGCTATAAATGAATGCTCAAGAAAAGAAAACTAGTGGGTGTGCATCCAACTTGCTTGCTCATGAAGACCTAGGGCATTTGAGGAAGCCCGTCGTAGGAATATACAAGCCAAGTTCTATAATGAAAAATTCCCACTAGTATGAAAAAGACAACTTATGAGACTCACTACATGAAGAACAAGGTGCTACTTTGAAGCACAAGTGTGGAAAAAGAGATAGTAACATTGCCCTTTTTATTTATTTTCTTTATTTTCTTTCTTATCTTTTCTTTTTTTGGGCCTTTCCCTTTTTTTTCTTTTGGCCTTTCTTCTTTTTTTTCTTCTTTTTTTCTTTGGGCAATGCTCTAATAATGATGATCATCACACTTCTATTGATTACAACATAAGGATTACAACTCGAAACTAGAACAAGATATGACTCTATATGAATGCCTCCGGCGGTGTACCGGGATGGTGCAATGAATCAAGAGTGACATGTATGAAAATAATGTTTGGTGGCTTTGCCACAAATACAATGTCAACTACATGATCATGCAATGGCAATATGACAAAAGTAAAGTATGTCATGAAAATGATGAACAGAACGGTGGAAAGTTGCATGGCAATATATCTCGGAATGGCTATGGAAATGCCATAATGGGTAGGTATGGTGGCTGTTTTGAGGAAGATATAAGGAGGTTTATGTGTGATAGAGCGTATCGTATCACGGGGTTTGGATGCACCGGCGAAGTTTGCACCAACTCTCAAGGTGAGAAAGGGCAATGCACGGTAGCGAAGAGGCTAGCAAAGGTGGAAAGGTAAAAGTGCGTATAATCCATGGACTCAACATTAGTCAAAAGAACTCATATACTTATTGCAAAAATTTAGAAGTCATCAAAAACTCAAGTACTACGCGCATGCTCCTAGGGGGATAGATTGGTAGGAAAAGACCATCGCTCGTCACTGACCGCCACTCATAAGGATGCACAAGCCAAGTACACTTCATGTTTCAAATTTGTTACACAACTTTAACCATACGTGCATGCTACGGGACTTGCTAACTTCAACACAAGTATTCTTTAAATTCGTAATCACCCAACTAGCATGACTTTAATATCACTACCTCCATATCTCAAAACAGTTATCAAGTATCAAGTTGATCATAGCATCCAATTCACTTCCTATGATAGTTTTTATTATACCCAACCTGGATGCTCATCATTCTAGGACCAACTTTATGATAATAGAAAATACCATGCTGTTCTAAAAGACTTTCAAAATAATATAAGTGAATCATGAGAGACTAGTAATTTCTTCAAAATTAAGACACCACCGTGCTCTAAAAGATATAAGTGAAGCACTAGAGCAAAGACTATCAAGCTCAAAAGATATAAGTGAAGCACATAGAGTATTCTAGCAAATTCTAATCAAATAGGCTTCTCCCAAAAGGTGTGTACAGCAAGGATGATTGTGGTAGACTAAAAAGCAAAGACTAATATAATACACGACGCTCCAAGCAAAACACATATCATGTAGCGAATAAAAATATAGCTCAAGTAAAGTTACCAATGAGCGAGATTTAAAGAGGGATGCCTTCCGGGCATCCCCAAGCTTAAACTTTGGCTATTCTTGAATATCTTGGGGTGCCATGGGCATCCCCAAGCTTAGGCTCTTGCCACCCTTTATTCCATAGTCCATAAAAGCTTTACCCAAAACTTGAAAACTTCACAACACAAAACTCAACAGGAAATCTTATAAGCTCTGTTAGTGAAAGAAAACAAAACCACCACATAAGGTACTGCAATGAACTCATTCTTTATTTAATTTGGTGTTAAACCTACTGTATTCCAACTTCTTTATGGTTCATAGACTAATTTACTAGCCATAGATGCATTGAAATAAGCAAACAACACACGAAAAACAGAATCTATCAAAAACAGAATAGTCTGTAGCAATCTGTAACTAACTCAAACTTCGGGAACTCTAAAAATCCTACAAAAATAGGAAGTCCTGGACAATTTGTTTATTGAACAGAAGCAAAAAGAATCAATGCAAAAACACGTTCCTGTGATTTAACAAAATTATATTCGTTCACGCAAAGTTTCTGTTTTTCAGCAGAATCAAATCAACTATCATCGTAGGTTATCCTATAGGTTCTACTTGGCACAAACACTAACTAAAAGATAAAAACACATCTAAACAGAAGGTAGATGCAAGATTTATTACTAAACAGGAGAAAAAACAAAAAACATAAATAAAATTGGGTTGCCTCCCAACTAGCGCTATCGTTTAACGCCCCTAGCTAGGCATAAAAGCAAGATAGATCTAACGAGTGCCATCTTTGGCACTAAATTCATAAGTAGCACGCATGATAGATTCATAAGGTAATTTGAATTTCTTTCTTGGAAAGTGTTCCATGCCTTTCTTTAATGGAAATTGGAATCTAATGTTCCCTTCCTTCATATCAATAATCGCACCAATCCTTCTAAGGAAAGGTCTACCAAGAATAATAGGGCAAGAAAGATTGCAATCTATATCAAGAACGATAAAATCTACGGGCACCAAATTTCTATTTGCAACAATAAGAACATCATTTATCCTACCCATAGGCTTTTTAATGGTGGAATCCGCAAGGTGCAAATTTAAAGAGCAATCATCAAGATCATGGAAACCTAGAATATCACATAAAGTTTTCGGAATCGTGGAAACACTACCACCTAAATCACACAAAGCAAAACACTCATAATCTTTAATTCTAATCTTTATAGTAGGTTCCCACTCATCATTAAGTTTTCTAGGTATAGAAACTTCCAAATTAAGTTTTTCATCATAAGATTGCATCAAGGCATCCACAATATGTTTGGTAAAAGCTTTATTTTGACTATACGCATGAGGAGAATTAACAACGGATTGCAACAAGGAAATACAACCTTTTAAAGAGCAATTATCATAATCAAATTCCTTGAAATCCGAGATAGTAGGTTCAATATTATTAGAAGTTGAGGATTCCCCAATCTCACTTTTACCAAATTTGACAACAAGATCTAAAGATTCTGAATTTTTGGGACGCCTTCTAGGCAAAGTTGATTCATCATCACTCCCATAATCATCAAAATTCATGTTGCAAAACATAGATCTAATCGGAGACACATCAATAACTTTAAGATCCTCATCATTATTTTCATGAAGACTAGAAGAACACGCTTTTATAAAGTTTTCTTTTTTAGCACGCAATCTAGCGGTTCTTTCCTTGCACTCGTCAATGGAAATTCTCATTACTTTGAGAGACTCATTGATATCATGCTTAGGAGAAGAAGATCCAAGTTTAAGAGAATTAACATCAAGCAAAAGTCTATCAATGTTCCTAGCCGAATCATCAACTTTGAGCAATTTTTCTTCAAGCAAAGCATTAAAATTCTTTTGAGAAATCATAAATTCTTTCACACTATTCTCAAAATCAGAGGGCATCTTATTAAAATTACCATAAGAATTATTGTAGGAATTTCCATAATTATTAGAGGGATTACTAGGGAATGGTCTAGCATTAAAATTTCCTCTATAAGCATTGTTTCCAAAACTATTCCTACCAAAAATTCACATCCATAGATTCATTATTATTCTCAATCAAGGAAGACAAAGGCATATCATTGGGATCAAGAGGAGTATTTTTAGTAGCAAACATCTTCATAAGTTCATCCATCTTTCCACTCAAAACATTGATTTCTTCTATAGCATGCACTTTTTTACTAGAAGATCTTTCGGTGTGCCATTCAGAATAATTAGCCATAATATTATCAAGAAATTTTGTAGCATCTCCTAACGTAATTTCCATAAACGTGCCTCCCGAGGGCGAATCTAAGAGATTTCTAGAAGCAAAGTTCAAACCGGCATAAAAAGTTTGTATGATCATCCATAAATTCAAACCATGAGTAGGGCAATTGCGAAGCATCAATTCATTCTTTCCCAAGATTGGGCAACATGCTCATGATCAAGTTGTTTAAAATTCATAATATCGTTCCTAAGAGTGATGATCTTAGCGGGAGGAAAATACTTAGAGATAAAAGCATCTTTGCACTTGTTCCAAGAATCAATACTATTTTTAGGCAAAGATGAAAACCAAACTTTAGCATGATCTCTAAGTGAAAACGGAAATAACTTCAATTTGACAATATTGTTATCCGTATCTTTCTTCTTTTGCATATCACACAAATCAACAAAATTGTTTAGATGAGTAGCGGCATCTTCACTAGGAAGGCCGGCGAATTGATCTTTCATAACAAGATTCAGCAAAGCGGTATTGATTTCACAAGACTCAACATCATTAAGAGGAGCAATCGGAGTACTAAGGAAATCATTATTATTGGTATTCGATAAGTCACACAATTTGGTATTATCTTGCACCATGGCAACAAGTAATCCAACACACAAGCAAACCGAGAAACGGCAAGCGACAAAGAGAGGAGGAGATTGGGAAAGAGAGGGCGAATAAAACGGCAAGGGTGAAGTGGGGGAGAGGAAAATGAGAGGCAAATGGCAAATAATGTAAATCACGAGGAGATGGGTTTGTGATGGGTACTTGGTATGTCTTGACTTGGCGAAGACCTCCCGCAACGGCGCCGAAATCCTTCTTGCTACGTCCTAAGCTTGCATTGGTTTTCCTCAAGAGAGAGGGTGATGCAGACAAAGTGTCTTGTAAGTATTTCCCTCGTTTTGAGAACCAAGGTATCAATCCAAGAGGAGGCTCCTCAACAGTCCCACGCACCTACACAAACAAAGCGATAACTCGCAACCAACGCAATAAAGGGTTGTCAATCCCTTCACGACCACTTGCAAAAGTGAGATCTGATAAAGATAGTATGATAAGATAAATATATTTTTGGTATTTTATAAGATAGATGCAAAAAGTAAAGATGCAAATAAAGATAGATTGAAAGCAAATATGATAAGAGATAGACCCGGGGCCATAGGTTTCACTAGGGCTTCTCTCAAGATAGCATAAGTATTACGGTGGGTGAACAAATTCTTGTCGAGCAATTGATAGAAAAGCGCATAGTTATGAGATTATCTAGGCATGATCATGTATATAGGCATCACGTCCATAACAAGTAGACCGACTCCTGCCTGCATCTACTACTATTACTCCACACATTGACCGACTCGCCTTTTGCATCTAGAGTATTAAGTTCATAAGAACGAGTAACGCATTAAGCAAGATGACATGATGTAGAGGATAAACACATGCAATATGATATAAACCCTATCTTGTTATCCTCGATGGCAACAATACAATACGTGTCTTGCAACCCTTTACATCCTTTGGGTAAGAACACCGCAAGATTGAACCCAAAGCTAAGCACTTCTCCCATGGCAAGAAAGATCAATCTAGTAGGCCAAACCAAACTGATAATTCGAAGAGACTTGCAAAGATAACTCAATCATACATAAAAGAATTCAGAGAAGATTCAAATATTATTCATAGATAAACTTGATCATAAACCCACAATTCATCGGATCTCGACAAACACACCGCAAAAAGAGTTTACATCGAATAGATCTCCACGAGAGAGGAGGAGAACATTGTATTGAGATCCAAAAAGAGAGAAGAAGCCATCTAGCTAATAACTATGGACCCGTAGGTCTGTGGTAAACTACTCACAACTCATCGGAGGGGCAAGGATGTTGATGTAGAAGCCCTCCGTGGTTGATTCCCCCTCCAGCACAGTGCCGACGAAGGCTCCAAGATGAGATCTCGCGGATACAGAAGGTTACGGTGGTGGAAATTCTATTTCGTGGTGCTCCTTGATGTTTTCGAGTGCGAGGTATATATAGGAGGAAGAAATCGTCGGTGGGCCTTGAGGGCCCACGAGGCAGGCGCACCCTGGGGGCGCGCCCCTATCTCGTGGGGCCCTCGGGAGCTTCTTGACTTGCACTCCAAGCTTTCCGGATCAGATTTGTTCCAAAAATCATGCTCCCGAAGGTTTCATTCCGTTTGGACTCTGTTTGATATTCCTTTTCTTCGAAATACTGAAATAGGCAAAAAAACAGCAATATGGGTTGGGCCTCCGGTTAGTAGGTTAGTCCCAAAAATGATACAAATGTGTAAAATAAAGCCCATAAACATCCAAAAGGGGTAATATAATAGCATGGAACAATCAAAAATTATAGATACGTTGGAGACGTATCACTCCCCGCCATTATAAGTGTCCGGCTCGGACGGGGACCCTGTACGCAGGTGGGAGAAACCCGTGGGTCTGCAACTCTACCAATGGGCTATGGGGGACAGAACACTTGTCCCAATCGCCTGGCTTAGTGCTACGAGAGCGAGAGGAGGAGCTGCGACGGCCGGCCATGATGGGATGGCTTCTTCCGGGCGCGCTCTGATGAATACTCGCTAGGGGAGGATGGTGTGATTTGGATCTAAGGATTCCCGTCACTTTAAATAGACGATTTACTTACATGGTCAGGGTGGCAAATGTAAAAATGCCCCGACTTCTCGCATTCGCTCGACACGTGGAGATAGCCATTATTAAAGCACATAAGCCGAGGAGAGCAACATTAATGGGAAGCCAGACACTACTCGTTACAACAAGTACTCAGGGATTTTGGAGAAGAACCCGCCTTGCAATGCCGAAGACAATCTACGCGCCGGACTCATCGTCATTGAAGCCTGGTTTGGGGGCTACTGAGGGAGTCCTGGATTAGGGGGTCCTCGGACAGCCGGACTGTTGGACTATGAAGATACAAGATTGAAGACTTCGTCCCGTGTCTGGATGAGACTCTCCTTTGCGTGGAAGGCAAGCTTGGCAATTCGGATATGTAGATCTCCTTCTCTGTAACCGACTCCGTGTAACCCTAGCCCCCTCCGGTGTCTATATAAACCGGAGGGTTTTGTCCGACAACAACAATCATAATCATAGGCTAGCTTCTAGGGTTTAGCCTCTACGATCTCATGGTAGATCAACTCTTGTAATACTCATATCATCAAGATCAATCAAGCAAGAAGTAGGGTATTACCTCCATCGAGAGGGCCCGAACCTGGGTAAACATCGTGTCCCCCGCGTCCTGTTACCATTAGCCTTAGACGCACAATTCGGGACCCCCTACCCGAGATCCGCCGTTTTTGACACCGACACCCGCCCCCACAAAGCGGTAAGTGGACGTACGCCAGTAGATCGTAGATGGACGCCTTAGAGACTTTGGCACTGACACGACAACTCATTTGAAATTAACTGAAACTTAATCAGCTGTCGAGTTCTTCAAAGATAAGACTTGGGCCTCACAGTCCCCCCCAATCCAGTTGAGATTAGACATGTCCACTAGTCTGAATCTAGAGGAACATGAATGAATAAAAGTGGCATCTTCCTAGGTGGCTTCTTCGACAGGAAGATATGTCCATTTGATGTGTCATTGCACCATATTGATACTTATGTCTCCCTGAATTTTAGGAATTAGTTCCCTCTCGAGAACAACCTCTGAGTATAGCTCCATTAGGGTTGACCAAGGGCAGGTCCTAGTTGAGTATTCCAGTTGGACCCATGTGTGAGTTGGCTCACATGTACTCCCTCCATTCCTAGTTGAACTGCCAAAACGTCATATATTTAGGAACAGTGGGAGTAGGATGCAGTTGACATTTGTGCGGGAGTAGGAGTCTGTAAGAGATATCTCCTACCTTTTCCAGAATTCTAAAGGGGACATAGAATTTAGAGTGGAGCTTGAGGCATCTATGTATATTGAGTGAAATATGTCTGAATGACTACAATTTGAGACAAACCATGTCACCAACTTCAAAGGAGCTCTCCTATCTTTTCTTTATTCTCGTCAGCACAATGTTTCATTCTCTCCCATGCTTTGACCAAATTCGGTCTGATTTGAGCAGCCATTTGTTCAGAATTGAGTGATTTGTGAGTAGAATCAACGTGTTATCGGTAGGGTAGAGAGCACTTTCATCAATGAATGTTGGAGCTCTGCATAAATAGCTTGGAAATGTGTCATTTTCATAGTAGTATGGAAGCTAGTGTTGTACCAATACTCAATTGGATGAATGAATGTCATGCACCCGAGATCATTTTCCAAGCACAGAGTAACTCTCAGTTTTTCCAGTCTTTGGATGTTACGAAGTGCTAGAATGCAACTTGACTCCCGACTTGTGAACAATTCTTGCCAAAGGTGTATGGTTAAAATTATGTCCATGTTAGTTACAATTACAATGTGACAAACAAAAAATGTGTGATGTTATGGGATGTTCCATAGCAATAAAATGGATGTATTTGGTGAATTTGTCCACCACGGCTAAGATCAAATCAGTGTTTGGTAGTGGAGGAAGTAAACAAGGATTGTTATGCTTTGTTTATCTAACAAGTAGGGCATTTTTGGATGAACTCAAAAATTTATTGTTTCATGTCGTTACAGCTAAAGAGGAGCTTTATCGTATGATACCACCTAGTTAACAATTATGCATTGCTAGCCCATAACTACTCTATTTTATAGTTATCAGTTCTTGCCTGAAAGAGTAGTTGGGTGAAGAGTCAGATCCAATAGTGAGTTGGGTCATAAGATCTTTGCATCTTTTGGCCTTTTTCATAGTTTGTCACAACATTAGTAATCCACATTGGTTTACCAGTGCTAGAGAATAAAGCTTGAAATCCATACCAAACTCTGGATAAAGCATCTACAACTCTATTGTGTTTGCCTTGTTTATATTCAATTGAGAAGTTATATCCCAATAATTTAATCAGAAATATATGATGAATGCCTTCAGTGATTTTATGCTCTTGATGTACTTCATGCTCTATGATCAGTTCTGATGATCATAGAGGGTGTGGCAAATTAGTGTTTCCACTTTTTAGTGCCTCAATAATTGCAACAACTTCCTTGTCATAAGTGGATAGTGTAGCTGCTCTAGGTCCAACTATTTTACTAAAGAATGATATAGGCTTTTCTCCCTGCATTAGTGTAGGTCAAATGCCATCAACAACAGAGCTTCACGGGGGCGAACCTGGGCAGTCGCCCCCTAGCGAAAAGCAAATTATTTTAGTACCCAGTATTAGTACTGCACTCTACAGCCCATAAGGCACTTCTATTATACAATATATCTGTCACACTCTGCATGGGAGACAAACGAGCAGCAACCAACGAGTGTTCTACTCACCTACATGATGAGCTGGTTGCTAGTGGGGCTGATGTAATGGGCTTACAACTTGACCCACCGAGCTACAAAAGCAGCGACAACGGGCAACAACTAGCAGGCCGAGAACGGAGAGGCTGCTCGCAAAATTCCGAACTAGTAAAATTGAACTTTGAATTTTGAAACAAAATTTTTGTCAACGACAAGAAAATAAGATCCAGTATTTTGGTGCTCCCCATTGCAGAATGACTAATTGATTAGTTTCCTCTTATCATTTTGTGATCAATTTCCTATATATGACAATACTAGTTACTATTAATTTATAGGCCATCTTTGTGTTCATCTAGTAAATGTAGATGTTAATTGATGACCAACCATCCATGTTATTTTGATCTAGTGAGGTATATCTAGTAGTATTCTAGTTAGGTAAGTTCTAATTAGGTAACATATTTTGTACTACTAAAAAACATTGTTGTTTAGGCTGTAATTAATGGTTAAGGGCAAAACCATTGATTATACATTTTCTACGGTACATGCCAACTGCACATTTTCTACTTTGAAGATTATTAAGACAATTCTATGATAATAACTTGTAGTAAGCACATAGAGTAAAATCACAGAGTGAAGATTTCTTATGAAATTTAGGAGCGAAAAGAAGAGAAGAGCTGATATGTAGTGATTAACTCAATAATGATAGTTAATTAGTAGTTTGGTACAGTTTCTTTTACTATGAAGTAGCTTATGTATAACTAATGTTCAAAAATGTGTTTCATAAGCTAATGTGGTGAACATCAATATAATTATCTATGTTTCCCACTATTATGCAAAACTTAACTTGTTATAGTTGTATGATTTCGTATTTGAAATATTACCCCTCCTAAGATTTCTTTCAAGCTCCGCCACTGAATGTCATAACCATGTGCATCATCATCAAGGATAAACGGTTTACTAGAACCATGTAGTGCTAGAACCGGGCATGTCTCACCTTTGCGTTTAGTATTAATTGCATTGGAAATAGTCCTTCTTGAGTGCAAGAAACAAATGTCTTGAAAGTCTAGCCATAGTTTTGAACGAACCTCTTGTATTAGCCAGTCAATCATAAGAAACTTCTTAGTTGAGAGATATTTGTGTGTGTGTGGGGGGGTACTATCGCCACCTCTTATAACGTGGCTAAGGTATTCCACTTTCTTTTCAACATAGATACACTTGGACAACTTAGCTAATAAGTTATTGGCTTGAAAAGTGTCAAAGATCCATTTGAGCTGGTCCACATGCTCTATGAGATATTTGCTATAGACCAGTATTTCATCAAAGAACACTAGGGTGAATTTTCTCAGATAAAGTGCCAACAGAATGTTGCTTAGCATCTAGAATTTAGCAGGGGCATTAGTTAAACAAAAATACATAGAAAGTATTCATAATGTCCACAATGTGTGTTGAAAACAATCTTTTCCATGTCTGCATCTTTCATATTGATTTGATGGTATCACTTCAGAGATCCAATTCAAAATGGTTGTTCAATGTAATTCATCTAGGAGATCTTCAATCAGTGGTATGAGATACTTTTTGACAGTCCACTCATTCAATTTACTATTATCTACACAAAATATCTATGTGAGATCTTTTTTCTTGACTAAAATAGCGCGGGGGGGGGGGGTATGAATATTGTTTGTAATGACTTTTTATGTAATAAGTTCTTGTACTATGTCTTCCATTGCATTCTTCTGCTGATGTGGTAGGCTATAGGACCCAATGTTGACATTTTTTGCTCTAGGTGTAAGAGGAATGAAGTGACTGATGTAGTGATCACACTCTCTTCTGGGAGGTAGTTCAATAGTAGGAGTAGTAAAAATGGTGTTGTATTGTTCCAAACATGGAGAGATTATTGGTTGGAGTGATTGTTGTTGTCCAGATTCCATGGATTCTTGGTTAGTAAAAAGTATTGCCCCAAAGACCGAATTTCCTCGTGAAGTGACGAATGCTCCAGTTTCTTGAGTTACTACTATGGATGGCAAGCTCTCATCATAAAAAGTCACTTGTTTGTCCCCTAATGTAGCATGTATTCCCATATTTTTATAGTCTAGTTGAAGAAAGCTATAGTTGTACATCCAATATGCTCCTAGGATCATATCATACCCCTTTAATTGCACTACTATGAAATCTGACTCGAACTACACCCCTTGTATTGTATAAGGGCACTCAGTTGTCATTAATTTAGTCCCAAATATGCCACAGTTTCCTAATATTACCTTTGTCTCTCTTGTGGGAACAAGTAAACACTAAGCCCTCTGAGCCATTTGAGGTGTGCTCCTAGAATAAATGAGGGCAGTGATTTGTGTGGAGCCTAGTAGTATAGTGACTGTAAAGTGTATTTTGCAGTGTTAATACCCATTAGAGCATGCAAGGAAAGTTTCAAGATTCGATCAATAAGCTCGCCTGATTGCTCTTCATGTATTTATTTAGAGCGGTTCATGAACTAAACCAGTTCTACATTTTCAAGGTATGTTTCTTGGAGTGCAAGTGTATATGGACATGCTTTGACAATTTGCACATTTTCTTATGGTGAGGGAATAAGGGCTCATGTACTTGTTGCAGATGCCTTTTACTCTCTAGCCCGTTGGATTATACGGTGTAATTGAGTTTGTTTGAACATTTTTATACCTCTCAACTAATAACCGCCTTCTCATTGGTAGTGCGGGTTGCTAAAATAAATTTCTTCTTGGGGATTGGGCTTGTTCCATTCTTCGAGCATACCAAATTGCCTTTTGTGCATCTGCTGGTTGATGAATATGTAAGCAATGTTGTATTTTGTCATTTGGACTAGATATTAAGCCGTTTACAAAGTAATCATCAGGCAAGATATGATTATATTTTCTCACAAGATTCGTGAGGTGTTCAAATTTCAAGATGTACTTGTTAACACAAGCATTGTATGTGAGAGTGGAAAGTTCTCAAATTATTACAGATAGGAGTGGAAAGCATTAGAAGAGTTTGTTTATGTGGTGCAGGCTGTGTTTCATACTGTACACTAGCTTGTCCACAAAGAGGAGATGGAGGAGGGGGTTCTTTGTGTGGGCTAACCGGGGAAAAAATTGCGTGAGTGTGTTTTGTAAACTGGTGAGTGCTTTTTACATGCTAGGTTATTTTTTGCACTCTAGTACTGAAATCTATAAACTCTTTTCTATTGCTTCCTTATACATTCATAGTGTCTTAGTATCTGATATGTCTCCAATGTATCTATAATTTTTGATTGTTCCATGCTATTATATTACCCGTTTTGGATGTTTATGGGCTTTACTATACACTTTTATATCATTTTTGGGACTAACCTATTAACTGGAGGCCCAGCCCAAATTGATGTTTTTTTTGCCTATTTCAGTGTTTCGAAGAAAAGGAATATCAAACGGAGTCCAAGCGGAATGAAACCTTCGGGAGCGATCTTTTTGGAACGAACGCAATCCAAGAGACTTGGAGTGGACGTCAAGAAGCAGCCGAGGCGACCACGAGGGTCCAGGGCGCGCCCCCACCCTCGTGGGCCCCTTGTGGCTCCCCTGACCGACCTCCTTCGCCTATATAAATCTACGTACCCTGAAAACATCCAGGAGCACCACGAAACCCTATTTCCACCGCCGCAACCTTCTGTACCCGTGAGATCCCATCTTGGAGCCTTTTTCGGCGCTCCGCCGGAGGGGGAATAGATCATGGAGGGCTTCTACATCAACGCCAAGGCCTCTCCGATGAGTTGTGAGTAGTTTACCACAGACCTTCGGGTCCATAGTTATTAGCTAGATGGCTTCTTCTCTCTCTCTTTGAATCTCAATACGATGTTCTCCTTGATCTTCTTGGAGACCTATTTGATGTAACTCTTTTTGCGGTGTGTTTGTCGAGATCCGATGAATTGTGGGTTTATGATCAAGTTTATCTATGAGAAATATTTGAATCTCCTCCGAAATCTTTTATGTATGATTGGTTATCTTTGCAAGTGGCCGTGAAGGGATTGAGAACCCCTTTATCGCATTGGTTGCGAGGTTCTTGTTTGTTTGTGTAGGTACGAGGGACTTGCGTGTAGCCTCCTACTGGATTGATACCTTGGTTCTCAAAAACTGAGCGAAATACTTATGCTACTTTGCTGCATCACCCTTTCCTCTTCACGGGAAAACCAATGCAGTGTTCAAGAGGTAGCAAGAAGGATTTCTGGCGCCCTTGCCGGGGAGGTCTTCGCTCAAGTCAAGACATACCAAGTACCCGTCACAAACTCTTCTCCCTCGCATTACATTATTTGCCATTTGCCTCTCGTTTTCCTCTCCCCCACTTCACCCTTGCCGTTTTATTCACCCTCTCTTTCCTGTTCGCCTCTTTTTCGCTTGCCTCTTGTGTGCTTGTGTGTTGGATTGCTTGTCACGATGGCTCAAGATAATACTAAATTGTGTGACTTCTCCAATACTAACAATATTGATTTCCTTAGCACTCCGATTGCTCCTCTTAACGATGCTGAATCTTGTGAAATCAATGCTGCTTTGTTGAATCTTGTCATGAAAGATCAATTCTCTGGCCTTCCTAGTGAAGATGCCACTACTCATCTAAACAACTTTGTTAATTTGTGTGACATGCAAAAGATGAAAGACACGGATAATGATATTGTTAAATTGAAGTTATTTCCGTTTTCGCTTAGAGATCGTGCTAAAACTTGGTTTTCGTCTTTGCCTAAAAATAGTATTGATTCGTGGAATAAGTGCAAAGATGCTTTTATCTCTAAGTATTTTCCTCCCGCTAAGATCATCTCACTTAGAAATGATATTATGAATTTTAAGCAACTATATCATGAGCATGTTGCACAATCTTGGGAGAGGATGAAATTAATGATTCGCAATTTCCCTACACATGGATTAAATTTATGGATGATCATACAAATTTTTTATGCTGGATTGAATTTTGCTTCTAGAAATCTTTTAGATTCGGCCGTGGGAGGCACTTTTATGGAAATCACTTTAGGAGTAGCTAATAAACTCCTAGATAATATTATGGTTAATTATTCTCAGTGGCACACCCAAAGATCTACTAGTAAAAAAGTTCATGCGATAGAAGAGATTAATGTTTTGAGTGGAAAGATGGATGAACTTATGAAATTGTTTGCTAATAAGAGTGCTCCTATTGATCCTAATGATATGCCTTTGTCTACTTTGATTGAGAATAATAATGAATCTATGGATGTGAATTTTGTTGGTAGGAACAATTTTGGTAACAATACATATAGAGGAAACTTTAATCCTCAGCCGTTTCCTAGTAATTCCTCTAATAAATATGGTAATTCCTATAACAACTCTTATGGAAATTTTAATAAGATGCCCTCTGATTTTGAGACTAGTGTTAAAGAATTTATGATCTCTCAAAAGAATTTCAATGCTTTGCTTGAAGAAAAATTGCTTAAGATTGATGAATTGGCTAGGAACGTGGATAAAATTTCTCTTGATGTTGATTCTTTAAAACTTAGATCTATTCCACCTAAGCATGATATCAATGAGTCTCTCAAAGCCATGAGAATTTTCATTGATGAGTGCAAAGAAAGAACCGCTAGGATGCGTGCTAAGAAAGATAGCTTTGTAAGAGCGTGTTATTCTAGTTTCCATGAAAATAATGATGAAGATCTAAAAGTGATTGATATGTCCCCTATTAAATCTTTGTTTTGCAATATGAATCTTGATAATAATGGTCTGGAGATGAGTCAACTTTAGTTAGAAGGCGTCCCAATGATTCAGAGTTTTTAGATCTTGATGCAAAATTTGGTAAAAGTGGGATTGGAGAGGTCAAAACTTTACATAGAAATGAACCCACTATCTTGGATTTCAAGGAATTTAATTATGATAATTGTTGTTTAATAGATTGTATTTCCTATTTGCAATCCGTGTTGAATTCTCCTCACGCTTATAGTCAAACAAAGCTTTTACTAAACATATCGTTGATATTTTGATGCAATCTTATGAAGAAAAACTTGAATTGGAAGTTTCTAACCCTAGAAAACTTTATGATGAGTGGAACCTACTATTAAAATTAATATTAAAGATCATGAATACTATGCTTTGCGTGACTTGGGTGCTAGTGTCTCCACGATTCCAAAAACTCTTTGTGATGTGTTAGGTTTCCGTGATTTTGATGATTGCTCTTTAAACTTGCACCTTGCGGATTCCACCATTAAGAAACCTATGGGAAGGATTAATGATGTTCTTATTATTGCAAATAGGAATTATGTTCCCGTAGATTTTACCGTTCTTGATATAGATTACAATCTTTCATGTCCTATTATTCTTGGTAGACCTTTCCTTAGGATGATTGGTGCAATTATTGATATGAAGGAAGGAAATATTAGATTCCAATTTCCATTAAGGAAAGGCATGAAACACTTTCCTAGAAATAAAATCAAATTATCTTATAAATCTACCATGAGAGCCACTTATGAATTGAAAACCAAAGATGGCAATCCTTAGATCTATTCTCGCTTTTATGCCTAGCTAGGGGCGTTAAACGATAGCGCTTGTTGGGAGGCAACCCAATTTTATTTTTGTTCCTTGCTTTTTGCTTCTGTTTAGTAATAAATACTTCATATATCTTCTGTTTAGATGTGGTTTTATGTTTTAATTAGTGTTTGTGCCAAGTAGAACCTATAGGATAACCTACGGTGATAGTTAATTTGATCTTGCTGAAAAACAGAAACTTTTGCGCGCATGAGAATAATTTTAATAAATCACAGAAACATGATTTTGAGTTGATTATTTTTTAGGTATATTAATAGATAAATTTCCTAGGACTTCATATTTTCTTAGGAATTTTAGAGTTCTAGAAGTATCCGAAAGTTACAAACTACTACAGACTGTTATGTTTCCGACAGATTCTGTTTTTCGTGTGTTGTTTGCTTATTTTGATGAATCTACGGCTAGTATCAGGGGGTATGAACCATATAGAAGTTGGAATACAGTAGGTTTAACACCAGTATAAATAAATAATGAGTTCATTACAGTGCCCTAAAGTGGTGGCTTGCTTTCTTGCACTAACGGAGCTTATGAGATTTCCTGTTGAGTTTTGTGTTGTGAAGTTTTCAAGTTTTGGATAAAGATTTGATGGACTATGGAATAAGGAGTAGCAAGAGCCTAAGCTTGGGGATGCCCATGGCACCCCAAGGTAATTCAAGGAAAACCAAAAGCCTAAGCTTGGGGATGCCCCGGAAGGCATCCCCTCTTTCGTCTTCGTCTATCGGTAACTTTACTTGGAGCTATATTTTTATTCACCACATGATATGTGTTTTGCTTGGAGCGTCTTGTATGATATGAGTCTTTGCTTTTTAGTTTACCACAATCATCCTTGCTGTACACACCTTTTGAGAGAGACACACATGATTCGGTATTTATTAGAATACTCTATGTGCTTCACTTATATCTTTTGAGCTAGATAGTTTTGCTCTAGTGAGTCACTTATATCTCTTTAGAGCACATCGGTGGTTTTATTTTGTAGAAATTATTGATCTCTCATGCTTCACGTATATTATTTTGAGAGTCTTTTAGAACAGCATGGTATTTGCTATGGTTATAAAATTAGTCCTAATATGATGGGCATCCAAGTTGGGTATAATAAAAACTATCATAGAAAGTGCATTGAACGCTATGATCAATTTGATGCTTGATGATTGTTTTGAGATATGAGGATGGTAATATTAAAGTCATGCTAGTGGAGTAGTTGTGAATTTGAGGAATACTTGTGTTGAAGTTTGTGATTCCCGTAGCATGCACGTATGGTAAATCGTTATGTGATGAAGTTGGAGCATGATTTATTTTTTGATTGTCTTCCTTATGAGTGGCGGTCGGGGATGAGCGATGGTATCTTCCTACCAATCTATCCCCCTAGGAGCATGCGCGTAGTACTTCGTTTTGATGACTAATAGATTTTTGCAATAAGTATATGAGTTCTTTATGACTAATGTTGAGTCCATGGATTATACGCACTCTCACCCTTCCACCATTGTTAGCCTCTCTTGTGCCGCACAACTTTCGCCGGTACCTTACACCCACCATATACTTTCCTCAAAACAGCCACCATACCTACCTATTATGGCATTTCCATAGCCATTCCGAGATATATTGCCATGCAACTTTCCACTGTTCCCTTTTTTATGACACGCTCCATCATTGTCATATTGCTTTTGCATGATCATGTAGTTGACATCGTATTTGTGGCAAAGCCACCTTCATAATTCTTTCATACATGTCACTCTTGATTCATTGCATATCCCGGTACACCGCCGAAGGCATCCACATAGAGTCATATTTTGTTCTATGTATTGAGTTGTAATTCTTTAGTTGTAAGTAAATAAAAGTGTGACGATCTTCATTATTAGAGCATTGTCCCAATTGAGGAAAGGATGATGGAGACTATGATTCCTCCACAAGTCGGGATGAGACTCCGGACTTGATGAAAAATAAAAGAGGCCAAAGAAGCCCAAATAAAAAAAGAGGCCAAAGAAGCCCACCAAAAAAAATGAGAGAAAAAGAGAGAAGGGACAATGTTACTATCCTTTTACCACACTTGTGCTTCAAAGTAGAACAATGATCTTCATGATAGAGAGTCTCCTATGTTGTCACTTTCATATACTAGTGGGAATTTTTCATTATAGAACTTGGCTTTGTATATTCCAATGATGGGCTTCCTCAAAATGCCCTAGGTCTTTGTGAGCAAGCAAGTTGGATGCACACCCACTTAGTTCCTTTTGTTGAGCTTTCATACACTTATAGCTCTAGTGCATCCATTGCATGGTAATCCCTACTCACTCACATTGATATCTATTGATGGGCATCACCATAGCCCGTTGATACGCCTAGTTGATGTGAGACTATCTTCTCCTTTTTTTGTCTTCTCCACAACCACCATTCTATTCCACATATAGTGCTATGTCCATGGCTCACGCTCATGTATTGCGTGAAAGTTGAAAAAGTTTGAGAACATCAAAGTATGAAACAATTGCTTGGCTTGTCATCGGGGTTGTGCATGATTTAAATATTTTGTGCGATGAATATAGAGCATAGCCAGACTATATGAATTTGTAGGGATAACTTTCTTTGGCCATGTTATTTTGAGAAGACATGATTACTTTGTTAGTATGCTTGAAGTATTACTATTTTTATGTCAATATGAACTTTTATTTTGAATCATTTGGATCTGAACATTCATGCCACAATAAAGAAAATTACATTGAGAAATATGCTAGGTAGCATTCGACATCAAAAATTCTGTTTTTACCATTTACCTACTCGAGGACGAGCAGGAATTAAGCTTGGGGATGCTTGATACGTCTCCAACGTATCTATAATTTTTGATTGTTCCATGCTATTATATTACCCGTTTTGATGTTTATGGGCTTTACTATACACTTTTATATCATTTTTGGGACTAACCTATTAGCCGGAGGCCCAGCCCAAATTGTTGTTTTTTGCCTATTTCAATGTTTCGAAGAAAAGGAATATCAAACGGAGTCCAAACGGAATGAAACCTTTGGGAGCGATCTTTTTGGAACAAACACAATACAGGAGACTTGGAGTGGACGTCAAGAAGCAGCCGAAGCGGCCACGAGGGTCCAGGGCGCGCCCCCACCCTCGTGGCTCCCCAGACCGACCTCCTTCGCCTATATATATCTACGTACCCCGAAAACATCCAGGAGTACCACAAAACCCTATTTCCACCGCCGCAACCTTCTGTACCCGTGAGATCCCATCTTGGAGCCTTTTCCGGCGCTCCACCGGAGGGGGAATCGATCACGGAGGGCTTCTACATCAACGCCAAGGCCTCTCCGATGAGTTGTGAGTAGTTTACCACATACCTTCAGGTCCATAGTTATTAGCTAGATGGCTTCTTTTCTCTCTTTGAATCTCAATAGAGTGTTCTCCTTGATCTTCTTGGAGATCTATTCGATGTAACTCTTTTTGCGGTGTGTTTGTCGAGATCCGATGAATTGTGGGTTTATGATCAAGTTTATCTATGAGAAATATTTGAATCTCCTCTGAATTCTTTTATGTATGATTGGTTATCTTTTTGCAAGTCTCTTCAAATTATCAATTTGGTTTGGCCTACTAGATTTATCTTTCTTGCAATGGGAGAAGTGCTTAGCTTTGGGTTCAATCTTGCGTGTCCTTTCCCAGTGACAGCAGAGGCAGCAAGGCACGTATTGTATTGTTGCCATCGAGGATAAAAAGATGGGGTTTATATCATATTGCTTGAGTTTATCCCTCTACATCATATCATCTTGCCTAATGCGTTACTCTGTTCTTATGAACTTAATACTCTAGATGCATGCTGGATAGCGGTCGATGTGTGGAGTAATAGTAGTAGATGCAGAATTATTTCGATCTACTTGTCACGGACGTGATGCCTATATACATGATCATGCCTAGATATTCTCATAACTATGCACTTTTCTATCAATTGCTCGGCAGTAATTTGTTCACCCACCGTAATACTTATGCTATCTTGAGAGAAGCCACTAGTGAAACCTATGGCCCTCGGGTCTATTTATCATCATATAAGTTTCCAATCTACTTTATTTTGCAATCTTTACTTTTCAATCTATATCATAAAAATACCAAAAATATTTATCTTATCTTATTATCTCTATCAGGTCTCACTTTCGCAAGTGGCCGTGAAGGGATTGACAACCCCTTTATCGCGTTGGTTGCGAGGTTCTTGTTTGTTTGTGTAGGTACGAGGGACTTGCGTGTAGCCTCCTACTGGATTGATACCTCAGTTCCCAAAAACTGAGGGAAATACTTACGCTACTTTGCTGCATCACCCTTTTCTTTTCAAGGGAAAACCAACGCAGTGCTCAAGAGGTAACAGTATCCATCCAGTTGGATGGACTCAAATTCTTGGTTTCCAATGTCGACATAATCATCTCTTTTTACCATGATGAGATGAGGTCCAAAGAGGGTTTTAGAACAAGATGTATAAGGTGTCATCTCACTGGAGAACGAGATATTATCTTGTCCAAGAAGGGGATTTCACCACAGTTTGCATTGCAACCTTACCATAGAATGAAGATCCTACCGCTGCCTAATACCGTCGCCCACTGTCGATTGTGCACTAGAAAGGGAGGGTGTGTGGGATTTTGCTACTCATGCAAAGTTCTTAAATAAGCACTTCCTAATCGATCTTGAGCCCGAATTGTCTACCGACACCACTTTGCCGCCAATGAGCCACATATAATGAGTGGCAAAAGGGATTTTACTGACAGATCTAACATTGTAGATCCAAAACTTCAATACTAACTGACATGTTCACGGAACTCTATTTTCTCTAGTTAACACAAATTTAGAAATTAGAATTCCGTGAACATGTCATGAGAGATTGACGAACATAGTGAGAAAACATAATTAACAAACTGACCACAGGCACCTTGTAGTCGACGGGAATGTCTCCTCCCACTCAATGAATATCGCACAACCCATGCCACACAAAATGAAGTATTTCACGTAGACTAACGCATTTTTTGCCTTACTGTATACAGTGGAGGTGCCTCACCTTGTCCGCAGAGGTAAGTTTAGTGCCTAAAGTTGTAAAATACACGGAACTGATACTCGAACTTGTCCGACCATGCAAATAAAGTGCCTCCATCTGTATCCAGGCGTAAGCCCACGTGGTGTGCCAGCTGAGAGCAGAAGGAGGAATTTTTGGTACAAACCCCCCTCCTATTTTATTTAATCACGTAGGAAAACCCCACAAATTGCTGAGAGCAGAAGGAGGAATTTTTGGTACAACCCCCCCTCCTATTTTATTTAATCACGTAGGAAAACCCCACAAATTAGAAACGGAAAAATGTGATGCAGGATCGAACCTAAGCCCTCGTGATCACCGATGGCATTGCACACATGGGTTGTCCACCGTGCCATGCTCTGCTTAGTACATATTGTAGAGGTCGAACTCCATATATTGCATTGATATGCAAAAAGTAACTTTGGACCATAGGCATATTGTGTCCTTTTTTTTCAAAGTTCAAAGAAACGGATTTTTACAGCTAAAAAAATTCTGAACTTTTTTGTACATGCACACATAGAAGTGTAGTATATCTGTGGTTTTTCATCAAAATTTGTGCTTGTACGTGAGAGATAGAAAAGACAAATACATGGGAAAATCAGCTTGTTTTTATGACTGGATCTTTGTCGTTTTTGCAGGGTATAATGTAGCACAATTGTGAACAAAATTTGAATGTCACTTAGAGCACATGCATACATCTTTATGTGAAAACAATCAATTATTTTTTAAACCTTTAAGTGCCATTTTTTAGCCTTTAAAAAAACATGCTCAGTGGCCACCGCATTTCAAAAATCCTCTTTGGTTGCTACGAATCTCTTCAAGCAATTATTTTTTATTTACATGGCGCTTCTATGGGCCTGCACAATTTTTATTTTTCAAGTTATTTATTTTTATTTTTCATATTATTTTACTGTTAAAAAAAGAAATGTATGAAAAATTACAATTGCCACAAACTTGAAAAATTGTTAGTGCATTTGAAAACTGTTCAACATGTTTTTGGAAAATGTTTCACATGTATTAAAAAATTATAACGTGTTTAAAAAAATGTTCGTCTTGCATTAAACAATTGGCAATGTGTACTAAAAAAGTTCAATGTGTATTAAAAATTATTCTATAACATTTTGAATATTTGTATTAAAAATTTGTAAACAATAATTTTTAATGCATGCTGAATAGTTTACAAAATACAACATTATCAATTTTTAATAATTAGGCATTTTAGAAATACAATAAAGATAAAAAATAGTGTGTGCCTTGTGGTCCGGAATGAACATACGTATATTTAGACAATAATTTCTAATATAGGTTAAACTATTTCAATCCCCATAAATTGTTGAAAAAAAAAATCATGTCTACCTCTTCAAAGTACGTCATGAAAATAGAAAAATATTTAAAATAAAAAATTGCATATTATATTGTTATATGAGAAAATTTACGTGCCACAAAACTAAACATGATCTTCAAAAAAAAAAGATAGATAACACATTAGAAAAATTGCAGAGCGATACGCGGAAAGCATGTACACACCTTTCTAAATAAGAGGTGAACGCATCGAAAATTGGATTATGAGCCCAGTCTCAGATGCACATGATATCACCACCGTTGAGATGCATGTGGATGTGGGCCTCCATTAGTATTCTTAGGCTGACCATAGGGGTGGTATCTTAAGCGGTATCATGCACTCAGAAATAGCAAACACACTGATGTGGCAGAGAATTTAAAAAGCGAGAGAGGATTAAAGTAACATAGGTAGATACCGTATCATAATAAATGTTATTCTACTTTGTGTCATGACAATAAATAGATCTTGATCCCCAGCGTCTACCACGACGGCGGCAAGGTTCTGCTACGACTGCGCGAACCTAAATCTCACCGTGACAGACTTCTTCGCCATGATCAAGGAAGCCGTGCACCGGATGCTCGCCGAGGTCGCCTGGCGGCACGGTGCGGGCAAGAAGGTGGTCGTGGTCACCACGTTCTCGCCAGCGCACTTCGAAGGGCAAGACCGGCGCGTGTCCCAGGAAACACCCGTACATGGAGAACGAGAAAGAGCTGGCTACAGGGAGAATGAGATGCGGAAGACCGTCCTGAAGGCGGTGGCGGCCAACACCGGCGTCGGGCCCCTGCGTCGCGCGGCTCGACGTGACGAAACTGGTCAACCAGTATCCGGACGGCCACCCCGGGCTGTACATGCGCAGCGACCCGTTCGCCGGCGGCACGGACTCGCGGTCGCGGGTACAGAATGACTGCGTGAACTGGTGCATGCGCGGTTCGATCGACACGTTCAAGGAGATCCTGTTGCAGCCCATCGTGGGGTGACCGCCATGATCGTGGGTCCCTGTCTCCCTGACATATAGTTCTATGGATCTGGAACAACATGCCGTCCTGATCGATGGCTCGGTAACACGCCGTGCCGGACACACGATGACGCCTACGAAAATGGCCGTAGCGCCCCATATTTCTCCGTGGACCGGGTCTGTAGCGTCAGAGCGAATTAATACCATCGCTAGGCACGTTCAAACGGCGCAGATTTCGGGTGCACAAGGAGGCACCGTATTTGCACGGCCGACAAGTTCAAACACTTATTTTGTGTATTTACAGCTTTAGACGTCAAACCAAACGTGCATGACAAGTTGAGTCGCCCCAGTGTATTTAATTCTAATCGGAGTGCATAGACATTCCATATAGAGCATATAAAAGCATCTCCAACAACTGCACTATATAAACGCCGCACTGAAATATTTGTGTTTTTTGCGCGCGAGCGGAGGCGCAAAAACCGCGCGCACGGAATAAGTAGTTCAACGCGCGGGGCAAAACGGCCTCGTGGCGGCGTTTGTTTGCTGCGCCCGCTCCCGTGCGCTACACACTCGAGTGCATGTGCCGTGACTTCCACCTACCCCAATCCAGGCGCTGGCACCGCCACCCGCACACCCCATTTATTCCGGCGACCATTCCGACGCTTCCCCGGCCTATCCCCACGCCGACGCCGCTTCCTCCGTCTCCCTCAATACCCGCCGCCCCTCACGCGCGTCATTCCTCCTACGAACAGCGCCCGACCGCCCACTGCCGCTCGGCGCCCACAAGGTGTTCGACAAAACGCTTGCAAGGTATGTATTGCTTCAACTTCACATTTTTTATATGAATTTGGTGCATGTCGTTTGTAGTTTTTATAGACTAGTTTAAATTCAACATTGTAGATGAGTTCGTCATATGATTCTTCCGAGGAAGAATTTGATATCGAAGAGGAGGAGGACCTTCCAACGATCCTACCTATGCACATCAATAAAAAAACCGAAGCACGGTGGTTCGGTTATGGGACGGCAGAAAATTTGGAGGGATAAGATCGATGCCGACAACAGATCGACGAGGCACTATTTTATGGATAATCCCATGTACCCCGAGTCGTACTTCCGGCGCCGGTTAGGATGAGCACCGAGTTATTCAGGCGCATTGCAGAGAAACTGGCGAGCCATGATCGGTTTTTTCAGCAAAGGAGGAATGCCGCCGGAGAGCTCGGGCATAGCACCTTTCAGAAGGTGAGAGCCGCTTTGCGTATGTTGGTATACGGTATTCCGACTGATCTAGTTCATGACCACTTGGCCGTGGGTGAGAGTCAAGCCATCATGTGTGTCAAGCACTTCGCAGTCGAAATTGTGCAACTATTTGGCCCGGAGTATTTGAGATCTACCAATGCTGAAGACGCCGCGAGGCTTTTGTAGATGAACAAAGCTCGCAGGTTCCCAGGTATGCTTGGCTCAATAGATTCCATGCATTGGAGTTGGAAGAACTGTCCTAAGGCATGACATGGGCAATTCCACGACCAAAAAATAAAGGTTTTCGCTATAATTCTTGAAGCGATGGCCGATCAAGGGACTTGGATTTGGTGTGCTTTCTTCGGAATGCCTGGATCTTTGAATGTTATCAATGTTGTTAATCGATCACCACTCATGAATAAGGCCCTGTTCGTTAGTCCGTCAGCTCCGCAAAATCTTGCGCTCCCGCTCCTCGGAGTGAATTCCCGCTCCTCGATCGATCGAGCGAGCCAGAAGAACTGTTCTCCTCGATCGCTCCACTCTGCTTCGTGAGTTGGGCTGAAAGCCCGGTAATCTGTTGTGTGGCCCGTTCTACAGGCCCATTCGAGGTCAAAACGTGACTAGCGCGACAGAACAACTCCATCGAACCAGTACGTTTCACTTATCGGTGGCATTCACTCGTAAATTCCACAAACTCCCTCATTTTTAGGATCTGCAGATCAGCTCATTCGTCGCTCTGCAATTCTTAACTACCACTGGCTCCGCTCCACTCTCCTGACTCCGCGGAGTTACAACGTTTGGGGCTGCTCCGTCCGCTCCGCGAGTGGAGTTCTGGAGCGGAGAGAACCCGAACAACCCCTAAGATTGCAAATGGTGAACTGCCAACTGCAAATGGCCATACATATAACTATGACTACTATCTTGCGGATGGCATCTACCCAAAGTGGCAAACATTTGTGAAGCCATTGAAAAAAAATCGGAAGGTAAGAAAAATCTTGATTTCCACAATGCTCAGGCGGCGGCTAGGAAAGATGTGGAGAGAGCTTTTGGAATTTTGCAAGCCCAATTTGTCATTTTGAGAGGACCGACTAGATTTTGTGATCAAAATATGCTTTGGTACATCATGCACGCTTGTGTAATCATGCACAACATGATCATCGAGAATGAGCGTGGCCAAGATTTAGACTACTCTCAGTATGACCTCTTGGGACATCTCGTGCGAGTGCGGCGGAGGGCTGCGAGGGTGGCCCGATTTGTTGACTCCTATCATGCCATTCGACGTGTCGAAATGCATGATGATCTTCAGAAGGATCTCATCGAGGAGTGGTGGACATGGAATGGCCGATAAAAAGCAGCATGATTTGTATGGTTGATCTTGTATGTTTGATGTTGTATTGTTGAACTATTTATTGTATTGCAAGATAGACTATTTGTTTGAGTTGTAATAATAAAATTGAATGATTTATTATTGATTTATTTTATTTGTGTTTGATCTTCTTAATTGTGTTTAGAGTGCATATGTTGTTTGTGCTGAGTGCGCTTGCAGTTTTTACAGCGCCTGCTGGAGCGGCTCGCGCATGCTATATTTTGCAGCGGATCCGAGGCGCGCAAAAACGCTGGAAACGTTTTTTTAGCAATGCCGCGCAAGGCTGCTGTTGGAGATGCTCTAAACCATGCGCATGCGATCGAAAGAAACCATCCCACTGTTCTGTGCTGGCTGCAGTTTCCGTGATACAGGTCATCTCTCCCAGAACCGCATTATGGCCAGCAATCAACGCACGCATCGTGCGTATACACCGCACGCCGAAACAAGGAGGGCCAAGTAGAAGTTTTCAATCCTCTATCTGACCGATCGATCGGTGCTTTCTGATTTTGCCTCGGGGCAGAGGACACCCGAGTATGGCATACAGACTACGCGCGGGTACTGTACGGGCCGTCTTTCTAAATGAAAAACAGGTACACCGTACACACCATGCAGATGCAGTGCTGCAGTGAGAAGCCATGCTGCTTCTGCTTTCACTTTTGAGCCAGCCAAACAGTGTGCTCGGTCAAATCAAACTATCCGCGGGCTTGACGACCTTTCTTCTCCTCCTCCTCCTCCTCGGTCTTTTTTTTGTCGTGCCGCCACACCTGGACGCGCGCGTATATAAGCGCAGACACGCCCGCGATCGCGGCACCACCAACAGGAGCGGCAACCTCGGCATGCGCGCAGGCACACAAACATACGTATCCTCGGCGTCCAGCGCACCCAAGTATTGAGCCATGGACGGGTGGTTCTACTCCGTCGACCGGGACGACGACGGCGACCTGATGAGCCTGATCGGCCTCCTCTCGCCCCCGCCCGCGGTGGTGCACCAGGGCAGCGCCTTCGCGCCGTACCAGCGGCGTAGTACGGCGACGTCGTCGCTGTCGTCCTCCGGCCGGCGGCAGCGCGCGCGGGGCAGAGCCAACGTCCACCGGAGCATGCACGAGTTCTTGAGGCGCATGAATGGCCTTGAGTCGTCTCCCCAGGGGACATCTTCGGGAGTGCGAGCGGCGCCGCCGGCGAAGGAGCTGATCGAGCCGCAGGTGCCGCGCAGCTCGGCGTTCCGGCACATCACGCGGGAGCGGCTCCGGCGGGGGCGCCTCAGCCAGGGCTACGCCGACATCCACGCCCTCCTGCCCCCGGGACGGGCATCAAACGTACGTACGTTGATTACGTCGATATGTCGTTGAACTACAAATGCAAGTGACACGAGGATTTGTCTTCTGCACGTACGTGCGCAGGGTGCCAAGAACTTCGTCCTCGCCGCGGCGGTCGACTACATCAGGGAGCTGGAGGGGAGGAAGGGCCGGCTAGGCGCGCGGAATGAAGAGCTGGTGAGATCGTCAGAATCAGACGGCGCGTCCGGCGGCAGCATGGTGGTCAAGGTGCGCGGCGAGGGCGGGTGTCCTTCTATGATTGGCGTGCTTGAGGCAGTGCTCCGGCGGCTCAAAGCCATGGAGGAGCTGCGGGTGACGGCGATCCGGTCGTGGTGCTGCGACGGCGCCATGTGCATGGACATCGCGGTGGAGTCCACGGTACGTGCGCCGGAAAACGTAATCCGACTTTACTTCTTTCGACGAATTGCTCCCATCAGTATCCGAAAGCAACGTTAACGGAGTAGTATAATACAGTCGCAGGTTGACTGCTTCGTCGGTCAGAATGAGTCAACGTGGTTTGGTTCAGTATCATGCGAAATTAATTATACTCCGTGTATATCGTGCGTGTAGGTATCTTCGTTTGAGGCAGACATGCGAATAACAAATGCCTTGATGGACCTTGAGGAAATCAAATCCGGCCGCTTGCAGGATCCAGTGAAGCCTAGCTCCAACTTTAGTTGTCAAGTTGTAAGTGGTGAACTGATGAGTTGAAAGGTGTACTAAGAAATATCATCATCCTTTAATTTCACTATACGCTCCCTATGATGTGAAGCCCTCACAATCAATAGAGGTGTACTCCCTCCATCCGGAAATACTTGTCATTGAAATAGATGTATCTAGATGTATTTTAGTTCTAGATACATTCATTTTCATCCATTTTGATGACAAGTATTTCCGGACGGAGGGAGTACAATTTAAGATTTTGCCCCATGATTTTAACTCGATCATGGTCTTGATGGCTCCCTTTGGTCATTGCATGAGACCTTTTTTTGGGTCATTGCATGAGATTTGACCAGACGGGGCGCTCGGCCTAACTTGAACCGATCGGTTCGGTTCTTCAAGTAATAAAGAAAGTCGGCTCCCTCATATATGTGATGACTGGTCGGTTACCCCACAAATGCAAAACGTATTTTTTTTGCATCGAGAATTTGGCTCGGTTTCGGTTAGAGCCGATATTTTCTGGGAGGAACAAATCAACAGTCAAATCTTCAGCTAGAAACAATGGAGTAACCGACCCCTCAGAAACAATGGAGTAACTCCATTGTTTTTTGCACCGAGAATTTGGCTCGGTTTTGGTTCATTCGACGGTTGTGTCGCTGCACCCTGCTCTATCTTTCTGGTGCAACTTCCCGTCCCAAACCCCTCAGCCGTCGGCGGCGTAGCAAGCCGGAAGATGGTGCTATAACTTCTCTTCGACTCTGCGCACTTCCACGCCTTGCATCAACGAGATTGGGTAGAGTGTGGAAATAATCCACTCCTCCGTGTTGGACATCAATTGTTTCAACAAAGCCTTTAAGCTCGCCAGGTTCACCACCTTCCATTCACCATCGACCCTTTGAACCAGTGTAACTCTGCCATGACAAATAAATGATCTCGTGGCCTAGTGGGTGATAATTTTGGTGGTGTAGGTACCATGACATATGAGTTGAGGAACTTCCTATAGTTCAGCCTACCAAATACTCCCTCCGTCCGGAAATACTTGTCGGAGGAATGGATGTATCTAGACTTATTTTAGTTCTTGATACATCCATTTTTATGCATTTCTCCGACAAGTATTTTCGGACGAAGGGAGTATGAAGGAGGGGAAGAAGAACGTTCAGTTTCGACATCATGGAGCCCAAAGTTGGGTTCCACATCACCAAGGCCACCAGAATACGTTACAAGTCCAATCAATATGTGTATTGAACTACTTCATGTCGTGTGACTGCATTTAGAGTAGTTCATCAATCATCCTTTGCTTCCCCCTTTATTTTCCCGTTTGTTGTGTTAGTTTCAGTTTGGAGTTAGGCCACGAGTAGAGGTCATGTCATCCTAACTCTTGAGATGTGATGTTTGGTCCGTGGTCTCTGAGCTATGTGCTTTGCTTTGAATTGATGGAATTTTGGGGGGTTATGCCTATTGCGATGGTGCGCAGATGCTATAGTTCTTGCATTGGCGAGCGGTGTCGTCTTTCTCTTTATTATGGGCAATGTCTCACAATTTTTTCTATTGTTTTTGTTTCTCTATATTGGTTGGTTGGAGTCTTTTTGTTTCTTTCTACCTTTGTTGCCTAGGCCTTTGTTCTTACGTATGTGGTTGGCTCGTGTTCTTCCAATATAAGGAACACTGAGGCAACCTTAGGGCGATCACTCGCTTAAAAAACATAGCAACACGAGAGCAATTACAAGATAGACACTTGGAGCAACGACAAAGACATACCCTAGGTAGCCTAGCCTACGGCCTGGGGCGTGAGGTCCAATTCATGTGTTGACTGTAGCAAATCGTTGTAGCTAGCTTGGCCTCTGCATGTCACTACAAAATTTGCTCTATTTTGCGATGTTTAACTTGTGTCATGTATAACCCTTTTTTGTCGCCGAAAATGCCCTCGTGGCATTTTCTGGCCATCGCCCCCATCGTCACCAAGGCGCCGTCATGGAAAATAAAATCTTGACGGTACCACTTTTTTCGTCTCGTAAGACCGTATCTTAGGTGACGAACCCAAAAACGTCGCAAACCTGTCTTTTGCGACGGGAGAAAAATGCCATTAGAACTGTCATCATATACTAACAACCGTCCCTTATCGTAGTTTTCGGGGACGATACATCCAACACTAACCATCGAACATCCATGTTTGACTAGTCAATGTTTCTGACATACGGGCCCATAATCTACGGACGTCGCACCTTACAGCTGGGCCCTGCCGAGGTTTTATCACTGACGGTGCCCGTCAGTAATAAGTCGGGCGTCAGTTTTGACAAGTCAACACCGTTGACTTATGGGCCCATAAATTGCTGACGTGGTTGCTATATATGGGACCGGAGGTGGGCGAAGTGGCTGCTTACATGTGGCTCCATACGCTAGTGATGGTATCCATATCCGTCACAGTTTGTAGACTCCTAAAATTTGTTTTATATTTAAATTTGTTGCCAAGATGGAACAAATTTCACTACTTGCTCTATGGGACAAAGTATTGCACAATTGGTGACATTACGATTGAGCACCATCGAAGAAAGTATCGCACAAGAAAATATGACACTTGTCAGTTTCAACTGCAGCCTGCTGCTCTCAAGTTGTCTTGATGACAACTTTACTTAATCTAATAGGGCATTACAACTTCTTCATTGTAGTCTACCAGGGCCAGTTTGAAACCTTCAAGTTCATCCTTGTGCACTGGCGGGGCCTTCTTGACAAATTCAAGTTCTTGTTGCTGCTCTGCAAGGGCCGTCATGGTAGCTTCAAGTTCTTCCTGCTGCTTTGCTAGGGCCTTCTTGACAACCTCAAGGTCTCCCTGTTGCTCTGGCAGGGCCTCCTTGCCAGCTTCCGGCTCTTTATATTGCTCGGCCATAGCCTCCGTGCCAGTTCCTGCCTCCTCATGAAACTCCGCCCAGGCCTCCTTGGCAGGTTCAACCTCTTCATGCTGATATTCTACGCACCCCATGATACCTTCAATCTCTTCATGTTGATCTTCCAGGGCCTCCTTCACAGCAATAGGCTCATGTTCCTCTGCCAAAGCATTCTTAATTGTTTAAGTTGTTTATGCTGCATCTTCATAGTGTAAGTGCATCTAGTGCCACCCCTAGTTGGTTTTGGAGTATTCACGACAAACATGGTTGAGGGACTAATGTGTTTGTGAGAATTGCAGGATAACACAGGTAGTGTCCCTCATTGATTCGGTTTACCTACTAGAGATGACCCCTAAAAATGTGTGAAGACATTGGAGACAATGGTGGTTCGTGAAGACATTCACGATGAAGATTATGACATGTGAAGATATTCACTTGAAGACTATGGAGTGCGAAGACATAGCTGTTTCATAGTTTCCTTTCTTCTTTATTGAGTCATAGGAACCACCATACTGTTAAGTGGGGTCCAAGTGAAAAAAGTCAGAGTGACTGAAGTGACGCTCAACCAAATCCTATGTCTTCGAGCAAAGACAATGATAGAAAATCTTATCCAGAGCTAGATGAGTCAGCTTTTCTTGTAGCCCAAGCCAAGCTGCCGCGCGTGTTTGAAATCTGGCCATTGGACACGGGTCAGTTCCTTAGTGACCCAGGGTCATTTCAAACATATCAGGTCGGGTTGCCTCCTGGCTATAAATACCCCACCCCCTACACCATAAATTGGTGGCTTCTCGGAGTTAGTGCACGGCTTTTGTCGTTTGAGAGCAACCCACCTCCAAAGCATTTGAGAGAGAGATCCTTGCGAGGACAAAGCCCAAAACACCCAGAGCCAAAGAGTGTTAGGCATCACTGAAGTCTTTCTGTCTGCGTGATCTAGAGACTTGTTACACTTGAGGACTGTGAATCCTCCAGCCAGTTAGGCGTCGTGTTCTGAGCATCCAAGAGTCATTGTGGATTGCCGGTGAACGATGTCTGTGAAGGTTTGGAAGTCTACCTCGAAGACTTACCAGAGTGATTGGGCAAGGACTGGATGTCCTTAGCTCAAGGGGAATAAGGTGAAAACCTTGTCTCGAGTTCAATCTCAGCCTCCCTAACAGACGTCTGATTGTCACAAAGAATCGAACTGGTCCTACCAAATCCTTGTCTTCACCAAGCTACTAGTTCTATCCTCTACTCTCCTTACTTCACAGTTTTTCTTCGTGAAGTCATTGCTTGCCTTCCTGATTCATTTGACTTCATTGTGTGAAGACTTATATCTGTTTAGCTTCGTACTATCTTCCATACTGATCCTGTCTACCTAGTTGCAGTTAGTCTTCATGCTTTCCCTATATTGTATGCTTGACTAATGCTTGCCTAATGTAGTCTTCATTCCGCTGCTTACTATATAGGTTCAGTTTCCCCTGTTTGTCTTCAAAGCCACCGTGTTTTGAAGACTTTCATAAAAATCGCCTATTCACCCCCTCTAGTCGATAACTAGCACTTTCAATTGGTATCAGAGCAAGGTACTCCCTTGTTCTGTGTGATTCGGTTTAACCACGTGGATTTTTAGCTATGTCGACTACAGGGATAATCAAAGTCTCCGCTGCGTGTCATATTTTTGATGGTCAAGATTATCCCAAATGGAAGGCTATGATGGGGAAGCGCCTCCTGAAAATGAACAGTGAGCTGTGGACCGTGACGGAGATTGGTCTCACCGATTTATGCAAGATGGTGAATGGTGACGACATTCGAAAGTACACTCGACTGGATATCACGGCTAAGGATATCATATGCTCCTGTCTATCCAATGACGAGTTCAGGCGCATCATGCATCTCTGCAATGCGAAGCTTATCTGGGACTGGATTTCTGATGTCTATGAAGGTCATCGAACCCGTCAAGACCCGTGGTTCAGCGAATTCAAAGAGTCTCTTAAAATGATGACTTTCGAACCCAAGCCATCTGATCCAACCTACTGCCTCATGGCATGTGGTGTCAAGGTAACCTCTCACTACTAGGAAAAGGCATGCTAGTGGCGCACCAGTTTTGCCTTCTAATGGCGCATGGCTGGTGCGCCACTAGCATCACGCCATTAGAATTTTTTTCTAATGGCGCACCACATGTGCGCCATTAGAATTGGTATTCTAATGGCGCACTGTGAGGCGCCATTAGTCTTGCCACAAGGCGCCACTATTATCTGCTATACTTATAGCGCTGACACATGGTAGTCGCCATTAGTAACAACTTTTTAATTCTTTTCTTCTTAATCTCGGTCACTATTTCACATATGAGATATTCAACACACATATATATATAACAAGCATCCATATAGCAATCATATCCAACACACAAGTTTCATCATATATACATACATAGCCAACACATAGTTCCATCGTTACAAAAGTTTCACATTGTTCATCCAACGCCGTTATCCATCAATTCACAAAAGTTTCACATTGATACAAAATAAAAACACAAATGGAAAAGAAGCACTCCATCCACGCAAGCTTCCGTCAATTAAATCAAATATGCAAAATGATAAACAAGAAGTTAGAAGAAGAAAAAGAAGAAGACTAGAAGAATACTAGAAGAGGAAGAACACTAGAAGAAGAATAAGAAGAGTTTTGGAAAAGAAGAAGAATAAGAAGAAGACTATAAGCTTATTATGTAAACTTGATCATTTTTTGCTAACATAAGTTATTTTGGAGCTAACCTATAGGAAACTAAGCATATAAGGTCTAAGTTAGTATATTAGAGCCAACTTAGGTAAAATGAAGCTAACCTATGTCATTTTGGAAAAGAATAAGATTAAGAAAAAGACTATAAGCTTATTATGTAAACTTGATCATTTTGTGCTAACATAAGTTATTTTGGAGCTAACCTATAGGAAACTAAGCATATAAGCTCTAAGTTAGTATATTAGAGCCAACTTAGGTAAATGAAACTAACCTATAGGAAACTAAGCATATTAGAGATAACATAGGTAACTAAGTATATATATATATATATATATATATATATATATATCATTTTGGATAGCTAACCTATAGGAGATCTGACATATCTGACAAAGTAGGCAGTTCTTCTCCTTCTTCTCCATCTCTCGATCGCCTAGAGCGGCGAGGCGGTGGAGGCGATGGAGGTAGTGGGATGTAGTCTTCTACCACAATTGGCGTGGTCATGTCGCCCGGTGTGGGATCGCCGGCGCCACCACCGGTGCGTGGTCATTGTCGAGCACCACCACCATCGCGAGGCCACCTTGAGCACGACCATCGCTAGGTCATCCTCACCACCTCCATCTCTTGCCCATGGTCACCACCACCATCTCTTGCCCTTGGTCACCACCACCAGCGCTAGGTCATCCTCACCGATGCCCATCGTCATGCAGCTCCTCATCCTCACTCTGCTCCTCTTCTCCCGCACTCCAGTCCGGATCATCCTTCTTGTTGTCTATCTTTGGTGCCAGAATCATTGCTGCTTCGCTATAGCGAATCGCCGCTAGCGAGAATCATTCTTTGCTTCGCTTCTGACCATAGTCGCCTTTGCTTTGGTGTAGCTTGATGTCATTCGCCGCTGCTCCTACCGTCCAAAATGCAACAATGACCGTTAACAATCGATGTGAGACAAAGCCAAATGTAGAGGAATAAGAAGAGGCGAGCGCATCAAGCATCATCATCGGCGCAGAGCGCATCACACATAGTCTGTTGTACACCTTCACGATGAGCATGTTGGCGCTCGTGTACATCAAGACAAGGAAGTACCCCAGTTGCAGGTCGTGAGGCACGGTAGAACTTCTCCCACCCACGAGACAAGTACATGTGGCCCTTCTTGATCGCCTCGCACATCCCATCGCTGCGAAACCCGCTGCCGCCTGTCGCAGACTTCACATTATTTGGCGGATCTTCATCCATCAGCATGTTCATAAAACTGTCAGGCAGCCTCTGCAGTTTGGGAAAATGAGTGATGTAGCAAACAACAGATATCATAATGAGATGGGTGAAGGGGAGATGTCTCGTTTTATATACCAGCGTCATGGATGATACTGAAGTCTCAAGTATGATAGTGAAGAACTCGGAAGCATCCAACTCGTACTGCGGTGTCGCAGATCGGCGGTGGCTGCTTCCTGCCATCTCTGATAAGCAGCAGAAGAGACCAATTAGTACCCTTACAACAGATCATAAAACATGCATTAGTCGCAAATACCCCATATGTCCTATTTTTAGCAAAGTCATGCTAAAATTCACGGAAAATTTCAGCATGACCTTTTGCTGAAAATAGGACATATGGAGTGCCCGAATTTGTCGGAACGGAAGTTAATCGACATTCCGGCAAACTCAAGGGCCTCTCGGGGTACCTGCAAATTCATCACGACACAATGGTCGGAGACAAAACCCAACAAACTAGCAAGTCTTTCTCAATGTGATCACAAGTAATTCAGAGGCATCACAATAAAGCAACACCCTGCACTAGCCTAAAAACAAGTGAAGTTTCACCCATATAAGAACAACTTTATAAAATCAAAGAAGTTGCTAAATTTTTGACAGTAGCTCCTAACAGTAGCTCCTAACTGAATTTTCTACTTAAAGGGAAGGCTGACTTAAGTGGCAAGATTATACAATTTGCGTAACGTAACAATATATGCATCTTAATATAACACCATCTCCTAACAGAAATAGTATCCCAGGTTTCCATCTTAGTACCACAAAGAATTACATAAAAAAGCCAGGATCATTTTTTCTAGATATCATTCTAGCCATGAAACCCTACCCTGATTCTCCTTTCTTCCTCTTTTTTCACTTAAACCTGCAAACATGTAGGGAAAGCAATTAATACAAGGCACAAAAATGGCATGCTATGTAGCCTTAATGCTAGAGAACATATGAAATACATGCCAACAATATATATGATATAAACTCCAATAATTTTTGAATAAAAACAGTAGCTAAAAACAGTAGCAAGCAAGCAATTCATTTGACTAACTATTTAAAAACAGTAGCAATCAAGCTATTTTCATGGCTGTGCATGGCTCACTTGATACCATGCATGGTTTATTAATTCATGGGAAACTAGAAGAGACCTGGTCTCTGTCTCTACCATTTGGTGGCATGAATTAGTTAACACCGTAAACAAAGCTCTGTTTTTGCTAGCAAGCAAGCAAGTATATAAACAGCTCAAGCAAGCTTCTCAAGAATATTAACAAATTTATCTGTACCAACGAACTAAATCTATCTCTGTTACCACCTCTCGGCCTCTTGCCAAAGAAGATAAGAGGAAGCATATGAATGAACTAAATCTATCGGTTTTCTTTGAAATAATAAAGCTCTAACAAAAGTGATTTTAGCACCCAGATACAAGCATATGAAGCAAATTTTATGACAAGTATATACAACAACTTATCCTCTAAGCCAAAACAACTTTGTAAAACCCAGATGCAACTTCTTGAGCTAATTTTGAGCAGAACTCCTTGAGGAACTAGCAGCAAGGAGTGGCTAGAACTGCAAGCAGTGGCTAGAAGCAGAGATTTACACATTAAAGGACACAAACTCAAGCAAGCTTCACGAACAATACCTGACAGAAAACATAGGACAAGCAATGAATTTCGTAACTAGTAGAGATCATGTGCAATTGCGTGACTATCATTTGTATTCTTGTTGCTAAAACTTGCCAAGTTTATGTCTACGTAAGGAGCAGAAAGAAAATCCCTAGCGATTCAGAGGCGACAGAAAACTTGCAACTGCATGACTATCATTTCTATAACTAGCAGTTGAAAGAAAATTCCTAGCATTCGACCAATTTTGGTTCCTAAATTAAGCCCCATTCTAAACAAAATCATCGCCATGCCTACAGGAAGATGGACACTTCCTCTGAGCAAGAAGATGGACATGGCGGGAGGATTTGACCTAAACCTAGCAAAAGAGAGAAGAAGAGGGCATGGTCGGGAGGGAGGAGAGGAGGAAGAGAGGAGAAGAGAGGCAGAGGAGGAGGGCAATGAAGATTACCCGACCACGATGAGGTGGTGGCCGGAGCGGAGACGACAGAGGCGGAGACGGCGAGCTTAGGGAGGCGGGAGGTCGCGGGCCTCCTCTCCTAGTGGACGTGGGGCCTCCTCTCTGGTGGGCGGGGGCGCCGAGGCTCCAAGTCTCTGGCGGCTCGAGGGTTAGGGAGGGAGGCGAGGAGGCGGCGCCAGCGGGGCGGGCTCGGGGAGGCGGAGCTCGAGGGGAGGAAGGGAGGGAGGCGGCGGGCGTGGGCGGGCTGCGACGACGGAGGGGCGGCGGGCCGGGGGGAGGAAGGGGAGAGGGAGGCGGCGGGGGCGCGTGGGCGGCTGCGGCGGACGGAGGGGGCGGCGGCGTACGGTTGGGGACTGAGGCCACAGTGAGGTGAGTAGGTGGTGTGGGGGGAGGGTTCTAATGGCGCACCTAAACCTAGTGCGCCATAAGTACGACTGGTCAGGTTATATACAACCTAACCTATAACTAAATTAGAACAAGCCCACTAGCCCGACTGGTAACCACGCAGCACACACACGAGGAGGTCCTGGGTTTGATTCCCAGGCTCCCCATTTTTTAGTTGGAAATATAATCAAATTTGTTTTTTAGTTGAAAATATCATCAAATTTCTTATTTGGAAATATAATCAAATTTGTTTTTTTTGCAATTTTAGTTGCATCCATTTGTGACGGTGGAGCGGGCGGGAGGTGCGGGGGAGAGGTGCAGTGGTCGCCGACGGCGGTGGAGTGGGGATGGTGCGGGCGGGGTGTGGCAGTGGGCGGTGGAGGCGGGGAGGGTGCGGTGGGGCGTCAGCGGCGGTGGAGTGGGGAAGGGTGCGGGGGGTCGGCGGCGGCGGTGGAGTGGGGAGGGTGCGGGCAGGGGGTCGGCGGTGGAGTGGGAATGGTGTTTTTTATATTTATTTGTGTTTAAATATGTTCAAACTTTACATCGAGATCTAGTAAACCAAAATTTAAAAATATTCATCGAGATCTAGTAATGGCGCACTGTGCGGCGATGCGCCATTAGTAGTTTTGCAAAAAAAAGAATAAAACAAAATTTACAGTAATAGCGCACTCCCTGCTTGGTGCACCATTAGTAGTTATAGATAGTAATGGCGCATTAGGGGCCAGATGCGCCATTAGTGTGTATGGGAAAATGGATAAAAAATAATTCATACTAGTGGCGCACCCTGTTTACGGTGCGCCATTAGTGTCTTCCACACTAATGGCGTATCACAAACAAGTGCGCCATTAGTATATAGTAGTGGCGCACTGCTTCCACGGTGCGCCATTAGAATCAATCCTATCTATAGCCCTTTTCCTAGTAGTGTCTGGTGAATCCAAACCTAGCTATAAGACACTTGCTAAATTGCAACTGAGTAACAAACTGCCATGGAACATATTAAAAAGCTGCTAGACAAAAGCGATGACCTGTTGGACGCGGAAATGAATCGAACTCAGTCCTTAATCGAAGACACTAAAAGTCTTCGCGTTAAGTACGAAGAACTTGGAAGTTATCATGAAACTCTCTCAGCTTCCCATGAGAAGCTTTCCTACGATTATCTTCAAAGGAAGCAGGATCTTGAAAAACTGAGAGCGTCTCATGAGGATCTTCAAAAATAGAACGATTCACTACTCGCCCAACAGATCAGTTCCGATCAGGTAGAATTTGTTCCACCATGCTTAAAGTTTGTGGCTGAATGTTCTACTGCTTCTGATGTTGCAATATCTTCAACTGCTGATGTGGTAACTAACCCCTCTACTGAGGATGCCACTACTATTGCTGATGAATGCTAGGTTGAAGACACTGCTTGAGACTAGCATGTACAAAAGCCTCAAAAGGGCATCAAACCTTGTGTGATCTCAAGAAACAGATTCTGAACCGAAACCCTAGGAAAGAGGGTGTTGGGTTCGAGAGGAGAATGAAAGTTGATGGTTCATATTGGACGCCTGAGCAGTATCCCAAAACCACCTGGGTTGCTGCTAAGGATCCTTTAGTGGACCCATCCACTCTATCTGGCTTCACTTGTGCTAACCAATTGTCATTGATGAATCCTTTGATGCAAATTATAAACTGTTTAAGAATCTGAATGGTGAAGTGTTTGCCAAGTACATTGGTACTAATTGCAGGAACGGGTCACCCCAGAAGAAGATCTGGGTGCCCAAAAGCTATCTTGAAAAGCTTCCCGTGAATGTCATCATGACACCACCTGGGAAGAAGACAAACCCCCGACCAAAGGCGTCATATGGACCAAAGGCTTCATACAGACAGAGGACCACTCATGGTCACCCTAACGCCAATGTTTTGTAGGAGAACCGTTATGAGACTCATGAATATGAGTGTGTTTCTTCTAACCGCTATGTTCACAAAACTAAGAACTTTTCTGCATATTCTTATGAGTACTATTCTCCTCCCGCGAAGCTATTTTCTAGGGCTCCCAAGCTAAAGTTCTCAGATGCTGCACTTAGACTCATTGCTTCTAAGACACCCTTGAAGATGTGGGTGGTTAAGAAGAATTAACTTCTCTTGCAGGGAAAGGTCTCCAGTTGGAAAGCAAAATCTTCTGACGACAATGCTGGAGACCTAAAACATCTTATGGGACGCAAGATAAAATGCTCCAATGGTCTTATCATGTATTTCGTCCCAGGGTTCCTTGACGAGCATCCTATCATGCCTAACCAGAATCTAAACTTTGATAATATGCTTGTTCACTACATGTTTCTGCTTCACAATACTCTTGGTGAAGCCTATCCCGCTAACTGCACTGTAGGGTACAACTCCAAAAGCCACTGAATGGATCATGGACAACGGCTGCACCAACCACATGACTGGTGATCGAAGTCTTCTTATGGATTCAACCTTACGTCCATCTACTAAGAGCCACATCACATTCGCTATCACTGGTAAAAGCAAGGTATTGGGTCTTGGTAGAGTTGCTATCTCAAAGGATCAGCACATGGATAAAGTGATGCTTGTTGAATCCCTTGGATACAACTTAATGTATGTGTCAATGCTCTGTGATCTGAACATGATTGTGATATTTGGAAAATATCGTTGTCTTGTGCTAATGGAATCTGACAAATCTCTAATCTTCGAAGGCTATCAAATAGGTGATGTGTATATGGTAGATTTCTCAGCAGGACCACAGCTTGCCGTATGTCTTCTAGGAAAGGCTTCAGAATGCTGGCTATGGCATCGACAGCTAGGACATGCGGGCATGAGGAACCTATACACTCTCGCGAAGAAGAAGCACATCATTGGCATTGAGGGCATCAAGTTCAAGAAGAATCATCTGTGTGGTGCCTGTGAAGCTGGAAAGATGACTAGAGCCAAGCATCCCTCGAAGACAATCATAACTACCTGATGTCCCTTTGAGCTGCTTCATATGGACCTATTTGGCCCTACTCACTACTCTACCCTTACTACTACTGCACATCTCTATGTCTTCGTTATTGTTGATGATTACTCAAGATACACCTGGGTGCACATAATTCTCTATAAGACCGAAGTGCATGATGTCTTCAGACGCTTCACGAATCGGGCCATGACGAATTATGGCATCAAGATTAAGCACATCCGGAGTGACAATGGCACTGAGTTCAAGAACGCTGGCCTCGACATTTATCTTGATACTTTGGGCATCACACATGAGTTCTTTGCTCCTTACAGTCCTCAGTAGAATGGCATCATGGAGTGCAAAAACAGAACACTCATTGATATGGCGCGGACGATGCTTGATGAGTACAAGTCTCCAAGAAAATTCTGGCCTGAAGCCATTGACACTGCATGCCACATCATCAACAGAGTATATCTTCACAAGTTCTTCAATAGGACATCTTATGAACTTCTGACTGGTAAGAAGCCAAACGTCAGTTACTTCAAAGTCTTTGGTGCTAGGTGCTGGATCAAATATCCACATCACACATCTAAATTTGCACCGAAAGCACATGAAGGTTTTATGCTTGGTTACAGAAGGACTCGCACACCTACAGGGTCTTCAACCTCTTTCACTATAAAGTGGTTGAAACTGTAGATGTGCGTTTTGATGAGACTAATGACTCGCAAAGAGAGCACCTGCCAAATGTGCTAGATGAAGCTACACCAAGTGAAGCTATCAAGCTTATGGGTACTGGATAAATCATACCACCGAGGAACAGGCTGAGGATGAGATCATCATTTCTGCACCTAATCAACCTGAAGACAATGCTCAGCCTGAAGCCAATGCTGAAGATGAAGACAATACTCAGTCTGATCAAAATCTTCATCCAACTCATCCTCGGGTCGCAAATGAAGTGCAGATTGAGAAGATCATTGGTAGCATCAATGCTCCTGGCCCTCTCACTTGATCAAGAGCTACACAACTAGCAAACTTCTGCGGTCACTGTGCTTTTTTCTCTATATCAGAACCCAAGAAAGTCGAAGAAGCCTTCATGGAACCTGAATGGATTCAAGCTATGCAAGAAGAGCTTCAACAGTTTGAGCTGAATAATGTCTGGGAGCTTGTCAAACATCCTGATCCTTGCAAGCACAATGTCATTGGCATGAAATGGATCTATCACAACAAGCAATATTAACTTGGAAAAGTTGTCAGAAACAAGGATCGCCTCGTTGCTCAAGGTTACACACAAGTGGAAGGAATCGACTTCGATGAAACCTTTGCTCCTGTGGCTAGGCTTGAAGCCATTCGCATACTGCTGGCCTATGCTAACCATCACAACATTCTTCTGTACCAAATGGATGTGAAGAGTGCCTATGCTAACCTATGAAGAAGTGTATGTCGCTCAACCGCCTGGTTTTGAAGATCCTAAGCATCCTGATATGGTGTACAAGCTCAACAAGGCATTGTATGGCTTCAAACAAGCACCTCACACTTGGTATGACACACTCAAGGAATTCCTGAAGAGCAAAGGCTTCAAACCTGGTTCACTAGATCCCTCTCTCTTCACAAAGACATATGTTGGTGAATTGTTTGTGTGTCAAATATATGTGGATGCCATTATCTTCGGCTGCACTAATACGAGATACAGTGACGAGTTTGGATATATGATGCAAGAGAAATATCAGATGTCCATGATGGCGGAGCTGAAATTCTTCCTTGGTCTTCAAATCCGTCAACAACGCAATGGCATCTTCATATTGCAAGAAAAATACCTCAAAGATTTCCTGAAAAAGTTTGGAATGCAAGACTGCAAAGGGTACACGACGCCAATGCCAACAAAAAGTCATCTTGGCCTCGACGACAATGGTAAAGAGTTCGATCAAAAGGTATACCGCTCCATGATTGATTCTTTGCTATATTTATGTGCATCTAGGCCTGATATAGTGCTTAGCGTTTGCATGTGTGCCCGATTCCAAGCGGCAACAAAGGAATCACATCACCTTGCGGTGAAGCGAATTCTTCGATATTTGGCTCACATCCCAACACTAGGATTATGGTATCCAAAGGGCTCATTGTTCGAGCCGGTTGGATATTCTGATGCTGACTATGCTGGTGAAAAGGTTGATCGCAAGTCCACATCAGGCACATGTCACTTTCTTGGACAATCTCTTGTCTGTTGGCCTTCAAAGAAGCAGAACTGCGTATGACTCTCCACTACTGAATCTGAATACATTGCTGCTGGATCTTGCTGTGCTCAGCTTCTATGGATGAAGCAAACTCTCAAGGACTATGTCATCAACACGAAGAATGTGCCACTCTTCTGCGACAATGAAAGTGCCATCAAGCTTTCCAAGAATGCAGTTCAGCACTCGAAGACAAAGCACATTGAGATTCATCATCACTTTCTCAGAGATCATGTCAACAAGGAAGACATTGGTATCATTCACGTCAACACTGAAGAGCAACTGGCAGATATCTTCACTAAGCCCTTGGATGAGAAGAGGTTTTGCAAGCTGCGGTGTGAGCTAAATATCTTAGAATCCTCAAATGTCCAGTGAATGGACACACATCCTAACACTTATGCATGTTGATGACTTAGATGTGCAAGACACGAAGTAACGTATTTCTTCAACCAATGGAGACTTACCCTCTGAGTGTGAACATTAATGTGGAATTTGACTTCGAAGCGCCACGATAATTGTGCGCCGTATCTGGGTATATTACTTCCTATACGGTGGGTAACGCCACCACCACAATTTCTCGAAGATTTTTATTTGGCGTCATGATTGCATTATCTTCGCATTTGGATTGTCTTCAACATTGATTTATCCTCAAAATCTATATCTTCGCTATGTTGTTTTATCTTCAATACTACATATATGTGTGTTCTGTCCTCTACAACATTCACTTATAGCTATGTCTTCAGGTTGCTATTTTTCTGACCTAAGTGAATGTGATCGGACCCAAATCCCTTCTGTGCTACTCCCTCAAATTCTTTCTGTCTAAGTCATATGCATTCTGTTGACAGTTGTCGAATATCTTCTTTGTGTCCTTGTCAACAGGAGATACAGAGACACACTTTATAAAACTGCTTTTAATGTCTTATTCGTTGCCTGAAAACCGAAGAAGCCGGAATGACCGCCCGACAATCCAGGCGTGCGTGGGAACATAGATCAACTCCTGATAAGTTGCATGCACGCCATGTGTCCTTCAGATGTGAACTGCCAGGGGCACCTGCGTGCGCTGCGCCGCCCTCCTCCTTCCTATAAATACTCACCCCCTCGCGGTCATTATCTCCTCTTCCACCTCGCCACCTCAAACTCTAGCGCCATCGCTAGCTCGCATCAACGCCGGAGATGAAGCGCTTAGCTGCCGCGACCTCTTCGACTCTGTTCTCATGCCGGCCGCGGACCTCGTCATCTCCGCCGCCGCCGTAGGTGTCTTCCGCCGCCAAGTTAGGGCGCGAGAGATTGGACTGCTCAGCCTCCCTTCTGCCTCGTCTAGCAGTTCGACTATGGTAATTAAATCTCACTTTTTATAGTCTTTTTGTTCTGTCAAATCCATCCACTTCAACCAAAAGTGGTTTATATACTTCCAAATCTGGATCTGTCTCTTTCTACATCTCATGTATTGCAAAGTATGTTCACTTATGCGTCAAAACTAGCTAGATTCCTCACTTGTACCTATTCGTGGATTCGTACAAAACTGGAACCAACTTCCTTCAATAAGTGAATGTCTTCGCACTGTGAGGTCAATGTCTTCTAAACTGATTTATCTTCAAAATCTTCTGAGAATGCATATGACCTCTTCCCCTTCCCTCGCATCTCTAATGCTGTCACAGGTACATATCCGTGGGAGAATCCCTTGGTTCTCATAGTCTGCATTCATTTGCATAATTCTTACAACGTCACATTGAATCTGCTGAAGCCAATTCTTGTCTGACAAGCAGACGGAAGCCTTTCACTGTGTTGAAGCCTATCTGTCTAAACATCATGGCTACTGAGAAGTTTGCATGGAAAGGTGGCAAGCAACACCGAGGCAACACAGGACTGGACTTGCCCGCAGATCTATATGAGCTCTACAAGTCTGACCCTGAAGAAAGCTACACACAACGCAAGAACCCGATACAATGGATCCGAAGATATTGGGCAGAGCAGTGGTTCAAGTACAAATTTGTGAGACCTGAATATGCTGAGAAGAATGCCATCAAGCGCCCATGGGGTGATTGTCTGTACATAAATTTGGTACCGAAGACAAAGGTTGAAGCTATTGAACAGAAATTCTATCCTTGCATGGTCCGAGGACCTCAACCTGATAATGTAGACCCATCATCTCTCTTATGGTGCCGTGAAGACAATCTCTTCAAGCGCAACCTTCAGTTCACAAATGATTCAACTGTCAAGAACAAGGAGTTTGGCCTCGACTTCAACCCTGGCCCATCTGCTCCAAGGTCAGATGGAACACACGAAGCCAATGAGAACAGAATTGGCCCCTTCGCCAACTTCGATGGGCTTTTGTCCCACATTGCTGCCCAGAGGGCCGCACTGGAGCAATCTGCTGAAGAAGCAGACTCTGAAGATGCTCCATCACCACCGAAGTAGAGAAAAAGGCTAAAGCTTCAAAGCCCTGTGCTCCTGCTGCTCCAAAAGCTTTGACGAAGAAGCCTCTAAAAACTGCACCTCGTGAATCCAGTGTGCAATGTGAAGATCTGTCTCGTGTGTCCAAGAGGACTAAGAAGCAATTTCCCAAGAAGGTTTCTGGGCAAACCCTCACTCCTGCTACCATTCTGCGCAACGAGGAAGACACCATTGATCTGTCAAGTGATGAAGATCTTGGTGATGAAGCTCTAGAGATGCTGATCAAGAGCAAGGAAGAGGCGGAGATCTTCAGTGATCTGCCCGATATACTGAATAACTTCATCGATGAATGGTTCGATGACCAGAGCATCAATATTGACAGCCTGCAGCTGCCAGTGGGCACCAGCGTCACATTTCACGGAGCTATTGCTAATGAATTGGCCTTGGCTCAGAAAATCGTCGAGCTCAAAAATAAGATTGGTTATGAGAAGGCGCATTTCAATAAGCATATGCACAAGCTCAGTGTGGCTGATGTGCAAATTTTCAAGAAGATGTTGCATGACCTCAAGGCTGAATTCCACAAGAAGCGTGAAGAAGCCAAAGGCTCAAGAGAGCGCATGAAGGCTTAGGCACAAAAATGTGTGCAAGCACACAATGAAGCTAAAAAGAGGAAAGCTCTTGGGTGTCCTCGCATCGACCCCAGAATGGCTGCCAAGAAAAGCAAGAAGCATGCCGAAGCTAATCCTAATGTACCAAGGCAGGGGCAACCCAGTATTGTCTTCCCTGCCAGCATGACTGGCTCGAAGCAAAAGGTCCCCTCTGCTGCTTCTAAGCTCAAGAAGACAAGGCAAGCCGAAGCCGAAGCCAGGAAGAGGAGGCACAAGGATACATCTGATGATGCTCCCTCCAAGAAAAAGCTGAAGACATAGGGCTCTAAGTCTTTAAAGAAAAAGCGTGCTGCTGCCCCAGAGCCCCTCATAGTTGAACCCATTTCTGTTGCCTACCATGCCTCTGGAAATCGCGAGCGCCGTCTCATTGTCCATGAGCCTGCTCCCACAGAAGCTCCAGAAACTGAAGGAGTTCCAGCTGTTGACCTCAACGCAGATGAAGACATTGGTCATGAAGACAAGGTGCATGATGATGAAGTTCTTCCTCAGCTCAAACGCCAATTGGTATCATCGCCTGCTCCAGCGAGCAGTGAATACATTAGCATTGGTCGTCCATTGACGCCAATTGCTCAAGATGACTCATGGGCTAAGCGCCAACAAGAAGACACCCCGGTACAAGATGAAACACCCCGTACTCCACCTGCTCAAGTCACCTCTTCGGTGCTTGATGATGACGACTACATGGAGACAACTCCATCTCCAAAGGTGTCGCCAGCGTTTCGTAGGCTTCGCAAAGGCCTCATGCCACCTATCTACATGTCGACAATCCCAGAAGAAGATTTGCAACAATCTAGCTCAGTGGCACGTCAAGTGTTCCCTGATGCAAATCCTTCTGCGACTGCACAAGAGTCTGAAGCAAAAGCTGCTGAAGACATTCTGGCTACATCAGTTGAAGAAGAAAGAAGAGAAGAAGAAAGAGAAGCCACACCCCCTGCTACTGATCAAGTCATTCTTGAAGAGAATGTGATCATGCCCGACCCTCCAGTCGTTGAACAGATGGAGGTTGAAAACACTGAGGCTACCACAAACAACGCTACTGAAGCCAATGACCCTGTCATGGCTGAAGACAATGTGGAGCCTGAAGCAAATGTGAATGCTGAAGACAATGTGGAGCCTGAAGCAAATGTGAATGTTGAAGCCACAGTGATGCCAATCACCACTGATGGCGTTGTTCCTCCACCACGGCCTCATACCATGGAAAGGGCATTCAATCGTGAAGGTCAGCTTGTCACTGTCCGATGGCCAATTATGGTTCCTCCCACTGCTCCAGGGCCCTAGTATGATTATCATGAGCAGCAGAGGCCTCAAGTTAACAAGCCAAAGCCACGTCTGCCAAGGCTTCCAAGTGTTGTCACTACACAAGGCTCATTCAGCATGCTCAGCTTCGGAGACCACAATACCTTCTTTGACAGCGCCACGAACCCATACAAGAAGCCAAAGATCTCCTCTGACAGATTTTGGAGCCATCAATAGCGAAGCTATATATTACTCGTGCATTCTGTACAATCAAGACCGGATTTTTCCGCACAAACATCTGGATTGTGATGCTATGGCTGGGCTGCCATGTCTGGAAGAAGCCCTTGACTGCTTTAGGATGTTGGTCTTCTGGCTTTTGTGACTAATAAGGAACATTGGAATGAAGAGCTTCTGCTGCAGTTCTATGCCACTCTATACATTCGAGGCTACAACAGGGATCCGAAGACTTGGATCCTTGAGTGGATGACAGGTGATGTACATCACGAAGCCAAAGCTCAGGATATCATCGAGCTTACTTCCCTGCCCACTCCATGTGAGTTATACATACCTGGTTGTTCGCTTCATCAGAATGAACTGCAGAGCATATTTCAGAAGCCAGAGCCAAATATGAGCCAAATGCTTAGCATGATGAAGCCATTGCCCCAAGACGCTGAATATCCAAAGGAGTTCTTTGTTAAGGATCTTGAGTACCTGCCACACACAGTGTATCACATTCTGAGGCGTACTCTCTCGCCCATCAAAGGTCATTCTTCTGAAGCGAAACTTGAAGGCGCCATGAAGACTTTGGTATTCTATATCATCAATGGCATCAGATTCAACACTCAGGATTTCTTCATCAGACAACTTGCTGCTTCCGGGATTGATCTATTTGGTCTGAAGTTTTATGCTCCATGGGTGGTGCGTTTGATTAAGCGTCATTCAACTATTGACTATCGGCCTTCAGCGCGTAACCACATTGTCTTTCTGCCTGATGTTGATATGTCTATTGAAGCCATCTACCCCGAGCCTACCAAGAAGCCCCTCCACCTTCAGAATGCTGAATTCCAGAGCTTCACACAACCCATTGAAGGTGTTCATGTGCTCGATGTTGCAACTCCTGCTTATCCTCTGGCTGGCAACCTGCGCATACCGCACCGTGCCAATACTGAAGCCACTACAAGCACCATAGCTCAAAGTCCTCAGAAACGTCTCGTGTTCTTAATGACCGAGCTTCTGGTGGCTTTACATCAAAAGTAGGACAGACATCATGACTGGCTGAAGCGTCAGATGCAAAGTATCTTGGTGGATGTCAATTTCATTCAAAATTTGGCCTCCATGAACTCATTTGTAGCCCATGAAGCCTGTCGGCGGTCTTGGATGAGTCTCACCTTACTCTGCACTGAAGATGAACTTTGTGCGGATGGTTTCACTGAGAATTTCAAGTTTGACACTAGGCCTCCTCAGAATGCTAGTTGGCGTCGCACCCCTTCCATTGAAGATTCTGAGTGCTCATCTTTAGCTGCAACTGTTGTTGCGAGAGTCGTCGACGAAGAAGATGATGCTACTTCTCCGGCTTTAACTGCACTGCATCACGATGCTGCACCAGGCCTGTCTACACCACCAAACTCCAACGTCGACCCTGCTGCTCCAACGTCGTCTCCAACTGGGAATGAATAGATACTCTATGTCTTCAAACCTTTTTGGTCATTACTGACAAAAGGGGAGAAGCATATGAGTTGATAGTCTTCAAGCGGGTCCATATGGGTGGTTGCTTAATTTTTGCTAAGTTCTTACAACTCTCATTCTGAAACCTTTGGCTTTTGAGTTGTAACAGTTAAACTTGATGGTCGTCTGCTACTCTTGCTGCCACTTTGTGATGCGATGATAAATTTCGCATGAAGTCATTTCTGCTGACGTCCATTTTCCATTATGCATATAATTATCTTCATTACCTTTTTATATGCATGATGAATTGTCTTCACACCTTGAAGATGGCCTACACAAAGCAAAACCTGCCATGTGCATTTACATTCAAAAGCAAACTACTTATATGCACATCTTCAGGGGGAGCCTCTTTTTATGTATGAAGACAATGCTCACAATACAAAACTTTCACATACTTTTATCCTCGTTGAAAACTTCAACCAGTTTGTCATCAATCACCAAAAAGGGGGAGATTGTAAGTGCATCTAGTGCCACCCCTAGTTGGTTTTGGAGTATTGACGACAAACGTGGTTGAGGGACTAATGTGTTTGTGAGAATTGCAGGATAACACAGGTAGTGTCCCTCATTGATTCGGTTTACCTACTAGAGATGACCCCTAAAAATGTGTGAAGACATTGAAGACACTGAAGACAATGGTGGTTCATGAAGATATTCACGACGAAGATTATGACACGTGAAGATATTCACTTGAAGACTATGGAGTGCGAAGACGTAGCTGTTTTGTAGTTTCCTTTCTTCTTTATTGAGTCATAGGAACCATCGTACTATTAAGTGGGGTCCAAGTGAACAAAGTCAGAGTGACTGAAGTGATGCTCAACCAAATCCTATGTCTTCGAGTGAAGACAATGAGAGCAAATCTTATCCAAAGCTGGATGAGTCAGCTTTGCTTGTAGCCCAAGCCAAGCTGCTCCGTGTGTTTGAAATCTGACCGTTGGACACATTGTTGGAAATATGCCTAGAGGCAATAATAAATTAGTTATTATTATTATATTTCCTTGTTCATGATAATCGTTTATTATCCATGCTATAATTGTATTGATAGGAAACTCAGATACATGTGTGGATACATAGACAACAGCATGTCCCTAGTAAGCGTCTAGTTGACTAGCTCGTTGATCAATAGATGGTTACGGTTTCCTGACCATGGACATTGGATGTCGTTGATAACGAGATCACATCGTTAGGAGAATGATGTGATGGACAAGACCCAATCCTAAGCCTAGCACAAAGATTGTATAGTTCGTATGCTAAAGCTTTTCTAATGTCAAGTATCATTTCCTTAGACCATGAGATTGTGCAACTCCCAGATACCGTAGGAATGCTTTGGGTATACCAAACGTCACAACGAATCGGGTGGCTATAAAGGTGCACTACGGTATCTCCGAAAGTGTCATTGGGTTGGCATGAATCGAGATGGGATTTGTCACTCCGTGTGACGGAGAGGTATCTCTGGGCCCACTCGGTAGGACATCATCATAATGTGCACAATGTGACCAAGGGGTTGATCACGGGATGATGTGTTACGGAACGATTAAAGAGACTTGCGTGTAACGAGATTGAACAAGGTATCGGGATACCGACGATCAAATCTCGGGCAAAGTACTATACCGGTAGACAAAGGGAATTGTATACGGGATTGCTTGAATCCTTGACATCGTGGTTCATCCGATGAGATCATCGTGGAACATGTGGGAGCCAACATGGGTATCCAGATCCCTTTGTTGGTTATTGGCCGAGAGCTGTCTCGGTCATATCGCATGATTCCCGAACCCGTAGGGTCTACACATAAGGTTCGGTGGCGCTAGGGTTGTTATGGGAATTAGTGTGCAGTTACGAATGTTGTTCGAGTCCGGATGAGATCTCGGACGTCACGAGGAGTCCGGAATGGTCCGGAGATAAAGATTTATATATGGAAGTCCTATTTTGGCCACCGGAAAATGTTCGGATTTTTCGGTATTGTACCGGAAGGTTCTAGAAGGTTCGGAGTGGGGCCCACCTGCATGGGGGACCCACATGAACGTGGGTAGTGGGGGCAAGGCCCCACACCCCTGGTCAGTGCACCAAGATCCCCCTTAGAAGGAATAAGATCATATCCGAAGGATAAGATCAAGATCCCTAAAAAGGGGATAACAATCGGTGGGGAAGGAAATGATGGGATTTCTTTCCTCCCACCTTTATAACGCCCCAATGGACTTGGAGGACAAGAAACCAGCCCCCTCCACCCCTATATATAGTGGGGAGGTGCATGGGAGCTTCACCCTTGCCCTGGCGCAGCCCTCTCCTCCCAACACCTCCTCCTCCTCCGTAGTGCTTGGCGAAGCTCTGCCGGAGAACTGCAAGCTCCACCACCACGCCGTCGTGCTGCCGGAGCTCTCCCTAAATTTCTCCTCTCCCCTTGCTGGATCAAGAAGGAGGAGACGTCCCCGGGATGTACGTGTTTTGAACGTGGAGGCGCCGTCCGTTCGGCGCTAGATCGGATCTTCCGCGATTTGAATCGCCGCGAGTACGACTCCATCAACCACGTTCTTGTAACGCTTCCGCTTAGCGATCTTCAAGGGTATGAAGATGCACTCCCCTCTCTCTTGTTGCTAGTATCTCCATAGATTGATCTTGGTGATGCGCAGAAAATTTTGGATTTCTGCTACGTTCCCCAACAGTGGTATCATGAGCTAGGTCTATGCGTAGTTTCTATGCACGAGTAGAATACAAGTGTTGTGGGCGTTGATCTTTGTTCAATATGCTTACCGTTACTAGTCCAATCTTTTTTTGACGGTATTGTGGGATGAAGCGGCCCGGACCGACCTTACACGTACACTTACGTGAGACAGGTTCCACCGACTAACATGCACTTGTTGCATAAGGTGGCTAGCGGGTGCCAGTCTCTCCCACTTTAGTCGGATCGGATTCGATGAAAAGGGTCCTTATGAAGGGTAAATATAAATTGGCATATCACGTTGTGGTTTTTGCGTAGGTAAGAAACGTTCTTGCTAGAAACCCATAGCAGCCACGTAAAACATGCAACAACAATTAGAGGACGTCTAACTTGTTTTTGCATGGTATGCTATGTGATGTGATATGGCCAAAAGAATGTGATGAATGACATGTGATGTATGAGATTGATCATGTTCTTGTAATAGGAATCACGACTTGCATGTCGATGAGTATGACAACTGGCAGGAGCCATAGGAGTTGTCTTAATTTATTGTATGACCTGTGTGTCAATGAACAACGCCATGTAATTACTTTACTTTATTACTAAACCGTTAGCCATAGTAGTAGAAGTAATAGTTGGCGAGATAACTTCATGGAGACACGATGATGGAGATCATGATGATGGAGATCATGGTGTCATGCCGGTGACGATGATGATCATGGAGCCCCGAAGATGGAGATCAAAAGGAGCAAAATGATATTGGCCATATCATGTCACTTTTAATTGCATGTGATGTTTATCATGTTTATGCATCTTATTTGCTTAGAACGACGGTAGTAAATAAGATGATCTCTCATTAAAATTTCAAGAAAGTGCTCCCCCTAACTGTGCACCGTTGCGAAGGTTCGTTGTTTCGAAGCACCACGTGATGATCGGGTGTGATAGATTCTAACGTTCGAATACAACGGGTGTAAGCTAGATTTACACACGCAATACACTTAGGTTGACTTGACGAGCCTAGCATGTACAGACATGGCCACGGAACACGGAAGACCGAAAGGTCGAGCATGAGTCGTATAGAAGATACGATCAACATGAAGATGTTCACCGACGTTGACTAGTCAGTCTCATGTGATGATCGGACACGACCTAGTTGACTCAGATCATGTAATCACTTAGATGACTAGAGGGATGCCTATCTGAGTGGGAGTTCATAAGATGAACTTAATTATCCTGAACATAGTCAAAAGGTTTTTGCAAATTATGTCCTGGCTCGCGCTTTAGTTCTACTGTTTTAGATACGTTCCTAGAGAAAATTCAGTTGAAAGTTGATAGTAGCGATTATGCGGACTAGGTCCGTAAACTGAGGATTGTCCTCGTTGCTTCGTAGAAGGCTTATGTCCTTAATGCACTGCTCGGTGTGCTGAACCTCGAACGTCGTTTGTGGATGTTGCGAACATCTGACATACACGTTTTGATGACTACGTGATAGTTCAGTGCATAATGTTAAACGGTTTAGAATTGAGGCAGCAAAGACATTTTTGAAATATCGTAGAACATATGAGATGTTTCAGGAGCTGAAATTGGGATTTCAGGCTCGTGCCCACGTCAAGAGGTATAAGACCTCCGACAAGTTTCTTAGCCTGCAAACTAAGCGATAAAAGCTCAATCATTGAGCTTGTGCTCAGATTGTCTGAGTACATCACTTGAATCGAGTGGGAGTTGATCTTCCATATGAGATAGTGATGTTTCTCCAAAGTCATTGCCACCAAGCTGCTAGAGCTTCGTGATGAACTATAACATATCAGGAATAGATATGATGATCCTTGAAATATTCGCGATGTTTGATACCGCGAAAGTAGAATTCAAGAAGGAGCATCAATTGATGGTTAGTGAAACCACTAGTTTCAAGAAGGGCAAGGGCAAGAAGGGATACTTCATGAAACGGCAAATCAGCTGCTGCTCTAGTGGAGAAACCCGAGGTTGAACCCAAACCCGAGACTAAGTGCTTCTGTAATAAGGGGAACAGTGACTGAAGCAGAATTACCCTAGATACTTGGTAGATGAGAAGGCTGGCAAGGTCGATAGAAGTATATTGGATATACATTATGTTAATGTGTACTCTACTAGTACTCCTAGTAGCACCAGGGTATTAGATACCGGTTCGGTTGCTAAGTGTTAGTAACTCGAAATAAAAGGCTGCGGAGTAGCGGAGACTAGCTAAAGGTGAGCTGGCGTTATGTGTTGGAAGTTTTCCAAGCTTGATGTGATCAAGCATCGCATGCTCCCTCTACCATCGAGATTGGTGTTAAACCTAAATAATTGTTATTTGGTGTTTGCGTTGAGCATAGACATGATTGGATTATGTCTATCGCAATACGGTTATTCATTTAAGGAGAATAATGGTTACTCTATTTATTTGAATAATACCTTCAATGGTCTTACACCCAAAATGAATGGTTTATTGAATCTCGATCGTAGTGATACACATGTTAATGCCAAAAGATATAAGATAGTAATGATAGTACCACCTACTTGTGGCACTGCCATGTAAGTCATATTGGTATAAAACGCATGAAGAAGCTCCATGTTGATGGATCTTTGGACTCACTCGTTTTTGGAAAAGTTTGAGACATACGAACCATGACTTTGGTGTATATGCATGAAGAAACTCCATGCAAATGGACCGTTTGGACTCACTTGATTTTGAATCACTTGAGACATGCAAATCATACCACATGGGAAAGATGACTGAAAGCCTCATTTTTAGTAAAATGGAACAAGAAAGCAACTTGTTGGAAGTAATACATTTTGATGTGTGCAGTCCAATGAGTCTTTGAGGCACGATGGATATCGTTATGTTCTTACTTCACGGATGATTTGAGTAGAATCTGAGCATATTTACTTGATGAAACACAAGTCTGAATTATTGAATGGTTCAAGTAATTTCAGAGTGAAGTTGAAGATCATCGTGACAAGAGGATAAAATGTCTATGATATGATCATAGAGATGAGTATCTGAGTTACGAGCTTTGGCACGCAATTAAGACATTGTGGAAATTGTTTCACAATTAATACCGCCTGGAACACCATAGTATGATGGTGTGTCCGAACATCATAGTTGCACCCTATTGGATATGGTGCGTACCATGATGTCTCTTATTGAATTAACACTATCGTTCATGGATTAGGCATTAGAGACAACCGCACTCACTTTGAATAGGGCACGACGTAATTCCGTTGAGACGACACCGTTTGAACTATGGTTTGGAGAAACCTAAGTTGTCGTTCCTTAAAAGTTTGGGGCTGCGACGCTTATGTGAAAAAGTTTCAGGTTGATAAGCTCGAACCCAAAGCGGATAAATGCATCTTCATAGGACACCCAAAACAATTGGGTATACCTCCTAATTCAGATCCGAAGGCAATAGGGATTATTTCTTGAATCGGGTCCTTTCTCGAGGAAGAGTTTGTCTCGAAAATTGAGTGGGAGGATGGTGGAGACTTGATATGGTTATTGAACCATCACTACAACTAGTGTGTAGCAGGGCATGGGAGGTTTTTCCTGTGGCACCTACACCAATTGAAGTGGAAGCTTATGATAGTAATCATGAAACTTCGGATCAAGTCACTACCAAACCTCGTAGGTCGACAAGGATGCGCACTACTTCAGAGTGGTACTTAATCCTGTCTTGGAGGTCATGTTGCCTGTCAACAATGAACCTACGAGCTATGGAGAAGAGATGGTGGGCTCGTATTTCGACAAATGGTTAGAAGCCGTGAAATCCGAGATAGGATTCATGTATCAGAACAAAGTATGGACTTTGGTGGACTTGCCCGATGATCGGCAAGCCGTTGAGATAAATGGATCTTTAAGAAGAAGACGGACGTGGACGGTAATGTTGCCGTCTATGAAGCTTGACTTGTGGCAAAGATTCTTTTCACAAGTTCAAGGAGTTGACTATGATGAGATTTTCTCATCCATAGCAATGCTTAAGTCCGTCGGAATCATGTTAGCATTAGCTGCATTCATGAAATCTGGCAGATGGATGTCAAAACAAGTTTCCATACCGCCAGAAGGAAAGGTTGTATGTGATACAATCAGAAAGGTTTTGTCGATCCTAAGGATGCTAAAAGGTATGCTAGCTCCAGCGATCCTTCCATGGCCTAGAGCAAGCATCTCGGAGTCAGAATATGTGCTTTGATGGAATGATCAAAGATTTTGGGTTTGTACAAGGTTTATGAGAAACTTGTATTTCCAAAGAAGTGAGTGGGGGCACTATAGAATTTCTGATGAGTATATGTTGCTGACATATTGTTGATCAGAATTGATGTAGAATTTCTGGAAAGCATATAGGGTTATTTGAAAAGTAGTTTTCAATAGAAAACCTGGATTAAGCTGCTTGAACATTGAGCATCAAGATCTATGAGGATAGATCACAAACGCTTAATGGTACTTTCAAATGAGCACATACCTTGACATGATCTTGAAGGTGTTCAAGATGGATCAGTCAAAGAAGGAGTTCTTGCCTGAGTTGTAAGGTATGAAGTTAAGACTTAAAGCTCGACCACGGCAGAAGAGAGAGAAAGGACGAAGGTCATCCCCTATGCTTTAGACGTAGGCTCTACAGTATGCTATGCTAAGTACCGCACCTGATGTGTGCCTTGCCACATGTCTGGCAAGAGGGTACAAAGGTGATCAAGGAGTGGATCACCAGACGTCGGTCAAAATTGTCCTTGGAGTAATAAGGACATGTTTCTCGATTATGGAGGTGATAAAGAGTTCGGCGTAAAGGGTTACGTCGATGCAAGCTTTAACACCTATCCGAATGACTCTGAGTAGCAAACCGGATACGTATAGTGGAGCAACCATTTGGAATAGCTCCAAGTGGAGCGTGGAAGCAGCATTTACAATATGACCTAGAGATTTGCGAAGTACATATGAATCTGAAGGTTGCAGACCCGTTGACTAAAACCTCTCTCACAAGCAAAACATGATCAAACCCCAGAACTCATTGAGTATTAATCACATGATGATGTGAACTAGTTTAGTGACACTAGTAAACTCTTTGGATGTTGGTCACATGGCGATGTGACCTGTGAGTGTTAATCACATGGCGATGTGAACAAGATTATTGACTCTAGTGCAAGTGGGAGACTGTTGGAAATATACCCTAGAGGCAATAATAAATTAGTTATTATTATTATATTTCCTTGTTCATGACAATCGTTTATTATCCATGCTATAATTGTATTGATAGGAAACTCAGATACATGTGTGGATACATAGAAAACACCATGTCCCTAGTAAGCCTCTAGTTGACTAGCTCGTTGATCAATAGATGGTTACGGTTTCCTGACCATGGACATTGGATGTCATTGATAACGAGATCACATCGTTAGGAGAATGATGTGATGGACAAAACCCAATCCTAAGCCTAGCACAAAGATCGTATAGTTCGTATGCTAAAGCTTTTCTAATGTCAAGTATCATTTCCTTAGACCATGAGATTGTGCAACTCCCAGATACCGTAGGAATGCTTTGGGTATACCAAATGTCACAACGTAACTGGGTGGCTATAAAGGTGCACTACGGGTATCTCCGAAAGTGTCTGTTGGGTTGGCACGAATCGAGGCTGGATTTGTCACTCCGCAGAGAGAGGTATCTCTGGGCCCACTCGGTAGGACATCATCATAATGTGCACAATGTGACCAAGGGGTTGATCACGGGATGATGTGTTACGGAACGAGTAAAGAGACTTGCCGGTAACGAGATTGAACAAGCTATTGGGATACCGACGATCGAATCTCGGGCAAGTACTATACCGGTAGACAAAGGGAATTGTATACGGGATTGCTTGAATCCTTGACATCGTGGTTCATCCGATGAGATCATCGTGGAACATGTGGGAGCCAACATGGGTATCCAGATCCTGCTGTTGGTTATTGGCCAGAGAGCTGTCTCGGTCATGTCTGCATGATTCCTGAACCCGTAGGGTCTACACACTTAAGGTTCGGTGATGCTAGAGGTGTCATGGGAATTAGTGTGCAGTTACCGAATGTTGTTCGGAGTCCCGGATGAGACCCCGGGCGTCACGAGGAGTTCCGGAATGGTCCGGAGGTAAAGATTTATATATGGGAAGTCCTATTTTGGCTACCAGAAAATGTTCGGGATTTTTCGGAATTGTACCAGGAAGGTTCTAGAAGGTTCCGGAGTGGGGCCCACCTTCATGGGGGGACCCACATGAACGTGGGTAGTGGAGGAAAGGCCCCACACCCCTGGTCAAGGTGCACCAAGATCCCCCCTTAGAAGGAATAAGATTATATCCCGAAGGGATAAGATCAAGATCCCTAAAAAAGGGGGATAACAATCGGTGGGGAAGGAAATGATGGGATTTCTTTCCTCCCACCTTTGCCAACGCCCCAATGGACTTGGAGGGCAAGAAACCAGCCCCCTCCACCCCTATATATAGTGGGGAGGCGCATGGGAGCTTCACCCTTGCCCCTGGCGCAGCCCTCTCCCTCCCCAACATCTCCTCCTCCTCCGTAGTGCTTGGCGAAGCTCTGCCGAAGAACTGCAAGCTCCACCACCACGTCGTCGTGCTGCCGGAGCTCTCCCTCAACTTCTCCTCTCCCTTTGCTGGATCAAGAAGGAGGAGACGTCCCCGGTCTGTACGTGTGTTGAACGCGGAGGCGTCGTCCGTTCGGCGCTAGATCGGATCTTCCGCGATTTGAATCGCCGCGAGTACGACTCCATCAACCACGTTCTTGCAACGCTTCCGCTTAGCGATCTTCAAGGGTATGAAGATGCACTCCCCTCTCTCTCGTTGCTAGTATTTCCATAGATTGATCTTGGTGATGCGTAGAAAATTTTGAATTTCTGCTACGTTCCCCAACACACGTGTCAGTTCCTTAGTGACCCAGGGTCATTTCGGACATATCAGGTCGGGTTGCCTCCTGGCTATAAATAGTCCACCCCCTACACCATAAATTGGTGGCTGCTCAGAGTTACTGCATGACTTTTGTCGTTTGAGAGCAACCCACCTCCGAAGCATTTGAGAGAGAGATCCTTGCAAGGACGAAGCCGAAAACACCCACAACCAAAGAGTGTTAGGCATCATTGAAGTCTTTCTATCTACGTGATCTAAAGACTTGTTACACTTGAGGACTGTGAATCCTCCAGCCGGTTAGGCGTCGCGTTCTGAGCATCCAAGAGTCATTGTGGATTGCCGGTGAACGAAGTCTGTGAAGGTTTGGAAGTCTACCTCGAAGACTTACCAAAGTGATTGGGCGAGGACTGTGCGTCCTTACCTCAAGGGAATAAGGTGAAGACATTTTCTTCTGAGTTCAATCTCAGCCTCCCAAACCAAATGTACAGTTGTCACAACAACTGGAACTGGTCTACCAAATCCTTGTCTTCACCAAGCTACTGGTGCTATCCTCTACTCTCTTTACTTTACAGTTTGTCTTCATGAAGTCATTGCTTGCCCGCCTGATTCATTTGACTTCATTGTGTGAAGACTTATATCTGTTTAGCTTCCTACTATCTTCCATATTGATCCTGTCTACCTAGTTGCAGTTAGTCTTCGTGCTTTTCCTGTATTGTATTCTTGACTAATGCTTGCCTAGTGTAGTCTTCATTCCGCTGCTTACTATATAAGCTCAGTTTACCTGTTTGTCTTCAAAGCCACCGTGTTTTGAAGACTTTCATAAAAATCGCCTATTCACCCCACTCTAATCGATAACTAGCACTTTCACATAGGTCTAACTTCTTCATGCTGGCCTCCTGGACATGCATTCAACTCAGTATATGTGAAATCAAACTGTCCCTTCAGAAATTATAGATCAAGGTTATCGATCTGGTTTAATATCTAGGTATTGCACAATTCCAAAATATTAACGCATTTGCGCAATATGCAGTGGTAAAGGAAACATAAACACTATATTAGTTATCCTTTTAAAATAAGTGTTTATAGGGTAATAAGTACGCTGACTAACCGGTTCATCTCGCTTTCTCTTGGACGCGCCTGAGCTTCGTGTAAAAGTCATCTCTCCTTCCTTAGTGATACAGAAAAATGCCTGCTAAGATGTAACTCAACATATAAGATTGTAATCTACATTTAGCAGTACCTTTTTGAATGTCAAACAATATCGACATATTGTTGCCAGGGTTGGAGAGTTTTCCTTCCCGCTTTCTTAGACATCTAATCATATTTGCAACATACGCCAACTGCTCAACCGTTGGTTCATTATCATTGTCCTCACAATTCATCACTTCTTCGGTTTGAGACCCATTATCCTGGTTCGGGACTGCTTGAATAATCTCCAATCCCGTTGATGAGCTTTTATCATCTGCTGACAACAATTAAGACAATTAAACATGTATTTAGTTGCTCAACACAATTCACTCCAGAGGAAAAGCAATTGGAAAGGGCATAATCATTGAACCTGAACAAGATAGGATCAAAGTTTGGAGAAACAATTTCCATGGAAAAAAGTTTGGACAAACAAGAAGCTCATTAGTAAAGTAAAAGGAGTAATTAGCTGATAGATTAGATATTATGACCTTGCATTTTATTACAACATCATACCCATACTAGAAAATCATATACATACTAGCACACTAGATAGAATGACCTGCAGTCTTAACTCATATACGAACCCTAAAATTTAGTACTAGTACAAGTAACACAATTTAGATTGCATCTCCGACTTAACAAGAAACTACATGCATAGATCTAGACAGGTGTGCAAATTTTATGTGGAATAGGGGGTGTGACCTTGTCATCTAAGGTGAGCTATTGGAGTACTTTTACATTCAGAGCAGATGGGGTCCATCGTAATGTCGTCGGTCATGTCGTGAGTCGCGATTGGACCAAATGATTAGTTGCGGCGGAGCTAGAGCCACCGGCGCAGGGGAGGGAGGGAGAGGGGAGGGGAACTAGGTTAGAAGAGAGAGATGAGGAGGCGCTTTGTTTGTTGGAAGGAGATGCAGTCACACTTATAATGAAGGATAGCCTATATTTACGGAGGAGGTGGGAGTTAACCGAGCGGGCCTTTCAAACTTTCTGGAGGGAAGGAAATTTTTTGAGGGAGGCTAGCTGGAGGTAAATATATTGGACGCGACTAACTTCTGGATGGCACGATTTTAGCGACAGGTGCAGATGATTCACATGATGTCAGATTCGAACGAAGGCGCATGCATGCAGGAGGAGCTATAATGACTTCGCATGCGCGCATGAGCTACAGTTGCATTGTTAAACATACATGCATATAACAACAAAACTGCTGATGTCATCAAAGATTCCTTTGAAATTCAAACTTTAAGTATTTTGTAGCACAAACCATAGCTCCGATTGAAAAACTGCTTTCACATAAAAAAATCATTGCGACGAGATCTTCAAAACTAGATCCCATGTGGATATGTTCTGACGACCTTTTTTTTGGGTAAAAAGTTATCACACCTCTCTGACATAAGTTATCATGTGTGCGAGGCATAATTTATCATGTTGTTTACACAGATATTATCGAGGTATAAAAAATGGTTCCGACAATTTTCTCCTCACGTGCACATGCATGAATGCAATAGAGGACAATTTTTTTTAATGTTGACCAAAATTCCTCCTTTTTAGTAAATCCAAAATGTTTTGTAGATCAAAACGACGGTGCCTTCAAAACTAGATCCCATTTTGCTATGTTCTGAAGATTTTTTTATGTCAAAAAGTTAACACGTCTGGGATAACTAAGTTATAGATCTGTTGTGTATATATTACCATGATAACGGGGAGGGGGTGTTTTTGAACAAAATAATTCCCCTAGTCAAAGCAATTACCAGTACTCCCTCCGTTCGTGAATAAGTATACATCTAGCTTTTGTCTTAAGTCAATGTTATAAAACTTTGACCACCTTTCTAGAAAAAAGTAAAAGCATTTGTGGCACCAAATTAGTATCACTAGATTTGTTTTGAAATGTACTTTGAGAATATATCAATTTGATGTCATACTCCCTCCATTTTTATTTACTCCGCATATATATTAGAGTTGACCAAAATCAAACTTTGTAAAGTTTGACCAAATTTATAGAAAAGAATATAAATATTTAGCATAACAAATTTATATGATGTGGAAGTACATTCAACAAGGAATCTGATGGTATTGATTTGTTATTGTATATGTTAATATTTTTGTCTATAAATTTTGTCAAAGTTTATAAAGCTTGACTTTGACCAAAACTAATATGCAGATTAAATAAAAATGCAGGAGTATATGTTACTACTATTTTCTATAAATTAGTTAAAAATTTAAAACTTTGACTTAGAACAAAAGTTAGATGTACACTTATTCTCGGACGGAGGGAGTAGGTTATTAGCTCTGGTGGGCATATATTACCATGATATTGACACAAGGTGTTTTTCGACAACTTTTTTTCCGGGGTGAAAAAGTTATCACGTCTAGGCTAAGTAAGTTATCAACCCTGTCGTGCGTATATTATCATATTGTTTTCATAGAAGTACTGGAGTATGTTTTTCAATAAACTTTTATCTCGTGGTTAAAAGTTATCGTGGTGTTTGTAGTGAGTTATCGGCTTTGCTCTGTGTATATTACCGTGCAATTTGCATAGAAGTTATTGGGTATGTTGTTTTAACAACTTTTTTCCGTTGGTCATTAAATTTTCTTGATGTTTGTACGTAAGTTATCATATCTCCTATGTGTATATTGTCATGTTATTTACACATAAGTTACGGAATGTATGTTTTCCAAATACTTTTTTTCCCGGGTCAATAGTTACCGCGACGTTTGTATGTGAGTTATGAGCTCTGATGTGCATGTATTATCATTCTATTTACATAGAAGTTATTTGGGGCATGTTTTTTAGTAAAAAAAAATCTCGAGTAAAGAAAAGTTTACCGCAGCGTTTTGTATGTGAATTATAAGCTCTTTTCTGCGTATATTATCGTACTATTTGTTCATCATATATACAGCCGGTCTATTCTGATAATATTAGTAGAATAGTTATTCTGCTAACAATTACGAATTGCACACTCAACGCGAGGACACTGCACTTTCTATAGCAAAGGTATTGCAATAGACAGACTAGTGAACTTTGCGTCGTAAAAAACTACGCGTTGTGTTTTTTGACACCTTTTTCGCTCTAGTTTTTTAACCGTTTATCAGAATGAGCCGTGTAATATACGGTTGGAAAGCTATGGATTAGGCACAACTTCGCCATATTGAACACTTTTCGAGATCCGTCATGGTTTAAGAGCAGTATCGAAAATGGTGCAACACACGACCAGTGGCAGCGAGCGTATATTCGCGTTCTTTTTTCTAAAAAGCTCGTCCGAATGAAGTAAATGATACGCTGTTGGAAAGATATTGTCGAGGCGCAACTTTTGTATATGTATTATTTTCTCTAATTCGTTATGATTGAAGAGCAGTTTTAAATTTAATAAATCGCAGAACAAAAAAATAGAAAATTTTCGGTATTGTTTTCGCTCCCGTTTTTTAACCATTTGCCGAAACGAGGTGTGTACGCCATTGGAAAGCTACGGATGCGGTGCAACTTTTATATGTATAAATATTTTTGAGATCTCTTATGATTTTAAGTTAATTTTGAAATTGTGGGGCGGACACGAGTGACAGCGGCCATTTTTTCACGAATTTTTTACAAATAGCTGGTCGGAACGTTTCAAATGATATCCCATTGGAACGATATTGACCAGACGCAACTTTGCCATGTAGAATACTCTCTCTAATTCCTTATGGTTTAAGAGCAGTTTTGAAATTACCAAAATGCGGACACTCTATTTTTCGCGACACCAAAAATCGTCATGTGTACTGCATCAGACAGAAAACCGCACCGCTTCAAACTTAAAACCGCACTGCATCGGACGGGCAAGCCAGCTGCATATTTTTTAAATGCATTTTTTTAAATGGAGTGTAACTGAGAAATCCTTCGTAGTGGAGTTCTTTTAAGACCTACGTGCACCGCATTTGCATGTTGTTTAAATGCATTTTGTTCTAAATGAACTATACTAAAAAGTTCTTCATAGTGGAGTTTTTGTAAGATCAAGCGCACTGAATTTGCATGTTTTTCTTACATGCACGTTGTTTAAAATGAAGTGTATTGAAGAGTCCTTCGTAGTGGACTTTCTAAAAGCAAAGTGCACCACATTTGCATGTTATTTAAAATACATTTTATTTTTGAATGGAGTGTACTGAAGAGTCCTTCGTAGTGGACTTTTCATAAGACCAAAGTGCACTACATATGACATGTTTTTAATGCGTTTTGTTCTAAACTGCTGAAGAGTCCTTCGTAGTGGACCTTTTTAGAGCAAAGTGCACTCCATGTTCAAAAAGAATGAACCACAACACAACGCGATATAACAATAGTTTTTTAAACAAAATCTTGTATGCGTTTCATAGTAGCGAATTGCAAGTTTCTATATATATTTTTTCTAATGTGTTATGCACTACAGGGTCAAGAGTACTGAACTGCATGATATTGAATTCGGTTACAATTTCTCGTCCCTGGAGAATTAGCAAAAAATAATGCACTGCAAGTGGTGCTTTCTTTTTCTTACTGAGTGTGCATCTGAATAGAAAATCTTTAATAGAAAAATATAAACCGATATATACTTCTATTTGGTTACACTACGAGCATACAGTTTGTGCTACGTTGGTGATAATACAAGCAAGAAGAAATCAACATACTTCCTTTGGTTCAACATAAAATTGAGCAAGATAAAGAGGAGTAAGAGCATAGGCATTTTGGTACCTCTTTTAACAGATGATTTATCGATGACACGGAATATTGGGCCTATTTTTTCAGTCCTTAATTTGAGCGGTTGATTATATTTTTAATTCATTTTTTCATGATAAAACAGATTTTTGCCGTTTTGTATTTATATTTGAATATTTTATATGGTTTATTCATTTCATTTTATCTTGGTCAAAATCCATGTCAACAGAGTGCACTGCAAATGGCCAATAGCGAACTGAAAGTCTACTTGATATTTTGTCCAAATAAACAAACATACACAAGAGCTATGCACACGAACGCAAGAAGCCGTGGTGGACTGCATGTCGGGCATGGCCATTTGGGGCGAAGTGGACTGCTCCGCCAAACCATTGAAAGTGCATAAGAAGCTATTTGATTCCCTCTCTGCAAAAATCTATAAACTGAACCGCAAGAACAAGAATAGACATTCTGCATTGCACTAGACAGGGAACTGCAACAAAACGCAAGAAGAAAATACGCCACGTCTTACGAACGTCGTGTCGCGGGGGAATGAACCACCGTGCGGGGTATGTACTGCATCAGGTGCGGCAGAATCCGTGGACTGGGAGCAGTCGGAGCTCTATCGAATTGCATGAGGGGTGGAGGGGAGGCGAGGTAGACGATAAATGGAGCTCCGTAATCCATCGATCGGTACTACACGCCATCGAGGGGCGGACTGCCCGTGCGCTAGTGTGCACTACCAGCATGGCAGGGGACATCTGTGGAGGCAGATGGAGAAGGGAGGGACGCCTAGGGGAGTGGATCCTGCCACCCTCCCCTGCCCTAGATGGGGCCGTCGGCATGCCCACGTATTGCAAGCACCACCAGAGTGCACCACTGGCACACCAACCACTCCCCAACTCCCCAGTCGTGACACTCGAGGGGAGAGGTGGTTGACGGTGAGCCCCTGCCTCGATTTGGAATCCGTGGATGCGGATCCAAGCATTGGCGTGGGTGCCGGGATGGATGGGGTCTGAGGAGGCGGATCCGGGCATGGGGGCGGGATCCCCCCGTGGGAAGGGGCGTCATCCAGGCTGCCGGCATCGACGCATGGCAGGGTGGTGTGAGCTCAGGCTGCCGACGATGCAGGGTAGGGGTGGCACCAGCCCAGGCCGCCAGTCGGTGGGTCGATGGCCGGCTCAGGGTAGGACGACGCCGAGTAGACGTGGATTAGGGGAGACGGGGGAGAGAGCTGCTGCGCCGGCGGGGGAGAGGTGGATCAGGGGAGGGAAGGCGCCCAACGGAAGGTGCGGTGGGGAGGTGGCGTGCTTCTTGAGCTTGCATTGGTTTTCCCTTGAAGAGAAAAGGGTGATGCAGCAAAGTAGAGATAAGTATTTCACTCAATTAGAGAACCAAGGTATCAATCCAGTAGGAGACAACGCACAAATCACCAATACCTCCACAAACAATCAAACAATTTGCACCCAACGCGATAAAGGGGTTGTCAATCCCTTCACGGTCACTTCCAAAAGTGAGATGTAATAGAGATAGATGAAACTAAACAAAAGATAAAGTAAATATTTTTGGTATTTTTTGGTTTATAGATCTGAAAGTAAAAGATTGCAAAATAGTAGATCGAAAACTTATATGATGGAAAATAGTAGATCAAAAACTTGTATGAAGGAAAATAGTAGATCGGAAACATGTATGATGGAAAATAGACCCAGGGGCCATAGGTTTCACTAGTGGATTCTCTCAAGATAGCAAATAATACGGTGGGTGAACAAATTACTATCGAGCAATTGATAGAAAAGCGCAAAGTTATGACGATATCTAAGGCAATGATTATGAAATATAGGCATCACGTCCGTGTCAAGTAGACCAAAACAATTCTGCATCTACTGCTATTACTCCACACATCGACCGACTCCTGCCTGCATCTAGAGTATTAAGTTCATAAAGAACAGAGTAACGCATTAAGTAAGATGATATGATGTACAGGAATAAACTCAAGCAATATGATGTAAACCCCATCTTTTTATCCTCGATGGCAACAATACAATATGTGCCTTGCTGCCCTACTATCACTGGGAAAGGACACCGCAAGATTGAACCCAAAGCTAGGCACTTTTCCCATTGCAAGAAAAATCAATCTAGTTGGCCAAACTAAACCGATAGTTCGAAGAGAATTACAAAGATATCAAATCATGCATATAATAATTCAGAGAAGATTCAAATAATATTCATAGATAAGCTGATCATAAATCCACAATTCATCGGATCTCAACAAACACACCGCAAAAGAAGATTACATCGGATAGATCTCCAAGAACACCGAGGAGAACATGGTATTGAGAATCAAAGAGAGAGAAGAAGCCATCTAGATACTAGCTATGGACCCGTAGGTCTGAGGTAAACTACTCACGCTTCATTGGAATGGCAATAGAGTTGATGTAGAAGCCCTCCGTGATTGAATCCCCCTCCGGCAGGATGCCGAAAAAGGCTCCTAGATGGGATCTCACGGGTAAAGAAGGTTGTGGCGGTGGAAAAGTGTTTTTGTTGATACTTCTGGTGGTTTGGGGATATATGTGAATATATAGGACGAAGAATTAGGTCAGGGGAGTCACGAGGGACCCCTAAGGCAGGGGCGCGCCCTCCCCCTTGTGGCCTCCTTGTGGCTCTTCCGACTTGATCTCCAAGTCTCCTGGGTGTCTTCTGGTCCAAGAAAAATCATCGCGAAGGTTTTATTCCATTTGGACTCTGTTTGGTATTCTCTCCGCGAAGCTTAAAAACAAGGAAAAACAGAAACTAGCACTGGGCTCTAGGTTAATAGATTAGTCCCAAAAATAATATAAAATAGCATATTAATGCATATAAAACATCCAAAACAGATAATATAATAGCATGGAAGAATAAAAAATTATAGATACATTGGAGACGTATCAAGCATCCCCAAGCTTAATTACTGCTCGTCGTCGAGTAGATAAATGATAAAAACAGAATTTTTGATGTGGAATGCAACATAACATATTTATCCATGTAATTTTTTTATTGTGGTATGAATGTTCAGATCCATAAGATTCAAAACAAAAGTTTAGTATTGACATAAAAACAATAATACTTTAAGGATACTAACAAGGCAATTATGTCTTCTCAAAATAACATGGCCAAAGAAAGCCTATCCCTACAAAATCATATAGTCTGCCTATGCTCCATCTTTATTACACAAAATATTCAAATCATGTACAACCCTGATGACATGCCAAGCAATTGTTTCATAATTTTGGTGTTCTCAAACTTTTTCAACTTTCACGCAATACATGAGCGTGAGCCATGGATATAGCACTATAGGTGGAATAGAATATGGTGGTTGTGGAGAAGACAAAAAGAAGGACATAGTCTCATATGAACTAGGCATATCAACTGAAGGAAATATGCCCTAGAGGCAATAATAAAGTTATTATTTATTTCCTTATATCATGATAAATGTTTATTATTCATGCTAGAATTGTATTAACCGAAAACATACTACATGTGTGAATACATAGACAAACATAGTGTCACTAGTATGCCTCTACTTGACTAGCTCGTTAATCAGAGATGGTTAAGTTTCCTAACCATAGACATGAGTTGTCATTTGATTAACGGGATCACATCATTAGGAGAATGATGTGATTGACATGACCCATTCCGTTAGCCTAGCACTTGATCGTTTAGTATATTGCTATTGCTTTCTTCATGACTTATACATGTTCCTCGTAACTATGAGATTATGCAACTCCGTTTACGGAGGAACACTTTGGTGCTACCAAAGCGTCACAACGAATCGGGTGATTATAAAGGAGTATTACAGGTGTCTCCAAAGGTACATGTTGGGTTGGCGTATTTGAGATTAGGTTTTGTCACTCCGATTGTCGGAGAGGTATCTCTGGCCCTCTCGGTAATGCACATCACTATAAGCCTTGCAAGCAATGTAGCTAATGAGTTAGTTACGGAATTATGCATTACGTAACGAGTAAAGAGACTTGCGATAACGAGATTGAACTAGGTATTGATCTCGACGATCGAATATCGGGCAAGTAACATACCGATGACAAAGGAACAACGTATGTTCATGCGGTTTGACCGATAAAGATCTTCGTAGAATATGTAGGAGCCAATATGGGCATCCAGGTCCCGCTATTGGTTATTGACCGAGAATAGTTCTAGGTCATGTCTACATAGTTCTCGAACCCGTAGGGTCCGCACGCTTAACATTACGATGACAGTTTTATTATGAGTTTATAAGTTTTGATGTACCGAAGTTTGTTCAGAGTCCCGGATGCGATCACGGACATGACGAGGAGTCTCGAAATGGTCGAGACATAAAGATTGATATATTGGAATCCTATGTTTGGACATCGGAATAGTTCCGGGTGAAATCGGGATTTTACCGGAACACCGAGGGGTTACCGGAACCCTCCCGGGGGTTAATGGGCCTTAGTGGGCCATGAAAGAGAAGAGGAGAGCCGGCCAGGGCAGGCCGCGCGCCCCCTCCCCCCTAATCCGAATAGGACAAGGAAGGGGGGCGGCGCCCCCCTTTCCTCTTTCCCTCCCCCCAAGTCCTAATCCAACTAGGAAAGGGGGGGAGTCCTACTCCCGGTGGGAGTAGGACTCCTCCGGCGCGCCTCCTCCTAGGGCCGGCCGCACCCCCCCCCCCTTGCTCCTTTATGTACGGGGGCAGGGGGCACCCTAGAACACACAAGTTGATCTACGGATTGTTCCTTAGCCGTGTGCGGTGCCCCCCTCCACCATATTCCACCTCGATCATATCGTCGTGGAGTTTAGGCGAAGCCCTGCGCCGGTAGAAGATCATCATCATCACCACACCGCCGTGCTGACGGAACTCATCCCCGACACTTTGCTGGATCGGAGCCCGGGGAACGTCATCGAGCTGAACGTGTGCTGAACACGGAGGTGCTGTACGTTCGGTGCTTGGATCGGTCGGATCGTGAAGACGTACGACTACATCAACCGCGTTGTCATAACGCTTCGCCACGGTCTCACGAGGGTACGTGGACAATACTCTCCCCTCTCGTTGCTATGCCATCACCATGATCTTGCGTGTTCGTAGGAATTTTTTTGAAATTACTACGTTCCCCAACAGTGGCATCCGAGCCTAGGTTTTATGCGTAAATGTCATATGCACGAGTAGAACACAAGTGAGTTGTGGGTGATACAAGTCATACTGCTTACCAGCATGTCATACTTTGGTTCGGCAGTATTGTGAGATGAAGCGGCCCAGACCGACATTACGCGTACGCTTACGCGAGACTGGTTTCACCGTTACGAGCACTCGTGCTTAAAGGTGGCTGGCGGGTGTCTGTCTCTCTCACTTTAGCTGAATCGAGTGTGGCTACGCCCGGTCCTTGCGAAGGTTAAAACAACACTAACTTGATGAACTATCGTTGTGGTTTTGATGCGTAGGTAAGAATGGTCCTTGCTAAGCCTGTAGCAGCCACGTAAAACTTGCAACAACAAAGTAGAGGACGTCTAACTTGTTTTTGCAGGGCGTGTTGTGATGTGATATGGTCAAGACGTAATGCTATATTTTATTGTATGAGATGATCATGTTTTGTAACCGAAGTTATCGGCAACTGGCAGGAGCCATATGGTTGTCGCTTTATTGTATGAAATGCAAATGCCCTGTAATTGCTTTACTTTATCACTAAGCGGTAGCGATAGTCGAGAAGCAATAGATGGCGAAGCGACAACGATGCTATGATGGAGATCAAGGTGTCGCGCGGTGACGATGGTGATCACTGGCGGTGCTTCGGAGATGGAGATCACAAGCACAAGATGATGATGGCCATATCATATCACTTATATTGATTGCATGTGATGTTTATCCTTTATGCATCTTATCTTGCTTTGATTGACGGTAGCATTTTAAGATGATCTCTCACTAAAATTATCAAGAAGTGTTCTCCCGAGTATGCACCGTTGCCAAAGTTTGTCGTGCCCGGACACCACGTGGTGATCGGGTGTGATAAGCTCTCGTCCATCTACAACGGGTGCAAGCCAGTTTTGCACATGCGAATACTCGGGTTAAACTTAACGAGCCTAGCATATGCAGATATGGCCTCGAACACGGAGACCGAAAGGTCGGCGTGAATCATATAGTAGATATGATCAACATAGTGATGTTCACCATTGAAAACTACTCCATCTCACGTGATGATCGGTTATGGTTTAGTTGATTTGGATCACGTGATCAATTAGATGACTAGAGAGATGTCTGTCTAAGTGGGAGTTCTTAAGTAATATTATTAATTGAACTTAAATTTATCATGAACTTAGTACCTGATAGTATTTTGCTTGTCTATGTTTGTTGTAGATAGACGGCTCGTGTTGTTGTTCCGTTGAATTTTAATGCGTTCCTTGAGAAAGCAAAGTTGAAAGATGATGGTAGCAATTACACGGATCGGGTCCGTAATTCGAGGATTATCCTCATTGTTGCACGGAAGAATTACGCCTGGAAGCACCGCTGGGTGCGTGCCTGCTGCTTGATGCAATCGACGGACGTTAAGAACATCTGGTAGAGCAAAGTGATGACTACTCGATAGTTCAGTGTGCCATGCTTTATGGCTTAGAACGGGTCTTCAACGACGTTTTGAGCGTCGTGGAGCATATGAGATGTTCCAGAGTTGAAGTTAATATTTCAAGCAAATGCCCGGATTGAGAGATATGAAGTCTCCAATAAGTTCTATAGCTGCAAGATGGAGGAGAATAGTTCGTCGGTGAACACATACTCAAAATGTGCGGGTATAATAATCACTTGATTCAACGGGAGTTAATCTTCTTGATGATAGCGTCATTGATGAATTCTCCAATCATCGCCACCAAGCTACAAGAGCTTCGTGATGAACTATAATATGCAAGGGATGAACAAGACAATTCCCGAGCTCTTCGCAATGCTAAAAGCTGCGGAGGTAGAAATCAAGAAGGAGCATCAAGTGTTGATGGTCAACAAGACCACTAGTTTCAAGAAAAAGGGCAAAGGGAAGAAGAAGGGGAACTTCAAGAAGAACAGCAAGCAATTTGCTGCTCAAGAGAAGAAACCCAAGTCTGGACCTAAGCCTGAAACTAAGTGCTTCTACTGCAAGCAAACTGGTCACTGGAAGCGGAACTGCCCCAAGTATTTGGCGGATAAGAAGGATGGCAAGGTGAACAAAGATATATGTGATATACATGTTATTGATGTGTACCTTACTAGAGCTCAAGTAGCACTGGTATTTGATACTGGTTCATTGCTAATATTTGCAACTCGAAGCAGGACTACGGAATAAGCGAGCACTGGCCAAGGACGAGGTGACGATGCGCGTGGGAAACGGTTCCAAAGTCGATGTGATCGCGGTCGGCACGCTACCTCTACATCTACCTTCGGGTTTAGTTTTAGACCTGGATAATTGTTATTTGGTGCCAGCATTGAGCATGAACATTATATCTGGATCTTGTTTGATGCGAGACGGTTATTCATTTAAATCAGAGAATAATGGTTGTTCTATTTATATGAGTAATATCTTTTATGGTCATGCACCGTTGAAGAGTGGTCTATTTTTATTGAATCTCGATAGTAGTGATACACATATTCATAATGTCGAAGCCAAAAGATGCAGAGTTGATAATGATAGTGCAACTTATTTGTGGCACTGCCGTTTAGGTCATATCGGTGTAAAGCGCATGAAGAAACTCCATACTGATGGACTTTTGGAATCACTTGATTATGAATCACTTGGTACTTGCGAACCGTGCCTCATGGGCAAGATGACTAAAACACCGTTCTCCGGTACTATGGAGAGAGCAATAGATTTGTTGGAAATCATACATACAGATGTATGTGGTCCAATGAATGTTGAAGCTCGTGGCGGATATCGTTATTTTCTCACCTTCATAGATGATTTGAGCAGATATGGGTATATTTACTTAATGAAACACAAGTCTGAGACATTTGAAAAGTTCAAAGAATTTTAGAGTGAAGTGGAAAATCATCGTAACAAGAAAATAAAGTTTCTACGATCTGATCGTGGAGGAGAATATTTGAGTTACGAGTTTGCTTTACATTTGAAACAATGCGGAATAGTTTCGCAACTCACGCCACCCGGAACACCACAACGAAATGGTGTGTCCGAACGTCGTAATCGTACTTTACTAGATATGGTGCGATCTATGATGTCTCTTACTGATTTACCGCTATCATTCTGGGGTTATGCTTTAGAGACGGCCACATTCACATTGAATAGGGCACCATCAAAATCCGTTGAGACGACGCCTTATGAACTGTGGTTTGGCAAGAATCCAAAGTTGTCATTTCTTAAAGTTTGGGGCTGCGATGCTTATGTGAAGAAACTTCAACCAGATAAGCTCGAACCTAAATTGGAGAAATGTGTCTTCATAGGATACCCAAAGGAGACAGTTGGGTACACCTTCTATCACAGATCCGAAGGCAAGACATTCGTTGCTAAGAATGGATCCTTTCTAGAGAAAGAGTTTCTCTCGAAGGAAGTGAGTGGGAGAAAAGTAGAACTTGATGAGGTAATTATACCAGCTCCCTTATTGGAAAGTAGTTCATCACAGAAACCGGTTCATGTGACACCTACACCAATTAGTGAGGAAGCTAATGATATTGATCATGAAACTTCAGATCAAATTTCTACTGAACCTCGTAGGTTTACCAGAGTAAGATCCGCACCAGAGTGGTACGATAATCCTATTCTGGAAGTCATGTTACTTGACCAAGATGAACCTACGAACTATGAGGAAGCGATGATGAGCCCAGATTCCGCAAAATGGCTAGAAGCCATGAAATCTGAGATGGGATCCATGTATGAGAACAAAGTATGGACTTTGGTGGACTTGCCCGATGATCGGCAAGCCATAGAAAATAAATGGATCTTCAAGAGGAAGACGGACGCTGATAGTAGTGTTACTATCTACAAAGCTAGACTTGTCGAAAAAGGTTTTTGACAAAGTTCAAGATGTTGAATACAATGAGATTTTCTCACTCGTATCGATGCTTAAAAGTCTGTCCGAATCATGTTAGCAATTGCCATATTTTATGAAATTTGGCAAATGGATGTCAAAACTACATTCCTTAATGGATTTATTAAAGAAGAGTTGTATATGATACAACCAGAAGGTTTTGTCAATCCTAAAGGTGCTAACAAAATGTGCAAGCTCCAGCGATCCATCTATGGACTGGTGCAAGCATCTCAGAGTTGGAATATACGCTTTGATAAGTTGATCAAAGCATATAGTTTTATACAGACTTGCGGTGAAGCCTGTATTTACATGAAAGTGAGTGGGAGCACTACACCATTTCTGATAAGTATATGTGAATGACATATTGTTGATCAGAAATAATGTAGAATTATTCTGCAAAGCATAAAGGAGTGTTTGAAAGGAGTTTTTTCAAAGAAATACCTTGACAAAGCTACTTACATATTGGGCATCAAGATCTATTGAGATAGATCAAGACACTTGATAAGATTTTCAATGAGTACATACCTTGACAAAATTTTGAAGTAGTTCAAAATGGAACAGTCAAAGAAAGAGTTCTTGCCTGTGTTGCAAAGGTATGAAATTGAGTAAGACTCAAATCCCGACCACGGCAGAAAATAGAAAGAGAATGGAAGTCATTTCCCTATGCATCAGTCATAGGTTCTATAAAAGTATGCCATGCTATGGACCAGACCTATTGTATACTCTGCCCTGGTTTGGCAAGAGAGTACAATAGTGATCTAGGAGTAGATCACTGGACATTGGTCAAAATTATCCTTAGTGGAATAAGGATATGTTTCTCGATTATGGAGGTGACAAAGGTTAGGCCGTAAAGGGTTACGTCGATACAAGTTTTGGCACGATCCGAATGACTCTAAGTCTTAATCTGGATACATATTGAAAGTGGGAGCAATTAGCTAGAATAGCTCCGTGCAGAGCATTGTAGACATAGAATATTTGCAAAATACATACGGCTCTGAATATGACAGACCCGTTGACTAAGATTCTCTCACAAGCAAAACATGATCACACCTTAGTACTCTTTGGGTGTTAATCACATAGCAATGTGAACTAGATTATTTACTCTAGTAAACCCTTTGGGTGTTGGTCACATGAGGATCTGAACTATGGGTGTTAATCATATACAGATATGAATATTGGTGTTAAATCGCATGGCGATGTGAACTAGATTATTGACTCTAGTGCAAGTGGGAGACTGAAGGAAATATGCCCTAGAGGCAATAATAAAGTTATTATTTATTTCCTTATATCATGATAAATGTTTATTATTCATGCTAGAATTGTATTAACCGGAAACATAATACATGTGTGAATACATAGACAAACATAGTGTCACTAGTATGCCTCTACTTGACTAGCTCGTTAATCAAAGATGGTTAAGTTTCCTAACCATAGACATGAGTTGTCATTTGATTAACGGGATCACATCACTAGGAGAATGATGTGATTGACATGACCCATTCCGTTAGCCTAGCACTTGATCGTTTAGTATATTGCTATTGTTTTCTTCATGACTTATACATGTTCCTGTAACTATGAGATTATGCAACTCCCATTTACCGGAGGAATACTTTGGGTGCTACCAAACGTCACAACGTAACTGGGTGATTATAAAGGAGTACTACAGGTGTCTCCAAAGGTACATGTTCGGTTGGCGTATTTCGAGATTAGGTTTTGTCACTCCGATTGTCGGAGAGGTATCTCTGGGACCTCTCGGTAATGCACATCACTATAAGCCTTGCAAGCAATGTAGCTAATGAGTTAGTTACGGAATTTAGTGCACAGAGATGAATCTCTTGCTGATCGGCATAGGTGTCTTTAGCTGAATGGAAAAAGCTCTACACAAGCTGAATTTCATTTTGGAAATTCAAATAACAGAAGCCATTATATCAAGCTGATATATGACTTTTCGGTGGCTGATCCCTTCATAGAAATAGTGCATGACAAAGATTCTAAAGAGGATGAATTTGATCTCTAACATCAGTTTGAACCTTGTAATCTCCGAGTTTGGGCCTTGTCACACTGGAATTTGAACCTTGTAATATTTCTAGTATTAGTGATACAATGTTTGAAATGGCATTGTCTTCTTTTTCTTTGAATTTTTTTGCTGCAATTTATACAGAGTGCTGATGCAAGCGGACGGCGTCTACATAATGGGGTTGAGATGATCAAAAAGGCAAAGTTGTTCGTTTGTACAAAACAAACTTTCTTGTTGACCACTGCTACGTCTTGAGCTTGCGTTGGTTTTCCTCGAAGAGGAGAGGTAGATGCAGTAATAGTAGCGTAAGTATTTCCCTCAGTTTTTGAGAACCAAGGTATCAATCTAGTAGGAGGCTCCTCAAAAGTCCCACGCACCTACACAAACAAACAAAGAACTCGCAACCAACGCAATAAAGGGGTTGTCAATCCCTTCACGGCCACTTGCGAAAGTGAGATCTAATAAAGATAGTATGATAAGATAAATATATTTTTGGTATTTTATAATATATAGATGCAAAAAGTAAAGATGCAAATAAAAGTAGATTGGAAGAAACTATGATAAGAGATAGACCCGGGGGCCATAGGTTTCACTAGTGGCTTCCCTCAAGATAGCATAAGTATTACGGTGGGTGAACAAATTACTGCCGAGCAATTGATAGAAAAGTGAATAATTATGAGATTATCTAGGCATGATCATGTATATAGGCATCACGTCCGTAACAAGTAGACCGACTCCTGCCTGCATCTACTACTATTACTCCATACATCGACCGACTCTTGCCTGCATCTAGAGTATTAAGTTCATAAGAACAGAGTAACGCATTAAGCAAGATGACATGATGTAGAGGGATAAACTCAAGCAATATGATATAAACCCCATCTTGTTATCCTCGATGGCAAAAATACAATACGTGCCTTGCAACCCTTTCTGTCACTGGGTAAGGACACCGCAAGATTGAACCCAAAGCTAAGCACCTCTCCCATGGCAAGAACGATCAATCTAGTAGGCCAAACCAAACTGATAATTCGAAGAGACTTGCAAAGATAACTCAATCATACATAAAAGAATTCAGAGAAGATTCAAATATTATTCATAGATAAACTTGATCATAAACCCAGAATTCATCGGATCTCGACAAACACACCGCAAAAAGAGTTTACATCGAATAGATCTCCACAAGAGAGGGGGAGAACATTGTATTGAGATCCAAAAAGAGAGAAGAAGCCATCTAGCTAATAACTATAGACCCGTAGGTCTGTGGTAAACTACTCGCAACTCATCGGAGGGGCAAGGATGTTGATGTAGAGGCCCTCCGTGGTCGATTCCCCCTCCGGCAGAATGCCGACGAAGGCTCCAAGATGGGATCTCACGGATACAGAAGGTTACAGTGGTGGAAATTGTGTTTCGTCTGCTCCCTGGATGTTTTCGGGGTACGTAGGTATATATAGGAGGAAGAAGTACATCGGTGGCCGCTCGAGGGGCCCACGAGACAGGGGGCGCGGCCTATAGGCGGGGCGTGCCCTCCTATCTCGTGGGAGCCTCGGCAGCTTCTTGACTTGCACTCCAAGTCCTCTGGATCACGTTCGTTCCAAAAATCACGCTCCCGAAGGTTTCATTCCGTTTGGACTCCGTTTGATATTCCTTTTCTTCGAAATACTGAAATAGGCAAAAAACAGCAATACGGGCTGGGCCTCCAGTTAGTAGGTTAGTCCCAAAAATGATATAAATGTGTAAAATAAAGCCCATAAACATCCAAAAGGGGTAATATAATAGCATGGAACAATCAAAAATTATAGATACGCTGGAGACGTATCAAGCATCTCCAAGCTTAATTCCTACTCGTCCTCGAGTAGGTAAATGATAAAAAAGGAATTTTTGATGTGGAATGCTACCTAGCATAATTCTCAATATAATTTTCTTTATTGTGGCTTGAATGTTCAGATCCAAATGATTCAAAATAAAAGCTTATAAAACATAAAAATAATAATGCTTCAAAGCATACTAACAAATAATCATGTCCTATCAAAATAGCATAGCCAAAGAAAGCTTATCCCTACAAAATCATATAGTTAGGCCATGCTTCATTTTCATTACACAAAATACTCCCATCATGCACAACCCCGATGACGAGCCGAGCAATTGTTTCATACTTTTTAACGCGCTTCAGCTTTTTCAACTCTTACGCAATACATGAGCGCAAGCCATGGACATAACACTATGGTGGTATATGGTGGTGATTGTGAGGACAAAAAGGGAGAAGATAGTCTCACATCAACTAGGCGTATTAACGGGCTATATGGAGGTGCCCATTAATAGATATCAATGTGAGGGAGTAGGGATTGCCATGCAATGGATGCACTAGAGCTATAAATATATGAAAGCTCAACAAAAGAAACTAAGTGGGTGTGCATCCAACTTGCTTGCTCACGAAGACCTACGGCATTTTGAGGAAGCCCATCATTGGAATATACAAGCCAAGTTATATAATGAAAAATTCCCATTAGTATATGAAAGTGATAACATAGGAGACTCTCTATCATGAAGATCATGGTGCTACTTTGAAGTACAAGTGTGGAAAAAGAGATAGTAGCATTGTCCCTTCTCTCTTTTTCTCTCATTTTTTTTTCTTTTCTTTTTTCTTTTTTTCTTTGGCCTCCCTATTTTTTCTTTTGGGCATTTCTCTTTTTTTCTCTCATTTTTTTCTTTCTTTTTGTAAAGTTCGAAGTCTCATCCCGACTTGTGGGGGAATCATAGCCTTCATCATCCTTTCCTCACTAGGACAATGCTCTAAGAATGAATATCATCACACTTTTATGGATTTACAACTCAAGAATTACAACTCAAAGCTAGAACAAGATATGACTCTATATGAATGCCTCCGGCGGTGTACCGGGATATGCAATGAATCAAGAGCGACATGTATGAAAATTATGAAGGTGGCCTTGCCACAAATACGATGTCAACTACATGATCATGCAAAGAGCAATATGACAATGATGGAACGTGTCATAATAAACGGAACGGTGGAAAGTTGCATGGCAATATATCTCGGAATGGCTATGGAAATGCCATAAAAGGTAGGTATGGTGGCTGTTTTGAGGAAGGTAAATAAAGGGTTTATGATACCGACAAAAGTTGCACGGTAATAATAAAGGCTAGCAAAGTGGAAGGATGAGTGTGCGTATATCCATGGACTCACATTAGTCAAATAGAACTCATATACTTATTGCAAAAGTCTACTTAGCCCTCAAAGCAAAGTACTACTATGCATGCCCCAAGAGGGATAGATTGGTAGGAAAAGACCATCACTCGTCCCCGACTGCCACTCATAAGGAAGACAATCAAAAGAGCACCTCATGCAACAAATTTGTCACACAACTTTTACCATACGTGCATGCTACGGGACTTGCCAACTTCAACAAAAGTATTTCTCAATTTCATAATTACCCACTAGCATGACCCTAACATTACTACCTTTATATCTCAAAACAATTATCAAGCACCAAATTGATCATAGCATCCAATTCACTTCCTATGATAGTTTTTATTATACCCAACTTGGATGCTCATCATTCTAGGACCAACTTTGTAACCATAGCAAATACCATGCTGTTCTAAAAGACTCTTAAAAATATATAAGTGAGACATGAGAGACTTGAAATTTCTTCAAAATTAAGACACCACCGTGCTCTAAAAGATATAAGTGAAGCACTAGAGCAAAAACTATCAAGCTCAAAAGATATAAGTGAAGCACATAGAGTATTGTAGCAAATTCTAATCAAATAGGCTTCTCCCAAAAGGTGTGTACAGCAAGGATGATTGTGGTAAAATAAAAATCAAAGACTAATATAATACACGACACTCCAAGCAAAACACATATCATGTGGCGAATAAAAATATAGCTTCAAGTAAAGTTACCAATGAACGAAGGATTTAAAGAGGGATGCCTTCCCGGGGCATCCCCAAGCTTAGGCTTTTGGCTATTCTTGAATATCTTGGGGTGCCTTGGGCATACCCAAGCTTAGGCTCTTGCCACTCCTTATTCCATAGTCCATAAAAGCATTACCCAAAACTTGAAAACATCACAACACAAAACTCAACAAGAAATCTTATAAGCTCCGTTAGTAAAAGAAAACAAAACCACCACATAAGGTACTGTAATGAACTCATTCTTTATTTATTTTGGTGTTAAACCTACTGTTCCAACTTCTCTATGGTTTATAAACTATTTTATTGTCCATAGATGCATCAAAATAAGCAACCAACACACGAAAAACAGAATCTGTCAAAAATAGAACAGTCTGTAGCAATATGTAACTAATGCAAACTTCTGGAACTATAAAAATCCTACAAAAAAAGGAAGTCCTGTAAAATTTGATTATTGATCAGTAGGAAAAATAATTAACGCAAAAGCACGTTCCTGTGATTTAACAAAATTATATTCGTGCGTGCAAAGTTTCTGGTTTTCAGCAGAATCAAATAAACTACCATCATAGGTTATCCTATAGGTTCTACTTGGCACAAACACTAATTAAATGATAAAAACACATCTAAACAGAAGGTAGATACAAGATTTATTACTAAACAGGAGCAAAAACAAAAAAATAAAGAAAATTGGGTTGCCTCCCAACTAGCGCTATCGTTTAACGCCCCTAGCTGGGCATAAAAGCAAAGATAGATTCAAGTAGTGCCATCTTTGGCACTCAACTTCTTAATGGAGTTGTGCTCAGGTCCGGGAAGCTCTTTGCGTTTCCCTTAATGCTCAGAGATCCTTTGATCTAAGGCATCCAACCGCTTATTACAAAGTACAATCAAGTTATTCATGCGGTTGATACTCCCACCAATATTCTTAAGTGGTTCAACAATTTTTTGCAATTCATAGAGTTTCTCTAAAATTTGAGTTCCTTCAAGAGAGAAGGATGATCCCTTTTCTAGGGGAAGTACTCCTACTATCCCTTCTATAATTTCATAAGCGAAACTAGGATCAATTTCAACAAAACATCCTTTTGCGGCAAAATCAAGAAGTTGTCTATGGGATAGGGTTAACCCAACATAAAAATTGCGCACTAAAGTCTTGAAATCTCCTTCCACGGCACAACTACGATAAGATTCTAACATCCTAAACCAAGCATCTTTTAAATTTTCTCCTTGTCCTTGCTTGAAGTGAAGAACTTCAAAGTCGGGAGACGAAGGGATAAAGACCGAGCTAGCCATGACGACAAGGTAAACGAACTAACACACGGGCAAACGGAAAAAGGCAAGCAAAAAGAGAGGAGGAGATTGGGAAAGAGAGGGTGAACAAAACGGCAAGGGTGAACTAGGGGAGAGGAAAACGAGAGGCAAATGACAAATAATGTAAATGCAAGGGAGATGGGTTTGTGATGGGTACTTTGTATGTCTTGACTTGAGCGAAGACCTCCCCGGCAACGGCGCCAGAAATCCTTCTTGCTACGTCTTGAGCTTGCATTGGTTTTCCTCAAAGAGGAGAGGGTGATGCAGCAATAGTAGCGTAAGTATTTCCCTCAGTTTTTGAGAACCAAGGTATCAATCCAGTAGGGGGCTCCTCAAAAGTCCCACGCACCTACACAAACAAACAAAGAACTCGCAACCAACGCAATAAAGGGGTTGTCAATCCCTTCACGGCCACTTGCGAAAGTGAGATCTAATAAAGATAGTATGATAAGATAAATATATTTTTGGTATTTTATAATATAGATGCAAAAAGTAAAGATGCAAATAAAAGTAGATTGGAAGAAAATATGATAAGAGATAGACCCGGGGGCCATAGGTTTCACTAGTGGCTTCCCTCAAGATAGCATAAGTATTACGGTGGGTGAACAAATTACTGCCGAGAAATTGATAGAAAAGCGAATAATTATGAGATTATCTAGGCATGATCATGTATATAGGCATCACGTCCGTAACAAGTAGACCGACTCCTGCCTGCATCTACTACTATTACTCCATACATCAACCGACTCTTGCCTGCATCTAGAGTATTAAGTTCATAAGAACAGAGTAACACATTAAGCAAGATGACATGATGTAGAGGGATAAACTCAAGGAATATGATATAAACCCCATCTTGTTTTCCTCGATGACGACAATACAATACGTGCCTTGCAACCCTTTCCGTCACTGGGTAAGGACACCGCAAGATTGAACCCAAAGCTAAGCACTTCTCCTATGGCAAGAAAGATCAATCTAGTAGGCCAAACCAAACTGATAATTCAAAAAGACTTGCAAAGATAACTCAATCATACATAAAAGAATTCAGAGAAGATTCAAATATTATTCATAGATAAACTTGATCATAAACCCACAATTCATCGGATCTCGACAAACACACCGCAAAAAGAGTTTACATCGAATAGATCTCCAAAAGAGAGGGGGAGAACATTGTATTGAGATCCAAAAAGAGAGAAGAAGCCATCTAGCTAATAACTATAGACCCGTAGGTCTGTGGTAAACTACTCACAACTCATCGGAGGGGCAAGGATGTTAATGTAGAGGCCCTCCATGGTCGATTCCCCCTCCGGCAGAACGCCGGCGAAGGCTCCAAGATGGGATCTCGTGGATACAGAAGGTTACGGTGGTGGAAATTGTGTTTAAATGCCTTCTGGATGTTTTCGGGTGCGAGGTATATATAGGAGGAAGAAGTACGTCGGTGGCCGCTCGAGGGGCCCACAAGACAAGGGGCGCACCCTATAGGGGGGGGGGGCGCCCTCCTATCTCGTGGGAGCCTCGGCAGCTTCTTGACTTGCACTCCAAGTCCTCTGGATCACGTTCGTTCCAAAAATCACGCTCCCGAAGGTTTCGTTCCGTTTGGACTCCGTTTGATATTCCTTTTCTTCGAAATACTGAAATAGGCAAAAAAAAACAGCAATACGGGCTGGGCCTCCGGTTAGTAGGTTAGTCCCAAAAATGATATAAATGTGTAAAATAAAGCCCATAAACATCCAAAAGGGGTAATATAATAGCATGGAACAATAAAAAATTATAGATACGTTGGAGACATATCAACCACCTATTGGATTGATGAAATTTTACATTAACTCATACATAATGGAAGATATTTCTATGTGATCATATTTTTTTGGTTCATACTCTCATAGTTCACTACAATGTGAGCACGCATGAAGAAATAATCAATGAATTTCGATAAGAGCATTCAAACACTAAACCTGAAATTAGAATGTAATTTGTTATAAACTCTGTTGTAGCAGAATTTACAAGGTACTATGTTCCGAACAACAACACACCATTTTTAATCTTTTTTCTAGCCCACTTAACATTGTTTGTGACATGAAACATTTTCCATGACACTACAAATCGTCCAGGAAAATGGTCATGCCTAGTGACGCCCAAAAGCATCACACAATTGCATACCAGAATGTCGCTAAAGTTGGCTAGGGTGCCGTCCCGCGAGGAAAGCACGTCATGACGATGGACTGTCAAGAAAATGATTTCATGCAATGTTTCCTGTTTCGTCACTAAATAGATGTAATTTTGTAGTGTGGCCCAATCTTGACGAGCCACTAGCTAGCGGTGTGGCAAAGCGGGCATCCGCTTCTAGTGGGAGATTAAAGTGCCACTGGGATCTCCGGGATATCCAAACAACCAGCTATTTCGGTTTTGAAGTTGCCCAAATGGCTAGAATGTCCACTTGAATTTTAATGTCCACTTGAATTTAACTGAGAAATTCAACCAAAACTTGGTAGAAGTTTAAACCGTCCCAACTTAGGGCACCAGGAACCAAAACACTTTAGCTATATGTAAGTTGTTTGCTTTTCAAATTTAAATAAGTCGACTTCTTGACCATTGATTCTTTCATTGATGTTAGGTGATTGTAAATGTATAGATGTAAGTACTATACAATGTGTGTGTAATTTATATTAGAGCGCGAAAATTATAGTATTATATGTTTATTTTTTGTATGTTACAAAATGTGCAATTTCAAAGCAAATTAGTGTGAAAGTCTTTTAACAAAATTATTTTCTTCTTCTTAAAGGGTAATACCAGTGTCACTAATTCATTACAAGAATTCATTTTCGATATGGTTTTAGTTTTTATGTTAACCTTCTGGGTCTTGGGCGGCCGGTTTGTCGTTGTCTCATGACGGCGGCGGCATGGTGGTCAATGTGCGCAGCGAGGGCGGGGGTCCTTCGTTCTATGGCTGGCGTGCTTCAAGCGGCGGTGCTCCGGCGGCTCAAGGCCACGCAGGAGCTCTGCGGGTGACAGCAATCCGGTCGTGCTCATGTGACGGCGTCATCTGCATGGACGCCGGGGTGGAGTCCACGGTACTTGTGCTGGAAAAAGCAATCCGACTTGAATTCTTTCGAATTATGAATTGCTCTATACTATCCTATCAGTACCTCAGTGGCCAACGACATTCACTAGTGCCCGAATTAGTCAACGGAGTACCATGTAATATAGTCGCAAGTTGACTGTTTCTTCAGTCAGATTAGTCAACATGGCTTGATTCAGTATCATGCGAAATTCAATTATACTACTACTTGCTAAACTCCGTTTATGTCGTGCGTGTAGGTATCTTCGTTTGAGGTGAACATGCAAATAACAAATGCCTTCCCGCAAAATAAATAAATATATAAATAATGCCTTGGTGGAGCTCGAGGAAATCAAATCCGGCTGCTTGCAGGGTCCAGCGAGACTTAAGTGAAAATTTACCTGTGAAGTTGTAAAGGCTGGTCGTAATAAGAGTATCACAAGCAGTATTATGCATGCCAACTAGACTTTTTGGATGATGTGGCACACAACTAAATGAGAAAAAAGAGGATGTGGTATTATATTATGATACCGTATCATATTAAATGGTGTACTAGTTTGTGTCATGCATGACAATTAATAAGGCAACCTAAGATACTAACTTATGATACTTTGTGATGGAGAGTATCATGTACCAGTATCATGCATATGATACTAGTATATGATACTACATCCGTAATGCTAGTATCATAGATGATTATATTTATTACCATGCATGACACAAAGTAGCACATCATTTAATATGATACGGTATCATGAGGCTGCCTGTAATGAGAGTATCATAGATAGTATCATGCATGCCAACTAAGCACTTTTGATGAGGTGACATAGAATTAAATGAAGAAAGAGATTCTTGAGTATCATATCATGATACTGTATCATATTAAATAATATGCTACTCTGTGTCATGCATGGCAATAAATGTAGCCTTCTATAATACCAACATATAATACTATGCATTACGTATGTAGTATCATATACTAGAATCATATGCATGATACTAGTATATGATACACCCCACTACAACCAGCCTGATATGATACTCAACCATTTCTTTCTTCATTTAATTCTATGCCACCTCATCAACATTGCTTAGTTGGCATGCATGATATTACTTATGATACTCCCATTACGTGCAGCTTACGGAAGTAGTATCATAGACTAGTATCGTATGCATGATACTAGTATAAGATACTCCCCATTAAAACCAGCCTACGTGGTGGTGAACTGATGAGTTGATCGATGTGCTAAAAAATGAATCATGTGGTCCAACGACGGTCATTTCAGTTTTGAATTCGGCCAAATGACTAGAATGTTGCCTTGAATTTGACTGCGAATTCCAACAAGCAAAACCTGACAGAAGTTAGAACTGTCCCGATTTAGCTCAAATTCATGAGTCACCAGAGTATTGTGACGACTGAAACCAACATGATTATTCTTTTTTTTAAACATAATACTGCCGCAAGCGCTCACACACCCTACAAGTGCCTCGTAATCGACGGAAACGATTCCTCCCATTGAACGCGCATAGCTGGAAATCCTGAAATAAATTCAGTATAAAAGCGAGCACTAGGAGTTGAACCCTGATGGACTGAGGATACCACTGCCCACCTAACCATCCAACCACATGTTGGTTTGTGAAACCAACACGAATTAACAGGATTTAACCCAAATATTCAAGTTAAATCCATAAAACCACCACAATTATGTTGTCATTAGCAAAAACCACCACTTTAGATGTTGGTCACAAAATGCACAGAACACAACGTTAACTCTTTTACAAAATGCACCGAACGCCGCTTCACCTCAAATTTGGCGTGGCGTTTTACAAAATTTTGGTGTCTGGAAACGCAGCAAAATCCACGGAAAATGATTTTCTCGAAAGTAAAACCAACATGTTGCGCATTTTATCCATCTCTTATTCCATAATAATAATTTGCCTCACAAGGGTATTAACCAACCTAATTACAAGTTTTTTAGGGAAACCAACCTAATTACAAGTTTACAACTAGTTCACAAAGTTTACCAAAACAAAACTCTTGGAAAAGATATATATGATGACCAAATAGTACGTACGGAATGGCTGCGTGCATTGCATTGATAGCAAATATGCCCGTGCGTTGCAACGGGAGAAAGAATATACTGGCACGACGACACCCTTCTAGTAAAATAATACATCATGCAAGCCTCGAGGATCGGGTTATAGAAATATGGTAGGCATAAAGGAAAATTTTGAATATATGTGAGAATGAGATAAGTACTTTTGAAATGCCATTAAAAAATAATAAATTTGAAGGTCTAATTTCCTATGAACATTCACGTTGTTGTCATTTTTAGTCTAAAGTTGCTTCTAAGCTATCTGTTCTAACTCCTAAACAAAATGACACGAAAAATTGACATTGTTATGACATACCAATGACCGCGGCAAGTGATGCCGAAATTGCCAACATCTGGTTCACATCCACACGTGGCACGGATCATGTGACACAACCAATAAAAACAATAGGAAAAGGAACAATATCTAGGAGATTGGCGACTTCTAGGTGAATATATGGGTGCTAAAAAACATCACCGAGCGCGACGTATGATTGTAGTAGTCGATCTAGATTAAATGGCAAAATAATTCCTTCAGGATGCACTCTTCGAGATTTTCTTCAGTTGAATAGATTTTCCTTGTCGATGGAATCCTGGTGGGGTGCGGATTCGAGCGAGGAAGCTCTAATGCGTTGTTGATGATAACAGCGGCTAGAAGCTCCGAGATGACGATGACGACATCAAGTTGCTATGGCGGTTGAGGGGAGTGGCTATATGCCTGAGAAAGAAGTATAGGAGGAGCATGGGCAAAGGCGTGGTCACTTTTGTATTGTATTTTAGGAGGAGGTTAGGGTGGCCTATTCGCATTCATGTATTACATCACAAAAGATTGTAGCCCCATAATGTACCCTGTAATGGAACGTTGCAACGTACCAGCAAGCGTCGAAGCAAACGATCATGTGGAGGCCCTAGTGCAACGGTGCACTCGGATGACCATTGAACCGTTTGGCCGAGTCTTCGTCAATGGTCACGTCCGTTCATATTCGACGCGTAGGTCGCTGTCTAGCAACTACCTAGCGCATGCCCTCCTGCGCACCCGTCGACAGTATAGGCCGGACTAGTCTGGTTTTTTTCCACCCAGTTTTGGAAGGTTCTAGAATGCATCCATGAACTGGTTTTCGTCTTATTTTTCTTTTTTATTTCTTCCGATTTTTCATTCTTTCTATATTTCTTGTTTTTTCCTTCCTCCTTTTCTATTTTCACATTTTGCTCCATTTTTGTATTTTCATTTTCTTTTTTCAAGTTCATTATTTATTTATTTTTATTTTCTTTCTTTTAAATTTTTGCGAACATTATTTTCAAATTAAAGAAATTTTTTCAGATCCTGATTTTTTTTAAAACCATGAACACATTTTGAATTCGTGAATATTTTTTTATTAAACCATGAACATTTTCAAATTTGCAAACAGTTTTTCAATTATTGCTAACATTGTTTTTGAAACTTTTGAACATCGTTATGAATCGCCAAACATTTTTTGGATCAATGAACATGTTTCGTATGTATGCAATTTTTTATAAAACTTGTGAAAATTTTATTTAAATCAGCGGATATTCTTAGAATAGCTGAAAAACTTTTGAAAAAATTATCATTTTTTGAAATTCATGAATATTTTTTGTTTGATAATTTTTTTGAACTGCATGAACCTCATTTAATTCACAATAATTTTATTTTTGTGAATATTGTTTTAAAAATTCATGAACGTGCTTTGAATTCGTGAAATTTTAGTTCAAATTCATGAACATTTTTTCAATATCATGAAAATATGTTTTAATCCATGAACATTTTTTCTACAACAATTTCCAAAATTCACATTTTGTTTGGAAATTTTGATTTTTTTCTAAATTATTTAAAGATGAAAAACAAAAACAGAAAAAATGCTGAGAAATAAAAAAAAATAGGGGGCGTCCCTCCCATACTTTAGATGTTGGTCACAAAATGCACGGAACGCAACGTTAACTCTTTTACAAAATGCACCGAACGCCGCTTCACCTCAAATTTGGCGTGGCGTTTTACAAAATTTTGGTGTCTGGAACGCACCAAAATCCACGGAAAAATGATTTTCTCGAAAATGAATCAACCTGGCTGAAAGTAAAACCAACATGTTGCGCATCGATCCATGTCTTATTCCATAATAATAATTTGCTTCACAAGGGTATTAACCAACCTAATTACAAGTTTTTTGAGGGAAACCAGCTAATTACAAGTTTACAACTAGTTCACAAAGTTTACCAAAACAAAACTCTTTGAAAAAATATATATATGATGACCAAACAGTACGTGCGGAATGGTTGCGTGCATTGCATTGATTGGATGCAGTGCAGAGACCAGAACCCAGTCCCCAGACATCTATGTTCCTATTCGAAAACTGAAAAGAAAGAACTGCGGCCAGCAGAGCGCGTGGCTACGGGGACGGGAAGCAGGACTCGCTGTCGAGGATCGCCGCCTTGAGCTCCCGCTGTATGGAAGCCCTCTCCGGCGACGCCACCAGGTCCTCCCAGACCGACCCGGCGCCGCCCGTGGGGTGCCGGTTCTGGTACAGCTCGTGCACGCAGTTGGCCTCCTCGTTGATCCTGCTCACCCTATCCAGCAGCTCGATCTCCTCCACGTCCACCAGCAGCCTGCTGCCCCCGTCCTTCCAACCTATCAGCTGTTGCATCCATGGATCCACGCATCACAACACAGAGAACACGTCCGTCGATCAGTTGATCCACTGAACCTGACGATCAGTGCAGAAGGAACAAATTACAGATACCTTTGCGCCGCCGACGGCGTTGGTGCTGTAGAGCCTGGCGTTGTCGACGAGCTCGCAGTACCTCCGGAAGGCGGAGGCGAACCGCTTGTGGGACCTGAGCTGCGAGGTCACCCGAACGGCCCTCCCGCATATGATGGCTCGCCTGCGTGCATGTACATCACCGCCGATTTTGGCCGCCGTACAAACGAATCGTGTCATTGTGCATGGGTGCTTAGAAACTCTAGCCAACGGCGCCTAACCGATCTCCTAAACCGAATAGTGAAGTAAAGTTCTTACTCCGCCGCATTTCCTTTTTTTGAAAAAAAAATTGTATCCCCGGCCTCTGCATCCAGGCGATGCAATGCAATCATTTTATTAATTATTCACAAAGCCCTTACAAAATTAATACATCAGTAAGTCTGAAGCCACCATCTTGGCAACATCAGTCGCTACTCCTATCCCCATGATGAAGGGGTGCCGAATGTCTGAGCACCAACCAAACATCGCACCAACACCTAACATTTAATGACGGATGCCCAATCCAAGCCATATACCTGGACTGGGTTGCACACCGGTCCGACGCACTTTCAGTGGGCACCACATGTGTACGCTGCAATGGCCGTCACCTCCTTCATCCACCGATCCATCCTCAGATCAGATATTGACGCATCGACCTTAACAGACCTCTATGTCATCGACGTCGCCACGACGCCAGAGAGCGTTGTCCTCCTGCACGAGTCCATCGCCACCCATCGAACGCCGAGGCTTCAATGCGCCACGCTGCCGAGATCCGCCGCCATCGATGTGTAAGATGAAGCACCGCTCCACCACCTACCAATGCCCAACCACCAAGCCGTCCACATGTTCGTCCAGCCGATGAATGTCTCCAAAGATGATGCCCACATGGGGGTGACGACAAAGATGTCGCCATCATCCGATCCAGGAGGCCCCTCAATGCCTCCAATGAGGGCTACTACGCCCACGGGCGCCGCCTTCAATGGTAGCCTCCTCCAGGTCTGACGTTTTCCTCGGAAATAATGGAGCAGGGACGCCCCCATTATCGCCTCCAACGAGGAAAACGACACCTGCGGGCGCCACCGCCGCCGATGGCATCCTCACCCGCTTCAGCAGCTAGGCCACCATCTCCTCCTCCACTAGATCCGTCGCCGCGAAGCAACCGCTAGGCAACACCCACCGACCAGATATCTTTGGACCGACGATGAAGACATCCAAAGGTAGAGGAGGTCTCATTGCTGCATGACAGACGCCATGGCCACACACACGTCGTCCCAAGGCACCTACTCAAGATCCACCGTCACATCCACGCCTTCAAGCCGCGATGGAGGGACGCCCCGCCGCCACCATCATCCCCCCGCACGGGCTTCGCCCAGCCGGGATCCAGCAGTAGCGGGAGGGGAGGCGGGGAGAGGCGGAGGGGATCGGGAGGAAGGTGGAAGGGATCTGGAGGGGAGGTGTACGGGAGACAGAAGGGATCAGAAGGGAGGTGGACGGGATCTGGAGGGGAGGTGGACGGGCGACGGACGAGAGGGGGAGGGGATCGGGTTGGAGGTGGACGGGATCTGGAGGGTGTTGGAAATATGCCCTAGAGGCAATAATAAATTTGTTATTATTATATTTCCTTGTTCATGATAATCGTTTATTATCCATGCTATAATTGTATTGATAGGAAACTCAGATACATGTGTGGATATATAGACAACACCATGTCCCTAGTAAGCCTCTAGTTGACTAGCTCGTTGATCAATAGATGGTTACGGTTTCCTGACCATGGACATTGGATGTCGTTGATAACGGGATCACATCATTAGGAGAATGATGTGATGGACAAGACCCAATCCTAAGCCTAGCACAGAGATCGTGTAGTTCGTGTGCTAAAGCTTTTCTAATGTCAAGTATCTTTTCCTTAGACCATGAGATTGTGCAACTCCCGGATACCATAGGAATGCTTTGGGTGTACCAAACGTCACAACGTGAATCGGGTGGCTATAAAGGTGCACTACTGGTATCTCCGAAAGTGTCATTGGGTTGGCACGAATCGAGGCTGGATTTGTCACTCCGTAAACGGAGAGGTATCTCTGGGCCCACTCGGTAGGACATCATCATAATGTGCACAATGTGAGCAAGGGGTTGATCACGGGATGATGTGTTACGGAACGAGTAAAGAGACTTGCCGGTAACGAGATTGAACAAGGTATTGGTATACCGACGATCGAATCTCGGGCAAGTACAATACCGTTAGACAAAGGGAATTGTATACGGGATCGTTGAGTCCCTGACATCGTGGTTCATCCGATGGGATCATCGTGGAACATGTGGGAGCCAACATGGTTATCCAGATCCCGCTGTTGGTTATTGTCCGGATAACGTCTCGGTCATGTCTACATGTCTCCCGAACCCGTAGGGTCTACACACTTAAGGTTCGATGACGCTAGGGTTATAAAGGAAGTTTGTACGTGGTTACCGAATGTTGTTCGGAGTCCCGAATGAGATCCCGGACGTCACGAGGAGTTCCGGAATAGTCCGGAGGTAAAGATTTATATATGGGAAGTCCTGTTTTGGTCACTGGAAAAGTTTCGGATTTTATCGGTACGCGTCTGGGACCACCGGAGGGTCCCGGGTCCACCAAGTGGGGCCACCGGCCCCGGAGGGCTGCATGGGCCAAGTGTGGGAGGGGACCAGCCCCAGGTGGGCTGGTGCGCCCCCCCACAAGGGCCCAAGGCGCCTAGGGTTTGGGGAGGGAGTGCTTCCACCTAAACGTGGGGGGCAAGTTTCCCCTCTCCCCTTCCTTGGCCGCCACCCTAGATGGGTTTGGGCTGGCCGCCGCCCCTAGGGGTGGAACCCTAGGTGGGGGCGCAGCCCCCCCTCTCCCCCTATATATACTTGAGGGTCTAGGGGCTGCCAACACATGAGTTTTGACCTCTCCCTGGCGCAGCCCTACCTCTCTCCCTTCTCCTCTCTTGCGGTGCTTGGCGAAGCCCTGCAGGATTGCCACGCTCCTCCACCACCACCATGCCGTTATGCTGCTGCTGGACGGAGTCTTCCTCAACCTCTCCCTATCTCCTTGCTGGATCAAGGCATGGGAGACGTCACCGGGCTGTACGTGTGTTGAACGCGGAGGTGCCGTCCGTTCGACACTAGGATCTCCGGTGATTTGGATCACGACGAGTACGACTCCTTCAACCCCGTTCTCTTGAACGCTTCCGCTTAGCGATCTACAAGGGTATGAAGATGCACTCTCCTTCCCCTCGTTGCTGGTTTCTCCATAGATAGATCTTGGTGACACGAGGAAAATTTTGAATTTTCGCCACGTTCCCCAACAAATGGCATCATGAGCTAGGTCTATTGCGTAGATTCTTTGCACGAGTAGAACACAAAGTAGTTGTGGGCGTTGATTTTGTTCAATATGCTTACCGTTACTAGTCCAATCTTGTTTCGACGGTATTGTGGGATGAAGCGCCCGGACCGACCTTACACGCATTCTTACGTGAGACAAGTTCCACCGATTGACATGCACTTGGTGCATAAGGTGGCTAGCGGGTGCCAGTCTCTCCCACTTTAGTCGGAACGGATTTGATGAAAAGGGTCCTTATGAAGGGTAAATAGCAATTGACATATCACGTTGTGGTTTTTGCGTAGGTAAGAAACGTTCTTGCTAGAAACCCATAGCAGCCACGTAAAATATGCAAACAACAATTAGAGGACGTCTAACTTGTTTTTGCAGGGTATGCTATGTGATGTGATATGGCAAGAAGAATGTGATGAATGATATGTGATGTATGAGATTGATCATGTTCTTGTAATAGGAATCACGACTTTCATGTCGATGAGTATGACAACCGGCAGGAGCCATAGGAGTTGTCTTAATTTATTGTATGACCTGCGTGTCATTGAACAACGCCATGTAATTACTTTACTTTATTGCTAACCGGTAGCCATAGTAGTAGAAGTAATAGTTGGCGAGACAACTTCATGAAGACACGATGATGGAGATCATGATGATGGAGATCATGGTGTCATGCGGTGACGATGATGATCATGGAGCCCAAGATGGAGATCAAAGGAGCAAAATGATATTGGCCATATCATGTCACTATTTGATTGCATGTGATGTTTATCATGTTTATGCATCTTATTTGCTTAGAACGACGGTAGTAAATAAGATGATCCCTCATTAAAATTTCAAGAAGTGTTCTCCCCTAACTGTGCACCACTACTAAAGTTAAATCGTTTCAAGCACCACGTGATGATCGGGTGTGATAGATCCTTACGTTCACATACAACGGGTGTAAGACAGTTTTACACATGCAAAACACTTAGGGTTAACTTGACGAGCCTAGCATGTACAGACATGGCCTCGGAACACAAGAGACCGAAAGGTCGAGCATGAGTCGTATAGTAGATACGATCAACATGAAGATGTTCACCGATGATGACTAGTCCGTCTCACGTGATTATCGGACACGGCCTAGTTGACTCGGATCATGTAATCACTTAGATGACTAGAGGGATGTCTATTTGAGTGGGAGTTCATAAGATGAACTTTATTATCCTGAACATAGTCAAAAGATCTTTGCAAATTATGTTGTAAGCTCGCACTTTAGTTCCACTGTTTAGATATGTTCCTAGAGAAAATATAGTTGAAAATTGACAGTAGCGATTATGTGGACAGTAGAAAGCTTATGTCCTTAATGCACCGCTCAGTGTGCTGAACCCCAAACGTCGTTTGTGGATGTTGCGAACATCAGACATACACGTTTTAATAACTACGTGATAGTTCAATTAAACGGTTTAGAGTTGAGGCACCAAAGATGTTTTCGAAACGTCGCGGAACATGTGAGATGTTTCGAGGGCCGAAATTGGGATTTCAGGCTCGTGCCCACGTCAAGAGGTATAAGACCTCCAACGATTTTCTTAGCCTGCAAAATAACAGAGAAAAGCTCAATCATTGAGCTTGTGCTCAGATTGTCTGAGTACAACAATCACTTGAATCGAGTGGGAGTTGATCTTCCAGATAAGATAGTGATGTTTCTCCAAAGTCATTGCCACCAAGCAGTTAGAGCTTCGTGATGAACTATAACATATCAGGGATAGATATGATGATCCTTGAGGTATTCGCGATGTTTGACACCGCGAAAGTAGAAATAAAGAAGGAGCATCAATTGTTGATGGTTGGTGAAACCACTAGTCTCAAGAAGGGCAAGGGAAAGAAGGGATACTTCATGAAACGGCAAATCAGCTGCTGCTCTAGTGAAGAAACCCAAGGTTGAACCCAAACCCGAGACTAAGTGCTTCTGTAATAAGGGGAATAACCACTGGAGCAGGATTACCCTAGGTACTTGGTAGATGAGAAGGCTGGCAAGGTTGATAGAAGTATATTGGATATACATTATGTTAATGTGTACTTTACTAGTACTCCTAGTAGCACCAGGGTATTGGATACCGGTTCGGTTGCTAAGTGTTAGTAACTCGAAATAAAAGCTACGGAATAAACGGAGACTAGCTGAAGGTGAGCTGACGGTAAGTGTTGGAAGTGTTTCCAAGGTTGATGTGATCAAACATCGCACGCTCCCTCTACCATCAAGATTAGTATTAAACCTGAATAGTTATTTGGTGTTTGCGTTGAGCATAGACATGATTGGATTATGTCTATCGCAATGCGGTTATTCATTTAAGGAGAATAATACTTACTCTATTTATTTGAATAATACCTTCAATGGTCTTGCACCTAAAGGAATGGTTTATTGAATCTCGATCGTAGTGATACACATTTTCATGCCAAAAGATATAAGATAGTAATGATAGTACCACTTACTTGTGGCACTGCCATGTAAGTCATTTTGGTATAAAACGCATGAAGAAGCTCCATGATGATGGATCTTTGGACTCACTCGTTTTCGAAAAGTTTGAGATATGCGAACCATGTCTATTGGTGTATACGCATGAAGAAACTCCATTCAAGATGGATCGTTTGGACTCACTTGATTTTGAATCACTTGAGATATGCAAATCATACCACATGGGCTAGATGACTGAAAAGCCTCGGTTTCAGTAAGATGGAACAAGATAGCTGAAGGAAATATGCCCTAGAGGCAATAATAAAATTATTATTTATTTCCTTATTTCATGATAAATGTTTATCATTCATGCTAGAATTGTATTAACCGGAAACATGATACATGTGTGAATGCATAGACAAACAATGTGTCACTAGTATGCCTCTACTAGACTAGCTTGTTAAATCAAAGATGGTCATGTTTCCTGACCATGAACAAAGAGTTGTTGTTTGATTAACAAGGTCACATCATTAGTAGAATGATCGATTGACATGACCCATTCCATTAGCTTAGCACACGATCATTTATTATGTTGCTCTGCTTTTATCCATGACTTATACATGTTCCTATAACTATGAGATTATGCAACTCCCGTTTACGGAGGAACACTTTGGTGCTACCAAACGTCACAACGAATCGGGTGATTATAAAGGAGTACTACAGGTGTCTCCAAAGGTAGATGTTGGGTTGGCGTATTTGAGATTAGGTTTTGTCACTCCGATTGTCGGAGAGGTATCTCTGGGCCCTCTCGGTAATACACATCATGAAGCCTTGCAAGCATTACAACTAATGAGTTAGCTGTGAGATGATGTATTACGGAACGAGTAAAGAGACTTGCGGTAACGAGATTGAACTAGGTATTGGATACCGACGATCGAATCTCGGGCAAGTAACATACCGATGACAAAGGGAACAACGTATGTTGTTATGCGGATCGACCGATAAAGATCTCCGTAGAATATGTAGGAGCCAATATGGGCATCCAGGTCCCGCTGTTGGTTATTGACCGGAGACGTGTCTCGGTCATGTCTACATTGTTCTCGAACCGTAGGGTCCATGCACGCTTAAGGTTTCGATGGTGTTATATTATGAGTTTATGTATTTTGATGTACCGAAGAAGTTCGAGTCCCGGATGTGATCACGGACATGACGAGGAGTCTCGAAATGGTCGAGACATAAAGATTGATATATTGGAAGCCTATATTTGGAGTTCGGAATGGTTCGGGTGAAATCGGATTTTATCGGAAAACCGGGGTTACGGAACCTCCCGGAGGCTATTGGGCCTTAGTGGGCCTCGAGGGAGAAGAGGAGGGCCGGCCAAGGGTGGCCACGCGCCTCCCCTAGTCCGAATAGGACAAGGAGAGGGGGCGGCCCTCTCTCTTCCCCTCCCCAATCCTACTCCAACTAGGGGGGGAGTCCTACTCCGGTGGGAGTAGGACTCCTCCCAGCGCCTCCCTTGGGCCGGCCGCACCTCCCCCTCCCTCCTTTATATCTGGGGCAGGGGGCACCCTAGGACACACAAGTTTGATCTACGGATCGTTCCTTAGCCGTGTGCGGTGCCCCCCTCCACCATATTCCACCTCGGTCATATCGTTGCGAAGCTTAGGCGAAGCTCTGCGCCGGTAAAACATCAAGATCGTCACCACGCCGTCTTGCTGACGAAACTCTCCCTCGACACTCGGCTGGATCGGAGTACGAGGGACATCATCGAGCTGTACGTGTGTCAAGAACTCGGGGGCGCCAGAGTAACGGCGCCGGGATCGGTCGGATCGCGAGGAGAACGTACGACTACTTCCTCTACGTTGTGATCGCTTCCGCTTCGGTCTACGAGGGTACGTAGACAACACTCTCCCTCTCGTTGCTATACATCACCATGATCTTGCGTGTGCGTAGGAATTTTTTGAAATTACTACGTTCCCCAATGATGGTATCGAGCCTAGGTTTTTTATGGTTTGATGTTTTGCACGAGTAGAACACAAGTGAGTTGTGGGCGATACAAGTCATACTACCTACCAGCATGTCATACTTTGGTTCAGCGGTATTGTGAGATGAAGCGGCCGGACCGACATTACGCCAGACGCTTACGCGAGACTGGTTTCACCGCCACGAGCACTCGTTGCTTAAAGGTGACTGGCGGGTGTCTGTCTCTCTCACTTTAGTTGAACCAAGTGTGGCTACGCCCGGTCCTTGAGAAGGTTAAAACGGAGTCTATTTGACGAAGTATCGTTGTGGTTTTGATGCGTAGGTGAGATTGGTTCTTGCTTAAGCCCGTAACAGCCACGTAAAATTTGCAAAAACAAAGTAGAGGACGTCTAACTTGTTTTTGCAGGGCATGTTGTGATGTGATATGGTCAAGAGGTGATGCTATATTTTATTGTATGAGATGATCATGTTTTGTAACCGAAGTTATCGGCAACTGGCAGGAGCCATATGGTTGTCGCTTTATTGTATGAAATGCAATCGCCCTGTAATGCTTTACTTTATCACTAAGCGGTAGCGATAGTCGTAGAAGCATAAGATTGGCGAGACGACAACGATGCTACGATGGAGATCAAGGTGTCGCGCCGGTGGCGATGGTGATCATGATGGTGCTGCAGAGATGGAGATCACGAAGCACAAGATGATGATGACCATATCATATCACTTATATTGATTTGCATGTGATGTTTATCTTTTATGCATCTTATCTTGCTTTGATTGACGGTAGCATTATAAGATGATCTCTCACTAAATTATCAAGAAGTGTTCTCCCGAGTATGCACCGTTGCCAAAGTTCGTCATGCCCGGACACCACGTGATGATCGGGTGTGATAAGCTCTCGTCCATCTACAACGGGTGCAAGCCAGTTTTGCACACGCAGAATACTCGGGTTATACTTGACGAGCCTAGCATATGCAGATATGGCCTCAAACACGGAGACCGAAAGGTCGGCGTGAATCATATAGTAGATATGATCAACATAAGATGTTCACCATTGAAAACTACTCCATCTCACGTGATGATCGGTTATGGTTTAGTTGATTTGGATCACGTGATCACTTAGATGACTAGAGAGATGTCGTCTAAGTGGGAGTTCTTAAGTAATATGATTAATTGAACTTAAATTTATCATGAACTTAGTACCTGATAGTATCTTGCTTGTTTATGTCTCGATTGTAGATAGATGGCTCGTGCTGTTGTTCCGTTGAATTTTAATGCGTTCCTTGAGAAAGCAAAGTTGAAAGATGATGGTAGCAACTACACGGATCGGGTCCGTAATCTGGGATTATCCTCATTGCTGCACGTAAGAGTTACGTCTGGATGCACCGCTAGGTGCAGAACTCTGCAGGAGCAACACCAGATGTTATGAGCGTCCGCGAGCAAAGCTGATGACTACTCTATAGTTCAGCATGTGCCATGCTTTACGGCTTAGAACCGGGACTTCAACGATGTTTTGAGCGTCATGGAGCATATGAGATGTTCCAGAGTTGAAGTTGATATTCCAAAGAATGCCCGGATTGAGAGATATGAAGTCTCCAATAAGTTCTATAGCTACAAGATGGAGGAGAATAGTTCGTCGGTGAGCACATACTCAAAATGTCCGGGTATTACAATCACTTGACTCAACCGGGAGTTAATCTTCCGGATGATTGTGTCATTGATGAATTCTTCAATCACGCCACCAAGCTACAAAGGCTTCGTGATGAACTATAATATGCAAGGGTTAGTAAAGACTATACCGAGCTCTTCGCAATGCTAAAGGCTGCGGAGGTAGAAATCAAGAAAGAGCATCAAGTGTTGGTGGTCAATAAGACCACTAGTTTCAAGAAGAAAGGCAAAGGGAAGAAGAAGGAACTTCAAGAAGAACAGCAAGCAAGTTGCTGCTCAGAGAAGAAACCCAAGTCGGACCTAAGCCTGAAATCGAGTGCTTCTACCGCAAGCGATCGGTCTTTGGAAGCGGAACTGCCCCAAGTATTTGGCGGATAAGAAGGATGGCAAGGTGAACAAAGGTATATGTGATATACATGTTATTGATGTGTACCTTACTAGAGCTCGCAGTAGCACTGGGTATTTGATCTGGTTCATTGCTAATATTTGCAACTCAAAACAGGACTACTGATTAGCTTAACACCGGCAAAGGACGAGGTGACGATGCACGAGGAAATGGTTCCAAAGTCGATGTGATCGCGGTCGGCACGCTACCTCTACATCTACCTTGGGATTAGTTTTAGACCTAAATAATTGTTATTTGGTGCTGCGTTGAGCATGAACATTATATCTGGATCTTGTTTGATGCGAGACGGTTATTCATTTAAATCAGAGAATAATGGTTGTTCTATTTATATGAGTAATATCTTTTATGGTCATGCACCCTTGAAGAGTGGTCTATTTTGATGAATCTCGATAGTAGTGATACACATATTCATAATGTTGAAACCAAAAGATGCAGAGTTGATAATGATAGTGCAACTTATTTGTGGCACTTGCCGTTTAGGTCATATCGGTGTAAAGCGCATGAAGAAACTCCATCTTGATGGACTTTTGGAGTCACTTGATTATGAATCACTTGGCACTTATGAACCGTGCCTCATGGGCAAGATGACCAAAACCCGTTCTCGGTACTATGGAGAGAGCAACAGATTTGTTGGAAATCATACATGAGATGTATGTGGTCCGATGAATGTTGAGGCTCGTGGCGGATATCGTTATTTTCTCACCTTCACAGATGACTTAAGCGAGATATGGGTATATCTACTTAATGAAACATAAGTCTGAAACATTTGAAAAGTTCAAAGAATTTCAGAGTGAAGTTGAAAATCATCGTAACAAGAAAATTAAGTTTCTACGATCGATTGTGGAGATGAATATTTGAGTTACGAGTTTGGTCTACATTTGAAACAATGCGGAATAGTTTAGCAACTCACGCCACCGGAACACCACAACGTAATGGTGTGTCCGAACGTCGAATCGTACTTTACTAGATATGGTGCGATCTATGATGTCTCTTACAGATTTACCGCTATCGTTTTGGGGTTATGCTCTAGAGACGGCCGCATTCACACTGAATAAAACACCGTCAAAATCCGTTGAGACGACACCTTATGAACTATGGTTTAGCAAGAAACCAAAGTTGTCGTTTCTTAAAGTTTGGGATGCGATGCTTATGTGAAAAAGCTTCAACCTGATAAGCTCGAACCCAAATCGGAGAAATGTGTCTTCATAGGATACCCAAAGGAGACAGTTGGGTACACCTTCTATCACAGATCCGAAGGCAAGACATTTGTTGCCAAGAATGGATCCTTTCTAGAGAAGGAGTTTCTCTCGAAAGATGTGAGTGGGAGGAAAGTAGAATTTGATGAGGTAATTGTACCTTCTCCCTTACTTGAAAGTAATTTGTCGCAGAAACCGGTTTCTGAGACATCTACACCAAGTAGTGAGGAAGTTGATGATGTTGATCATGAAACTTCAGATCAAGGTGCTACAGAACCTCGTAGATCAACCAGAGTAAGATCCGCACCAGAGTGGTACGGTAATCCTGTTCTGGAAATCATGCTACTAGATCATGATGAACCTACGAACTATGAAGAAGCGATGGTGAGCCCAGATTCCGCAAAATGGCTTGAGGCCATGAAATCTGAGATGGGATCCATGTATGAAAACAAAGTACGGACTTTGGTTGACTTGCCCGAGGGTCGGCAAGCAATAGAAAACAAGTGGATCTTCAAGAAGAAGACTGACGCTGACGGTAATGTTACTGTCTACAAAGCTCGACTTGTCGCAAAGGGTTTTCGACAAGTTCAAGGGATTGACTACGATGAGACCTTCTCACCCGTAGCGATGCTTAAGTCTGTCTGAATCATGTTAGCAATTGCCGCATTTTACGATTATGAAATTTGGCAAATGGATGTAAAGACTGCATTCTGAATGGATTTACGGAAGAAGAGTTGTATATGATACAACCGAAGGTTTTATCGATCCAAAGGAGCTAACAAAGTATGCAAGCTCCAATGATCCATTTATGGACTGGTGCAAGCATCTCGAGTTGGAATAAACGCTTTGATAGTGTGATCAAAGCATTTGGGTTCATCTGAGACTTTTGGAGAAGCCTTGTATTTACAAGAAAGTGAGTGGGAGCTCTATAGCATTTCGATATTATATGTAGATGACATATTGCTGATCGGAAATGATATAGAATTCTGGATAGCATAAAGGGATACTTGAATAAGAGTTTTCAATGAAAGACCTCGGTGAAGCTGCTTACATATTGGGCATTAAGATCTATAGAGATAGATCAAGACGCTTAATTGGACTTTCACAAAGCACATACCTTGACAAAATTTTGAAGAAGTTCAAAATGGATCAAGCAAAGAAAGGGTTCTTGCACGTGTTACAAGGTGTGAAGTTGAGTAAGACTCAATGCCCGACCACTGCAGAAGATAGAGAGAAAATGAAAGATGTTCCTATGCTTCAGCCATAGGCTCTATCATGTATGCAATGCTATGTACTGCACTGATGTGTGCCTTGCTATAAGCTTAGCAGGAGGTACCAAAGTAATCCAGAGTGGATCATGGACAGCGGTCAAGACATCCTGAAATACGAAAAGGACTAAGGATATGTTTCTCGATATGGAGGTGACAAAGAGCTCATCGTAAATGGTTACGTTGATGCAAGCTTTGACACCGATCCGGACGATTCTAAATCGCAGACCGGATACGATTTACACTAAACGGAGGAGCTGTCGGTTGGTGCAGTTCTAAACAAAGCGTCGAAGCGGGATCTACATGTGAAGCGGAGTACATAGCAGCCGGAAGCAGCTAATGAAGGAGTGCGGATGAAGGAGTTCATATCCGATCTAGGTGTCATACCTAGTGCATCGGGTCCAATGAAAATCTTCGTGACAATATCGAGCAATTGCCTTAGCAAAGGAATCCAGATTTCACAAGAGGACCAAGCACATCAAGAGACGCTTCAATTCCATCCGGATTTAGTCCGTGGGAGACATAGAGATTTGCAAGATACATACGGATCTGAATGTAGCAGACCCGTTGACTAAGCCTCTTCCACGAGCAAAACATGATCAACACCAAGACTCCATGGGTGTTAGAATCATTACTATGTAATCTAGATTATTGACTCTAGTGCAAGTGGGAGACTGAAGGAAATATGCCCTAGAGGCAATAATAAAATTATTATTTATTTCCTTATTTCATGATAAATGTTTATCATTCATGCTAGAATTGTATTAACCGGAAACATGATACATGTGTGAATGCATAGACAAACAATGTGTCACTAGTATGCCTCTACTAGACTAGCTTGTTAAATCAAAGATGGTCATGTTTCCTGACCATGAACAAAGAGTTGTTGTTTGATTAACAAGGTCACATCATTAGTAGAATGATCTGATTGACATGACCCATTCCATTAGCTTAGCACACGATCATTTAGTATGTTGCTACTGCTTTTATCCATGACTTATACATGTTCCTATAACTATGAGATTATGCAACTCCCGTTTACCGGAGGAACACTTTGGGTGCTACCAAACGTCACAACGAATCGGGTGATTATAAAGGAGTACTACAGGTGTTCTCCAAAGGTAGATGTTGGGTTGGCGATTTGAGATTAGGTTTTGTCACTCCGATTGTCGGAGAGGTATCTCTGGGCCCTCTCGGTAATACACATCATCAAGCCTTGCAAGCATTACAACTAATGAGTTAGCTGTGAGATGATATATTACGGAACGAGTAAAGAGACTTGCCGGTAACGAGATTGAACTAGGTATTGGATACCGACGATCGAATCTCGGGCAAGTAACATACCGATGACAAAGGGAACAACGTATGTTGTTATGCGGTCTCACCGATAAAGATCTTCGTAGAATATGTAGGAGCCAATATGGGCATCCAGGTCCCGCTGTTGGTTATTGACCGGAGACGTGTCTCGGTCATGTCTACATTGTTCTCGAACCGTAGGGTCCGCACGCTTAAGGTTTCGATGACTATTATATTATGAGTTTATGTATTTTGATGTACCGAAGAAGTTCGGAGTCCCGGATGTGATCACGGACATGACGAGGAGTCTCGAAATGGTCGAGACATAAAGATTGATATATTGGAAGCCTATATTTGAGTTCGAATGGTTCGGGTGAAATCGGATTTTTCTAGGAAAACCGGGGTTACGGAACCTCCCGGAGGCTATTGGGCCTTAGTGGGCCTCGAGGGAGAAGAGGAGGGGCCGGCCAGGTGGCCGCCCCTCCCCTAGTCCGAATAGGACAAGGAGAGGGGGCGCCCCTCTCTTCCCCTCCCCAATCCTACTCCAACTAGGGGGGAGTCCTACTCCCGGTGGGAGTAGGACTCCTCCGGCGCGCCTCCCTTGGGCCGGCCGCACCTCCCCCCTCCCTCCTTTATATACGGGGGCAGGGGGGCACCCTAGGACACACAAGTTTGATCTACGGATCGTTCCTTAGCCGTGTGTGGTGCCCCCCTCCACCATATTCCACCTCGGTCATATCGTTGCGAAGCTTAGGCGAAGCTCTGCGCCGGTAAAACATCAAGATCGTCACCACGCTGTCGTGCTGACGAAACTCTCTCTCGACACTCGGCTGGATTGGAGTACGAGGGACGTCATCGAGCTGTACGTGTGTCAAGAACTCGGGGGCGCCGGAGTAACGGCGCCGGGATCGGTCGGATCGCGAGGAGAACGTACGACTACTTCCTCTACGCCAGATCGCTTCGCCGGTCTCACGAGGGTACGTAGACAACACTCTCCCCTCTCGTTGCTATACATCACCATGATCTTGCGTGTGCGTAGGAAATTTTTTGAAATTACTACGTTCCCCAACAATAACAACTTGTTGGAAGTAACACATTTTGATGTGTGCAGTCCAATGAGTGCTGAGGCATGCAGTGAACATCGTTATGTTCTTACTTCTCAGATGATTCGAGTAGATGTTGAGCATATTTACTTGATGAAACACAAGTCTGAATTATTGAATGGTTCAAGTAATTTCAGAGTGAAGTTGAAGATCATTGTGACAAGAGGATAAAATGTCTATGATATGATCATAGAGATGAGTATCTGAGTTACGAGTTTGGCACACAATTAAGACATTGTGGAGATTGTTTCACAACCAATACCGCCTGGAACACCATAGTGTGATGATGTGTCCGAACATCATAACTGCACCCTATTGGATATGGTGCATACCATGATGTCTCTTATCGAATTACCACTATCGTTTATGGGTTAGGCATTATAGACAACCGCATTCACTTTAAAATAGGGCACCACGTAATTCCGTTGAGACGACACCGTTTGAACTATGGTTTGGAGAAACCTAAGTTGTCGTTTCTTAAAAGTTTGGGGCTGCGGCGCTTATGTGAAAAGGTTTCAGGTTGATAAGCTCGAACCCAAAGCGGATAAAATGCATCTTCATAGGACACCCAAAACAGTTGGGTATACCTCCTAATTCAGATCCGAAAGCAATAGTGATTGTTTCTTGAATCAGGTCCTTTCTCAAGGAAAGGTTTGTCTCGAAAATTGAGTGGGAGGATGGTGGAGACTTGATGAGGTTATTGAACCGTCACTTCAACAAGTATGTAGAAGGGCACAGGAAGTTGTTCCTGTGATTCCTACACCAATTGAAGTAGAAGCTTATGATAGTGATCATGATGTTTTTGGATCAAGTCACTACCATACCTCGTAGGGTGACAAGGATGCGTACTACTTTAGAGTGGTACAGTAATCCTGTCTTGAAGGTCATGTTGCTAGACAACAATGAACCTACGAGCTATGGAGAAGCGATGGTGGGCCCATATTCCGACAAATGGTTAGAAGCCATGAAATCCGAGATAGGATCCATGTATCAGAACAAAGCATGGACTTTGGTGGACTTGCCCGATGATCGGCAAGCCATTGAGATAAATGGATCTTTAAGAAGAAGACGGACGTGGACGGTAATGTCACCGTCTATGAAGCTCGACTTGTGGCGAAGAGTTTTTCACAAGTTCAAGGAGTTGACTACGATGAGATTTTCTCATCCGTAGCGATGCTTAAGTCCGTCGGAATCATGTTAGCATTAGCTGCATTTATGAAATCTGGCAGATGGATGTCAAAACGAGTTTCCTTACCAGCCAGAAGGAAAGGTTGTATGTGATACAATCGAAAGGTTTTGTCGATCCTAAGGATGCTAAAAGGTATGCTAGCTCCAGTGATCCTTCTAAGGACTGGAGTAAGCATCTCGGAGTTGGAATATGTACTTTGATATGATGATCAAAGATTTTGGGTTTATACAAATTTATGAGAAACTTGTATTTCCAAAGAATAGAATTTCTGATGAGTATATGTTGTTGACATATTGTTGATCAGAAATGATGTAGAATTTTCTGTAAAGCATATAGGGTTATTTGAAAAGTGTTTTTCAAGTGAAAACCTGGTTTAAGCTACTTGAACATTGAGCATCAAGATCTATGAGGATAGATCAAAAACCGCTTAATGGTACTTTCAAATGAGCATATACCTTGACATGATCTTGAAGGTGTTCAAGATGGATCAGTCAAAGAAGGAGTTCTTGCCTGAGATGTAAGGTATGAAGTCAAGACTTAAAGCTCGACCATGGCAGAAAAGAGAGAAAGGACGAAGGTCGTCCCCTATGTTTCAGATGTAGGCTCTATAGTATGCTATGTTGTGTACCGCACCGGAAGTGTGCCTTGCCATGAGTCAGTCAAGGGGTACAATAATGATCCAGAATGGATCATTGGACAATGATCAAAATTGTCCTTGGAGTAAATAAGGACATGTTTCTCGATTATGGAGGTGATAAAGAGTTCGGCGTAAAGGGTTACGTCGATGCAAGCTTTAACACCTATCCGAATGACTCTGAGTAGCAAACCGGATATGTATAGTGGAGAAACCATTTGGAATAGCTCCAAGTGGAGCGTGGAAGTAGCATTTACAGAATGACCTAGAGATTTGCGAAGTACATACGGATCTGAAAGTTGCAGATCCGTTGACTAAAACCTCTCGTGCAAGCAAAACATGATCAAACCCCAGAACTCATTGAGTCTTAATCACATGATGATGTGAACTAGTTTAGTGACACTAGTAAACTCTTTGGATGTTGGTCACATGGCGATGTGACTTGTGAGTGTTAATCACATGGCGATGTGAACTAGATTATTGACTCTAGTGCAAGTGGGAGACTGTTGGAAATATGCCCTAGAGGCAATAATAAATTGGTTATTATTATATTTCCTTTTTCATGATAATCGTTTATTATCCATGCTATAATTGTATTGATAGGAAACTTAGATACATGTGTGGATATATAGACAACACCATGTCCCTAGTAAGCCTCTAGTTGACTAGCTCGTTGATCAATAGATGGTTACGGTTTCCTGACCATGGACATTGGATGTCGTTGATAACGGGATCACATCATTAGGAGAAGTTTCGGATTTTATCGGTAACGTACCGGGACCACCGGGAGGGTCCCGAGGGTCCACCGGCCCCGGAGGGCTGCATGGGCCAAGTGTGGGAGGGGACCAGCCCCAGGTGGGCTGGTGCGCCCCCCACAAGGGCCCAAGGCGCCTAGGGTTTGGGGAGGGAGTGCTTCCACCTAAACTTGGGGGGCAAGTTTCCCCTCTCCCCTCCCTTGGCCGCCACCCTAGATGGGTTTGGGCTGGCCGCCTCCCCTAGGGGTGGAAACCTAGGTGGGGGCGCAGCCCCCCCTATCCCCCTATAAATACTTGAGGGTCTAGGGGCTGCCAACACATGAGTTTTGACCTCTCCCTGGCGCAGCCCTACCTCTCTCCCTTCTCATCTCTTGCGGTGCTTGGCGAAGCCCTGCAGAATTGCCACACTCCTCCACCACCACCACGCCGTTGTGCTGCTGCTGGACGGAGTCTTCCTCAACCTCTCCCTATCTCCTTGCTGGATCAAGGCATGGGAGACGTCACCGGGCTGTACGTGTGTTGAACGCAGAGGTGCCGTCCGTTCGGCACTAGGATCTCCGGTGATTTGGATCACGACGAGTACGACTCCTTCAACCCCGTTCTCTTGAACGCTTCCGCTTAGCGATCTACAAGGGTATGTAGATGCACTCTCCTTCCCCTCATTGCTGGTTTCTCCATAGATAGATCTTGGTGACACGTAGGAAAATTTTGAATTTCTGCTACGTTCCCCAACAGAGGGGAGGTGGACGGGAGACAGAGGGGATCGGGAGGGAGGTGGACTGTTGAACTCTCTTACTCCGCCGCATAGCGGACTCTTATATTTAATCGGTCGTCCATAGCTCGAGGAAAAATATCTGCTCTCCACCTAGCCTCACTTATCCTAGTCTCGCGCCGCATCTACGCCGACGCCACCCTTCCCGCCTCCACTGGCCACCACCCGCCACCGACGACACTCTGTAGGCCCCTTCGCGGTCCTCGGTCACCCGAATTTGAGCCTCCCTCATCGTCGTCGGTCGTCGGTCGGTTGATGTCGCCGTCGCCGCCAGATTTGATGCATCCGGCCGCTGGCGACAACGCCTTTGTCATGGATTGGCTGGTTACCAAACCCCACCACCCCGACGAAGACTCTGCGCCGCATGCACGTATGATCTCCTCCTCTAGCCGCTCAAATCTCACTCGTCGGCGAACAGCCGTTGGCTGAGCTCGACACTAGCCCAACAACTCGTTGGCTCCCCGTTGCCAGTCATCAAGTGCGACGACTACTCGCTGCAGGTGGTGCATCGAGTTTTGACCACGCCGGAACATCCCGGATGGGTGTTCTTCAAGTGCAAAAGAGATGGGGTGAGTGCTTGTTTATTTGGTTGTTCATCGGGTTCGTTACAACTTGTAGCTCATTGTTTGCTCAAAATTATGGCTAAGATGGATGCAAGTTTTTGTATTGAAACAAGATTACATCGATCTATTGGCAGCGAGAAATTTGATAGATGTTTGTGCACTCCTTGCTAGAGTAGAGACTAGAGCTGAGATCGATGCAATGTCAAATTCACCGGAACCGAGGAAGAAAGAAGTGTGCAAGCTTGACAAGCCAATTGAAAGAATCAACGGTGTTTAAAATGAAGACATAGAGAAAATACTAATTGAACTAGTGGGAGCAGTTATAGAAGTTGGATTTCTATTAAAATGTCTAATTGTGGTTTTTGTTTTTTTAGTTCAATTCTCTTAACGAAAAATCGGTGAATTATGTATTCCAGTTTATTAGAATATCGTTTAATGAAATAAAGAAGCTCCCGCAAAAAAGGAAAGAAGTAAAGAAGCAATGAAATTTGTTCAGTGATCGAAAATAATGCATTTGATCACTAAATTTAGAAGATCGGCTAGATCTGTCAAAAAATAGTGTGAAGTAAAAACACTCAAATAAGTTTTGCTTGGCCGGTACCTGATCCCTCTGATGACGGCGAGGTAGGCGTCGCAGATGACGCCCACGAGCTCGATGCGGTAGGGCTTCATTCTGCAGTTGGGCCCGACGCCCTCCTCTTCCTCCACGACCTCCCAGTACTGCTCGGTGGTCGTCCCGTCGGCGGCCACCTTGTACCCGACCCCCATGCGGTACCGCTGCTGGTGCACGTCCCGCGCCATCGCCACGGTCTGGAGCACGAACGGCTCCCACGACAGCGTGCCGTCCATGATCACGTCCCGTCCCTCGTTCAGCGCCGTCACCAGCACCGACGCCGCCGCGTCCGTCGACGACTGGTGCACCTGCGTTATGCATGCACGCATTTGCACTGCTGCAACGCGCAAGAAAACTAGTACTCCATTGATTGATTACCAGCTCGGCGGTCTGCAGCATGTCGTTGTGGTGGCCGCGGGAGTTGATGGCCTGGTAGATGACGTCCGACTCCTTGAACGCGTCGGCCTCCACCACCACCGCGTTCGCCGCCGCGCCAGAAGACCAGAACATCCTGCAAGTACGCATTAATTCGCATTGATTCGATCGGGCACACACGGTGCACACTGCATGCTCTTGCCGGCGACTCGATCGAGGAGACTCACTCCTTCATGATTTCTTTGATCACGGTGCTCTTGCCGGCGCCCATGCCGCCGCCCATCAGGAGCAGCACCGGGCTGCGGTCGCCTTGCGCCGCCGGGACCATCACCTCCGCGGGCGGGTAGCGCGGCTGGTTGTCGTGGCAGCTTATCCCGACCACCTTGAGCTCCTCCATCAGAGTCGAGAAGAGCCTCGTCACCTTCAGCTCTCTCGTCACCCTCTCGAACCTCATCTTCCTAGACGTACGTTGCCCAATCATCAAGAACCAGAAACCAGATTCCATCGAGAACCTATACGACTAACTTGTTCTCTTGCGCATTTTGTGCCGGCCGGATCAGTCAATCATTACATATATGAAAAGTAGACAGTTGATTAATTACCTAGTGGCCTCAAACACCAAGCTCCTGAGCTTGCGTTTAGGTTGCTCTGCTGTCAGAACCTAATTAAGCAAGTGATACAGAGAAACAATTTTTTATGAACAAGTGGTCAGTTCGTCAGTGTGCAAAATTTTCCTCCGCTTTAATCTGCCCCATTTGCCGTATACCTGCGTGATCACGTGGGTTGCACATTTCCAGTGGAAGGAGAAGTAGCCGAGTATGCATCTGTCCAGCTCCTCGATCAGCTTCACGAGCAGGGCGTCCGGGTCCATGTTGTTGTGGAAGAAGGCGAGCAGATTCTGCTCGTAGCCCTCGCTCTTCTTCAGGTACTCGTAGGCCATTGTACAAAGGTGGGGGCACTGGTTCGGATCCTCGATCCCGATTTGATTAGCTGAAAAACAGATTCAGATAAGTGCTGATGAATGGAACATTGCTTATGTTACTCGGAATCGATGAACAGTGCATGCGGCAACGGTCAGCATAAAACAATGATGAACATGTTCAGCGAAAACAGTAAAGATTTAGCATTGAAATACATCTACGAAAACTTACGTGGAAAATAGGTCGATTAGCAACAAAACAAATTCAGTGTAACCCACAGAGAAAATGCTGAAATGCAAGATTCGTCCTTCGTGTATCAAATGAAATCCGAGGTATCATCAATTTCTCGTGATCGAATAGGCCCTGTTTGTCTCCAGGTCGTGCAAATGCAGACCTGGCCTGATCCGCCATGAAATCAGAACACACATGTAATTCAATTCATTCTGCAGAGTTGTCCATTCATTCAAAGGCCTAAATTACTTCTAGCCTCAAGGAAGCGAGCGACGAATGGGCTCGGCTTTGACAATGCGAGCTACATTAACCACGGGCGAGGAAGAAAAAATATGACGTATGGCTGTGAATCGTACCGACGTAATGCGAGAACATCTCGACGTCGCGGTGAGCCACCAGCCGAGGCACCGCCGCCGCGGCGTTATCCTTCATCTTCTACCCCGTCCCCGCCGGCTCCTCAGGCGGCCGCGGCGATCGAAGAGGACAATAACAATGCAGAGCACCTGCCCATGCCTATCGCCAAGAACTGCACCGCGTCGAACTCGATGGAGGGAGCTGGGGGAGATGAGATGAGATCCAAGGTGTGCGGAGGTGGAGACCAACGCATGCATGCGCCGGGCAGGGCAGGGCGTGGAGGTAATAAGAGCGAAGGGTGGTCCCTGTTCAACGTCGTATCATCAAAAGTCCCTACATGCCACACCATGCTATTTAATTCTAGGATTTACTAGAAATTCCGCATTTGAGACGGAATCACAACCGACCTTGGAGCCTCTAGCAGACCCTTAAATCGCCCCGATCCGCAAAATAACCATCCGTTTACGGTTTTGGGCGAAAAAGTGTCCTGAATAGAAACCTTAAAAGCGTCTGACCCGTAAAAAAATTTGAGGGGCGCGGTAAAATCCCCCTTCGACCCGCGAAAACACAGTCCCCCCTTCCCGCGCCACCCCGTCGGTGCCATGTATCCCGCAAAGCAGTTGGCGGGAGGGACATTTCAGCGTGCGCGCTCCCCACATCCCCTCCCGCAGCTGCCTGTGATTCCAGCCATTACTGCCAGTGGAATCGCGCCGCCCGCCCCGGATCCGACGAGCCGAGCCACTGCGAAGTCGCCGGCGCCCCGGATCGACCGCCTCGAGCCGCCGCCCGCCCCGGATTCTCCCAGCCGACACCGGTCGCCGCCGCCCCGGTAAGCCTCTTTCCTCACCCTTGTAGCTCGACCGCAGAAATTCCACTGATGCGAGCGTCGATGCAGTTTTTTTGTAGATGGATTTGAGCCCGTGCGAGCAATTTTTGCTCAAGGATTCGTCCTCGTCCAACAACTCGGACGTGGAATCGATGCTCGAGCGCCATCGTCGGCAGATGGTCGTGGCGGTCCTAGCCGTGAAGGAGGTGGAGGATCGAAACCGCAAGAGACGGCGAGGTTCGACCATCGGCTGTCTTTGCATCCCTCGCAACCGCCATCTCGGGAATATGATGCTGATGCAAGACTACTTCGCGAACAATCCAACCTATCCGTCGCACCTCTTTCGAAGAAGGTATCGAATGCGCCGATCACTCTTCGTAAAAATTGTGCAAGCTTGCAAGGCCAATTGCTGGTTTTTATTCAAAGGAGAAACACGGCGGGCTTGTTGGGTTTTATCGCCTATTAAAAAATCTCCGCAGCTATGCGTGTGATTGCATATGGTATTCTGGCTAACTATGCCGATTGAGTCAGTGCGTAGGTTTGTCAAAGTGATGATCCGTGTCTTTGGTCCTGTCTATCTTCGTGCACCCAACGAGGAAGACACAATAAAGTTGATGACAGCAAATGAGAGCGAGGTTGGTCCGGCATGCTAGGAAGCGTTGATTGCATGCATTGAACTTGGAAAAATTGCCCGAAGGCATGCCACGGGTAGTATTGTGGCAAGTCTCGTGATGCAACAATTGTGCTAGAGGTTGTAGCATCCGAGGATTTATGAATTTGGCATTGTTTTTTTGGTATATGTCGGGTACTCTCAATGATATCAATGTGTTACAACGGTCTCATTTGTTTGCTAGACTTGCTAGTGGTGATGCTCCAGCTTGCAACTTCACGGTTAAAGGGCATGAGTACACAAAGGGGTACTATCTTGCAGATGGTATTTACCCATCTTGGTGTACATTTGTGAAGAGCATCAAAAATCCCAAAACTAGAAAGCATATTGAATTTGCAAAGGTGCAAGAGGTTGCCCGAAAAGATATTGAAAGAGCCTTCGGGGTTTTGTAATCTAGATTTGCCACCGTTCATGGTCCTACTCGTTTTTGGACAAGAAAGCCCTGAGCAACATCATGACATGTTGTGTGATTCTTCACAACATGATCATCTAAGATGAGAAGGACTTGAACTTGGAGTTCTTCTATGACAATGTCGACAGCTGTGTGAAGCCAGTTAGAGACCCTGACCGCATACAAGCATTCCTTCAGACATACCAGCGGATTGAAGATGCAAACACCCACCATAAGCTCCAGGAGGATATCATTGAGCACCATTGGCAGAGGCATGGCCAAAGGCATTGAGCACCATTGGCAAAGGCACCGGCCAATTTTACATTCATTTCATTTAATCCATGTGTGATCGGTGTCATTGTTGTATTCGGAACAATTGTTGTATTGAATTATTAGTTTTATTCGATACTTGAATAACCATTGTAATTTGGATTCATAATATTCACATTTTATGTTATTTGAATTCATATTACTGTCGTATGTGAGATATGTGTCAAATTCTGAAAAACCATGCGTTTTGCGGGCTCGCGCGGGCTGCGGCCGAACAGAACCCGTATAGTGGAACCGTAAAAGAATATTTTGTTTTACGGTTCCGCTATGCGGGTTCTACTCGGCCGCAGCCCGCGCGAGCCCGCAAAATGCGTTTTCCGCAAACTATAAACGCATGATACAGGTCGGCGATTTAAGGGGTCTACTAGAGATGCTCTTAGGCATCTCCAACACCGACCCTCAAACCGCCCGCAACTGTCGGGACCACGTAGTCTGGACGCAGTTTGCCATCCAACATGGACATCGGTCCGCCGCACAGTCCAGGCGTACTTTTTCCGGCAAATCTAAGAGAAACATGGTTGTGCTTTGCGGGATTATGGACAACAGTGTGTCGTATTGTGTCGTACTGGAGTAGGACGTTCATGTCGCCGGTGGACGACAACAACGAGGTGCATATGGTGACCAGGACACCGGCGGCAGGCGACCGTGCAAGACCCATCGTACTTGATGAAGATGATGATGACAAAGACGGTGAGGAAGAACAGAAGATGCCCCCGCCTGGCCGCCACCGCTTGACGCGACTCCAGGATCGCCGCGGCTAGATAAGAAAGTTTGTACCCCAATCCCATGAAGGAAATATGCCCTAGAGGCAAAAATAAAGTTGTTAATTTATATTTCATTATTCATGATAAAGGTTTTTAATTCATGCTAGAATCGTATTGATCGGAAACTTAAATACATGTGTGAATATATCAACAAATACCATGTCCCTAGTAAGCCTCTACTAGACTAGGTCGTTGATCAAAGATGGTTAAGGTTTCCTAACCATAGACATGTGTTATCATTTGATAACAGGATCGCATCATTAGGAGAATGATGTGATGGACAAGATCCATCCGTTAGCTTAGCACATTGATCGTTCAAATTATTGCTATTATTTTCTTCATGTCAAATACATATTCCTTCGACTATGAGATTATCCAACTCCCGGATACCGAAGGAATACCTTGTGTGCTATCAAACGTCACAACGTAACTGGGTGATCATAAAGATGCTCTACAGGTATCTCTGAAGGTGTTTGTTGAGTTGGCATAGAACGAGATTAGGATTTGTCACTCCGAGTATCGGAGATGTATCTCTGGGCCCTCTCGGTAATACACATCATAAGAAGCCTTGCAAGCAAAGTGACTAATGAGTTAGTTACATGATGATATATTACGGAACGAGTAAAGAGACTGGCCGGTAACGAGATTGAACTAGGTATGAAGATACATGCGATCGAATCTCGAGCAAGTAACATACCGATGGACAAAGGGAATGTGTATGTTGTCATAATGGTTCGACCGATAAAGATCTTAGTAGAATATGTAGGAGCCAATATGGGCATCCAGGTTCCGCTATTGGTTATTGAACGGAGAGGCGTCTTGGTCATGTCTACATAGTTCTCGAACCCGTAGGGTCCGCACGCTTAACATTCGTTGACGATATAGTGTTATATGAGTGATATGTTTTGGTGACTGGATGTTGTTCGGAGTCCTGGATGAGATCACGGACATGACGAGGAGTCTCGAAGTGGTCTAGAGGTAATGATTGATATATAGGACGATAGTATTCGAACACCGGAAGGGTTTCGGGATGCACCGGGTAGCCATCGGGTCACTGGAAGGGGGTCCAGACAACCCCGGTAGGTGATATGGGCTTAATGGGCCAAGGGAGGGACAGACCAGCCCACAGGGGGCTGGTGCACCCCTCTCCCTGGCCGGCCATCCCTAGGGAAGGAAAGGGGGGAGGGCTGGCCCCTCCTGCCTTTCCCTCTCATTGGAGAAAGGAAAGGGGGCGCCAGCCTCCCCTGCCTTTCCCCCGCACCTATATAAGGCAGGGGGGCGCGCCTTGGGGGAGACCCCAATTAGGATTCCTCCTACTTGGGTGCCCACTTCACTACAAGAAATATGTCAACTTATGACCTTCTGTCAGTGACCCTCGAAGAATTGGTCATAAATTTATGACCATTTCGCACCAATTGGTCAAAAGCTGTTGGGGGCTCCAAACCCTAAACCATTGCGACCATTTTGGTCGAAGGTCGTAATTTCCTCACACTAAAAGGTCATAAAGCAAACAGCTAGTCCACCTTTGCCTTATTTCTAGTTGTTAACGACCAATATAGATGGTCATAGCCTTGTAAATTGTGGTGGGTTGTAATGACTAGGCGCCACCTCATCGGTTTTGCCTATGTGTCATGTCCATGTGGCAGTTTTTGCCCTAGGTTGTGAAGCAACCTATATTTCTGTCATTCCCAAAATTCCCAAAAAAGTCTCATAAATTATTTGGGTCATATCTTCGTCAAATATGTAAAAACCTTCCTTGCCTAGTTCAAAAATAATTCAAAAATATTCATTTTCCTATTCTGTTCAGAGTAACAGTTTGTGAAGGAAGTACCACTTTGGCATGTCCAAATAGTATCCATTTTCTACAGTGCTTTCCTATGCCCAAATAACCATCCTCCACCAAATGCCAGCTCAATCCATTCATTATTTTGAGCCGAGATTCAACATTTGTATTTATGTCCAGTGTGGTGGTTTGCAAAGCAAGTACCACCTAGGCTCCTCCTTTTGAGCTGAAAATTTGTGAAGACGGTCTTCTTAGTAACTAATCATCCTCAGCCAAAACTCACGCCCATTAGCCATGTACATTTCCCGTAACGCTAATCAAACACTTGGCTGCTTATTCATGTTTGAGCATCGATCGGTCTCCTCGTGAGAATCTTATGTTGTGATTTTCTTCCTAGCACCTACCTGGGGAGTTCCCAACCCACTAGACATGCCTAGGCCGCCCAGAACACATGGCAACGCCACGGTCACGCGGTGACCATGCGGCGGGCATGCGAGCTTACGCGCTCTAGAGTTGGGGCCCTCGGCCACCGTCCAAACCTTGATGTCTCTCCATAAAACCATGTATTTCTAATTAAATAGATACTTATTTACCTAGAAATGATTTTTGAAAAAAATAAAGAGCAAACTATGACGCAGCTGCAGTTCAAATTTGACCCGCTTCCAGCTAAATCGACGGGAATTTGTCTTTTTCACCAGAGGTGGATCAAAAATTTTGACACCCAACCATTTTGTCAATTGTGCGTTAAATATGGCCTAGTATTTTATAAAATTGATTAGGTCCAATTTTGCAACAAATATATGGTAGGTCCTTCACAAAAAAAAACTCATTTCAGGCACTCGGAAAATGGAAAATGGTTTTTTCGTCTAAAGAAAATGAAAACTTCCTTAGGCAACATTGTTTGCCATTTCAATATGCACCCTTGTGCACAATATGAGATCATTTGAACAAACTATGCCATGAATGTGGCCATAAGATTGATCATTTGGCTTGAAAGCCATTGATCTCCACACGTGATAGCTCGTTTCTGAGAACACTTTTTTAAAATAATTGCCGTATTACAAGTTTGTTATTTTTCCTAGGAACTTGGCCACATATAATGACACAATGCGAAGGTTTCCCAAATTTGTGATTTTTTTGAATTTTTTATGCCGTTTCAAAATGCGGTCAAAACAGCGGGCTTGACCGTTCCTAGCTAGTGGTTGAATCTTGGAATTTTTTTGGTGTTTCTCTGATTAAATATATACTTATGTACCTAGAAATGATTTTTGAAAAAAATAAATAGCAAACTACAAGGCAGCTACAGTTCAAAGTTGACCCACTTCCAACTGAATCGGCGGAAATTTGTATTTTTCACGAGAGGTGGATCAAAACTTTTGACACCCAACCATTTGTTCAATTGTGCATTAAATATGACCTAGTATTTTAGAAAAATGATTTGGTACAATTTTGCAACAATTATTTTGGAGGTCCTTCACAAAAAAACCTCCTTTTGGGCACTCGAAAAATGGAAAATGGTTTTTTCGTCCAAAGAAAATGAAAACTTCCTTACGCAACATTGTTTGCCATTCCAATATGCACCCTTGTGCACAATATGAGATCATTTGAACAAACTATGGCATGAATGTGGCCATAAGATTTATCATTTGGCTTGAAAGCCATTGATCTCCACACGTGATAGCTCGTTTCTGAGAACACTTTTTTAAAATAATTGTCGTATTACAAGTTTGTTATTTTTCCTAGGAACTTGGCCACATATAATGACACAATGCGAAGGTTTCCCAATTTTTTGATTTTTTTTGAATTTTTTATGCCCGTTTCAAAACGTGGTCAAAACGACGGGAATGACCGTTCCTAGCTAGTGGTTGAATCTTGGATTTTTTTGGTGTTTCTTTGATTAAGTAGATATCCATGTATCTAGAAATGAATTTTGTAAAAAATAAAGAGCAAAATATGAGGCACCTGCAGTTTAAATTTGACCCGCTTCCTACCGAATCGGTGGAAATTTGTATAAATGAACAAAAATAGCTAGAAGGACCGAAGCTGCATACAAATTGGTGATCATCCGTAAAATGTGGTATAAACTAAGTGAAAATTTTAGTGATGCCATTTGCAAAATAATTTTGCTAGTTGCTTCACAAAACCCCCTGTTTTTAGCACTAAGAGCTAATTTTAATAAATACCTCATGTTTTGAACCAATCAGGAAGCAGCCCACGGATCACCCCCTGTAGTCGATCTAAGCCGTCCACACTCTCCCTGAGTCCCTCGATCCAGCGTCTCTCGCTCACCTCTCGTCCCTCTCCCACCAACCCTCCCTCCGATCTAGATCGGCTTCCTCTCCACCCTTCCTTCTGCCGCTTCCCTATCTCTCTTCCCTCCGCCGCCTCTAGGGTTTCTCTCCCCGATCCCCAATCCACTAGCGCTCCACTCCTCCCTTGCCGCTGCCACCTCCGGCGCCCGATCCTGGCGACCTCAGGCGGGAATCGAAGACCCCTGTCCGGCGAGATCTGGTGCGCGCAGCGAGATGCATCTGCCTCTCCCTCGATCCCCTTCCCACTCCCTCCCACCACTCATCCATGGCTCCCTCACAAGAAGTCGCGGTCGCCGCCTCCACCAAGGAGCCATCCAACAACAGCAGGGGCACGGCCGCTGCCCCCAAGACCAAGATGCCGGCCCTGAACGAGCGGATCCTGTCCTCGATCACGTGCCGGTCGGTGGCGGCGCACCCGTGGCACGACCAAATAGAGGTGATTCATCCTTGACCCCAAGAAGCACATCAACGTCGCCGTCGCAGTCCTCTCCCGCTTCCTCGACCCCAAGAAGCTCGCCAGCCTCACCGACTACTGCGACGACCACATGTACATCTCCGAGGTCCGTCTTTGTCCAAACTCCAAACAGAAACACAGAGAGACAGAGAGATAGATCCAATCTCGGAGGGACTCTCGCCCCTCCTAAGCCATGGGAGCCAAGGACCAGAGGGGAAACCCTTCTCCCATCTAGGGAGAAGGTCAAGGAAGAAGAAGAAGAAGGGATGCTCTCTCCCCCTTGCTTCCGGTGGCGCTAGAGCGCTGCCGGGGCCATCATCATCACCGCGATCTTCACCAACACCTCTGCCATCTTCACCAACATCTCCATCACCTTCCCCCATCTATATTAGCGGTCCACTCTCCCGCAACCCGCTGTACCGTCTACTTGAACATGGTGCTTTATGCTTCATATTATTATCCAATGATGTGTTGCCATCCTATGATGTCTGAGTAGATTTTCTTTGTCCTATCGGTGATTGATGAATTGCTATGATTGGTTTGAATTGCATGTTTATTATTGGTGCTGTCCTATTGTGCCCTCCGTGTCGCACAAGCGTGAGGGATTCCCGCTCTAGGGTTTCCAATATGTATAATTTGCTTATGGTGGGTGGCTTGAGTGACAGAAGCACAGACCCGAGTAAGTAGGTTGTTTGCGTATGGGATAAAGGGGACTTGATGCTTTAGTGTTATGGTTGGATTTTACCTTAATGATCTTTAGTAGTTGCGGATGCTTGCTAGAGTTCCAAACATAAGTGCATATGATCCAAGAAGATAAAGTATGTTAGCTTATGCCTCTCCCTCAAATAGAATTGCAATAGTGATTACCGGTCTAGTAACATAGTCAATTGCTTAGGGACAATTTCACAACTCCTACCACCACTTTTCCACACTCGCTATATTTACTTTATTGCCTCTTTATCTAAACAACCCCTAGTTTATATTTACGTGCTCTTTATTATCTTGCAAACCTATCCAATAACACCTTCAAAGTACTTCTAGTTTCATACTTGTTCTACGTAGTTTAACACTAAGCGCGTGAGAGTAAATATCGATGGCGATAGGACTTGAGAGAATATTTGTTCTACCTTTAGCTCCTCGTTGGGTTCGACACTCTTACTTATCAAAAGAGGCTACAATTATCCCCTACACTTGTGGGTTATCAACGCTTAATAGGATTTTCACAAAGCATATACCTTGATAAATTTTTGAAGAAGTTCAAAATGGATCAGTCAAAGAAAGGGTTCTTGCATGTGTTACAAGGTGTGAAGTTGAGTCAGACTCAAAGCCCGACCACTGTAGAAGATAGAGAGAAAATCAAAGTCATTCTTTGTGCCTCAACCATCGGTTCTATCATGTATGCTATGTTGTGTACCAGACCTGATGTGTGCCTTGCCATAAGTTTGGCAGGGAGGTACCAAAGTAATCCAGGGGTGGATCACTGGACAACGGTCAAGAACATCCTAAAGTACCTGAAAAGGACAAAGGATATGTTTCTCGTTTATGGAGGTGACGAAGAGCTCATCGTAAATGGTTACGTCAATCGACACTGATCTAGATGACTCTAAGTCACAAACCGGATACGTTTTTATATTGAATGGTGGAGCTATCAGTTGGCAGTTCCAAGCAGAGCGTCGTGGCGGGATCTACATGTGAAGCGGAGTACATAGCTGCTTTGGAAGAAGCGCATGAAGGAGTCTGGATGAAGGAGTTCATATCCGATCTAGGTGTAATTCCTAGTGCATCGAGTCCAATGAAAAAAATTGTGACAACACTGGAGCAATTGCCTTAGCGAAGGAACCCAGGTTCACAAGAGAACCAAACACATCAAGAGAGGCTTCAACTCCATTCGTGAAATTTTCAAGGATGGAGACATAGAAATTTGCAAAGCACATACGAATCTAAATGTGGTAGACCCGTTGCACTACTGCAGGATGCTGCTAACGCAACACTACGATCAGAGACCCTTTGACAAAACTGTGTGTGATGCATTAATCGCAAATGGGGATGTTAAAAAAACCATCAAAAAACATGCAAAATGTTTGCGATGGGGGAGACATCAAACATGGTTCAGATTAGTTATGTGTGCGATGCTGGGCATACGGTTGATCCAGCAGAACTGTTTGCGATGAGGCAGAACAACATAAACGGGCAGCCATATTAATGTGTGTGTGATAAACGGCATACAGTTTGCTCAGATGAACTATGTGCTATTAGGGAATGCAATAGAAAATGGTCAGCCAGATCAAGGTGTGTGTGATATACGGCATACGGTTCACTCGGACAAACTGTTTTCGATTAGGCAAGAGAACAGAAACGGTTCAACTTAACAAGATGGGTGTGATATGCGGCATTTGCGATGAGCCAAAATAACACAAACGATTTGTGTAAACCAGATATGTGTGATACGCAGCAAACAGCCCACTCGAATGAACTATTTGCAATGAGAAACTATAACACAGACAGTTACTATAGTAAGTTTGTGTGTGATTCTGTTCGTACAAAAAACTTTGAAAAATGCAAACTAGTTGCTTGCGGTGGCTAAGAGTATCGCACATGATGCGTGTGCGAGTACTCGCGCGTGATGATTAGTAAGTTACACATAATGAACGGTCGCAAGGGTGATATGTTGATCATGGAGTCCGAGAAGACCACCGTCGGAAGGTCCCCGGCTCAGCCTTTTAGCCCATATTTTGAAGGAAATATGCCCTAGAGGCAATAATAAAGTTATTATTTATTTCCTTATTTCATGATAAATGTTTATCATTCATGCTAGAATTGTATTAACCGGAAACATGATACATGTGTGAATGCATAGACAAAACAATATGTCACTAGTATGCCTCTCCTAGACTAGCTTGTTAATCAAAGATGGTTATGTTTCCTGACCATGAACAAAGAGTTGTTATTTGATTAACAAGGTCACATCATTAGTAGAATGATCTGATTGACATGACCCATTCCATTAGCTTAGCACACGATCGTTTAGTATGTTGCTACTGCTTTTATCCATGACTTATACATGTTCTGTAACTATGAGATTATGCAACTCCGTTTACGGAGGAACACTTTGGGAGCTACCAAACGCCACAACGAATCGGGTGATTATAAAGGAGTACTACAGGTGTCTCCAAAGGTAGATGTTGGGTTGGCGTATTTCGAGATTAGGTTTTGTCACTCCGATTGTGGAGAGGTATCTCTGGGCCTCTCGTAATACACATCATGAAGCCTTGCAAGCATTACAACTAATGAGTTAGCTGTGAGATGATGTATTACGAACGAGTAAAGAGACTTGCCGTAACGAGATTGAACTAGGTATTGGATACCGACGATCGAATCTCGCAAGTAACATACCGATGACAAAGGAACAACGATGTTGTTATGCGGATCGACCGATAAAGATCTTCAGAGAATATGTAGGAGCCAATATGGGCATCCAGGTCCCGCTATTGGTTATTGACCGGAGACTTGTCTCGGTCATGTCTACATTGTTCTCGAACCGTAGGGTCCGCACGCTTAAGGTTTCGATGGATTGTTATATTATGAGTTTATGTATTTTGATGTACCGAAGAAGTTCGAGTCCCGGATGTGATCACGGACATGACGAGGAGTCTCGAAATGGTCGAGACATAAAGATTAATATATTGGAAGCCTATATTTGGAGTTCGGAATGGTTCGGGTGAAATCGGATTTTACTGGAAAACCGGGTTACGGAACCCTCCCGGGGCTATTGGGCCTTAGTGGGCCACGAGGAGAAGAGGAAGGGCCGGCCGGGGTGGCGCGCGCCTCCCCCCTTAGTCCGAATAGGACAAGGAGAGGGGGCGCGCCTCTCTCTCTTCCCTCCCCAATCCTACTCCAACTAGGAAGGGGAGTCCTACTCCGGTGGGAGTAGGACTCCTCCCGCCTCCCTTGGGCGGCCGCACCTCCCCCTCCCTCCTTTATATACGGGGCAGGGGCACCCTAGAACACACAAGTTTGATCTACGGATCGTTCCTTAGCCGTGTGCGGTGCCCCTTCCACCATATTCCACCTCGGTCATATCGTCGCGAAGCTTAGGCGAAGCCCTGCGCCGGTAGAACATCAAGATCGTCACCACGCCGTCGTGCTGATGGAACTCTCCCTCGACACTCGGCTGGATCGGAGTATGAGGGACGTCATCGAGCTGTACGTGTGTCAAGAACTCGGGGGCGCCGGAGTAACGGCGCCGGGATCGGTCGGATCGCGAGGAGAACGTACGACTACTTCCTCTACGTTGTGATCGCTTCCGCTTCGGTCTACGAGGGTACGTAGACAACACTCTCCCCTCTCGTTGCTATGCATCACCATGATCTTGCGTGTGCGTAGGAATTTTTTTGAAATTACTACGTTCCCCAACATATTTTATTATAATTGTACGCATAAGTAGGTCGTTAGTGTTTTGTGCCTTGCCGCATGTGGCATTTTAAATTATCCTGAATATGTAAGACAATTATTAACCGTTGCCATTGTAAATTTGCCTCAACAGCAAGCAGAGCACGCGTAGGGACGCCTGAGTGGAGCGTGTCGCGGCCGCCTCAAACGTGAGCAAAACGCACGGACAAACAAGAGCAGAGCACGCCGCGGCTGCCTCAACAGCGAGCAACCACATGGTCAACCTTCTAGCACCCCGTGGGAGACGCGACGACGCATCCATAGGACACGGTGGTGATATCATGACCGTGTGTGATAGTGGGCAGACACATACACGTCAATCCGAGAACAAGGGCCCACGTTTCGGGCTTCCGTTGCGTGGCATACGGTTTATCCAAAAAACTGCTTGTGATGAGACAGAACAACAGAAACGGGGCTTTGTAGGCCTAGAACCATCAATAAATTTTGACTTTGTTTCTCGTCACATTGCAGATTACACTGCAATAAGTAATTGCAAATCTGTTCACACAAATCAAGTTAATATGTGTTCACACCGATCAAACTAATATGTGTTCACACTTAGCACCGGGCTATAATAACTACCCACTCGAAAATTACTTCATAGTTCCTCTCCTCATCACCCACAAAACTGGTCTTTCCTGTCAAGTCATTCTTCCATGACTGGTAGGAGGAGTTTCGGGTGGACATATAACCAGGCAGCAAAGAGCAATGCTGCGGAAGCACTAGAGAGGTCCCGCCACGAAGCGGCAGCCACAACAGAGATGTCCCGGCGCGCCACGGAGCCCTCGAACGAGCTCTCACAGGCACACGAGGGCTCTCACAAAGCGCAGTCGCCGCATCGGTGATCGCGACAAGCTGGCGTTGCTGAAGTCCTTGGCCAGCGACGACGACATTCTCGCTAGCCTCACTAAGCAGCAAGAGCTGGTTGACGGCTTGATGAAGTTGCTCGAGATCAGTGATGTCTTGGTTGACAAGGCGACTGGCCTCGTCAAGTAACTCATGGGTGACAATGAGAAGCTCCTCAAGGCGCTCGCCAAGAAGGAGGAGGAGGCCGCCGGCTGGAAGATGTTGCATGAGCAGAGCAGTGCCTCGGGGATGACACTGACAGCGGTCGTCGAGGAACTGATGGGTGACTTGAGGAAGCTCCGGATCAAACGCGAGCAAGAGGTGGAGGAATCCGTGGTTGTTTCAAGCAAAGTCGTGAGGAATTGAAGAAGGAGCTGGAGGATGTCGTCGCCCGGCGATCCATCAAAGAGTAGAGACAGTAGCGACCCAGATCATTGTCTGCGATTTCCTTCTTCTCTTGCCCCCGTGTCTTCTAGGCTTTGCCGCATGTGGCATTTTAAATTATCCGAAATATGTAAGACAATTATTATCTGCGCCATTCTAAATTTGTCGCTGTATTATCCATTGCCATTTTATTTGTCGTTGTATTATCCGTTGCCCTATGTGGCAATTTAAATTAGGCCGGAATACGAGTTGAAAACACAAACAAAGCAAATGCCACCATGGGATCACAAGTAAACACCCTCCGTCCAGGTGATTTAATTAACCCATTAATGGAGAAGTTGTGAGCGAGGCGGGCGGTGGCTGGTGCATGGAGGTCAAAGAGCTTGCTTCCCGGTGAGCATGGGCGGCCTTGCTGCTCGCACGTGTTCCGTCGAGCCTGCGAGGTGGACAGGATGCACGCGTCATGTCAAGCCTGCGCGACGGACTGCTCGCACGCGTCCCGTCGAGACTGCGCGGCGGACTTCTCGCGCTCGTCCCGTCTAGTCAAACAGCTGCACGCACGCCACCGAGTATGGTTAAATTTTGACATGGTTCATGTAATACAACCATTTGCAATATTAACGTGTCAGCTATTTGTTTCAAAAAGGACTTCATTGGCTACTAATGTGTGCGCCTCTTCTCAAACTGGACGATTTTTTTACCATGACATATATGTGCCATGTCATGAAACCATGCCAAGTTTCATGTTTTTTGGGTGAGTTTTTTATTTACTGGGATTTAAAAACTGAGATTCTCAATGTTTCAGGACGACGAGAATTTTGTAATTCATTCTCATTCCTTAAATGAGACCTAAACATGCACCCAATGACACATGTACGATTTCCCACCCATTTTCCTTCACTGGAGCATGTGCTTGCAGTTCAAATTTGAATTATGGCCTACACTAAATGTGTAGAAAACTTAATTAATATATACAATGGCCAAACGAACCCTGAACAGTTTCAAATTTCAGCATGACACCCCTGTTATTCTATGTTGCCTGTAGAAAACAAAGTTCAAGGCGAGAAGAGGCAGCGATTATCGTTTCGCCCATCAGAACCACGAGTGTTGCGAGAAGGTTCGGTTTGTAAGAGGCTTGTAATATAGCTTCGCCCAAATTGGACAATTATATGTACCATGTAGTGACACCCTGCCAAGTTTCATGATTTCATGGTGAGTTCTGGATTTACAGAGATTTAAAAACCGAGATTCACAATGTTTGTGGCCAAGCCAGGACAGTGAGACGGTTGAATTCATTCCTATTCATTCCATGGGACCGAAACATGCACCCTAAGGACACATGTACATTTTTTTAGCCATTTTGGTGCACCGGAGCATGTATTTGTAGTTCGGATTTGAATTATGGACATTAAATGCCTAGAAAACTCAATTAATGAATAAAAACGGTCAAACGAACCCTGGATAATTTCAAAGTTCAGCGCGAATCTCCCATTGTTCCGTGTTGCGTGTAGAAACAAATACGAGGCTAGAAGACAGAGCGATTATCAATTGGCCCACAAGGGGACACATTTCCCTATAGAAACCACGAGGGTTCTTGCGATAGGCTCCGGTTTGTAAGAGGTTTGTAATAAAGTTTGGCCCAAATTGGCACTGTTTTTACCATGACATATATGTGCCATGACGTGACACCATGCCACCTTTGATGACTTTCTGGTGAGTTTTGGATTTATGGGGATTAAAAAACCGAGATTCCAAATGTTTGAGGACGAGCCAGGACGCCGGTACGGTTGTAATCCGTTCCCATTCCTAGCATGGGACCTAAGCATGCACCCAAGGACACATGTATAATTTTTCTAGCCATTTTGGTGAACTGGAGCATGTATTTGAAGTTCAGATTTGAATCATGGACATTAAATGCCTAGAAAACTCAATTAGTGTATAAAAAGGCCAAACAAACCGTGAATAAGTTTAAATTTCAGCACGAATATCCTATCGTTCCATGTTGCATGTAGAATAAAATACAAGGCGAAAAGAGGCAGTGATTACGTTTCGCCAACAAGGGGAACACATTTCCCTATTAGAACCACGAGGCTTCTTTGATAGAAGCTCCGGTTTGTAAGAGGTTTGTAACAAAGCTTGGCCCAAATTGGACAATGTTTATATCACGACATATATGTGCCATGACGTGAGACCATGCCAACTTTCATGACTTTCTGGTGAGTTTAGGATTTACGAGGATTTAAAATCCGAGATTCCAAATGTCTGAGGACGAGCCAGGACGCTGGTATGGTTGTAATTCATTTCCATTCATGGCATGGGACTTAAACATGCACCCAAGGACACATGTATAATTTTCCAGCCATTTTGGTGAACTGGAGCATGTATTTGAGGTTCAGATTTGAATTATCGACATTAAATGCCTAGGAAACTCAATTAGTGTCTAAAAAGGCCAAACGAACCCTGAATAATTTTAAATTTTAGCACGGATATCCTATCGTTCCTTGTTGCCCGTAGAAGAAAATACAAGGTCAAAAGAGGCACTCATTATCGTTTCGCCCACAAGGGGGACACATTTCCCTATCGGAACCACGAGGCTTCTTTGAGAGAAGCTCCGGTTTGTAAGAGGCTTGTAATAAAACTTGCATCAAAATGGACGAAAAAACTTCCTCGACATATATGAGCCATGTCTTGACACCATGCCAAGTTTCATGATTTTCGGGTGAGTTTTAGATTTATGGGGATTTGAAAACCGAAATTCTTCTCATGAAATGTTTTCAAATAGCACACCGTTCACTCATGAAAGTCGTGTGCCTACCAAACCATGGCCGATGCCCTCCCCCCTCCCCCTGCTGCGCATGCGATCTGAGTCGTGCATTTTGATTGGCCAGAACCAGAACCCCGTGGATTGTACGTCCGCACCGTTGGATGCTCCCAGATCGAACGGCAACCCTCGGCCCTTTTGACAGCGCATGCAGTACATGGTTAAGCACTGTGCGCATGCGTTGTGCTAGCTCACTCTTCCTTCTCTACTATCTTTTCTAAATAAGCCACCGTTTCCCACCACTCCTCTCATCGGTTTCCTGCCTCTTCTCCCATCGTTTTCTCGCTACCAGTGTAAGTGCTCATTGAAGGCTAGGCGGCGACACACCAGCCATGTAAATATCGCACAAAGTTTCTAAAAGCACAAATGTGCATGATAGGAGGGAGTAGGTCCCATAGGGTGACCAGCGTGAAATGCCTTAAAGGCAAGGAGGCAATTCCTATCAGCAAGGTGCGGCTTCCCATCCACTAGCCTAGTCGAATAGAACGCGGAAGTTAAGCGTGCTCGGGCTGGAGTAGTCCAAGGATGGGTGACTCGGTGGGAAGTTGCATATCTCAGGCTTCATTTAATTGCCATGACACAGTCATTATAGAGATAAAGAGATAAATGTCTTTATAGTGATCTGTCATGGTGATTATATAAACCTTGGGATCCTTGTTTTGCTAATTTGTAGACTATGTTTTATAGGTTAGTTTTTGCTCTAAAAAATTAAAGAATGATTGACTCTATAGTGACCTATCATGGTGATTATATAAACCTTGGGATTATTGTTTTGCTAATTTGTAGACTATGTTTATATATGTTATTTTTTGCTCTAAAAAATTAAAGAATGATTGACTCTATAGTGACCTGTCATGGCGATTATATAAACCTTTTTCAGGTCGCATGCAGGGTATAGGGGGCAAGGTGTTCTGATCGAGCATGTCTCCCTTGTGAGGTTAATAGACGCTGCACATATCTGTGGGCTCCCCGAGGTATATATATTATCCTTATCGATAATGAGGGGGCCCCACACAATCTATCCCTTTGACCCAATAATGAGAAGGGTTTGACCATGATGGTTTTCTATTGATACGTGTGCCATGCTAGACCAAATAAAGTTTGAGCGCATAAGTGGGACGACCCCCCCCTCCGCCTCGAAGTTGGGAAACCAACATCGTACGTATTGAAGCAGGCTTGGATTCGGGTACGGTGTTTGGTTTGTAATGTAGTTTGTGGCCCATCAAAGTTGTGCATTCGGGATTTAAACACATCACACACCACCGTAAGGTTGCATGCATGGTATAGGGGGCAGGGTGTTCTGATCGAGCATGTCTCCCTTGTGCGGTTTATAGACGCTGCACATATCTGTTGGCTCCTCGAGGTATATATATTATCCTTTACCGACAATGAGGGGGGCCCACACAATCTATCCAGTTGACCAACTACGAGAAGGGTTTGACCATGATGGTTTCTTATTGATATGTGTGCCATGCTAGACCAAATAAAGTTTGAGCGCATGCATGGGATGACCCCCCCTCCACCTCGAAGTTGGGAAACCGACATCATGCTTATTGAACCAGGCTTGGAGTCAGGTACGGTGTTCGGTTTGTAATGTAGTTGGTGCATCGAAGTTGTGCAATCGGGATTTAAACACATCACACACCATCATACCCATACATATTTTCGGGCCACATGCAGTGTATACGGGGTCTTCTGATCGACCACGTCTCCCTTGTGTGGTTTTTTGTGACCACTTGCATATCTGTGGGCTCCCCGAGTGTATATATATCATCCCTTTGACTGATAACAAGGGGTATGTGTTGGCCATGAATGGATACCTCCTAGTTTGTGTTAGGGTCGGTCACCATCACATGTCGTTCAACTAAAGCTCGAGCTCATGCGTTGTCAGGATTCCCTCCCACATGCTCGGATTGCTGGTTTCGACCTACATCGTACCTTGCGTATCTCGTCCTTCACTACCGTGCCTTCATGGTTATTGTCTGTATCGAGAGGTAGGCACCACAACTAAATTGTACATTATTCCATATTGAAAACACACATCACCCCTTCCAACGTACATCATTTTGGGCCACATGCAAGAGGTGCTGGTTTTGTGGTCCCTCTCGTGCGATTTTTATGATGGTTTAATCCATTCACCCAAGTAGTTTATCGATAACAACAGTTGTCGTTTGACCAAACGATAGATTCATTGGTCCGTAGGTCATGGCGACATGCATGTATGACCAAAGTATCATTACGTGCATCCGCCCTGCTGACATGAAGTGGGAGGTGGTGGGCCAAGCATCCTAGCTAGGTACAACATTATGTCATTATATATACCCAAGGGTGCTTTTGGGTTTGCGACGCAGGTGCCACCAAAGTTGTGCATTGTGTATTCAAAGTTTTAAACATCACACCCAATATTTCTACATAAATTTGGCCACTTCCAGGTGGTTCTTCACTTCTGGCCCCTCTCATAGATCTTCGACGATGCGCCCAACCGTGGGCCCGCAAGGTCAAATTTGTTCATTGGAATTTTGAACATCATAGACCACCCTTTTCACTCATATATATTTGGGTCGCATGCTGGTGTGTGATAACCCACACATATAGGGGATCGCAACAGTTTTCGAGGGTAGAGTATTCAACCCATATTTATTGATTCGACACAAGGGGAGCCAAATAATATTCTCAAGTTTTAGCGGCTGAGTTGTCAATTCAACCACACCTGAAAGACTTAATATCTGCAGTAAAGTATATAGTAGCAAAATAGTATGGAAGTAACGGTAATGGTGGCAAAAGTAACAGTGGCAGTATTATAGCAATCGTAACAGTGGCAACGGGAAAGTAACTTAGCAAATATCAATAGGAAGCGAACTCGTAGGCAATGGATCAATGATGGATAATTATGTCGGATGGCATTCATCATGCAACAGTTATAACCTAGGTTAACACAGAACTAGCTCCAATTCATCAATATAATGTAGGCATGTACTCCGAATATAGTCATACGTGCTTATCGAAAAGAACTTGCATGACATCTTTTGTCCTACCCTCCCGTGGCAGCAGGGTCCTAATGGAAACTAAGGGATATTAAGGCCTCCTTTTAATAGAGAACCGGACCAAAGCATTAGCACTTAGTGAATACATGAACTCCTCAAACTACGGTCATCACTGGGAAGTGTCCCGACTATTGTCACTCCGGGGTTGCCGAATCATAACTCGTAGTAGGTGACTATAACTTGCAAGATAGGATCAAGAACACTCATATATTCATGAAAACATAATAGGTTCAGATCTGAAATCATGGCACTCGGGTTACTAGTGACAAGCATTAAGCATGGCAAAGTCATAGCAACATCAATCTTAGAACATAATGGATACTAGGGATCAAACCCTAACAAAACTAACTCGATTACATGGTAAATCTCATCCAACCCATCACCGTCCAGCAAGCCTACGATGGGATTACTCACGCATGGCGGTGAGCATCATGAAATTGGTGATGGAGACTGGTTGATGATGACGATGGTGACGGCTCCGCAGCCCTGAACGGACTCCAGTTTTGCCTCCCGAGGAAGAACAGGGCTTGGCAGCGGCTCCGTATCGTAAAACGCGATGAATCCTTCTCTCCAATTTTGTCCCCCGGACATGAATATATAGAGTTGGAGTTGAGGTCGGTGGAGGTCCAGGGGGGCCACAAGATAGGGGGCGCCCAGGGGGTAGGGCGCGCCCCCACCCTTGTGGCTAGGGTGTGGGTCCCCTTTGGTTGATTCTTTCACCAATATTTTTTATTTATTCCAAAAGTTATCTATGAAGTTTCAGGTCATTCCGAGAACTTTTATTTCTGCACAAAAATAACACCATGACAGTTCTGCTGAAAACAGCGTCAGTCCGGGTTAGTTCCATTCAAATCATGCAAATTAGAGTCCAAAACAAGGGCAAAAGAGTTTGGAAAAGTAGATACGATGGAGACCCAAGCTTAACCCATTGCTTGTCCTCAAGAAATTCAGTTAACAAACTGAAAGTGATAATGAAAAAAATTTACAAACTCTGTTTGATCTTGTTGTAAAATCACCATGACTGCGCAAGCGCGAGCAAAGGGTGGAGGTACTGGCTTAACTGTGTGCAATGCAAGTGCGTTGTAAAATCACCAGCGCAAGCGCGAGCAAAGGGTGGAGGTACTGGCTTAACCGTGTGCGATGCAAGTGCGCTGTAAAATCACCAGGCAGGTTAGTTTATTTAGAAATTAGGATGAACTATGTGTGATAGACCAGCTAGCTAGAAATATAAAAACAAACTACATGTCTCGAGCGTTACAAAAATCTGCAGTTCTGCCACTTTTCCTTATTATCATACACGCTTATTCTTATTGGACCGTGTGCGATCTTGGGCACTCCCGCCCCGCATCGATTCCTTTACCCAAATTTTAGTAGCGTCGTACTTCAACCATCGCCCACACTCCTCCAACACCGACCTTATAGTAAAATTGCAGTAGCCGAGGCATTTGAACCGTCGCCCTCCCTCGTCCACCACCATCTCCACCCACCATTACTAAAATTTATAGTAGCAGTGGCGTATCCTCGAACACCACCACCCCCTCCACAGCCCCCCCCACCCAACCCCTTCCCCCCTCGAACCCTAGCTCACGGCCTCCGCCGCCAACCCATGCATGTCTGCCCTGTCGTGGAATTAACACGTCAGATGTCCTCATGAAAGGACTTAGTCGTGGAGCCATCGCAATGGGTTAGCTTGAAGGGGTTAAACCGGACAAGGGACACGAGAGTTTATACTAGTTCGGCCCCTTCGATGAAGGTAAAAGCCTATGTCTAGTTGTGATGGAATTGATGGGGTTTCGATGACCAGGGAGCAGAATATGCTTGCCTGAGTCTCGAGTTGTTGTCTGTTGTCCCTGAACCGCCGCCGGGTCGTCCCTTTATATACATAGGTTGACGCCCGGCCAGTCTACAGAGATCCAAACCGACTCATACAAAGTGTTTGGTTTGGTCTCTCCTTCCCTAACTTAAATTACAAGTTACATAGTCATGGCGGTTTACCACTATGGGCCCTAATCCGCCTTTGGGCTTTTAGGCCTCTAAGCTTGTTTTAATAACTTCACCATCTTCTGGATTCTTCATGGGCTTTGGTATAGTCAAGGGTGAACCGGGCCCTCCTGGCCGGTTTACACTCAGTAGTTATATCCCCAACATTAGGCCCCAGTTTGATTTGAACCTGTTCATGTCAATCTTCAACATCTTCAAAGACACATTGTAAACGTCCTCTTGGATCTTCGTAAACCGCCAAATTGCCTTCTCCTGTAAATCTTGTTAAACCGCTGTGACGCCATCTTCAGGATATAGCAACGGTCCATCATGACGTCATATCTGTATAAAAAGATTAAAAAGATTCCCTTCACTTAATGGTTATCCCGAAAATCGAGGCGACAGGAGCACCCATTCTGCCGTTTTCAGGCTCCTTGATTCTCGCGCCTGCCACTTATTCTTTCCTCTATAAATAAGGCCCGAGGGCCCTTCTCTCTTTTCCCCTTCTACGCCTTCTTATTCCTCGTGACGCCCAAGCTCTGAAGCTCCGCCGCCGTCCGCGACCCTTGAGAACTGCATCAACAAAGGCCGCTGCATCAACCTGAAACGGATCAGAAACTCGTCGCACCCCTCCACAGTAAATCTGCAGTGGTAAGTTTCCTCTTTCCTTCATCTTTAGATCTGTGTTTAGGGTTCGCGAGTTCATCTGTACAGTTCTTCGTTCTTCCTTCTCAATTCTTTGTCCTTCCTTCTGCCGTGGTAGTTTTGATCAAATAGCAGTGTAAATCTCATGCGGTAGTTACTCCGCATCTGTTTTTAATGCTATCAAATCTTCCCTTTCTACTGTAGAGTACACAACCTTCCCTGTTCTGCTTAGCGCCTTTATAGATCACAGAAAAAATTTCTTTACAGATGTGCGGTAGATCCAAATAAATTTGATCATTGTGTGAAACCTGTTTCTGTCAACACTTAGTAGAAATTTTGAATCCTGGCCCTTCTACCTATGGGCGGTTTAATCTTTGATAGCCAATCCGCCATATATCATTAGCCCTCTCTTAAACCGCCAACTGAACCTTGCATAGTAATGTTCCGGTTTAACACTGAATTGTACACCTTAAACCGTTAAATTGTAAACCGGCATTTGTTTTTCCTTTCAGTTCCCCTCTTCCGGGATGACCAAACAATTCTCTGCTTGCAATTGGGTTCCGTCCCGGATCACGGAAACACAAATCAATCGTTATGTCACTACGGGTGCTTTAGCCTCAAAAAGGGTTCTCCATTGGCGAGTTCCAGAATCAGAATGTCCACCTGAACCTCAAGATGGAGAGGTGATTGTATTTATGCAACACTTAGACCGGGGATTCAGTCCGCCCGGATCAAAAAAAAATTGGGATGTCCTCGCAAGATTCCAGCTCCACCCGCAAGATATTGGTCCGAACTCTGTGTCCAATATATGCAACTTTCAAGTATTCTGCAAAGTCTATCTTCAAGAAGAGCCAACCGTGGAGCTGTTCCGGGACTTCTTTCATATTAACCGCCGTACAGAGTTCTCAGACGGTCCCAACACAGAGCTTGGTGGTGTTTCAGTTCAGAAAAGGAAAGAAGTTGACTTCCCTCATGCAAAACATCATAGTCATCCTAAAGATTGGAACCAGACCTGGTTTTACTGCCGGAACACTGCCCCTGATGGAGAAAATCCTTTGTCGGGTTATCGCCCTCACCGGCTTAGCAACGGCCACCCATTACCTTCACGCTTGACCGCGGCAGAACGGAAGAATTTTGCACCTCAACTCGCCAAGCTCCAGGCTCTGATGGCCAACGGTTTGACTGGCATTGATCTTGTCCGCTGCTGGGTTTCTTGGGGCATTTTGCCTTTAAGCCGCCGCCCCGGTTTGATGCATGAATATACTAGCAATGTTAAAGACCCTCAACGATATCACGAAATAGTAATGACCGATCTTGAAGTTACTGAATCGGTGAAGAAAATGCTTGATGAACCGATCTCTACATGCAGCCAAACCGGGTTGGCTCCGTTTTGCATCTCCAATAAACCGCCAACAGTAAAGTTCCTCTGAATACTTTATTGATTTGCCTCCGTATTAACTGTGCACTAACTTTTCCCTGTCTTAATTTCAGGCTAACAGCTCCTTTTGGAAATGAACTAAACCGGCCCGGGCTCCTCGTGCAAAGACCAAGGCCACCAAGAAAGCTGGCAAGAAGAAAACCACCGAGTCTTCTGATCTGCCAGAAGATGAGGAATCAGACGCCGAGGTAGAACTTGACTCACATGGTTCCTTTTTCGTACATCTTATTGACAATGATTATTCCCAGGATGATGTTGAGGCTAGCCAGGCAGAACATGTTGAGGTAATCCTTCTTTCTTCCGATTCAGATCTTGTACCGGTTCAAAGAATTCGTCGCACAGTCCGGAAAGTAAAACAATCTCACCCCCTTACTCATTTGGATCCAAAATTTTCTTTGAAGACACAGCAAGTTCAAGAGCGTCGCACAACCCGGCATAGTGGTCAACAAATCACTTCGTCCGGTTTAGCCGATACGCCAACCTGGAAACGTCGTCCAGAGGTGACTTGTTCTCCTGAAAAATGTTGTCCTTTGAAAGGTTTCTTCCGATGCCCTCTCAATCTGTCTGACCCGAATTACCAGGCTTCTTCCAACTCGTCTGGTGGTTCATCAACCACTCAGCTGCCTCCTCTCAAAGTCGTCGCTGGGTAAGTATATTACTCCTGAATTTGTTTCTTTTATTTGTCGGTTTACCATATTCTAACCTTTTGATGTTGTAGCGCCAAGGCTCGATTAAGTAAGAAGGCCAATACCAGCGACCTACTGATGATGTTGATCCGGAGAAGACTCCAGAGCATCATGGCAAAGATCCTGAAGTTGCCATAGACAGCTCTGCTGGGCAAAACCAAGATGTTGATGCTAACCCGCCAGAGGTTGAACCGAATGTAGAAGTTGATACTTCACATCCTCCTGCCCCTCCAAGTCCAACTGTTGATCAGCGGGATTCAACTGTGGATCTGCCAAGCCCTGCTAATAAACCGCCGAGCCCTGCTGCCAAAGCGTCAAGCCCTGCTGCCAAAGTGCCAAGCCCCATGAATGTCAATCCATCAAGCTCGGCCAAAGATGATGATGTTGTTGTTACTGGAACTGGGTATACCGCCCCTGGTAATCCGGTTGCTCTATCAAAGCATACCGCCAAGGATGAATTCACTGCTGTGAGCAAGGGGAAGGGGAAGACTGACTTGTCAGCTTATGTTGATCTCTCTGCTCAAGACCTTCACTCCGGCTTCTTGAATCGGCTTTACACCAGCCGCGATTATGAAGCTGGTTTAGTAAACCTGATGAAGGAGCGCTACAAGGTAAACAATTTGATCTTTGTTCTGTACCTTCATTGTATTGTAGCCCCCAAGGGCCGGTTTTTCTTTAGAAAGTCAAACCGGGACTTTGTATACTCCATACTGTACTTTATGAAACTTCCTTGTGTATTTCTGATCAAACACACATTAGCCCCCAAGTGCCATGATTAAAACTTGTTTTAATCCTTGGGACTTCAATAACCAGCAGAAAAATGATCCGCATTAGCCCCCAAGTGCCAAGTGTATAACTGATTATATGCTTGGGACTTTGACAAAGATATTGACATGCTCTTTTTACTCTTGCAGAGTGAGATAAACCAACAAGTCTCCCAAATTGCCGACCTTCAAGAAAATTTGAAATCCCAACAAGCAGAAACCACCAAGGCCAAGGATGAATTGAAAACCGCCTTAACCACCATGGAGCAGCTCAAGGAATGGTTCAAGTCTGAGCGGGCCAACTGGGATACCGAAAAGGCCGGATTGCTGAAGCTGGCAGAAAACGCTGAATCAGCTCTTAAACCGGTGACAGAAGAGCTTACTAGATTAAAGCGCCAAGTCAATGCCATAACCTCTGCAATATTTGGTAAGCACTGTTTGCCAAGGCTTTATGAGTATTTCGCTTTGAAATTTCTCCGGTTTAACATGAACTTCTTAAACCGCCATAGGTAGTCGCATTGCTCATCTGGGTTCTGATATGCGGAAGAAACTCAAGGCCGCGTATACGCTGATTGAACAGCCGTATACCGGCGTCCAACGGGTTATCTGCGCCACTTCTTATGACAATGCGGCTCCAACACTGATCAAGGACACGCTGGACCGGCTATCTATGACGCCAGCGCAGATAGAAGAGTTAAAGTGATCCGCTACCCGGGCTGGCACTTTATTAGCACTGACTCGAGCCAAGGCATGGATAGCTGATCTTGATCCGGCTGATATAGCCAAGGGCTTCCCCAGTGAACAAGAAAACGGCGAAGTATTTGACAACGACGCCCTCAAACGGGTAACAAGGGAGATGCATCCTCTAGCGAGTCAGTTGGCAGAAGAGGCTAACCTGACGGTTTACCGGTCCTTCTACGACGCAAACAACAAACGGGTTGAAGCTGTCATTCCTGAAGTGCAGAACCTTGTTCCACCGATCCGTAAGCACACTTACGCCCCTGGCGTTGATCCGGCTAAGCTTATAAGTGAAGAGGCTGTCTTTCAGGCCTTAACCCGGATTGACTGGACCACCAATGACTTCCAGCCATTGGATGGGGAGGAGGAGGCTGAACCGACGCCATATGACCCATCTACTTCACATCAACCCGGCGATGAAGCTTAATCCGTCAATCCGGTTGATATGTCAGAAACTGTCCATTGTGAAACAATTCCATATTTTGGGCCTCTTGAGTGCCTTGTAATAGGGTAGCAAAAACTATTTTGATCTGCTGCCCTCGTGTAGAAGATACGTTTATGTGATCCGCCATGCGAATTTCAATGTTGGCTCATATGTCATAGTATGCAATCCCTATGTCTGCATAAAAAGAAATTGTCCTGGCGGTTTACCGCCGGACGGGTCATAATGCCCAAAATAATGGCCTGATCGATAATCAAACCGTAAAATATGAAATGATTCATACCTGTGATGTAATATCACTTTAGTTGGCTGATCAACTTTGTAATAAGGGTGAAAACCCAAATTTGAAATTCTTGTATAACTCCATCATGTACTGATGTCATATAGTAAGTCATACCGGGTGATGATGCACACCAGATGATCAAAACTGGTGACAGGTAGTCAAAGCCAGGCCGGGTTAACAAACTCCGATTTAAAAATAAGGTCTGTCAACGTGTAGTTGCGAACCAAGCCGGTTTAAAGAATACCGGGCTAATAAGATGACTGATCAGGCCAAGAAAATCGGTTTAACATAAAATTCAGCAAAATGCAAATAAAACCGTGTAGTCGAGGCTTTTGGGGGGCTGCCAGGCCCAAATTCGAGGCTTTTTGTGGGCTGCCAGACCGCTGAGTTGAACCATTTAACAAAGCCTTTTAAGATGGACCTCCAACTAACCAATCACCGTTTTAACTTTGACAAGTGCAGGGTCTCAACGAGAGTAACTGTCAAACGTTCGGAGGGCCGTGCCAGGATGACCTGGATAGGAGTGTCTTACTTGATGAAGGCAGGTTAACCCGGGGTTTTAGGTAAATATACCAGGCTTCCAAGCCGTGGGTCGATACCCAACTACAAGGGTCCATTCAAACTCCTTGGTATTTGACACAAGGAGCCCCCAAGTAACGTGATGAGTTGTGCTCATTGGGTGCCTATGTTTGAGTTGTGCATAGCATCCAGACTCTCTTTGGCCCCTTGGGTGTGAAGCTCCCAAGCTATGTTGTGGCGTGATAGCCGGTTTAACAGGTAGTACTCCGCTTTGTCAGCTGAAGCCCCCATGTAACTCAAAGGATATTTGAGAGAAAACAGAAGATGCCCCGCTTAGAGCAAGGATGCTGATTTATTTATTGACCATAATATATACATTGTCGAAATATGTACATGAGAAGAGCCTATGGCTCAAGTGTAATAAGGCCGGAGGAGAGCTATGTTCCATGGCCGCCGGGTCTCCTCCTCAGAGTTGCGTGAGTTGTCTCGAACGTCAATGAGGTAGTATGATCCGTTGTGCAGATTTTTGCTGACCACGAAGGGTCCTTCCCAAGGCGGGGATAACTTGTGCATGTCAGTCTGATCCTGGATGAGCCGCAGCACCAAGTCACCTTCTTGAAAGGTTCTTGTCCTAACCCGGCGGCTGTGATAACGCCGTAGGTCTTGTTGATAAACCGCCGATCGAGCCAGAGCCATATCCCGTTTCTCATCTAACAGGTCTAGTGCCTCTTGGCGAGCTTGCTCGTTGTCCGCTTCAACATAATTAGCAACCCGGGGCGAGTCATGACGTATATCACTTGGGAGAACTGCCTCTGCCCCGTATACCATAAAGAAAGGCGTGTAACCTATTGAGCGATTGGGGGTGGTGTTGATACTCCACAACACAGAAGGTAATTCTTCCACCCAGCAACCCGGCGTGCGCTTCAAGGGAATCATGAGCCGGGGTTTAAGACCCTTCAAAATTTCTTGATTAGCTCGCTCCACTTGACCGTTGGATTGAGGGTGCGCCACAGATGCTAAGTCAAGCCGGATGTGCTCTCTCTGACAGAAATCCTCCATCTCACCTTTGGAAAGGTTGGTACCATTATCTGTGATAATACTGTGTGGAAAGCCAAAACGGAAGATAATCTTTTTGAGAAATTGAACCGCCATAGCTGCATCACACTTGCTGACAGGCTCCGCTTCAACCCACTTGGTGAATTTATCAACTGCCACCAACAGGTGGGTCTTCTTGTCATGGGAACGTTTAAAGGGTCCCACCATATCAAGCCCCCAGGTAGCAAAAGGCCAAGTTATAGGAATCATCCGTAGTTCTTGAGCTGGAACATGAGCTCTGCGTGAAATTTTTTGACAAGCATCACATCGCTTTACCAGATCCTCCGCATCAGCATGAGCTGTCAACCAGTAAAAACCCATGACGAAAAGCTTTTGCAACCAGGGACTTTGAACCGGCATGATGACCACAATCCCCTTCGTGAATTTCCGTAGGATCTCTTGGCCTTCTTAGGAGAAACACAATGCTGAAATCGCCGAACGCGCTGGTGGTGTAACTCGCCATTGTGAATAACAATGGACTTGGATCACCGGACTATCTGTTGAGCAAGGACTTTATCATTTGGTAGCTTGCCCCGGTTCATATACGCCAGATATGGAACCGTCCAATCCGGTACAACGTGTAAAGCGGCCACCAACTGAGCCTCCGGATCAGGAACAACCAAATCCTCTTCTGTAGGCAACTTAACAGACGGGTTATGCAAGATATCTAAAAAGGTGTTAGGAGGTACCGGTTTACGCTGAGATCCAAGCTAGCTCAAAGCATCTGCCGCTTTGTTTTCGCGCTGATCGATATGCTCAACCTGATACCCTTTGAAATGACCCGCCACAATATCCACCTCACGCCTGTAAGCCGCCATGAGTGGATCCTTAGAATCCCAAGTACCAGAAACTTGCTGAGCCACCAGATCAGAATCTCCGAAATAACGAACTCGACTTAAGTTCATCTCTTTGGCCACACAGAGACCATGGAGTAAAGCTTCATACTCAGCTGCATTGTTAGTACAAGGAAACATCAAGCGGAGGACATAGCAAATTTTATCACGTCGAGGGGAAGTAAGGACAACTCCAGCCCCCGAGCCTTCCAACTGCCTGGATCCATCAAAGTGAATAGTCCAGTACGTATTATCCGGTTTATCTTCCGGTGCTTGCAACTCAGTCCAGTCATTGATAAAATCCACAAGAGCCTGAGATTTGATGGCTGTTCAAGGTACATACTTTAAACCGTGTGGTCCAAGCTCGATTGCCCACTTTGCAACCCGGCCAGTTGCTTCCCTGTTTTGAATTATATCGCCCAAAGGAGCAGAACTAACCACTGTGATTGGATGGCCTTGAAAATATTGCTTGAGTTTTCGACTGGCCATAAAAACCCCGTACACCAACTTCTGCCAATGTGGATAGCGTTGTTTTGACTCGATCAGGACTTCACTGATGTAGTATACAGGTCGTTGAACCGGATATTCCTTCCCAGCTTCTTTACGCTCAACCACAATTGCCACACTGACCGCTCGAGCATTAGCACCACGTATAACAGCAAAGGCTCATTATCAACTGGGGCTGCAAGAACCAGCGGTTCAACCAGCTGACGCTTTAGCTCCTCAAAAGCCGCATTGGCTGCGTCACTCCAGATGAAATCATCTGTCTTTTTCAACATCTGTTACAAAGGAATTGCCTTCTCTCCCAAACGACTGATAAACCGGCTAAGGGCTGCAATCCGACCTGCTAGACGCTGAACATCATTGATTCACTTCGGCTTAGCCAGGGATGTGATTGCCTTAATCTTTTCCGGATTAGCCTCAATGCCCCTGTTGGAAACAAGAAAACCGAGAAGCTTGCCTGCCGGAACACCAAAGACACATTTATCCGGATTAAGCATCATCTTGTAAACCCGAAGATTGTCAAACGTCTCCTTGAGATCATCTATCAATGTCTCCTTCTTTCTGGATTTTACCACAATGTCATCCACATAGGCATGAACATTACGCCCAATCTGTGTGTGAAGGCAATTCTGCACACAACGCTGATAAGTTGCCTGGGCACTCTTGAGCCCAAAGGGCATAGAAACATAGCAAAAGGCTCCAAAGGGAGTGATGAAGGTTGTCTTCTCCTGGTCCTTAACTGCCATCTTGATCTGATGATATCCTGAATAAGCATCCAAAAAACTCAGGCGCTCACAACCCACCATCGCATCAATGATCTGATCAATACGTGGGAGAGCAAAGGGATCGGCCGGGCAAGCCTTATTCAACTCCGTGTAGTCCACACACATACGCCAAGTGCCGTTTTTCTTAAGAACAAGCACCGAATTAGCCAACCATTCAGGGTGAAACACTTCGACGATAAACCCAGCAGCCAACAGCCGGGCTACCTCTTCACCAATTGCCTTGCGTCTTTCTTCATTAAAGCAATGAAGAAATTGCTTGACCGGTTTAAACTTGGGATCAATATTAAGAGTGTGCTCAGCGAGTTCCCTCGGTAGACCTGGCATGTCAGAAGGCTTCCATGCAAAAATGTCCTGGTTCTCACGGATGAACTCGATGAGCGCGCTTTCCTATTTCGGATCCAGATTCATGCTGATGCTGAACTGCTTGGACGAATCGCCAGGCACGAAGTCAACAAGCTTAGTCTTGTCAGCCGGTTTGAAATGCAGGGTTGGGTCATGCTCAGTGGTGGGCTTCTTCAGAGGGGTCATATCTACCGGATCAACATTCTCCTTATAAAACTTTAGCTCCTCTGTAGCACAAACCGGCTCAGCATAAGCCGCATCACTTTCCTCGCAATCCAAAGCGATTTTTCGACTTCCATGAACTGTGATAGTCTCTTTGTGACCCAACATCTTGAGCTGTAGGTAAATATAACAAGGCCTTGCCATGAATTTTGCATAAGCCGGTCGCCCAAACAGTGCGTGATACGGGCTCTAGATTCTCACCACCTCAAAGGTCAATGTCTCAGACCGGGAATCATGTTCATCACCGAACACAACTTCCAAAGCGATCTTACCTACAGGATATGCCGATTTACCTGGTACCACACCATGAAAAACAATATTGGACGGTTTAAGACTCTTGTCTGTCAACCCCATGCGACGGAAGGTCTCATAATACAGAATGTTGATACTGCTTCCTCCATCCATGAGTACCTTGGTGAACTTATAACCTCCCACCTGAGGCGCCACCACCAAAGCCAGCTGACCCGGATTGTCAACCCGGGGCGGATGATCCTCCCTACTCCACACAATAGGTTGTTCGGACCACCGCAGATAACGTGGAATGGCCGGTTCAACAGTATTGACTGCCCTCTTGTGAAGCTTCTGATCACGCTTGCACAAACTAGTGGTGAATACATGATACTGCCCACCATTCAAGTGCTTTGGGTGACTCTGGTAACCCGACTGTTGTTGATTCCCTTGATTATTCTGCTGGTTATTACCACCTTGGTTGTTCTGGTTTGCATGATTATTCTGAAACCCAGAGTTTGAACCGCCGCCACCATGAAAACCTGGACCTGAACCGCCCGACGGACCCTGATCATATAGGAAAAGATCAGAGTTTTTGAACTCCTTCATAATGTTACAATCCTTCCAGAGATGTGTTGTGGGAGCCTCCTTGGTCCCATGCTTTGGACAGGGCTAATTCAATAAGCGCTCTAGATTCATCGCTCCGCCACGCTGGGTTGGTTTACCTTTATGACGCTGCACATTAGCGTTAGCCAAAAAATCTGAATCCGCTTTACGCTTACCATTATTCCCATGGCCTCCTTGGTTGTGCTGCTGTCCCTTTGCATCGCCATTCTTCTTTCCCTTCTCCGGTTTCTCATTGTTAGAATCGGGATCCTTGGTATTATCAGAATCGGCATACTTGACCAAGGCCGCCATGAGGGTTCCCATGTCGTTGCGGTGGCGCTTGAGCCGTCCCAACTTCATCTTTAGTGACTTAAACCGGCAATTGCGCTCCAGTGTTATAATCGCTTGACCAGCGTTAATCCGGTCGGACGAGTGCAAAACTTCTAAAACCCGGCGTACCCAATGAGTTGTTGACTCGTTTTCTCCTTGAACACAAGCATCCAGATCCACAATGGAAATGGGCTGTTTGCATGTGTCTTTGAAATTGGCTATAAACCGGGCCTTCAACTGATCCCATGACTCGATGGAATTAGCTGGCAGATTTTTCAACCAAGTACGGGCTGTTCCTTCCAACATCATCGTGAAGAACTTTGCACAGGCCGCTTCATCTACATCCAGCATCTCCATTGCCATCTCATAACTCTCAACCCATGCCTCAGGTGGCTGATCCGCCGTGTAGTTAGGTACTTTACGTGGATCCTTGAAATCTTTGGGCAGACACACATTACGGAGAGCTGGAATGAGGCACGGCACTCCCCAGGAACTGAAGGCAAGCTCGGTGCCTCGGTCAACTGACGCTGCTGGCTGAACCGGGGCGGGTTGATAACAACCCAAAGCGGCATCCCTTCGTGCCCTGCCATGATCCACCACATCTTGAGCATTACGATGCCGCGCGCTGCTAGACACTTCCAGTTCATCCATACGCCTGCTATAGCTTGGGCTCGGACGAGGAGTTGAATGAATTCTATCCCGACTATATGAGTAAGCCTTCTGTTGTACCACGGTGTTTTGAAGAAGGTCTCTCGCCCGCCGCGTTTCAATTGCTGCTATTGAATCGCCCTCCATCGGAATAGCTGCCAGGCGTGATGCTGCGGCAATCATGTTATCCAGTGGGCTCGAGAAGTGACCCGGTGGTGCAGACACGTATTGCGGCGGTTTATCTGTTCATCGGGGTGGCTCTATTATCTGTAGTTGATCCAGAGCTGTCCTAGGCGCCTCAGTCCGGTTTGCAGCTGCCGGATTGCTCGGCCCAGCGCCTGTCATTTGAAAGAGATTTAACCCTTCGTAAACCGGTGGCAGACGAGACCGGTACTTCCTTCGCATTACATCCTCTGATGCGGTCCGATCCAGCATGAGCTGGTAATTCTGTGCCTGTATCCGCTGTGACTGGGCATCCAAAGCGGCCCGTTCTTCAGCCATCCTAGTATCCTCAGCTGCCAGGTCCTCCTTAGCCTGTGCTATTTGGTCCTTCAGCTTCGCAACGTCCGCATTGTGCTGATCCTGCGTCTCCGAGGTGACTGCCGTGGTTAATAAGGTCGCCCAGGCATCCATTAATCCGAAGAGGACTTGAGCCGGTCGGCGCGCCGGGACTCCTGCCGCGGCTGCTGATCCGGTATTCATTGCCGCGATAGATGAAGACTGTAACGTGGGTTGTGTTCCGGCCATATAAATAGCAACCCGACTCGGCGGTTCAAGGAGGTCTGAAATACTGTTGCCATTGGAATATCCTTCGAACACACCGCTATGAATCCGGTACAAGGACTCAGTTTCACCAGTGGATGGCTCGCCGTTGGAATATACGGCCGTTTCGCCTTCAGACACCGGTTCAGATCCGATCCCATGGACACATCCTACGAACGCACGCTTCACGGCAGGCTTAACCTGGGCTGGACTTGCACGCTGAGCCGTCTCGACGAGGTCGGTGCAGATGTCCGGCTCAGGGCCCGGTTCGCCGACCTTGCCGATGAAGACATGAATTCCGCCGAAGGGGACCCGGTACCCGTACTCGATCGAGCCGGCCTTGGGGCCCCATCCTTCGTCGTCGATGTAGAGCTTGCCGCGACGACTCTTGGTCATCCGGCCGATCACGTAACCCTTAAGTCCTTCAGAGTAGCCCTTCAAGAACTCGACAGCATCGTGCGATAGCCCCACGGTGGGCGCCAACTGTCGTGGAATTAACACGTCAGATGTCCTCATGAAAGGACTTAGTCGTGGAGCCATCGCAACGGGTTAGCTTGAAGGGGTTAAACCGGACAAGGGACACGAGAGTTTATACTAGTTCGGCCCCTTCGATGAAGGTAAAAGCCTATGTCTAGTTGTGATGGAATTGATGGGGTTTCGATGACCAGGGAGCAGAATATGCTTGCCTGAGTCTCGAGTTGTTGTCTGTTGTCCCTGAACCGCCGCCGGGTCGTCCCTTTATATACATAGGTTGACGCCCGGCCGGTCTACAGAGATCCAAACCGACTCATACAAAGTGTTCGGTTTGGTCTCTCCTTCCCTAACTTAAATTACAAGTTACATAGTCATGGCGGTTTACCACTATGGGCCCTAATCCGCCTTTGGGCTTTTAGGCCTCTAAGATCGTTTTAATAACTTCACCATCTTCTGGATTCTTCATGGGCTTTGGTATAGTCGAGGGTGAACCGGGCCCTCCTGGCCGGTTTACACTCAGTAGTTATATCCCCAACATGCCCGTTCCTCCTAGCTTAGATAATAAAGTTCAGGTTACCCAGCGATTCCAATACCATCGCCCCACTCCCCTGAGTTTTTAGATGAGGAATGCGGTGTCCCTCCCCGCCAGATCCGCATCCCTTGCTCCAGAAGGTCGCAACCTAAGCTCGACCATGTATCCTAGGGAGCCCGACGAGTGTTCGGCCAAGAAGAGGTTTATCATGGCGTCTCCGGCGAACATTGGTGAGGTGGCCGATGTTCGCCCCGACCTCTCGATCCCGGAGCAACACATCGCCATGGAAGCCGGTGAAGACGTTGACTACGTTGCCATGTCGAAGGCTTCATGTCAGCGGGCTTGCGTATTACTGTATCTCGGGAAAGCTGGCTACGACATCAAGCTCGTCGACAGCGATGGCTTCACACGGGCCATGTCACAGGTTAAGTGGTCCATCCCCAACCCCTCTGGTTCAACCGCCGTCGATCTCTTGGATGGCCCTGCCGCTGATCTCCTCCACCAAGCGGTCAAGGATTTGCAATCCTTATACGCCATCGAGCACATTTTGTCATTTCTAAAGGACACATTCTATGACAGCGGCTTGGGATCCTCAATTGCCAAGTCAGATCTCATCGACCATCACCACGAGGAGGGCACCCACAAAGGTTCTTCCAAAGTGAAACAGCCCATCTGTGACATTAGAGAGCGCACCATGGGTTTGTGCTCTTCCAACTAGAAGGATCCCGTCCATGAAATGTGAGGCAACATCCTATCAGCAAATCTTACCTTTTCTAGCTTGCCAACCCATACCCTTTGTTGTAGTAGCATTTGCCGTGCGGTGCTATAAATGTGTCATGTTTAATTATTTCAGTTATGCAAAAATGTATTGTTCAATAGGGCTATGTGATGTTTAAGTATGAATTGTCCACTTCAATTTCACGAATGGCTATATTTGGTTGTTTATAGTGAGTAGATGCCTTGTTTATCTGTATTTGGTTGTTAGGTTGGTTGTAGTGAGCATTTCTCCAGCTATCGTGCCGATGTCTTGTTTATATGTATTTGGTTCTTAGTTTGGTTGCAATGAGCATTTGTCCAGTTATCAAGCAGATGCCTTGTTTATTTGTATTTGGTTGTTAGGTTACTTTTTTTACCATTTGTCCAGTTTTCAAGCAGATGCCTTGTTTATCTGTATTTGCTTGTTAGGTTGGTTGCAGTGAGCATTTCTCCAATTTTCAAGCATATGCCTTGTTTATCTTTATTTGCTTGTTAGGTTGGTTGCAGTGAGAATCTGTCCAGTTTTCAATGGCTATATCTGGTTGTTATACTGATCATTTATGCCTTGTTTATTTTAGTCATTCACAATGTGTTGTTCATTATGTGCAAGTCGGAACTGTGCCGCTCGACTGCATAAATACTAGTTTGAATGACTATATTTGGTTCCAGTTATGCCTGGTGTAGTTAACACATGCCCTTTATTTCAGTTCTACACATTTATCCAGTGTGATGTTTAAGCATTACCTACGTTCTATTCATTTTCAACAATACCAGTTTGAATTGCAATATTTGATGGATGTTAAGCCTGTTGTGGGTAACATTCCCTTCATTTTATATCTACTTTAACAACATGCTGAAACCAACACATTCAGGCTATCATTTGGAGATGATGTTGTTTAACTTTGGTATATTTATTTGATGTTAAGGTTGATGTAATTATCATGCCTTTCCACTATTTATGCAAGACAATAATGGGAGTGGCCACCATTTTCCGTCGAGGTTAGCTTCATCCCTCGGCTTGTACTCCCCCGTCATTTTATAATGTAGTGCATATAGATCCATACCTGGACACTTGTTGGCTTCTAATATTGACTTGTTGCTTGTAGGTACATATGCCCTTGGCAAGGATCTATGCAGCGACCCTTTTTGCATATGGGGTAATGAGATATTCATGAACAAGCATCAAGTGAGGAAACTGGTAAGGATTATTAGGAAAAAGATACAAATGGTGGCAAGCAAATTATTTGTTTATGCTCTATCCAACACAACAGTGAGCTGTAGGATGGTAACTACAAACTCTGCAACCTTCTCTTTTTACTGTCCATAATGAGTTGTTAGACAACAATGGCTGAATCTTTTCATTCGCAGTGGTTCCCGAAGCAGTTCACTCAAGATTACCTCGCAAAGTACATGATTGGTGGACACGTAATGAAGGTTAAAGTATTTCATCCAGACTACAATAAGCATCAAGAAGTCGTAATGAAGACAGTGAAGGATGGACGGGCAGCCATCACAAGGGGTTGGCCTAGAGTCGTGCGCGCATTACGCATGGAGGGGGCACATTATGGGCATTCCGCCTCACCTTCTCCAGCAACCAGAATGTCTTTCACCTCTCTCTTTACAGTCTTTAGTACAATTGTGGTTCATCATTCTTTATTTGGTGCTTCTATAGTTGTTCAGTATATGTACCTGGGCATCGAATTATGCATTCTTGGTTGAACCTATATTTGTAATAAACATGGTTGGATATGAAATAAGTGATTGCCTACTTTCAAATTCAAAACATGTGATTTTTAAATTAGGGATTACACTGCACACGGTTTGCGAAAGCGAAACATCTGCGATAGACGTGGAGAACAGACATGTTTTTAGGATCCGCTACGTGTGCGATCAATCTCCACTGCACACACGATCAACCAAGAAAAACGTGTGCGGTCAATCTCCACTGCACACATGATCAACCAAGAAAAAATGTGTGCAATTAACAACAACATCACACACAGTTGTTTCTTATTAAATGTTTGTGATAGTCACCTTATCACACACGCTTCAAAATTATGGACTGTTTGTGATGTTGTGCGCATCGCAAACATTTGGTCATAGAAGAACGCTACGATAGGTACTTCTTGGATTAACTGTGTGGGATGTATATACTAATGGAAACGTATTCCTTGGATTGACTATGTGGAATGTACATACGAACAGAAAAGTTTAGTGGGGACTGACTATAGGGGATGTACTTACGACCGAAAATGATTTCATCTGTATAATTGTATTTTTTTTTAGCACTACCATACGAATAACCGTATTTGAGCGCTCGCCGGTCGCACATGGCCTCATTTTGCCGAGCGTCTGTGCCAGAAGGGCATATCCCCGACAGTTTCTGGGTCATGTGGGAAGGACTCCCCCCCTATCGCAGTCAGACACTTGGCGACGATTCTGAACGCTGTCACGGAAAGGGGTTAAAAACCATTTGTATAACACTGACGCATACTAGTGTTGACTAAGCCTCTTCCGCGAGCAAAACATTATCAGCACCAAGACTCCATGGGTATTAGATTCATTACAATGTAATCTAGATTATTGACTCTAGTGCAAGTGGGAGACTAAAGGAAATATGCCCTAGAGGCGATAATAAAGTTGTTATTTTGTATTTCCTTATTCATGATAAAGGTTTATTATTCATACTAGAATTGTATTGATCGGAAACTTAAATACATGTGTGAATACATAAACAAACACCGTGTCCCTAGTAAGCCTCTACTAGACTAGCTCGTTGATCAAAAACGGTTAAGTTTTTCTAACCATAGACATGTGTTGTCATTTGACAACGGGATCACATCGTCAGGAGAATGATGTGATGGACAAGACCCATCCTTTAGCTTAGCATATTGATCGTTCAGTTTATTGCTACTGCTTTCTTCATGTCAAGTACATATTCCTTCGACTATGAGATTATGCAACTCCCAGATAACGGAGGAATACCTTGTGTGCTATCAAACGTCACAACGTAACTGGGTGATCATAAAGATGCTCTATAGGTATCTCCGAAGGTGTTTGTTGAGTTGGCATAGATCAAGATTAGGATTTGTCTCTCCGAGTATCAGAGAGGTATCTCTGAGCCCTCTTGATAATACACACCATAAGAAGCCTTGCAAGAAAAGTGACTAATGAGTTAGTTACATGATGATGTATTACGGAATGAGTAAATAGACTTGCCGGAAATGAGATTGAACTAGGTATGAAGATACCGACGATCGAATCTCGGGCAAGTAACATACCGATGGACAAAGGGAATTGTGTATGTTGTCATAACGGTTCGACCTATAAAGATCTTCATAGAATATGTAGGAGCCAACATGGGCATCCAGGTTCCGCTATTGGTTACTGACCGGAGAGGTGTATCGGTCATGTCTACATAGTTCTCGAACCCGCAGGGTCCGCACGCTTAACGTTCATTGACGATATAGTGTTATATGAGTTATATGTTTTGGTGACTGAATGTTGTTCGGAGTCCCGGATGAGATCACGGACATGATGAGGAGTCTCGAAATGGTCGAGAGGTAAAGATTGATATATAGGACGATGGTATTCGGACATCGGAAGGGTTTCAAGATGCATCGGGTAGCCATCGGGTCACCGGAAGGGGTTCCGAACACCCCGGTAGGTGATATGGGCTTAATGGGCCAAGGAAGGGGCAGACCAGCCCACAGGGGGATGGTGCGCCCCTCTCCCTGGCCGGCCAGCCCTAGGGAACGAAAGGGGGATGGCTAGCCCCTCCTGCCATTCCCTCTCATGGGAGAAAGGAAAGGGGGGCACCACCCTCCCCTTCCTTTCCCCTGCACCTGTATAAGGCAGAGGGGGACGCGGCTTGGGAAAGACTCCAAGTAGGATTCCTCCTACTTGGGCGCCCCATTTGGCTGCTCCTCCCTCCCTCGCACCTATATATATGTGGGAGGGGGCGCCTAGCACACAACAGACAATTGCCTAGCCGTGTGCGACACCCCCTCCACAGTTTATACCCCCGGTCATATTTTTGTGCTTAGGCGAAGCCCTGTGGAGATCACTTCACCAGCACCGTCCCCACGTCGTCGTGCTGCCAGAACTCATCCACTACCTTGCCGTCTTGCAGGATCAAGAAGGTGGAGGACAGCATCGAGCTGAACGTGTGCTGAACGCGGAGGTGTCGTACATTTCGGTGCTCGGTCGGTTGGAATACGAAGAAGTTCGACTACATCAACCACATTGTCAAATGCTTCTGCTTACGGTCTACGAGGGTATGTAGGCACACTCTCCCCTCTTGTTGCTATGCATCTCCTTGATAGATCTTGTGTGAGCATAGAATTTTTTTTGTTTTCCATGCAATGTTTCCCGACATCCCCACCCCTGATGTAATAAAAAATGACCTATGAACCCTTGAAGCCATCGGTGAAGAATCGATAGATGGCAGTGTTTTAATCCAATCATCCACCCCCGATGTGTTCAATCGCCTACCAAACTCTCCAACCGCGTGCTCAAATTAAATCTATCCAGAGTCAAAAGCAGTAAATCTAGAGAGAGGGCAAGAATTTAGTGCCATGGCCGATCCGCTCCGGTGGAGGTCTGTCATCGCTCCAGTGGTTGCCGACGTCTTGGATCGTGTTGTTGTCGCTCCGGTGGTCGTCGCCGCCAGTGTCAGTGGGGGAGAAGGAAGAGAGCGGTGAAGAAGGGACGCGGGGGTAATTTATGACGACGCTTCAGGAAACAACGCGAGTTCTTGAGACCGCGTCGACGCATGCAACCGCTCATGCCCACGTGCCTAGGGTTGCACCGCTCGGGCATGCCTCCACAAAAACAGTAAATTTGAGCGTTCCCCTGGATGCAGGCCCACAGAGGTGCTTTAAAGTTCATGCTATGCAGGGCCAATAGTGAATGCGGTAACCAAACGGGCCATTTTCTTCCTGTGCGGGCCTGCCTGGGGTATATGCGGGCTACCAAACGCATCCTATAGAAACATGGGAAGATTTGTCCAAGCTGAGGGTGTAAAACTCCTTGCCCGTGCTAGTGTTGAGGAGGCTAAAGCTTGTGCGTGTGCCATTGTGCTGAAGGCTACTCTTGATATGGGTAATGAAAATATCATAGTTGAATCTGATTGTGCTGCTGTTATATCAAACATTATGGCTCCTGTGATCCCTTTAGCAGCATGGAGATAGCATTACATGGTGATTAGGGAGACTATTGTTATCCTGCAGATAGGGAGAGATAGCAAAAAGTTTGCTCATGAATAAGCCAAGCAAACCCAGATCAGTAGTAAGGGCGGGCAGTCTATCTGGATCAACTACCACTGGATTTGGAACTGCCGGTGCTACCTGATTGTAATGACACAAATGATGTTTTAATATAATTGCAATCTATCCCTAAAAAATGATGGGTGATCAACTCACCACTCACAGGATCCGGACCGAGTGTTTAGTACATACAGTATGCCTCACGAACCGAATCCCGCAAGCAATGAACATCCATCTTATTCTATGTATAGTCAACAGTTGTACATTTTGTACCATTCTGGCAGCAGCCTCCTATATACAGATAGAATTCTCACACAATAGCCAATCCCATCGCAAAATAGAATCGTGTATTAGTACAACCTCAATCCCTCAATATACCAAGGATGGTGGATCTATCATCACTACACCATGCCTCGTGAGAATAGAAGTGTCAGCACAAAACTTAACCAGACAAGCCAACACCAACAGTCATGCTTGCATCACTGGCATTTTCGGATGAAAAGTGGTAAAGACGGAAATCTTCCATGTTTTGGGTATTGCCATCAGGTGTTGTCCGGCTGACCTGTTCCATTTTCGAAATGAAGTAGCTCTCTTTCTCTTAGTTTCTTGCTAAGTTCTTCTTTCGGCGGCAGTTTCCAGCCACCCTTCATGGCAGCAGACCACCACGCCTTGAGCTCATCCTAGAAAATACAATAAATTTATGTCATCTACATACATTGTTCCCGTGATGTCTACACCAACTAGATAGGAAGAAAATGATAATGATAATGAAACTTCAGATCAATTTGCTACAGAACCTCGTAGATCGACTAGAGCATGATCTGCACCAGAGTGGTACGGTAATCTTGTCCTGGAAGTCATGTTACTAGAACAAGGCAAACCTACAAACTACGAAGAAGCTATGATGAGCCTAGATTCCAATAAATGGCTTGAGGTCATGAATCTGAGATAGGATCCATGTATGAGTACAAAGTGTGGACTTTGGTGGACTTGCCCGATGATCGCCAAGCCATTGATAATAAATGGATCTTCAAGAAGAAGACAGACAGTGATGGTAATGTTAGCATCTACAAAGCTCGACTTGTTGCGAAAGGTTTTCGACAAGTTCAAGTGGTTGACTATGATGAGACCTTCTCACCCGTAGCGATGCTTAAGTCAGTCCAAATCATGTTAGCAATTGCCGCATTTTATAATTATGAAATCTGGCAAATGGACTTCAAAACTGCATTCCTTAATGGATTTCTTAAAGAAGAGTTGTATATGATGCAACCAGAAGGTTTTGTCGAAACTAAAGGCGCTAACAAAGTGTGCAAGCTCCAGCGATCCATCTATGGACTGGTGGAAGCATCTCGGAGTTGGAATATACGCTTTGATGAGGTGATGAAAGCATATGGTTTATACAGACTTACGGTGAAGCCTGTATTTACAAGAAATTGAGTGGAAGCTCTATAGCATTTCTGATATTATATGTGGATGATGTAGGACCTTGAGAAGAGGTGTCTAGAGGGGGGGTGATTAGACACTAAGTACCAAAGTTGCAGTTTTTAACTTCTTTAAGTTTAAGTGGAGTTTAGGCACAAGTTTAACATTCACAATACATAACAAGCAAGCATGCAAAGAGTATATGAGCAGTGGAAAGTAAAGCATGCAACTTACAAGAATGTAAAGGGAAGGGTTTTGGAGGATTCAAACGCAATTGGAGACACGGATGTTTTTGTCGTGGTTCCGATAGGTGGTGCTATCGTACATCCACGTTGATGGAGACTTCAACCCACGAAGGGTAACGGTTGCGTGAGTCCACGGAGGGCTCCACCCACATAGGGTCCACGAAGAAGCAACCTTGTCTATCCCACCATGGCCATCGCCCACGAAGGACTTGCCTCACTAGCGGTAGATCTTCACGAAGTAGGCGATCTCCTTGCCCTTACAAACTCCTTGGTTCAACTCCACAATCTTGTCGGAGGCTCCCAAGTGACACCTAGCCAATCTAGGAGACACCACTCTCCAAGAAGTAACAAATGGTGCGTTGATGATGAACTCCTTGCTCTAGTTCTTCAAATGATAGTCTCTGCAACACTCAAATCTCTCATAGGATTTGGATCTGGTGTAAAGAAGATTTGAGTGGAAAGCAACTTGGGGAAGGCTAGAGATCAAGACTCATATGGTAGGAATGGAATATCTTGGCCTCAACACATGAGTAGGTAGTTCTCTCTCAGAAAATGTAGGTTGGAAGTGTAGGTTTGTTCTGATGGCTCTCTTTACGAATGAAGAGGAGGTGGAGGGGTATATATAGCCTCCACACAAAATCTAACCGTTACACACAATTTACCAAACTCGGTGGGACCGAATCAAGAAACTCGGTCGGACCGATTTAGCAAATCTAGTGACCGTTAGGATTTTCGGTGGGACCGAAATGCAACTCGGTATGACCGATATGATTAGGGTTAGGGCATAACGTAATCTCGATGAGACCGATTACACAAACTCAGTGAGACCGATTTTGGTAATTAGCTAACCAGAGAGTTGATCAGGCAAACTCGGTGGGACCGATTACTAAAACTCGGTGGGACCAATTTTGGTAATAAGTTAACCAAAGAGTTTGCATTGTAATCTCGGTAGTAACGATTGCTCAAACTCGGTGAGACCAATTTTGGTAATGGACATACACAGAGAGATTACAATTCCATCTCGGTGAAACCGAGATCCCTATTGGTGAGACCGATTTGTCTAGGGTTTGTGGCAGTGGCTATGACATCTGAACTCGGTGGTGCCAGATAGAAAGAATCGGTGGGGCCGAGTTTGACTTTAGGTTTAGGTCATATGTGTGGAAGTGGGAAAGTAGTTGAGGGTTTTGGAGCATATCACTAAGCACTGTGGAGCAAGACACTCATTAAGCAACACCTCATCCCTTCTTGATAGTATTAGCTTTTCCTATAGACTCAATGTGATCTTGGATCACTAAAATATAAAATGAAGAGTCTTGAGCTTGAAGCTTGAGCCAATCCTTTGTCCTTAGCATCTTGAAGGAGTTCCCACATCCTTTAGTCCATGCCACTCCATTGTTGAACTTATATGAAACATACTAGATAAAAGTGTTAGTCCAACAAGAGATATGTTGACATTAATTACCAAAACCACGTAGGGAGCACTTGTGCTTTCAGTCTCCCCCTTTTTGGTAATTGATGACAACATACATCAAAGTTTTAGATAAAGATATAAAGAATAGCAAGTAAAGCTTTGGAAAGATATGTAACAAGCATAGGCTCCCCCTACATGTAAGCAATCATGTGAATATGGAATAGAGAGTCATGTGAGAGCATAACTGTCGGTGTCAAAACCGGCGGATCTCGGGTAGGGGGTCCCGAACTGTGCGTCTAGACAGATGGTAACAGGAGACAAGGGACACGATGTTTTTACCCAGGTTCGGGCCCTCTCGATGGAGGTAAAACCCTACTCCTGCTTGATTGATATTGATGATATGGGTAGTACAAGAGTGGATCTACCACGAGATCAAGGAGGCTAAACCCTAGAAGCTAGCCTATGGTATGATTGTTGTAATGGTTGTTTGTCCTACGGACTAAAACCCTCCGGTTTATATAGACACCGGAGAGGGCTAGGGTTACAGAAAGTAGGTTACAATGGTAGGAGATCTACATATCCGTATTGCCAAGCTTGCCTTCCACGCCAAGGAAAGTCCCATCCGGACACGGGACGAAGTCTTCAATCTTGTATCTTCATAGTCTTGGAGTCCGGCCGATGATGATAGTCCGGCTGTCCGGACACCCCCTAGTCCAGGACTCCCTCAGTAGCCCCTGAACCAGGCTTCAATGACGATGAGTCCGGCACGCATATTGTTCGGCATTGCAAGGCGGGTTCCTCCTCCGAATAATTCATAGAAGATTGTGAACACCAGGATAGTGTCCGGCTCTGCAAAATAATTTCCACGTTCCACCATAGAGAGAATATTATGTTCACAAGTTCAATCTGCTGACCTATCTTGTAGCATGACGTCACGCCACTACCAAGCCTTTACTTGAATCGTTTTTTATTATACCACCTCAGCACGTTTAGCGAAGAGGTTTCTTGGCACGTCTTGTCGAGCGAGATCGTGTTCCCCTTATCCCGGGATTCTCATCAATACGGACGTGGGTAACCCAACCGCGCCATTGATGGTGGCGCTTGGGAGATGAGCGAGTTTTACCAGGCCGGTGGGGACGTATAGTCTTCGTCCGCCCATATATAAGGGGATAAGGATCTACCCTTTTTACCTACGCCTTCTTCCTCCTTTGCTTATCCATCTTCCGCACCCTCGAGCTCCAGCGCCCAAGTCCGTGCATCTCGTATCGACCTTCTCCGATGATGTCCGGAGCGGGAGGCAAATGGTTGGCCTCCTCCGTTACGGAGGGGCACGTCGAAAGACTGCACAGCGTCGGATATCTGTCCAGCGACATCGCGCACCGGCTGCCCGACAAGGGGTAGCTCATCCCCCCAGGCCCCATGAGAGGGTCGTGTTCCTTCCCCACTTCCTCCGCGGACTGGGCTTTCCACTTCACCCCTTTGTCCGGGGGCTCATGTTCTACTACGGCCTGGATTTCCACGATCTGGCGCCGAACTTCATCCTCAACATCTCGGCGTTTATCGTCGTGTGCGAGGCCTTCCTCTGCATCCAGCCCCACTTCGGCTTGTGGCTCCAGACCTTCAATGTCAAGCCGAAGGTAGTGAAGGGCGCTCAAGCGGAGTGCGGAGGCGCCATGTTGGGCAAGATGCCTAACGTCATCTGGCTCGAAGGGGCCTTCGTCGAATCCGTCAAGGGGTGGCAATCGGGGTGGTTCTACATCACCGAGCCGCGCGACCCTAAGTGGGCGGCGGCCCCCGAGTTCAGATCTGGTATCCCTATGCAGCTCACCTCCGGAAAGAGAAGGGCTTGCTATGGGGAAGTTCGAGGAGCCGACAGACTCGATCTGTCTTCGCACTCGTGAACAAGAAGCTTAGGCTTGTCAATGTGATCCAGTCATGCTCATCCGCCGGATCCTCCCCGCCAACAACGGGCTTTCAATCTGGGAGTTTGATCCGCACGCACTGGACTCTGGCGGGCTCTTGACACGACGTATGAAGCCGTTAGGAGGTGCTGTTCAAGGCGGAGAGCCCCGCTCGCGATCGAGGATCGCGGATTCAGCACCAAGCGCCCGGCGGTGAGGTAGGCTTCGTTATCCTCTACGGGACAGTTGTTTTCTTTCATAGTTTGACTCTATATGGGATCTAAAACTCCCAATGCCTTTGACAGGACTGGCAGAGGACGTCCGGACAAGTAGACTGTCTGGCTCCCCTTCCCGAAGACCCAGCGGATGCCCGCTTAACGGGGCTGCTGGTCCCGGCACTCTATGTGGTGCCGGAGAAGAAGGCCAAGAAGAAGGCCACGGGAACTCGAAGAAGTTCCCAGCGCCAGGTGATATCGGACTCATCGTCCGATGGCTCCGAGGCGGACTCCTCCCCTGAAGACGAGGAGGAGAAGAGGACTCTCTCGAGAGGAGGAGAGAGGAAGAGGAAGGCCTCCCCAACAGGGGAGGCCGAAGGGTCCAAGAGGGGAAGGACTATTCCCTCGGACAGCTCCACCAATGCCAATGTTGGCGACGAAGAGTGGCCCTCAAGGGCCAGGCCTCCGGCAAGATCGTAAGTATCCGAATTCCTGAATGATTTGTAATTTCTCTTTTGTGTCACATAATGTCCTTCTAATGCCGCACTCTGCCTGCAGTCCGGCCGATGATGATCTCCCGCTTGTCGGCGGGTCGTTAGCTCCGTCGGATGTAGATTCCATCCCGATGCCGCCACCCTCGCGCCGCCGAGGACGCCGAGGTGGGATCGTGAAGGACCCATCAGAGGAGGCTCGAGGCGCCGCAAGGCAGCCTCCGGACTTTGCGCCGGACTCCACGCCGGAACCCGCAGTGGTTCCGGAATCCGGCAGGCGGCCCCTTCGCAAGAAGGGCAAGACCGTGACGCCGGTGGCCCCTGCACAACCGGAGGCGCCGGACAACTTCTTTGGAGGCTCAAAGGCGCTCCATCGAAGAACACCGCACTATTATGAGTGCGGTGATTGAGAAGGTTCAGCTCGCTAAGAGCGGGCTGGTGAAGCTCGCGATAGCCTTCTAACGAGCTTTGAGGTAAGAAGTTAAAATTATGTAATGTAATACCACATAGATAGTAGCCCCGATGCTCGGTTCGGTGTTGGAAAGAAAAGCCGGTCGAGGATCTGAAAAGATATACGTGAGGTTGCTAAAAATTATGTCAATATGGGTTTGCAGGCTTCATCGCGACCTCGCCCGACCGACTATGGAGGTTGGTGCTTTGAAGCAGACCTCGGCGGTCCGAGCAAGAGCTCGGCCGTGCCAAGAAGCAGCTCGAGGACAAAGAAGGTGAGTAACACCACTTTGAATAGTTACCTTACAGAAAAGGATTTAGGTTGCAATAAAAATAACAAGGATAACGTGGGTACTGCAGGGGCCACGAACGAGGTGGCAACCCTGAAGGAGGCTGTGTCCGCGGCCGAACGCAATGCGGCCGCGGAACGGGCAGGGCGAGAGAAGCAGGAGGCGCGGGTGGCGGAGGTGCGGCAAGAGCTCCAGGCTCTCATGGAAAAGCATGAGAGTTTGGAGCGCGACTCAAAGACTCGAGAGTTAGAGCTTGCCTCGGCTCTCAAAGTGCCAAAGCCACCAAGGCCGAGGCCCATAAGGCCCTTCAGGAGGTTGAGGATGTGAAGAAAATAGCGGCGGGTAAGGCATTTTTCATGCAAAGCAAGCATGTTAATGTAAACTTCCTGATACTTACCCGAATTCAGAGCTCTCCAGGGGCGTTTGCAGATCTGCCTCGCAGTGTGTCCGATGCCGCCGCATTCTACCGAGCTGAGGAGGGGAGCTCAACGGAGAAGGTCTTACATTCTCGATCGCCGAGGCCGGCCATCCGGTGCCCCTAGCGACCAGTGAAGCAGCTGGTCGAGCTCCACAAGGTAGCCGAGCAGGCCATGAAGGGCCTCATAGTCCGGTGTGGGCTGGAGAGGCCATGCACAGGAGTTACTTGCCTCGTCGGGCGGTGGTGGATCGTGCCCTCAGGTGGAGGTCATCAAGCGCCCGCTTTGTATTGAAGGTGCTCGTCGGGCCCTTGCCCGCAAAAGGTGCAGGGCAGGCTGGATGCGGAGAGGCTTATCAGCGACGCGCCGCCAACGGGCAAAGGAGTATCGTGACGCCGAGATGTACTATAAGACTGTCTGAAGGGTGCCCACAAGATTGCGGAAGAGTGCCCCGAGATGTAATTATTGAGTAAACTCGCTATGTGTTATCATGTGCGCTGAAAACTTTGTTCATATGCACTAAGCAACGCTTGTTTGATTTAAAATATTACCTTCTGTGCGGCCGTTTATAAAATCTGAGAGATGGCAAGTCGTCGGCTTCAGCCCCCATGCCACTAGTGCTGGGGTGTTCGGGATAAACTTGAGCACTCTTGTTCCCATTTTTGGGTCCATCTAGGGAGGTGCTCAACACAACGAACAAGGCAACCGGACTTATAATGCTTGAACACTCTCACTTAGCCATAGAATTCTATAATTTTAAATTTCAGCGAAGCCCCTAGTATTCGGAAGACCGAGTTCGGGGCGCTATCCACGCCTTGGCCGGACATTATCCGGTTCTTCGCTCGAAGCGGCATAAGTCTTTAGGGACTCAAAAAGACCTCTCGAACAGCGACCAGTCTCGCCTTATCATGCCGATCAATTTTAGCTTTCTCCATCGAGGCGCCGCCCAGCTCAACCAGGCGCAATCGCGGTGGTTCTCCCGATGCTACCTTAGCCGGCGAGCGGGCGTAAGGTACCAAAACATGGGAGCAGGCAAACCCAACTGTTGACCCAAGACATGATTCGAGCCGATTCATATAATGCTATAAGTTCGGGGTGCCGCACTTGTGAAAGTGTTCAGACTTATCACACCATAATGCGGGGAACATAAGCCCCTGGTGTATTCGGCCGTACCAAAATATACGGGTGCAAAAATGTCATTAATGAACATATATGTAAAGTAATGCAATTATAGGCAAAAAGTGCTGCATTATTTATTCAAGGAATTCTGCTATGAGTGCGGAATGATACAAATAGTGCGGAAAGCAAGGGATTGGACTAATTAAACATGTCCCCCTCCAGGGGTGGGCTGCGGACTAGTGTATATAATCAATTTTAATGCTCGTAATGGAGACCACCTGAGTATTCGTCGCAGCCTTTTCCCTCCCTGGCTGTTGCATCGTGAGTTTGGCGGGTTCGCCGCCGGACAGGGCCTCTAGTGAACGAAGTCTTGTGTATAAAAAGAAGAAAAATAAAAATAAAAAGAGCGACACACTTGGGAGCCCCTGGTGTGGTCGAGCCGCACTCTGGGTCTGTTGTGGTCGTGCCCCTCCCCCTATGCCCATGGTATCTCCAGAGCGTAATGATGTACGCGGAGAGCTGGTCTTGCAATCATGTGAGGGCTGGGGTTGGGGCCGCATTGCTACGCGTGCTCGGAACATGCCAGGTGGTCTTGATTGATGTTGCTCCAGGCGCGTTTGGCCGTGTCCGGTTGTTTAACGGCCGGACTCGAAAATTGCCTTAAAAGGCTGCTCTGTACTTCTGCCGTGAGAGCCGCTGTATGTTCCTCCGTTCGGAGGGAGCGTTCCGTATTTCCGTTGACCGTGATGACTCCACAAGGGCCTGGCATCTTGAGCTTGAGGTATGCATAATGCGGCACCGCGTTGAACTTTGCGAACGCGGTTCGTCCGAGCAGAGCGTGATAGCCGCCGCGAGCGGAACTATGTCGAAGATTAACTCCTCGCCGAAAATTATCCGGGATCCGAAGACCACTTCGGTGTGGTGAGCTGTACAATTGGCCTCAACACGGTATGACGCCTTTGAAGGTCGTCTTTGTAGGTTTAATCCTTGAGGGGTCTATGCCCATCTTGCGCACTGTATCCTGATAAAGCAGGTTCAGTCTACTGCCGCCATCCATCAGGACTCTCGTGAGGTGAAGTACATCAACGATTGGGTCTAAAACCAATGCGGTGAATCCGCCATGGCGGATACTGGTCGGATGGTCTCTTTGATCGAAAGTGATCGGGCAAGAGGACCATGGATTGAACTTCGGGGCGACTGGCTCCATCGCATATACGTCCCTTAGTGCACGCTTCCGCTCCCTCTTGGGTATATGGGTTGCGTATATCATGTTTACCGTCCACACTTGTGGGGGAAACCTTCATCCTCTTGTTCGGGCGGGTCTCTTCCTCGTCGTCGCTGTGCAGCCCCTTGTCATTGTTTTCGGCAATTATAACTTGCCTGCCTGCTTGAATACCCAACAATCTCTGTTGGTGTGGTTAGCTGGTTTTTCGGGGGTGCCATGTATCTGGCAAGAGCGGTCGAGTATTCGGTCCAAATTGGACGGACCCGGAGTGGTTCTTTTGAATGGCTTCTTCCGCTGACCGGGTTTAGAGCCTCGGAATCCGGCATTGACTACCGTATCCTCATTGTTGTCGCCGTTAATGCGGCGTTTGTTTTTGCTTCGACGCGACCTGCCGTTGTGGTCCTTAGTATCCAGACTGCCAGCATTTTTACTGAGGTTGTTGCTGCAATGTTTACGGGTTTAAACCCTTCAGGGATTTGATGATCCATTACTTCGTCAGTGAAGCATAGCGGGTGTGCGGCGCCTCTGTATTGAGCAATATCACGGCATAGCTCAAGGGAGCGTTGTCTGCTGTGTTCGGCCCAGCCGGAGTTGTTGTATCCGGCGCGACGGTATTCGTCGTGAGTCGTGGGGCACCCTCGTGATCCATAGATAGATCTGGATTGTCTTGCCTTGTCCTCCAATATATCCCGCAAGTCCGGCGCGTTCCCTCATGGCTTTGTACTTTTTGAGCGATGCCAGGGTACGGTCTTGGTGGAGGGCCTAGGTGCCTCTCTGTCCCAACCACGGGGTGGTCGGTCTGCCGTATTGTGCGCTGGTGATGAAGGTATATATGCTTCCTCCTCTAGTCGGGGGAGCAATTTGCATTTTGGGTAGCTCTTGGAGGGGCGTTCGAGTTCATACTCTTCGACCGAGAGGACCTCGGTCCATCTGTCGGCCAGCAGGTCTTGATCATCTTGAAGCTGCTGCTGCTTTTTCTTTAGGCTATTTGCTGTGGCCATTAGCCTGCGTTTGAAACGCTCTTGTTTGACGGGATCCTCAGGCACGACGAATTCGTCGTCGTCGAGGCTTGCCTCGTCTCCGGAGGGAGGTATGTAATTATCATCCTCGACCTCTTTGTCTGCCGCTCTCTCGTGAGGGCTTGCTTCTGCATCCTCCTGCCTTTGAATCTTCTTTGGAGGGATTTTCTTCCGCACTTTCTGGGGTGTTATTATCTCCTGTGCCGGAATCTCCATTCTTACTGTGGCGGGATTTAGAGCGGCGCCGCTGACGTTGGCGCTTGGGCTATTTCTTTAAGGAATCTGTCTCCGCTGCTTCTTCGCCGTCCCCATATTTTGGGGTGTCCACCATGTATATGTCGTATGACGAGGTGGTCTTCCAGTGCCTTGTAGGCGCTGGTTCTTGATCGTCTCCGGCATCATCGTCCATACCGTCGATGTCTTCGGAGTCGTAGTCTAGCATGTCGGTTAGATCGTCGACAGTGGCTACAAAGTGGGTGGTGGGTGGGCTTTGAATTTCTTCGTCGTCCGTATCCCAACCATCCTGGCCATAGTCCGGCCAGGGCTCTCCGGATAGTGAGAGATGCTTTAGAGAATTTAGGATGTCGCCAAAGGGTGAGTGTTGAAAGATGTCCGCGGCAGTGAACTCCATGATCGGCGCCCAATCGGATTCGATTGGCCGGGGCGCAGGAGGTTCGGAGTCCGGCAAGGAGTCCGGCGCCTCAGAGTCATGAGCTTTATAAAGGACAAGGTCAGTATTCGGCTCCATCGCCGTAGCGGTTGCAGCTCCTGAGGCGGTGTCCAGCCATCCGTCCTCGATCTGCGCGATTGGCTCCGGACTATAGGCCGGAGCGGATTCGTGTGCGACCTCCAAGATACTGTCCGGCGGCAGAGTTAGATCATGCCCATCGTGACAGTGCAGCACGCTCGGCTGCGGATCGGATCCATCGAAGATCAAGTCTCCGCGGATATCTGCCGTGAAGTTTAGGCTTCAAATCGACTGACGGCCGGGCGTAGCTTCGATCTGCTCGGATGGCGGTGAATCGGCCCAGAAAGCGGCCGCCGAATATGAAGATCTGTCCGGGGAGAAAAGTCTCACCTTGGACGGCGTTGTTGGTGATTGAAGAAGCCATCAAGCCTATCGGTGGCGACCGGAGGAACTCTCAATGAAAGCACCAATGTCGGTGTCAAACCGGCGGATCTCGGGTAGGGGGTCCCGAGCGTGCGTCTAGGCGGATGGTAACAGGAGACAAGGGACACGATGTTTTTACCTGTTGGGCCCTCTCGATGGAGGTAAAACCCTACTCTGCTTGATTGATATTGATGATATGGGTAGTACAAGAGTGGATCTACCACGAGATCAAGGAGGCTAAACCCTAGAAGCTAGCCTATGGTATGATTGTTGTAATGGTTGTTCGTCCTACGGACTAAAACCCTCCAGTTTATATAGACACCGGAGAGGGCTAGGGTTACACAGAGTCGGTTACAATGGTAGGAGATCTACATATCCGTATCGCCAAGCTTGCCTTCCACGCCAAGGAAAGTCCCATCCGGACATGGGACGAAGTCTTCAATCTTGTATCTTCATAGTCTTGGAGTCCGGCCGACGATGATAGTCCGGCTGTCTGGACACCCCCTAGTCCAGGACTCCCTCAATAACCATGATAGAGCAGGCAATGTGTTACATGTATCTTGGCCATATGCATCAGAGCAAAGAATATTAAAGAAAATACCTTCATGCCCATGAGTCCTTGTAAACAGTATGTACATCAGCAAGAATTCCTCATACACATGATTGTGATGCATATACTTACCTTGTAGTCTTGAGTTGGCTTAGGATGGAATGAACTGCGTAAACAAGGTTAGATAACACAGTACATCTACTAGCCAGAGCAAACAGAAGAAACCACAAGAATACCAAGACTGGGATGACATGTAGAGAGTGAGTACTAAGTACCACATTGGATTAGACATGTCCCCAAGAGTAAGATATGCAATGAATTTAAATGATTTCCTTCCCTTAGATGTCTTGCTCCCCCTGAATCTAGCATGGGATACTGGGAGAAGATAGGGAACAGAAAATCAGAGCTGAAAGATATAAGTGAACAGAGCTAATGCAAATAAGCACATATGAACATGTATTTCCCCTCAAGAAGACATGTGGCATCTCTCCTCTTGATCACCAAGCATCTAGGATCCTTGAGAAATACTTTCTACTTGAGTATTCTCTCCCCCTGGAGATCTCTTTCTCCCCCTGAGGAGGTGATACTCTCTCTCTCTCTCTGATGTGATCTCTCTAAGTAATAAGCTTTGATGTGATCTCTCTCTCCCCCTTTGACATCAATTTCCAAGAAGGGTTTGATCCTTGAGTCACAGCACAAAGCATTTATATAAATGTGATGCTTGTAGAGGACAAGATTCATTGAGTGGAGCTGGATCAGAAGAAACACAGAATAAGTGGCAAACTGTTGTTCCTGTTGTGAAATCGGTGGCACCGAGTGGCATGCTTCGGTTATACTGAAAGGATTTGGTTGGACCGAAAACAACAAATCGGTGAAACCGAGTTCATCGCAGAGAAAACACTTGTCACCTCAGCTCACGAGACTAGTAAGATCTCACAAAAATTTGCAAGGAATTTACTGAATGATATGCAATGAATTGGATGCAAAAAATGCAGAGCAAACAGAAAGAAATCTAGATGAAGTTTTTTTTTACAAATATGCATGAGACAAATGCAAAAACACAGAAAAGAACACAAGAGAACTTCATCTAGAGATGGTCAGCGACAAAGTCACCTATGTTAGAGTATATTGACTTAGGAGTCAAGTGAGATCACTTGATCATAGGTCATACTCATCGTTTAAGCTCAAAATGGGGTTGCCATTTTTCGTTTAAGCATCTTGATGTATTCACATCTTGTCGAGTTGCTTTAGCTCATGTCTCGGAGTAAAGCTTCTCTAAGATGGAATAACATACCTTGGTTGGTGGTGTTGACCATGTAGTTGAACTTGTGTGGGTTTCTCAAGGTTGATGTAGCTCATCAAGAGTTGGGAGCACCACTTGGAATTTGAGTCCATCTACCTACATGGGCTAGTTCTTGCAAGGAAGAGCACTTGTGTATCCAAAAATGACAATCATGAAGCTCAACATAGAATTTGTCAAAGGATATGCTTGAATGGTTTCGTGCTTCCTTGTCTTCAACCACCATAGTGTAGAAACTTGGTGATGTAGAGATTGCTCAAGATGTCAGTAGATTACAATCTCATGGAGTTTGATTCAACCAAGTACCTACATGGGTTAGATAACATGCAAGATGCAAATATATCCAAGACATAAGATTTCCATCATAAGAGAAATATCAAGGATTAATCATAAGCTCATGTCTTGCATGTATCCAATGGAGTTTCTACTCCAAGTTTGAAGCATCAATGCTGTTCAATTCTCCTCTTAACCTGCAAAACATTTTCTCATCAAGAGGTTTAGTGAATATATCCGCTAATTGCTTTTTGGTGCGAACATGCTTAAGATTAATGTCACCCTTAGCAACATGATCTCGAATGAAATGATGACGAACTTCAATATGCTTAGTTCGAGAATGTTGTACGGGATTATGACCAATTTTAATAGCACTTTCATTGTCACAAAGCAATGGAACATGTTTCACATATATCCCATAATCTTTAAGAATTTGGGTCATCCAAAGTAATTGAGCACAACATGAACCAGCGGCAATGTATTCCGCTTCGGCGGTGGATAAGGATACCGAGTTTTGTTTCTTGGAGGACCAAGACACAAGAGATCTACCAAGAAATTGACAAGTACCCGAAGTGGACTTTCTATCAACCTTGTCTCCGGCATAGTCCGAGTCGGAGTAGCCAACAAGATCGAAAGAGGCCCTCTTAGGATACCAAATGCCAAAATTTGGTGTATGAATTAAGTATCTCACTATCCTTTTCACGGCCTTAAGATGACATTCTTTAGGAGCAGCTTGATATCGTGCACACATGCACACACTTAGCATGATATCGGGACGTGAAGCACATAGATATAACAATGAACCAATCATAGAGCGATAAACCTTTTGATCAACCGGTTCACCATCTTTGGTCAAGTCAAGATGTCCACCAGTAGGCATGGGTGTAGTCATACCTTTGCATTCTTGCATATTGAACTTCTTGAATAGGTCCTTGGTGTACTTCGTTTGAGAGACAAAGGTACCTTCCTTAGTTTGCTTGATTTGCAAACCAAGAAAGAATTTGAGTTCACTCATCATAGACATCTCAAACTTCTCCGACATTAGCTTCCCAAACTTCTCACTAAAATGAGAGTTAGTTGATCCAAATATGATATCATAAACATAAATTTGGCATTCAAATAATTCTCCATTAACCCTTTTAGTAAAAAGTGTGGAATCAATTTTCCCAATTTCAAAACCTTTTTCAATAAGGAACTTGGTCAAGCATTTATACCACACTCTAGGAGCTTGTTTAAGACCATAAAGAGCTTTGTGAAGTTTGTAAACATGATTGGATTTCTTAGGATTGACAAAGCCGGGAGGTTGTTTAACATAAACTTCCTCCTCTATTTCACCATTTAGAAAGGCACTTTTAATGTCCATTTGGTATAAGGTGATATCGTGGTGATTAGCATAGGCAAGTAAGATGCGAATGGATTCAAGTCTAGCAACGGGAGCATAAGTCTCACCATAGTCCATACCTTCGACTTGTGTGTAGCCTTGGGCGACGAGACGTGCTTTGTTGCGAACTACTTGTCCATCTTCATCTCGCTTGTTGCGAAACACCCATTTGGTACCGATGATGTTGTGGTTGTTGTCGGGCTTCTCAACCAATGTCCAAACTTGATTCCTCTCAAAGTTGTGTAGCACTTCATGCATAGCATTTATCCAATCCGGATCTTCCAATGCTTCTTCGACCTTCATAGGTTCAATGCTAGAGATGAAAGAATAGTTTTCACAAAAGTTAGCTCAACGAGTTTTAGAGCGAGTGATTCTCCCAGTTTGAATATCATTGTACATTTTCTCGACGGGGTGGTCTTTAGAAATTCTTGCTCGAACTCATGAAAGATTTTGCTTGGTTCTTGGATGAACTTCTTCTTCATCTTGTTCTTCTTCTTGGCCTTCTTCATTGTTGGCGTTGTCGTTCTCTTGTCGTGGTGGAGAAGGAGGTTGTTGACGTTCATCTTGATGCACTTCCTCGTTTTCTTCATCTTGGTGTGTCCCACTTGTGGATGCTTCCGTATCAACTCTTGGTTCACCTTGTCGTGAAGTAGAAGCTTCCACTTGGATGGACAAGGTACTCTCCTTCACCTCCGTTGGACGGACCTTGCCAATGGACAAGTCTTGGATTGCTTCCTAAGGATCTTTGTCTCCTACATCAATTGGCAATTGCTCTACTTGCGAGCCATTAGATTCATCAAACTTCACATCTATTGTCTCTTCAACCTTTCGGGTGAAATTGGTGTAGACATGGTAAGTGTGAGAGTTTGAGCCATAACCTAGTAGGAAACCTTCATGAGACTTAGGAGCAAATTTAGAACGACGATGCTTATCAAGAATGTAGCACTTTGAGCCGAATACTCGAAAGTATCCAACTTGGGGTTTGTTACCGGTGAGGAGCTCGTATGCCGTCTTGCCGAGTAGCTTGTGAAGGTACAAGCGATTTGTTGCATGACAAGCTATCTCAACCGCTTCTGCCCAAAAGTGCTTCGGCGTCTTGTACTCATCAAGCATCGTTCTCGCCATTTCGATGAGCGTCCGATTCTTCCTCTCAACAACTCCATTTTGTTGAGGTGTGTACGTAGCCGAGAACTCGTGTGAAATCCCTTCTTCGTCAAGAAAGGTGTCCACATTTGCGTTCTTGAACTCCGTACCGTTGTCGCTGCGAACCTTCTTGATCTTCACTTCAAATTGATTTTGGGCCTTCCTAGCGAAGTTTTTGAAGATCTTTTGGACCTGCGATTTATCATCGAGAAATAACACCCACGTAAATCTTGAAAAATCATCAACTATAACTAGACCAAAAGAATTTCCACCGAGACTCTTGTAAGAGTTGGGACCAAAAAGATCCATGTGAAGTAGCTCGAGTGGCCTCCTTGTGGTCATGATGTTCTTCACGGGATGCCTTCCTCCAACCTGTTTACCTGCTTGACAAGCAATGCAAAGTCTATCCTTATCAAATATGACATCGTTAACACCAAGGATATGATTCCCTTTAATAAGCTTGTCAAGGTTTCTCATGCCAACGTGACCTAGTAAAGATTTGGCAATGAAGCAAGTTTTAGGTTGAGCCTTTTTAGAGAAATCAACAATGTAAAGATCACCTCTATGTATACCAGTAAAGACCATTTTATGATTGTCTCGACGAAACACTTGGCAATCTACTTCAGTAAATAGGACATTGAAACCGAAATCAGCAAGTCTAGATACTGAAAGTAAGTTGTATCCAAGAGATTCAACGAGCATAACATTCTGAATGGAGCTATCATGTGAGATGGCCACCTTACCGAGGCCAACCACCTTACCCTTTGAGTTGTCACCGAAAGTGACATACTTTCGAGGACTATCATTTTCAGCAAGCTCACGAAACAAGTCTTTGTCTCCGGTCATGTGATCGGTACATCCACTGTCAAGAACCCATTCCTTTCCTCCTGACATATATCCCCGAAGATTTGCCATAAGACCAAAATGTCTCATTGCATCGTTAAGATCTAAGTCACTATCATCATCCTCATCATAGTATCCATGTTCAACATCGTCATGTGGTGGATCAAGTCCTAGAGAGGGTAATTCGTTAGAGTGAGTTTGACAATGATCTTGCTTATGAATTCTTATAGCTTCGGAAATAATATCACCAATAATTCCAACATCTCCTTTGACACGCATAAGATTTGTAAGTTCAAATAGACGATCACCAAACATAGGATCACTAGTATTCATCTTACTAAAAGCAATAGACTTATGGAGAATTTCATCTAGATTTTTCAAGGAATAATTTGGAAAGTGTTCCTCAAGAAATTTCCATATAGTGTAGGCACACTCAAGAGTAGGCAAGTTTCTAATTAAGTTTCTAGGCAAGCCTCTACTGATAAGATTAACAGTTCTAAGATTCCTAATCATGTCAATTGACTCATCAAGAGTAGGATGCATAGGATCAACATGAGGTGCACAAGGGCTAGCAATGTACTTGTTCAAATTATATTAATTGAAAATTACAAGCATCTCATTTTTTCACTCATGAAAATACTCTCCATCAAGTATAGGCACTCTATGTCTAAGACTCCCCAAAGTAGACTCATCCATCTTCCTCCAATGGTGATTAAACCAAGGCAATGGAGACCAATACTCTGATACCACTTGTAGGACCTTGAGAAGCGGTGTCTAGAGGGGGGTGATTAGACACTAAGTACCAAAGTTGCAGTTTTTAACTTCTTTAAGTTTAAGTGGAGTTTAGGCACAAGTTTAACATTCACAATACATAACAAGCAAGCATGCAAAGAGTATATGAGCAGCGGAAAGTAAAGCATGCAACTTGCAAGAATGTAAAGGGAATGGTTTTGGAGGATTCAAACGCAATTGGAGACACGGATGTTTTTGTCGTGGTTCCAATAGGTGGTGCTATCGTACATCCACGTTGATGGAGACTTTAACCCACGAAGGGTAACGGTTGCGTGAGTCCACGGAGGGCTCCACCCACGAAGGGTCCACGAAGAAGCAACCTTGTCTATCCCACCATGGCCGTCGCCCACGAAGGACTTGCCTCACTAGCGGTAGATCTTCACGAAGTAGGCGATCTCCTTGCCCTTACAAACTCCTTGGTTCAACTCCACAATCTTGTCGGAGGCTCCCAAGTGACACCTAGCCAATCTAGGAGACACCACTCTCCAAGAAGTAACAAATGGTGCGTTGATGATGAACTCCTTGCTCTTGTGCTTCAAATGATAGTCTCCCCAACACTCAACTCTCTCATAGGATTTGGATCTGGTGGAAAGAAGATTTGAGTGGAAAGCAACTTGGGGAAGGCTAGAGATCAAGATTCATATGGTAGGAATGGAATATCTTGGCCTCAACACATGACTAGGTAGTTCTCTCTCAGAAAATGTAGGTTGGAAGTGTAGGTTTGTTCTGATGGCTCTATTTACGAATGAAGAGGAGGTGGAGGGGTATATATAGCCTCCACACAAGATCTAACTGTTACACACAATTTACCAAACTCGGTGGAACCGAATCGAGAAACTCGGTCGGACCGATTTAGCAAACCTAGTGACCGTTAGGATTTTCGGTGGGACCGAAATGCAATTCGGTATGACCGATATGATTAGGGTTAGGGCATAATGTAATCTCGGTGAGTCCGATTACACAAACTCGGTGAGACCAATTTTGGTAATTAGCTAACCAGAGAGTTGGTCAGGCAAACTCGGTGGGACCGATTACTAAAACTCGGTGGGACCGATTTTGGTAATAAGTTAACCAGAGAGTTTGCAATGTAATCTCGGTAGTACTGATTGCTCAAACTCGGTGAGACCGACTTTGGTAATGGACATACACAAAGAGATTACAATCCCATCTCGGTGAGACCGAGATCCCTATTGGTGAGACCGATTTGTCTAGGGTTTGTGGCAGTGGCTATGACATCTGAACTCGGTGGCGCCGGATAGAAAGAATCGGTGGGGCCGAGTTTGACTTTAGGTTTAGGTCATATGTGTGGAAGTGGGAAAGTAGTTGAGGGTTTTGGAGCATATCACTAAGCACTGTGGAGCAAGACACTCATTAAGCAACACCTCATCCCTTCTTGATAGTATTGGCTTTTCCTATAGACTCAATGTGATCCTGGATCACTAAAATATAAAATGAAGAGTCTTGAGCTTGAAGCTTGAGCCAATTCTTTGTCCTTAGCATCTTGAAGGAGTTCCCACATCCTTTAGTCCATGCCACTCCATTGTTGAACTTATCTGAAACATACTAGATAAAAGTGTTAGTCCAACAAGAGATATGTTGACATTAATTACCAAAACCACCTAGGAAGCACTTGTGCTTTAAGATGACATATTGTTGATTGGAAATGATATAGAATTTCTGGATAGCATAAAAGGATACTTTGAATAAGAATTTTTCAATGAAAGATCTCGGTGAAGTTGCTTATATATGAGGCATCAAGATCTATAGGGATAGATTGAGACGCTTAAGAGGACTTTCACAAAGCACATACCTTGATAAAGTTTTGAAGAAGTTCAAAATGGATCGGTCAAAGAAAGGATTCTTGCCTGTGTTACAAGGTGTGAAGTTGAGTCTGACTCAAAGCCCGACCATTGCAGAAGATAGAGAGAAAATGAAAGTCATTCTCCATGCCTTAGCCATAGGTTGCTATGCTGTGTACTAGACCTGATGTGTGCCTTGCCATAAGTTTGGCAGGGAGCTACCAAAGTAATCCAGGAGTGGATCAGTGGACAACTGTCAAGAACATCCTGAAGTACCTAAAAAGGACAAAGGATATGTTTCTCATTTATGGAGGTGACAAAGACCTCGTCGTAAATGGTACGTCGACGCTAGCTTTGACACTGATCCGGATGACTCTAAGTCAAAAACCAGATAGGTTTTTATATTGAATGGTGGAGCTGTCAGTTGGTGCAGTTCCAAGCAGAGCGTCGTGGCAGGATCTACGTGTGAAGTGGAGTACATAGCTACTTCGGAAGCAGTGCATGAAGGAGTCTAGATGAAGGAGTTCATATCCGATCTAGGTGTAATACCTAGTGCATCGGGTCCAATGAAAATCTTTTGTGACAACACAGGAGCAATTGCCTTAGCGAAGGACTCCAGGTTTCACAAGAGAACCAAACACATCAAGAGACACTTCAACTCCATTCATGAAAAGTTCAAGGATGGAGACATAGAAATTTGCAAAGTACATACATATCTGAATGTGGCAGACCCGTTGCCTAAGCCTCTTCCGCGAGCAAAACATGATCAACACAAAGACTCCATGGTTGTTAGATTCATTACAATGTAATCTAGATTATTGACTCTAGTGCAAGTGGGAAACTGAAGGAAATATGCCCTAGAGGCAATAATAAAGTTGTTATTTTATATTTCCTTATTCATGATAAAGGTTTATTATTCATGCTAGAATTGTATTGATCAGAAACTTAAATACATGTGTGAATACATAAACAAATACCATGTCCCTAGTAAGCCTCTACTAGACTAGCTCGTTGATCAAAGATGGTTAAGGTTTTCTAACCATAGACATGTGTTGTCATTTGATATCAGGATCACATCATTAGGAGAATGATGTGCTGGAGAAGACCCATCCGTTAGCTTAGCATATTGATCATTCATTTTATTGTTATTGCTTTCTTCATGGCAAGTACATATTGCTTGGACTATGAGATTATGCAACTCCCGAATACCGGAGGAATACCTTATGTGCTATCAAACATCACAACATTACTGGGTGATCATAAAGATGCTCTACAGGTATCTCCGAAGGTGTTTGTTGAGTTGGCATGGATCGAGATTAGGATTTGTCACTCCGAGTATCAGAGAGGTATGTCTGGGTCCTCTCGGTATTACACACCATAAGAAGCCTTGCAAGCAAAGTGACTAATGAGTTAGTTACAGGATGATGTATTACAGAACGAGCAAAGAGACTTGCCGGTAACGAGATTGAACTAGGTATGAAGATACTGACGATCGAATCCCAGGCAAGTAACATACCGATGGACAAAGGGAATTGTGTATGTTGTCATAATGGTTCGACTGATAAAGATCTTCGTAGAATATGTAGGAGAAAATATGGCCATCCAGGTTCCGCTATTGGTTATTGACCGGAGAGGTGTCTCGGTCATGTCTACATAGTTCTCGAACCCGTAGGGTCCGCACGCTTAACGTTCGTTGACGACATAATGTTATATGAGTTATATGTTTTGGTAACCGAATGTTGTTAGGAGTCCCGGGTGACATCACGGACATGACGAGGAGTCTCGAAATGGTCAAGAGGTAAAGATTGATATATAGGATGAAGGTATTCGGACACTGGAAGGGTTTCGGGATGCACCGGGTAGCCATCGGGTCACCGGAAGGGGTTCCGGACACCCCAGGTAGGTGGTATGGGCTTAATGGGCCAAGGGAGGGACAGACCAGCCCATAGGGGGCTGGTGCGCCCCACTCCCTGGCCGGCCAGCCCTAGGGAAGGAAAGAGGGGAGGATTAGCCCCTCCCGCCTTTCCCTCTCATGGGAGAAAGGAAAGGGGGCAACCACCCTCCCCTGCCTTTCCCCCGCACCTATATAAGGCAGAGGGGGCGGCTTGGGAGAGACCCCAAGTAGGATTCCTCCTACTTGGGCGCCCCCTTTGGCTGCTCCTCCCTCCCTCCCACCTATATATATATGTGGGAGGGGGGCGCCTAGCACATAACATACAATTGCCTAGCCGTGTGCGGCGCCCCCCTTCACAGTTTACACCCCCGATCATATTTTCGTAGTGCTTAGGCCAAGCCCTGTGGAGATCACTTCACCATCACCATCATCACGCCATCGTGCTGCCGGAACTCATCCACTGCCTCGCCATCTTGCTGGATCAAGAAGGCGGAGGAGGTCATCGAGCTGAAAGTGTGCTGAACGCGGAGGTGCCATACGTTCGGTGATCTATCGGTTGCGACGCAAAGAAGTTCGACTACATCAACCGCGTTGTCAAATGCTTCCGTTACGGTCTACGAGGGTACGTAGACACACTCTCCCCTCTCGTTGCTATGCATCTCCTTGTTAGATCTTGCGTGAGCGTAGACATTTTTTTTGTTTTCCATTCAACGTTTCCCAAGATCCCCACCCCCGATGTAATCAAAAATGACCTATGAACCCTAGAAACCGTCGGTGCAGAATCGATAGATGGCATTGTTTTAATCCAATCCTCCACCCCCGATGTGTTCAATCCCCTCCCTAACTCTCCAACCGCGTGCTCAAATCAAATCTAGCCAGAGTCAAAAGCATTAAATCTAGAGAGAGGGCAAGAACTTAGCGCCATGGCCGATCCGCTCCGGTGGAGGTTTGTCGTCGCTCCAGTGGTTGCCGACGTCTTGGATCGCGTTGTTGTCGCTCCGGTGGTCGCCGCCGCCGGTGTCAGTGGGGGCGAGGGAAGAGAGCGGTGAGGAAGGGAGGTGGGGGTAATTTATGATGACAGCTTCGGAAAACAACGCACTTCTCGAGACCGCGTCGACGCATGCAACCGCCCACGCCCACATGCCTAGGGTTGCACCACTCGGGCCTGACTCCACAAAAACGGCAGATTTGAGCGTTCCTCTGGATGTAGGCCCAGAGAGGTGCTTTAAAGTTCGTGCTATGCAGGCCCAATAGTGAATGCGGTAACCAAACGGGTCATTTTCTTCCCGCGCGGGCCTGGCTGGGGTATATGTGGGCTACCAAACGCATCCTATAGGAACATGGGAAGATTTGTCCAAGCTGAAGGTGTAAAACTCCTTGCCAGTGCTAGTGTTGAGGAGGCTAAAGCTTGTGCGTGTGCCATTGGGCTGAAGACTACTCTTGATATGGGTAATGAAAATATCATAGTTGAATCTGATTGTGCTGCTGTTATAACAAACATTATGGCCCCTGTGATCCCTTTAGCAGCATGGAGCTAGCATTACATGGTTATTAGGGAGACTATTCTTATCCTGAAGATAGGGAGAGATAGCAACAAGTTTGCTCATGAATTAGCCAAGCAAACCCAGATCAGTGGTAAGGGGGGCAGTCTAGCTGGATCAACTACCACTGGATTTGGAACTGCCCGTGCTATCTGATTGTAATGACCCAAATGATGTTTTAATATAATTGCAGTCTTTCCCTAAAAAAATGCTGGGTGATCAACTCACCACTCACGGGATACGGACCGAGTGTTTAGTACATACAGTATGCCTCACGAACCGAATCCCGCAAGCAATGAACATCCATCTTATTCCAAGTATAGTCAACAGTTGTACATTTTGTACTATTCTGGCAGCAGCCTCCTATTTACAGATAGGATTCTCACACAATAGCCAATCCCATCGCAAAATAGAATCGTGTATTAGTACAACCTCAATCCCTCAATATACCAAGGATGGTGGATCTATCATCACTACACCAAGCCTCGTGAGAATAGCAGTGTCAGCACAAAACTTAACCAGACAAGCCAACACCAGCAATCATGCTTGCATCGCTGGCGTTTCTGGATGAAAGGCGGTAAAGACCGAAATCTTCCATGTTTTGGGTACTGCCATCAGGTGTTGTCGGGCTGACCTGTTCCATTTCCGAAATGAAGTAGCTCTCTTTCTCTTAGCTTCTTGCTAAGTTCTTCTTTCGACGGTAGTTTCCAGCCACCCTTCATGGCAGCAGACCACCACGCCTTGAGCTCATCCTAGAAAATACAATAAAATTCTGTCATCTACATAGATTGCTCGTGCTGACTGATAGGACCGAAACCACTGAAACGAGATTACATATCTCCCTTTGCAGTCACACATGGACAAGACAACTAAGCATTTCTATTAATCTGTTCACTGCGGTGAACTGACTACAAACTGATTTTATAAAGCTTGACTTGATATTTTTAATGAGGTTATTATGCTGTGCAGTGACGGCCATACAACTTAAACTTCGGTCAGCATGAGAAATCAAAACATGACATTGTTCTACTTCACAACATTGACAAGATTACTGCCTTTTATACATTACCTCATGGAAGCCATGGTTGGATACAAAGCGAGAATCTACTTGGCAAGTTGAATTCCGGATCGTTACAGAGAGGCGATTTCTATCCAGTGCTCCTGTAAGAGAAGTTCATATTGCATTGTTACTTCACGCCCTTTTTTAGGTTCATTAAAGAAATTGAAGAAAAAAAGAATCAATCTACAACCTGAGCATTTTATGTAGCCAATCACCAAGTTAGACATTATTTTTCGAATATCAGGGAGGAGAAACAAAGTAGACATAATTATTTAGTCATTTACCATTTATCCGAGCGACATGGTATCCTGTGCCACCCAATGCTTCCTCCCATTTACCGAATCGTAGACGCAAGAAAAAGCCATCCAAGGTAGTGTGCATTATTGGTGACGTCAACCATCTGTCAAGGATCACCAATGTAAATAAGGAAACAAACATCAACTCTTCAGTTCCCAGTATCTTCTTCAATTTAAGCACAACTTCACAATCAACAATACTGAGAGATATCCTTCTGTACATCAATATGATGAACAGGCACTCTAGAACCCACTGATAGAGTATATGAACTAGTATCAAATTAGAGTCAACATAGTAAACTTTAAGCAGAAAAATGAATAATATTAAGAGATGTATGGTAATAGTACTTTAGCATATACAAAGTAGGCACAGTTTGTCGTACAGGACATATATAGCATAGGATGTTTGTACAAGGAACCATTTAATATGTGCTCCTGACCTAAAATGAGTTCTCCCAGTAATTTCTATGGTAAAGTCTATGAACTTCCATGTTCCAGAAATAAAAAACGAGCACCAAACCCACATAAAGCTATGAGCTATATAATTTGTCCAATGGAATCTCCACTAACATGTGCCCTTTTTTTCATACCCGCAAAAAAAAACCATGTGCCCTTTTCTTATGTACAGAAAACACTATGGCATCCCTGAATGCAATCATGCACCATAGATAGAAGGCAGAAAGAGAAAATGTTGAAAGGAATTCAGTAGGGTACCTTATGATGTCTGATCGAGACAAACGAAGCCTCTGCAAGGCTCCAAAAACAACACTTGATTGATCAATGTCACTTGTAATAATATTATAAGGTACAATTTGCTTGTTATGTGGCAGACTCTCCATGGAATTTGAACCCACTTCCTTTATTTGTACTCCTCTTCTATCAACATATTCAGCAGATGTGTTTGCTTCTAAATTATCATGAGGAGCTACAGCCTTTCCAGTCATGCTCCCTCCACATTGCTGATGTTCACCTCTTGCCAACATGTTTCCTCTTAATTCCTCATCACTGAGAGGATATAATTGTTCCTTTCCTTTGTCACCAGACCACAAAACTAGCCTTCCACCACCACTCGAAGATTTTTGAGTTCCTTGTCCTGTCTCTAGTCCATCATGGCTGCTGTAATTAATAAAAAAAGGACTCTTTCTGTGATTATGGTCTTTAGATATTCCACTGGAGATAGCCAACCTAATTGCAGAGGTCTTCGCATGTCGAAGCGCATCCAATCTCTTTGCAAGAATGGAAGCCATTGTTTCAGACTGCTTATGTTCCTCTGGAGGAATCACCGGGCATTTGCTACTTGTTGTCTCATTGTCACTTCCTGTGCTAGTGAAGTATTGTGAACTGTTGAATTCCTTCTCCACATTAACATTCTGTTGAGATGAAGGATACAGCTTATCACCTGCACCCTTTGGATTGACAGCACAAAAATCACTATTTACATTGCACGGAGTTGCATCCATCAATTTCATTGATGTTTTTGGTAAAAGCCGACTTACCCACAAGCTTTCTGTGATTCCACCTTTATTTCCCATTGCAGCATTCAAAGGGCTCGCATGGCACTCATTTTGTTTTTCTTCAAGAGTTTTAGAACATGACTTACTGGAGTTAGGCATCTTCAAGTTTCTTCCGGCTCTCAAAGGGAAAACTCCACTTTGATCTCTAAAATTCCATTTACCACCAGGTGACTCCATTTGAAGGCTGTCAGCAGCTAAAGTCCCAACAGCCACATCAAGAGTTTCTCTGCCTGTGCTAATTTCCTTGTCAAGCATAGAATTGCTACCATTCAAAGCCAGTGATAGCCTGTCGGCTTCACGCTCGGTGCAATTGATTTCTGATTGATGAGGGGTATCTCTTGAAGTTACCATAACATTGTGACTATAAAGAGATTGAAAAAGAGAATTGAAGCCAACAGACTGCAGACGATTGCTACTGTTATTTTCTAGTGGTAGAGAATGTCCTGCAAGTTCATGTCCAGTAGTCTCTGACAACTTCTGATTGGTAGTTTTATCAAACACGGTTGATCCATTAGTCAGAGAAGACATCCAGTTAAAGAAAGAGCTGCCATTTCTGTTCAACAATCCTGAGCAATAACTTTCATTGTATTCCCTCCTATATCTTTTATTCCGAGAAGACATCTCCGCTGTTGAGTATTGAGCATACTCTCGCTTTGGAGCTTTCATCCTAGGACAACTCTCCATACTCTCATTGCTATCATCACCCTCTTTTGTGTTGCTAACATAATTGCTCTGGTCGTGCATTACCTTTTCTTTGCCCTTCTCAAGCTTTGCAGGATTAACATCTGGTGTTGACTCATATCTTGCAACAGAATTAACACCGGATGCCGAATCACATTTTGAAACAGGGTTAACACCGGATGCTGACTGACATTTGACAAGAATAGGCCCATCCTTATGGTGCTCCTGCATAACCTGGTCTTGGTGATCACCATTACAGTTTTCCTGCATAACCTGATCTTCCTGATTACCATTACAGTTGTCCTGCATAACCAGATCTTGGTGCTTATCACTTTGGTTATCTAGAAAACCTGCCAACTTGCCTGAGGCCTTTTTTGTATTACTGAAACTCCCAAAGGATGAAGGTGACTGTGCACTCACTGCATTGTTTGGCAAAACATAGTCCCTCTGACTAATTGCTTTTACTAATCGAGCTCGCCAGGTATTATCTGCCCAAGATCTCTCATTATGGACAGCGGTTGCACAGTAGACCTGTTTTTCCAAAATACTTTGCAGGCTGCCTTTTTTTGAAGCAGGACCTGTAAAATGTCGTGCTAAAATTTTAACTTTAAGAACAAAAGATATAAGTGTGTTTTAAATTAATTGTACTAAAAATGATATATTACTGTGCGAAGCATCGTTGGAGCATCTTGTGGGGCAAATATCTGCTTCCTCTTTATTCAACTTATCTGCACAGCAGCTGTCAGACAATTCTTCCCCCTCACTCATCTCACTGATCCCTCCAGAGCATTCTACAAGAATTTAATCATTAAATAAGGTAAGATAATCACCTGTCCTGACAACAGGATGATAAATATAGAAAATTCTTTGGGTTTGTTTTTCATTTGGATTATGACAATTCATAAGTGCCAACTACCCGGCTATTAGAGACATGGTAGACGAAAGAAAGTGCGAAAAGTTAAGAACATATGGTTTGTAACAAATCTCGCTAACAAATTAGGGAATCATTATGTTAGAGAGATTTGAAAAAATAAATAAATTCTGCCGGTTGTGTTTGTACAGTTTGGACTCTTCTGGCAAGCTAAGCAGTTAACTGGACCAGCAATTGTTGCTAAATGCAGATCTCTAAGCCAAAGCCAAGCGTCAACGTGTCTAAACCACTCGGACTCACCAAATTAGATTGATGTATTTTAAACTTACTTGAATCTTGTTCCTGTGATCTTATAGAAGTAGATTGTTGCGCATCAAGGTTTCGTGTTCTATTTGGACTAGCCGCGGATACTCTCACTGAATTGTCACTTCGAGTTCGAGGTTGCGACGGCATTTCTCCTGCATCCCTTAGGGTGGCATCTACGTTATCACCACTCTTGCCGCCGCCGCCGCTCTGCTGAGGCGAAGATATCACTATGTTCAAAGTATCTGCATTCCAGCGAAGAGAGGCTTTTCTTGTGCTTAGGCTGGACGCTGCGATTTTAATGCTGAGACCATCATCCGGAGACCACACCAGCTCAGACAGAGGGCTCATGCCCGATATTTCGATTGCATTTACACCTGCACCTGAATGTCCACCAGATGCCTTTCAGCAGACTATAAGGTAAGAGGATGTTTGAAAGAAGCAGAAAAACTCTAGATGCAGAAACAAACTATGCTATAGCTCATGAACTAGAAACAAACTTACAGATGCAAAAAAAATCTATCTTCCTGTTGTTCTCTTTTTTTCCAAAATAATAAACAGATTTCGTCCCAAATAATTTTAGAAATAGTTTTTTTTTACAAATATTCCCTCCCTTATTTGGCTACAAAGCCAAATGAATGGATCATGACGGAAGGCAACACAATACATGAAAAAGTACAAACCAACACCGACTTGTGTGATGCTACTAATATCGTTCTTAGAAAATCAAAAGGCTTAACGCCGGAAGCAGAACAATAATATAAACAACATAAAGGACGGCATCGGCCGAGAAAAGCGAGCATATAAATAAACAAAACAAGTACAGGAGAGTGATCGCTGATGCAACAGCCGACCTCTGGGAGCGGCGAGGCAGTACCATCTCGTGTCACAGCATTGCTCCCCACGGCCACGGTCGGTCCTCGGAAAAGAGCACGCCACCGCCACGCAGGAGTAGGAGGGAGTGGAAGTGGAGGAGGGATTTAGCGGCGGTCGGCGGCGGCGAATGGAGGCCAGGGCACCTATCTATCCCCGTCAGCGGCGCCGGCGGCTATGGCCTGGCTCTCTGGTTGGGCTGCGGGGCGGAGAATTTGGGAGCGGTCTAGGAGGGCAGCATCGCCATCGCCGCGGGGGGGAGTGCGGGTGGAGATGCTTTGTTTGTGCTGTCCGCGCCGCATGCGGCGGTGGAGCGCCGGAACGCGAGGCGGAGGCCGCGCCACGTAGAGGGCGCCTGCGACACACGACTGCCTGGGCTTCGTCCATCGGTCCCCCCCACCCGCGTTACGGCTACGGGTTTATTATTACGGGAAAGAAATCGCGGGGACGAAGACGATGGTGGCGATCCGACGGCTGTGCGCCGTCCAGCCGGCGGATGTGGCGTGTGCCGGGGTCGGAGCTGTCCGTGTCGTGGTAGGGCAGCATCGCCTGTAGGTGACGGGGATGGAGATAAGCGGGAGATAACACGCGGGGTTGTTGAATGAACTACGGAGTACTTATGGACTCGCGAGGATAAGGGGAATCTCAATGAGTGTAAAAAGAGGGTGGGATCGGAATCGCCGTGCGCGTGGAAAGAGAGTGGGATCTCAGAATCTTCCCCACCCAGAATTCTCGGTCCGTGTGTCCAGAGCTGCTTTCTTATGATGATGATTCGTTGGAACGAAAAAGTAAACAGGGACCGATGCTGGTATGTTTGTGCGTGTCCTTTTATTCGGAAAATTATAAAGCCTTATAAATGTCATGTCCGCTACACTTATTCTGAAACGTAGTAGTAGAAAACTGCAATGTCATGTACACAAGGACTATGTAGTACTTTGGTTTATTTGATTGCACAGAAAATCCGAAATATTCCATGAGGCCCTTTTGAAATACTAGCAAACAGTCCGTGCGTTGCAACGGGAGAAAACATAAATCTTAATCGTGAATAGCCATGGCCACATTTTGTTGCATCGCCGAGATATGCTGTCACTCTCATTTTCGTGAAATCGTGAACAATTTTTAAAAATCATGAAAAAAATTAAACTCGCAAACATTTTTCAAATTTGTGAACATTTTTAAAATCATGAAAAATTGGAGTTTATGAACATTTTATATTGTTTGCAAACATTTTTTAGAATTGTGAACATTTTTTAAATATTTTCTTGAATAGGCGAACATTTTGAAAAAATGATGGAACAAATTTTGAAATTCATGAACATTTTTTGAAGCATGGTAATTTTTTGAATCTGCCAATATTTTATGAATCAATAAACTATTTTGTAAGTCACGAACAGTTTTTGAATTTTTAGGATATTTTTCAATTCATGAACATTTTTTAATTGGCAAATTATTTTCACTTTCATTAACATTTTTTAATACACAAACTTTTTTAAAAAAATCAAGAACTTTTTTATTTCTCCAAATTTTGTTTTCAAAATTGTGAACAGTTTTTGAATATGCAAGCATTTTTTAAAAATAGCAAAAAAATTATGAATCCAAAAAAAATATGAATTATTAAACATTTTGTTTCGAAATTCACATTTTTTAAAATTTTCGGAATTTTTTGAAGTCACAAATTATTTAAAGTAGAAAAAACGAAGATAGAAAAGGAAAGCAAAAAAATAATAAAAAAATAGGCTGCCCCGACATGGGTCGGCCCAAATAGGCGCGATGTGTCTTCTCTTAGCGTGCAAAGCGCAGCATAGATGGTTCCTACTGCATGGGCCGGCCCAGCCGGGAATTCCCCTTTGTGAAACATTTTTTATCACTTATATGTAGCATCAGTGGGTAATATTTTGCAACTTTAAGGGCAATTTCGTTGACGTACCGCCAAAAGTTATAGCCCCTTTATTGTTAGGGGGTGCTACGCGTCGGCCGGCGGATCTTTTAGAAAGATTCGCTGGCTCCTCGGTCGTTAGATCTGGCGCTATCGAGCGGCCCAGCTCCATACTCATCATTGCAACAAAGGTAGTGTTTCATAAGCCTTTGCAACAGAGCTCGTGTTGGGGAAACATTTGCAAGAAAAATTGTGTTGTGGATCTTTGCAACAGAGCTTGTGTTGCGGAAACATTTGCAACAAAGATTGCGTTGCAGTTTTCGTAGTCTCATGGACTTCTGCAACATAAGCATGTTTCAAAAACAACCTGCCATAGCGGTTACCTCTATCTTGTAGCTCCGCCATTGTTGTTCAAGCACGAGCGATGTCTTTGAAGCAACTATTGTTTCTGCAACACTGACTATGTTTTCGCAACACCACTTGTGTTGCAATCCTAGTGAGCAGCTCACCTGTTGTATCCGAGAATGGACCGTTGAAGCACGTAGGCTATGGCGGCGACACACATGGTGCTTGCCCCATCCCCAACACCTCCATCGCAGTAGAGCAGGCGTCCCCTGAAGCACCTAGGTGCCCCTCGTATCTCCTTTAGCAGTGCCAATTGAGGTACGCTCTGAGTAGCAGTGAAGAGCTTGGCAATTTAGGGGAGATATAGGTGAAGAAGAAAGGTAGGAAAGAGAGCGAAGAGATAAGGTTGGAGGCGAGCTGCTCTCAATCGATGTGTGGTCCACACCGGGACGTGTGGCACCTAGTGGATGTGACGGATTTCTTTTGAGAAATCAGCCGGCTGAAGCCAAGCATTTTCCTTATTGTTAGGTATATATATAGGAAAACAAAACATACTAGTATTCCAAAACACGCCGTCAGGCTAGGCCCCACGATGACGAATCCGGGTGGGCGAAGCCCCTACATATCCGTACTAGGCAGGTGACGACCTCAGGCAATTGCATCCAAACCTGAAACGTCGGGCCGGAGTTCAATTGGTAGGCACAATAGTACAAAGAGAGCGCCGAAACTAATGGCCCCCACACACACGCTTTTCAGTGCATGATCGAGTGGTATGCCATTGTCCTTGCCTATATGAGGATCCCACACGGAATGACGTTGGGAAATCAAAACGGGCCGACTTGACCAGAGCATCTATGAAAGTCATTGTTAGGCGTGTGCTCGATGCTCGCCCGGACAGATCCTAGCAAATGGGAACTAACCAAGCTGGTCGGGTTATCCATAGGAAGAGCACGATCATGGAGCATGTGCAAGCTATACGCACACATAACATGCTCTCGGCCTCCAAAGAGTGGTCAAGTGTTCCAAAACAACCTGGTCGGTCAGGCTCCACAACGAGGAGAAGCCAGGTAGGCGAGGCCCCTGTCCATCGAACCTTCACGAGGTACATCAGGTGACTCTGATGGCCTGCAAGACACACAAGGTAGCATAGCACCTTCGTGCAAGTATCCTAAATAGTAATCGTCCCAACCAAGAGCGGACAAGAGTATTTATAAGTAACGTTTTCGTCACAAACAAGTTGTCGTGGGTCTTATGTGAAGTAACTACTTGTGATTCTGCAAGAGTTGTTAATGTCCCAAGAGGCAAGTGAACCAGAACAGTGAATATGATAAATTTGTGGCAGCGAGAATAATAGCAGCTTGAAAGTAAAGAACATAATTCAAACTCAAAATAAAAGTGTTTTTCCTGCAATGGAGAGATTAGGCGCGGAGAGAATTTGGATCATGGTATACATGTCAGTGCGACAGTAATACCAGTTACCATGTATCATGATTTTAGTATTTGATTTGCTTGTTTAGTATGTGGATCGCCCTAGGGTTACAGAACTCCTCCTCGCAGGATTATATTCCATACTATGGTCCTGCTTTGCTATTGCTACAACATGGTCGTCTCCACAAGTAAGGTCATTAAACTAGAACCATGGATTAAGTTCAATGGTTCACCATTATCTCATATTGTCTTCGGCCCTCATAGATGTCCCCACGTGTCACACCAGAGCTCCTAGATTTCCTAAACAATATGTGTTACCTATGTATGTCTTAAGATCATGTTGCATAGGCCCTTAAATTGGACAACATCCATAGAGTTCGCCACAGAATAACAACTTGCGAGACAGATCATAAGACTACAAACACGAATGATGACATATAGGATAAGCACAAATGAATCTTACCACTCACCTACATCTCCCACGCCTAGGGGGGGTTACTCACCCATCAAAACAGAATAGCCAATCATCTCAAAGAATAAATCCATGAAAGCCATATCAATAATACCGTGAAGATCCACAATAAGATGAAGGGTTAAACAAGTCTCAATCTCCAAACGAGTATGAATAGATTTTTACACCCTAATCTTACAACTAGGAATTCCTCTTACAATAGTGAAGGTGAAATGAATATGGAGATCAAAGAACAAAACTAGAAGGGGTTTCCGGTGGTTCTCCCAATCTCTTATCTCTATGTTCTCGATGTGGTGGCGGCAGCTAGCTAGGTTTCTCTAATGATGATGTGTCCTTTACGAAAGTGTCTTCTATAGATTAGGGGGAGCCCCTGGCACTTCATACGACTGGTGATACAAGTGCTTGCGCTCGTATAGTAGGCCTTCTTTCATTATGCACGTTGCTACTTGTGATAGGCGTTGGGATTTTCCCGTAAAGGAAGGGAGATGTAGTATAGTACCAGAAAGTATTTCCCTTAGTAAAGAATCAAGGTTTATCGAGCCAATAGGAGATTCACGCAAATAAAGGTTGAAAGTACCTGCACACACACACACAAACAAATACTTGCACCCAATGCGGGAAAGAGAGTTGTCAATCCCCTTGTACTCGTTAATTGCAAGGATTAATTCTGGTAGTGGTAGATATATAAATTGCAAAAACAAATAAAAGTAAATAAATTGTAGCAAATTTTTAGGGTTTTAGTAATATGAGGTGAATGGATCCGGTGACCATAGCTTTTACTAGAGGCATCTCTCACAAGAACATGGCAAACGGTTGGTATACAAATTACTATTGGGCAATCGATAGAAATGCGTATAGTTATGATGTTATTCATGGCATGATCAGTACTCAGACATTATGTCCATGACAAGTAGAACGACAGCCATCTGCATCTACTACTATTACTCCACTTCGAGAGCACTTCTATGCTTGCCTCTCTAGCACTACAAAAAAATACACTTCCGTGATGATACGTGTTTGTCACAGTAGGTCACGTTTTTTGTCATGCATGTACATACATGACAACTTTATGACAGAATCAAGATAGTCATACCTGTGCTGTCGTAGAATGTTCCATGACATTACCAAAATTATCATCACGGAAGTGTCCACTTCCATGACGATAAATCGCACGTCACAGAAGTGCTTTCGTCAAGGGTGACCGACACGTGGCATCCACCGTAATGGAAGGCCGTTAAGCTATCGGGTCGGGTTTTGGATCCGATAACCCATTAACAGCCCCGGCCAATGAGGATTTTCCACGTGTAAAATCATCATTGGCTGGAGGAAACACGTGTCGGCTCACCGTTGGGACAGACGTCATCCGCTCATTGGACCGAAGGCGCCTATGATACGGCGACACGTGGCACAGCCCAACAGAGGCCTATTCCTGTGAAAAGGTCGGGCCGTTTGACTTGGTCAAAAGGTGGCGGGCCGGCCCACGGAAATCCTGTTAACGGCTTGTTCGCATATGGCCCATTTACAGCCCACTAACCCAGGGCCCGTTACGCCCTATCCGAATTAGGCCCAGTAGCGTCATCTGGGCCGTCCAATATGATTCAGCTCGCTTTAACTTCCGGCCCATGTGTGGCCCATGACTTCTTTCGGCCCATATGAGAACCTTTGTAACTCTTGGCCCATTAACGGCCCGTGGTGAAACTAGCCCGTAATGAATAGTGTATCACTTTATACCCATTAACGGCCCGTTATTCCATTGGGCCGTTTCCAGCCCAAGTTATCTTTCGGCCTTCTCAGGGCCCATTGATTCTTGGGCTCACTTGCAGCATTCGGTTACATATGGCCCGTTACTGTCATTATCTGCTTGTGGGCCAAATTCAGCCTGTCGTTACAGTCGGCACGTTTGCGGACCATTAATACGTTGGGCCGTTTTCATGTCAAAAAAACCCACTGGGCTGTTTTCATAGAGTTATCAAATACGACCTATTAACGGCCCGTTATGGTCCACGAATAGTACGGCCCATGATTGGCGAAATGATGATACGCCCCGTAGAAGGCCCATGGATCCTACGGCCCGTATGAGGCCAATTTATAGTACGGCCCGTAGAAGGCCCATGGATCGTACGGCCCGTAGAAGGCCCATGGACCCTACGGCTCGTAGAAGGCCCATTGATCCCTAAGGCCCGTATAGAAGGCTGATGGATCCTACGGCCCGTATAGAAGGCCAATGGTCCTACGGCCGAACGAAGGCCCATGGATCATCTGACTGCAGGAGGCCCATGGTTACAACAAATCCGTGTGTTGTCATGATTATTTTGGTCTAGTTACCAAAAATAGGCTATTGTGGCCACTAGAAAAAACACAGAAAAAGAACTGCAGTGACTACAAGCAAACAACTAAACAAGACAATAAGGAAATAAATAAGCAAGCAATTAAGGCTAGCCTATTACCGCTATTACACATATTACATCCAATGGGCATCAAAGTTCGCCACCGGTGCAAATATAGGTAACAAAGCAAAGATATTACATACATCGCCGTCAAAATTGGCCACAAATTGCAAATAAACGCGGCAGACAAAACAAGAGCATAACTGAAACAACTTCGTAAGAGCTCAAGAAGCGTTATCACAGGTATCCACCATGCTGGCAATAAGCTTAGCAAGCTGATTAGCTTTGTCCTGTTTGGCGCCAAAATCCTCCAACGCTTGCTATTGCACCAGAAAGTATGCATCTGAATGCTCCGGGGACTTTCGCAGTCCTTTTGCTTCTTGTCGCAGCACAGCTGATCGATGTCTTTCAGCTTGTAGTTGAGACTCAAGAAACCGAACTGATTCAGACAGTGAGTTTGAATAGCTTGTGCAAGCGGTAGTGGCCAGTAACTCGAACACTAAACCAAGACAGGACTTTGGGGTTGTCTCACTGTCTTCAAGATAGTCTTCCTTAGTTGTTTTATCAGCTTTGTTGGATACCAACAAGGATGTGTCACTATCTGAACCTTATCTCGCATTACTTCCTTTACCATTGCTTAATAAGGCACTCTTCCCCAATATTCATCACAAGATTCTAAAAGAAGAAACAAGCGGACACATAACAAGTTTAGCATGTACTAGTATATGAAACTCATTTCGTGAACAGTTCATTAGTAAGGTGGACATGATTAAACTACCAAGTCTTCTATTGCCAAGTACTAGTACATAATAAAAGCATCAAACAAACATATATCTATGTCCTATGGTCACTGCATTGTCTTGCCAAATCAAAATAGAGACACGGTTCAAATCATATCAGTTCAAGACAAAGCAGCAGTGAAAGAATACAAAGCGTGGGAAACTACACGGCACAACAAGATTTCAGATGGGTACCACGGGTCTACATGTACAACAACACTATTGGCTCTGTTGTGATTCTAGTAATGTGCATGATATGAAAGTCCACTGCATACACAATTGAAATTGAAATCAAAAGAGCTATTGATAAGAGCAAACATGTTAAAGAAACATGCGTGAACAAACCTGCTGTGCCATTGGAGCTTCGATCGGATCCTTCAATTTAAAAATAAGTTTGTATCAGTAAATAAAGTGATACAAGAGCAAAGCAATCATAGTTAAAAAAGGTGCGCCTAGGCTCTAGGCATTGGCAAAACGCATTGTGCATAACTACGCTTAATCTGTGCATAACTGCGCATAAGCATGCGCTTTGGTCAGTAAAGTGCAAGGCGGTGGCAAAACACACAATTAACGCCTAGCCTTTTTTGAACTATTATAGCAATGGAATCTTAAATTAGAACAGTTGTTCTTCAGGTTTAGGCACTTGTTCTACATGAACAGAGTACAGTAAGACGCAAGAATATAATACTTCAAAATAGAAAATGAGCTCATAGACCTTACCACATTCTTGGTTTGGGACCAGTACAGAACAAGGCATTCCCAGTCATCGTCCAGTAAATGTGTCTCAGGAGAACGTAAGGGAATTTGATGAGTTTCTTTGCCGGTGAAGTACGTTTTCTTCAGGTAATTCCGATACCGCCACCAAGCATTGTTGAAGATAGCAGAGGTATTAGCACAGGTTACCTCATCCTGAGTTTCCAAATCGGTCCTTCTCTATAGAGAAAAATGGGAAAAATTGCTGTATTATAACCATCATGGAGGTAGGATGTATGGGACGAAGCAAATTAATTGCCATGAATAACATTACTTACACATAACTCCTGGACAAACACCTGCAACTGGCATTTTCCTTCATCTTCAGTATAATATTTCCAAGATGGGAAGATACGCACATACAATTTAACAACATCAAATGCGATAGATGCTAAACTACAACTGGCTGGTTGTGCTTCCTCCACGGGAATAGGCGTACTAACTGGTGGAGTTGGGGTTCGCCGTGATAGTACTGGCCCTTTGGGCACTGGAGTTGCCTTACTAACTGCTCTTGTTTGGGAGCTCTGTGGTGGAGATGGTGATGTGTCAACAGGAAATAAGTTCCTATCGGCTGGGGTTGGGGTTAGATTGGGTGAAGCTGGTTCTCTGTCCATCGCAGTAGGGGTACAATCTGCGAGAGTTTGGGTTATGTGTGGTAGGGCTGGTTCTTGTGCATGTACAACCGGGGTGCTATCTCCACCAAGAGGTAGCACTGTTTTATTTGAAGACCGTGTTTTTATTCCGCTAGATACTGGCATCACCCGCTCCAATTCAAATGGCTGATAAACAGGAAACATAGTTGAATGTACAGACATTGTATGAGAGATAGATGCAATAGATAGTGTGGAAAAAAGAGGGCATGAAATAGTTGACATGTATATTGTTTAACTAAAACGGATAGCATGACATAATTTCACATATATGATGTCTATCTAAACTGGATAGCATAGCATAACATAATTCAAAGATATGATGAATAACTAAACATGATCGAATGACATAATTCACCTACATGTTATCTAAGTAATCAGGATCGCATCATTTAATTCACATATGTGATTTATATGCTAAACAGAGGGCATTCGATATGATGTCTGAACTAAGAACATGGTGTTGAATATTGTGTATATGATGTCTAAACTATGCAATGCAAGACACCGTATGCATGATATGAGAAGTATAATCGTGCCAAGTTAGAGCATACACCTCAGTAGGGGAATAGGACTGGTCATCTGTCTCTAAATCCATCTCTGAGGAGCTATCGGGACCCAACAAGAGATCTGCTTCGATAGGTAGCACTGTCTGCTCTGAAGGCCTTGTTTTCACTCCAGATTTTTTCCATCTCCCACCCAAATGGCTGATTCACAGTAAGAGTAGTTTAATGTACAAACATTGTCGACAAATGGAAATGTAATGAAAAAAAGGATGGGCAAGATATCATTCAAATATATGATGCCTGGTTAAACAGGATGGCATTGCACATTTCCCATATATTATGGCTGGCTAAAAGACATGAGACGCATAATTCCCATATATGATATAGAAACTAAGCAGTGGCATTATAGAACATGTCTAAACTAAGCGGATGACATATATAATGTCAAAAGTAGGCACTTGCAAGGCAACATATGCATGATATGACTAACATCATCATGCCAAGGTAGAGCAAACACCTTGGGGGTAAATAGGAGTGGTGGTGGCGCCTCGAATCCGCCTCGTAAGCAGATATCTTCCTCTGGATTACAACTGGAGAGGGTGGGGAGGGTTTGCCATTGAATCCACCATGGAGCGATGTCTGCATGACATTGTATTGCCGCGCAAAACTCTTCTCTTTTTCTCTACATGTTCAGCATGACTTTGTACAATATCTGACATGCATACGAAAAAATATGGTGAGATTATGTAAGGAGAGCATGCAGAAATTTAGAGTGATGGTAACAACCAGTGGATGGATCCAAAAATAATGATAGCAGGCTGATGATTGCTTTAAATTAATAAAAAGACATATGATGATTGCTTTACTATTTGTTTCCCACCCAAGATGAACAACATAGGCATACCCTAGGTGAACCAGATATTAGGCAGACATACTATTCATTGCTGCCTCGATATGTGCCCCACAACAAATTTAGAACTCAAGTTTGAACATGAATTTGGACCTGAGTTGGGACTCCAAGAGCTGAACAGGACGATAAAGTAGCAGGTAAGTTTAAGCAATGCATAACATAAGCAGAAACAAAAGAGTGCGACCTCTCTTGTGGACTCGTGTACTCCTCAGGTTCATCTGCTGAGTCAATGATGGTGATGCCGTTGGGGTGGGTGCCGGCGGCAGGGAAGGAGATCTGAGGCGGCGAAAGACGGTCAGGAGTCGTGATGTCTGGTTTGGTGGTTGCGTCTGTCGGTGGAGCAGCTCAGGTGAGGTGGACGACATCGCGGCAGGAGCAGGACAAACCACACAAAGTTCCCTTCGACACATACCTGTAACTGAAGTAATTCTGTAAGGGCTCATTTGGCTTGCATGATTCTTAAAACGCAGGGATAGGAAAAACACCGGAATAGGATAGGAAAATGCACATGGTAAATAGAGCATTTGTAAACATAGGATTTCTGTCAACTTGGGTGTTTGGTTTACAGGAATTGGAAGAGCAGAGGAATGCAAAGAAACATGGCCAAAATAAAGAGAAAGCATATGAAAGCGTGTACAGTTAGAATGTTATTCTGGCACTAATGCACTTGGTCTTGTTTTCATGCATAGGATTTTGAAAAGTAGGTCCAGGTGGATGTTTTGCTTCATTCCTTTCAACAAAATGCATGAATAATTGAATAGTAGAGTGCCATTGGAAAATTCCCTATTGCTATGTTTTTCCGTTGAACCAAAATAGCCCTAATGGATCGACGTGAATGTATTGTAATAAGTGATGCAACAAGTGTACAACCTCTTTTCCGTAGCCGTGTCGACCTCAGCATCATTGGGTTGGTCGCTAAAGCAGTTGAGGCAGAGGTGGCTGTCGGAGGTGTGGAGGAAGATCTAAGGAATCTGAGATGGCGCCGAGTGGCACCGCTTATTGTGATGGATCATTCGTCGTTGGAGCAGCTCCCGTGAGCCGAAGACGTCAAGGTGAAGCAAAGACAAGACGTACATCGTCAATCTCAAGTGGGATTCTAATAGCATCTCCAATAGATGATGAAAATGGATGTAAAATTAACATCACCAAAAACCACCTGACTACAACAGATGAGGTAAAAACTGTTGACTCTGAACTTAACTGTCGAAACTGAAATTTACTATGGAATCTGAATGCTACTGTCGAAACTGAACGCAATGGTAGCAGAGAGGCACTTGACATGTAGTTTAGGGAGGGCCTGTAGTTCATCTTCAACCTTCACACCCATGAGCCGCCTGCCACCACCGGCCGAACCGCTGGCCCCAGCGCCGCCTTGCCGCCCCGAAACAACTCGCCACCGCCGCCCCGGCCAGCCCTCTAGGCCCCCGCCCCCACCCTGAACCCTAAGATAGATAGTGGGGTACCTCTCTGGCGAGCCCCTGTCCCCGCTGCGGGTGGTTCTTCCTTAACTCCGGCGAGCCCCCCCCCCCCCCCAACCCCTGAAAATCGACTGACCCAAAAGTCGATTTAGTCGACCGAAGTGTGGCTTAATCGGAGTAGAGTAGCAACACGAGCGAGGGGGAGAGCAGCAGCAGCAGCTGGGCGAGCGAGCGATCGAGCGAGACCCGGAGCAGCAGCAACAGCGCGAGCGAGCGAGCGAGAGCCGGAGTAGCAGCAGCAGATCCGGCTGGTATGGACACCGCCGCCGAAGGGGCCTCGCACTGGGGGAGAGCCACCATGGAGATGTCGCCCGCGGCGCCGGCTTCAAGGTAGCCGCTCCATGGGGGTGCGGGATGGAGCATCGTTAGCGCCGGGAGGTTGAGTTAAGGAGAAGGTGCGATGCGATGAGTGTACAACCTCTTTGGTGGCACCGAGTAGGCCTCGACTTCGTCCGAGGAGTCCGTGAGGATGCTGCGGTTCCGGTGGAGCAGGTTAAGGCGGTGCTGTGGGGATGGAGCAGCCGCGATAGACGAGGCGATCATCGGAGCAGCTCCTTGGAGGTGGAGGACGGGGCGGCTGAACCGGCGGGACAGCGAGATGGACGACGGATCCTCATCCGGGGAGGTGGAAGAGGGACGTCGAGCTGTTGCGGTGGACGACGTCGTCGGTGAAGAAGCTTCGGCTGGGCAACGGTGACGTGGCGGACGGAGGAGGGTGGGGTTTCGCGGCTGGAGCGGAGAGGTTATGGCGGCCTGGGATTTCGAATGGCGAAAAGGGGGCAATGGGAAGGGGTGAAGCATGACTTAGGGACGCGCTTGTCCAAAATGTAGGGTGTGTTACAAAAGTACCCCCCACCGATTTGAACTAGCAGCCCTTTCGGCTCAGGGTTAGAAGGGGGATTTCGCATGTCGGGATTTGGCAGCTGGAGGGAGTTTTCGCGCGCGTTGTAATTTCGGGATAGCAAGGCGCGGGTTGTGAAGGCGCCAGTTTTGGGAGCACGATATCTGAATTTTCGGCATATAACAAGACGCGGGTTGAATTTTAGGGGCAAGCCTAACGTGTAGTAATATTGTACTTCTACGTACCAAATCAATTCGCACTTCCCTCAACCAAAAAGAAAACAAAAAAGTTAAAACTATTCACACCACACAAAGAGAGAGTCTTGCCCCGTTTTACTATACAAATGCTATTCAAAGCTACTCCCTCCTTCCATCAATATAGGGCCTAATGCATTTTTCGATGCTAACTTTGACCAAATATTAGAGCAATGATATATGACATGCAACTTACACAAAGCACACCGTTAACTTGGTCTGTGAAAGGTTCTTTCAATGATATAATTTTCACATTGTGCATGTCATGTACTATTAATTTTGTCAATAGTCAAAGGCGATCTTAAAAATCTCATTACGCCCTATATAGATGGAAGGAGGGAGTATGAATCCATGTTATGTCCGATTAATTTTTTTCGCTTGCTATATAATGCATGTAACCTACTCATACCAACATTTTAGTGCATTCCAAATGTCTATACTACCGCTACAATTCGAACTAAATTTGAATTTGTTTCTCTATTTCAATAAGAATCTACAATCATGATTGTTGCCAACTTCAACCATCATTCGTGTATTACCTTAATAACACACCACATGATTACTATAGAGATAGATATGAACTATGTGTACTACATGAACTCGAATTCTATTTTTTGAATACACTTGATGTTGATTCCAAATAATAGTACATTTGATGTACTAACTATATATTCATAATCTAAACCATGTTCCATACGCATACCGTGTTTATCACACAAAGTATAGTGCCCCACCCCTACATTATGACAAGTATTTAGACCTGAGTTGCAAAAGCCACACATTAGCCCAAATTATAATCAATGTTCTACATTATGATATCTTCTTCAAGTATCCGTATCCACCTTTTATAATGAATTATGATCTTTGTTCGTCTTTTACACCTTCACGATCCTCTTCTATTTGTAGCTAGCTAGCGCTAACTTTCTATCGTGCATGCACACGCCCGCCCCTCACACACTCTTAGCCCCTCCATCGCAAGACGCTCATTATTTCTCTTTAGGTCGCCCACCAGTGTGTGTGTAGGCCCCCGGCTCCTTCTTTCTGGCACACACCGGTCGATATACCTCTCTAGCCAAGTGTGCCTACAACAAACACATATATACTTCCCCTCTTCTCTTCTCACCGTCCATGCCCCCATATGTCCAATACGATTCCACGCAGGTGCACACTCTCGCCCCTCTTTTCATTAATCACATGCTCGCACACTCCTAACATGGTAGGCCTCTTGCACCACCTCCTAGCCACACCCTCTCCCCCTGTCTGCCTCTCCGGACCTTATTTGCTTCCAACACATGCAGGCGTGTATATGAACTGATCTCCCTACATATAGCCAGGTCGACTATAATTCGTTTTCACCAAACACCGATACACTTACCTCGCTAGTTATGTCTCTCCTTTTCTCGGACACACGACGGTTGATCTTCCTATGTAGTTACGCATGATTACCACAACCATATCTTCTCCCCTCATCATCCTTGAATACCTCCCGACCCGTCTCTTACACGCACGTGCATAGACAGACAGACATCCCCCACCCTCTCTTATTGATATTGCACTCATACCCTCCGTTTGTCTAGCAGGCCTCTCCCACCATTTGTGAGACGCCACTCCAGCACCAACCCTCCGACGCTCTACCTTTGTCTTTTTCCCAACCTTATTCCTCTGCTACACATATCCATGGATGTTGATCGATCTCCCTCAATACATAGCTAGGTATATCTCCTTCCCCACACATATACTAGTCGACCGGTCTCTACCCTCCACCCCACACACACACCGATAGTCGAACATTGTAGGTAGGTATCCATGCCACGGAGAAGAACTGCACCTCTGCCCTCTCAAATTCCAGTAGGCCAGCCACCCTGTATCTTTGACGTGAGTAAACACAAATTCGATGGCACTCTTTATCGATCGTGCAGCCACACACTTCATCCCTGTTTTCAATTTTATCGATATCTCACGTCCATGACTCCGTTTCACACACATTGCATATGTTACGTTTTTCTGATTGAGATATCATCAACACATTGCCTCTATTTCGCAGAAACCATCTCTCTCACACCCACCCACGTACGTACCTGCACCTAAAGAAGAAGTGCACACAGGACGCACGTACTCACGTCTCGTTCCTGGCCACACCCGCGCGGGTACACGGTGGAGTTTGTTTCTATACGAAAAGGTAGCCCACGTGATAATTTGACGCGTGTAGCGGTTGTTTACTCGAAGGAGGGTCGGGTACCACACCTAGAATATAAAACGATTGCCGTGGGGAAAATGGAAAAATGGGTTTGTCTCTCATGAGTCTCGTCACACAATCTCACACAAGGCCGCCGTGGCCTCTCTCTCAATGTTGGTCAGTGATCTGGCCGCATCCCGTCCGCCGGCGGAAAGGGAGGATGTGCATCGTCTCTCCGTTCGACGGCGTTGAGGCAGCTCGTCCCAATCTGCGGTACCCGCCGTTCTCTCTGACCAAGCTCCGGCGCGGTAGGGCCTTCGCCACTTGCTCGTTGCCGCAGTATGGGCAGATCCCGGCCGTCGGCGCCCTCCTAGTAACATCCTGACGACCCTCAGGTACAGCTTCCTCCGGCCTTGCTCCACTGCCCATCTTCCCATGTTACTGCATGTGGATCTTCTTTAGTTGTTTGCTTAAATCGTATCTCGGCCGGCGTACTTTCCATCTTGCAATCTCGTCCTCATACCATTTTTGATAAACCACCATGTGCTATCTTTCCCTTTTTACATGGAACATGCTTCTTTTTTGTTGGCGTATGTGTCTTCAACTCGTGTTATTGTGCAGTAATTGTTTCCTTTCGACCTCCTTTTGCAAACAGGGCTATCCATTTTCACCTCGTTGCTATTGCGACCTTTTGGTGAACTGCACAAATCACTTTTCTGAAGAGTGTTTTGTGCAGTTCCGCCAAAATTTCACACGGGCAACGTTTTTACATTTCTGTGGGACTGCGGAAAGGGAGATTGGTTTTGCTATCCTCCTCATCCAACTCCGTGCCTAATCTTCTCCAACAAGAAGTTAGTCCTAAAGAGAGATCATAGAGGTGATCGGCTTCTATTTATGTGTGTTATGTTTCATCATCTAGTTCCACTATTATTGTAACACACTGACTGGATATCTTTGAAAACAGGGATGGTTCGCCCGATTTTAGTGGAGCTACACAAAATGATCGGATTGTGGTGTCCTTCATACACCTCTTTTTTGGCTACAAAGCTGGGTGAAACTAGCTGCCAAGCAATGAACACTGTGCCAAGGAAATGGAGCCATGCCTACGAACAACATCAATCAATTATATTTTTTTCTTTATTTGTACACCTTCTCACAATTTTGTCTTCAGTTGTGATGTGAATATTGGCACTGATCTGCGAACCATTGAGATGCATTAGCCATTGTAGTTTCAGTTGTATTTGATGGAATGTTGTAATGAGATAATCTCGAGGCAAGACACATGAATCCTAAGTTGAAACCTTTTTTTTCCTGCAGGAACCAGAGTTGAAACCTTTATAGCATCACATTACAATTTCATCAAAATTATGCGTACATATAAACAAATCCTGAAGGATTGATAGCAATGCCAGAAACAATTGAACTTCGTTTCGCCGACATGTTGGACATCCTTAATCCGGCTCCACCTGCCATGCAGCAATATTGAGTGCACAACACAACTTCACGGAAAGATTCACCCCGGTCGTTGTGCCGCAGTAGTAATGACTAGTGAGCAGTCAAATCACAGAGCCCCACCTTCGCCACAGTAAGTTGCTCGGACGAAGCAACCATCATTTCTCTGTTCCTTGAATCCGCTGGTACTCCCATATTCCCACAGTAATGAGTTTCTCGGGCGAATCAACCATCACTATATCCGCTCATGTGTGATGACCACAGGAGCTATCCATTCAGATTGCATGTTTAAAAAAATAAACGTCGATAACTAATGCGACAAACTTTCAAAAAAAAACTAATGCGGCACCTCGGGCCAACGCGGCCAGATCGCATTTTGCACGAGAAATTACACACCATGTTTCGTTGACATGTGGTCCTGTTCCAACATATCAGTGAGACGACAGCGAGTAGTAGGAGTATTTCCGAACCGACGTGTAGGCCGGGGCGCCCCTTCATGAACCGTGGCAAACTGGCAACCGTCCACCGACTCTTCGCCTTTCCCTCTCGATTTGGAACTGCTGTTGCACGCTCTTCCTCTCCCTCCTCCATTTTCCTTCATCCCTTCACGCTTTCTTCTGCCATTGTTCGATCGTCTTCTCCATGGAGGGAACAGGACGGAAACGACCCCGTTATTCTTGCCCCTATCTGAAAGATGACGTGGTGGAGGAACTCATTGATCGGTGCGACGTCATCACCTCGGCTAGCATGGCGGGTTCGTTCAAGCCCATTCTTGACTCAACTAATAACATCATTACAAGGAACCCAAGAGTCAAGGAACGGTTTGATCTCCCCTATCTTCTTCGCCGTGACCCTGATGACTGGCGCTGTCACGACGGAGGCCTCGCCCTGTGCAAGTTGTTGCCGCTTGATAATGATACGTATGATGTTAAGATGCCATCGCTTGAGGGCAAGGCTTGGGCAGGCGCAAATGGAGATTGGGTTGTTTACATTGGGTCCAACTGCAAGTGGGAACTTATGAATGTGTATACTCGTGACCGAGTTCCACTTCCAAAAATCTCAGCAGACTGCCCAGAGGTTGAGCACACCGGTATTGTACGCACGTTCAAATACAATCATGGTGACTGTCTTCTATGGAAGATAGCAATTTCTCGAGTCCCCACCCACTCTTGGAATTACAACAACTATGAAGTTGTTGTTATCTTCGACAAGCTTGTTGCCATCGTTGCTGGTTTGACTCGATGGACATTGCACAAATATCAGTTTCTGTACACGCATGAGTACTGTGATGCAATTCAATACGAGGGCCTTTTGTTTGCTACCACCACTCGTGGCACTGTTTTTGCATGGAATCATTATGATTTCGGTACGTTTTTCTTCCACCGTAATTATAATTGTTTCATCCACATGCATGCGGGTTAGCAAGTTTCCCTTTACTAATTAACCTTCTTCTTGTGTTTCCAAGGTCCCGTGAACATTCCACCACCTATACTTGAAAATTTTTATAACCAAGGGGGAGATGACAATGGTGATGATCACGAGCATGAGGACGAGCAGCGCCCATATACTCGTTGGCGCCTGGCAACTAATTCCGATGGATCACCTCTTCTCGTGTGTATACAGCCCACTGATGATGTTACTGCTAAGGAAGCAGGTGTAGTCTCCCATGGTCGCACCCTCCAGACCTATTCCAACACTCGTTGCATGGTATTCGGGATGGATACTAGTGTGCTAGTGCCAACACCTTCTCCCTGGTACAGAATTGATAGTCTTGGAGAAAACTCGCTCTTCCTTGGACAAAACTATCCGATGATGGTGAAAGGCGATCCAACTGCTGTTGACACCATGTTACTAGCACCATTTATGAGAAGCAACTATGTCTATACCTCAGACATTATCGTGGTTCCCTACCCTAGTACTGATATAGTAGGCCACTTCAGCCTGGATGATCAGTCATGCGTTGGTCTCGAGATCGACAATAGATGCCCCATCCCAGAGAATCACTTGTGGTTCAAAGCAAGCGTTTCCAACGCCGAGGAATGGTTGAGTTGAAGTTCATTTCATTGCTTGTAATTTGTTGTGTGGTGAAAACTTCAGTATTTATAATGTATCCTCGTTGTTGATGTGGGTTGATGACCTGTTGTATGCAATAAAATGATATGCCTGTGATAAACTTACTAAATTTATGAATGGCTTTTGAGTTGCTTCTGTGAGTGACTGGTGCGACGAGGCAATTTTTTTTCCGAATACATAATTGTACGTGCATTGCAACAGGTTATCGGATGAGGCCAATCAACAATAGTAGTACACTATTTGTACTAGCTTCACATGCTTTGGCAAGGTCGTGCGGGTGTTTTTATCAGAGCTATATTGTACTACGTAACAAAGCACCTCGAATCCTCGATACTAGTACTATATAGTAAGTAGTAGGAGTAGTAGGGTGGCATGGGCGAACAAGCATTCACGCCCAGAGTACGGCACACGCCACCAAAGACGACTTCCATCGATACCATATTTCTTGGAGTCCATGCTAGAGCAATCTCTTCAACCTCATCGTTTCTCTAACTCAGCCATCGCACGGCGAGGCGGGGTTTGCCGATAGTCGGTTTCCTCAAGCTGGGTCCCACTTGTAAGGCCAACTCCAACGCTCCTATCAATATATGGATGTACTCTTCTTCCCAATACAAAAACTTGCATCCATTCTACTCCCTCCGTTCTACTACCTCCGTCCTGGTTTATAGGTCCCCTTTGTAGTTTGTGTCAAATTTTGACTAAAGATTTAACTAACAAAATGTTAATGCATGTCAAGAAAAATTATCTCATTGGATTCGTATTTGAACATAGTTTTCAAAAATATAATGTTTGGTGACATGCGTAAACATTTTGTTAGTTTAATCTATGGTCAAAATTTGGCATGAAATATAATGGGGACCAATAAACCCGGACGGATGCCGGGGGAGTCCCTGCCCGCCGCGGCACCTATGGGGCCGGGGGCCCCTTCGTGAGTGCGGTGCGAGGGCGGAGGAGGCACGGAGAGCAGATCGAGGCGAGCACGCGGGCGAGGTCTTTTACCCAGCCGGGCTCTCTCGAGAGATAAAACCCCTCTCGCTGCTTGTGTTTTTATTTGATCTTGCTCAAGAGAGCGAGCGATGGTGGTGTGTAGCGCCGAATGAGTCGAACTGGCCGAACCTCCGAACCCCCGCCACGTTGTGCATGGGCCTCCTTTATAGTGCAAGGGTCACCGACAGTGTCAACGAGGGAAGAAGGGGTAGAAAGGTAAAAGAGGTGGTAGTTGGAACAAGGAACAAAGGCAGCTGATTGCATGAACAGTGGTTTCTACCTACTTTTGACAGAGGGGACAAGGGCATTTAATGCCCGTCGCCGTCGACCCCAAAAGCTCCCCGCCCTTGCGTCTCCGCTCGCCACGGCGATGGATCCACCACCGTGAAATGCCACCGTGTCCCCAGTTGCCTGACCATCCGCCACGCTTCTCGAAAGGCCCTGTATGCACGCTGGGCGGATGAGCTGGAGCGCAGCACGCAGCGACTCCTTCCGCAAGCACCTTGCCGGAGGCTTGACCTGCCGGGCCCGGAGCTTGCCGGGCTCAGAACTTGCCGCCTCGGCCTCGCCGACGCTGCGTGCAGCCGAGGCGTGTCTTCTATGATGTAATCTTCTAGTCTTTCCGACGAGCTCCTCTCGCCGGGCCTTGCGGAGTGATGTAGTCTTGAGCCCGAAATGGCCTTCCCAGCAAGCTCCGCTTGCCGGGTCTCGATCTTCTGCCTTGTACACTTTGTTCTTGAATGGCTTAACATGGAGCAGAAGGTCTCCGCAAGCACGTGGTAAAACCCCGCCGCAGAAGCTGCAGCTGCCGTGCACAAGTTGGGGTACCGAGGTACCCCTACCTTAGTACAACCGACAGAGCCCGGGCTGGGCCACACACAGTGCCGAAGCGCTGTTGGGCCAGCCCAAAAAAGGCACGGCACACGCGCCCACGCGGCGTCGAATCCACTTCGCATCCACAGCACCTCCCCGCAAGCGGCACGCGCCGATTGCGGCGTCGTGGATGGGACGTGCCCACGCTCTTTAATGGGAAGAGCGGACGCCCCCACTTCCCCATAAAACAGAGGAAGCAGGAGCGTTCCCTCCTTCGCTTTCACTGCATCTCCGTCCTCCTCCAGAGATCCCCCTTGCGCTCCACCTCCGCATCCCCTCTGCCGTTTCTCGCGTCTGCGGCGCCGCCGAACTCTTCGTCCTCCCTCCCTCGCCGCCTCCGCCATGGCCCCGAAGGCCGGGAAGGGGAAGGCGGAGAAGACCAAGAAGGAGAAATCCGAGCAGGCGGCGAAGCTCGCCTTGATGCGGAAGCAGAACCTCGTCTTCCCACCGCGGCTCGGTGTGCGGGAACTCTGGAACAAGTACTACTTGTTCTGGGCCAAGAAGACCAATGCGCATCCTCGGACCAGAGCTCATCCGGCCGCCACCAAGGACAACTACCCCGGCGGGTACTACTTCTTCGCAGCCTTCTTCCACTGCGGTCTTTGCCCCCCTTTTTCTGATTTCTTCTGTGACATTATGAACACGTACGGCTTCCACCTTCTTGACTTCACCCCCAACGCCATCCTCACAATGGCGGTTTTCGCACACATGTGCGAAAACTTCATAGGGATACACCCAAACGTAGCGTTGTTTAGGCACTTCTTCACTCCTAGAGCAGAGGCCGGCAACCCCCTTTCCGGAGGAATTTCTTGGATTTTTCGTTTGCACAAGAAGGCGTCCTACTTGCCGGGGGAGCTCCGCGGCAAGTGGGGAGAGTGGCGTGCAGACTGGTGCTGGGTCGTTGAAGACGAGCCGCAGCACTTCACCGCGCCGCGCACAACTCCCATCGTGCGCGGCAGGGACTGGAGCGATTTGGATCCGGACGACGTCAAGCTCAACCCCGCCCTCGTCCGGATTCTTCGTCTTCGAACGGCAAAACTGTCCGTTGCAGAAGTAGGCGCAGATTTCCTCCGCCGCCGCATCGCTCCCCTTCAATACAGGAAGAGGCCGGCCTGGGAGTATGGCGGCGCAGGAGATATAATGAGGCTGCGCCCCGGGCTGAACTTCAACTTCACGACGCTGGAGTTGAGGGGGATGGTCCGGGAACTCTTTAAATACGACCCGACCCATCCAGAGTGGTTCAGACCTCCCCGGGGAGTGGTGCCCCTCTGCAACAGCACAGCTCGGGATCGTCTTCTCGCCATGATGCCCGCGTGCGATTCGCACGGCGTGGAGCGCTCATGGATTCCGCCCGAGTCTATAGATGTCCTCAACTTCTTCGACACCCTTGAGGAGGTGGCGAAGAACAGAGACGAGACCCGGGGGCTGACACGGGACACCACGGACGAGGAGATAGCGTACATAGCTTCTCGGGCTGAAGAGGCCGCCGCAGCTGCAGCGGCAGGAGAATTCGGCTATACGCCCGAGGAGGCAGAAGCTGCGGAAGCGTCCTGCCAAGCGGAGGAGGCGGAGATCTGCAGACTGCTGCGACTTCCTCCCGACGCGCTAGCCGGGGTCCCCCCCTTGAGGCACTCCGGGATCCTCGCGCGCGCCGAGGGCCATGCAAGAGGTGTCGCTGCCGAGGGAGCGGAGACGCCAGAGGGGAAGGGGCCGCAGTGCAAGGCGCGGGGTCCAGTGGGCCAGTCGGCGAGGAGGAGGAGGAGGAGGAGGACGTCGAGGCCGCCGAGGACGCCGGCGGATCCACGGATCTTTACAACGACGACCTCTCCTCGTCGTCGGAGACCTCCCCGCCCCGGGCAAGCCCTAGGCGTTCTCCATTGAGGCGCCTCCGCAAGGCGGCGGCGGAAACGGAGGCGCAGGTCCTTCGGCAACAACCAGCTCGCCGGGCAGCGCAAGCTTCTCGGGGAGACCGAGCCGCGCCGAGGGCCGACAAGCGCCCGAGGGAGTCTCCGCCTCCCGCTCCCCGTGCCGACGCGTCCCAGGCGGAGTATGACCTCTCCGCCCTGAGCGAAGACGACGAGGAGGAACAGGAGTAAGTATCCGAAATCTTTATCTTCTCAAATTTCGCTTTGATCATTGTTGATGCCAATCTTGCTTCCTGCGTTAACTTCAGGACCTTGGCTCAGCGCGCGGCGAAGAGGGCCAAGGTGCCCGTGGTCGAAGTTGCGGATGACTCGCCCGCCGCGGCGACCGGGGACGTGCCGGAGCCGAACTTGTCGGACCCGAGCGCCGTCCCGAGGAGCAGCCCCCAGCGCAGCCCCCAGCGTAAGTCTAGGTTCTGCACCTTCGCTCGCCGGGCGCGTTTGAAGATTTTGGTCTTGTACTAATGCCTTGATATTTTCGTCTTTACATGTGCAGAGGTGGAGCCACAGCGGCAGGAGTGCCCGGAGGTCGCCTCCGAGGAGCCGCAGGCCCCACCGTCCCCGCCAAGGTCAAACTCTCCGGCAAGGGAGGGCGCTACGCCAAGGGCGGGTACTTCGCCAAGGGCGAGTACCCCGCCAGGGGCGAGTACCCCGCCAAGGGTGAGCAGCCCGGCGAAGGCGCCCACTCCGCCAAGGCGAAGCTCTCCGGCGAGGGAGCCTGCCGCTGACGATGTCCGCCAAGGTAGGTTCGGCAACTTTGTCTTCTTGGCGTTGTCTCTTTTTGGGTATTTGCTTGAACTCCTTTCGCTTTTTCTTCTTCTTCTAGATCCTCCTCCCCCCGAGCAGATGGAGACAGAATTCGTCGTCATCGAGGAGGAGGAGGGCGCGCAGGGCGGCGGCAGCGACGCCCCTACCGCCGAGGACACGGCGGAAACCGCCCGAGCAGAGATCGCGGAGACCGCTCCGGCCGCGACGCCGGGCCGGGAGGGGACGGCGACCACGCCGCCGACCCGGAGGCGGCGGAATCATCAAAGGCCGCGCCGGTTGCCGATTCCTCCGCCGGAGGGGAGCAGTCCGGCTTCTACTTGAAAGCCCCCAACGGCGTCTTCATCCAGGTGCCGTGGGGCTCTTCGTCGCGAGCTCCCTCGGAGGGCGAGGCCTTTGATGGGGAGGTCCTCGCCTCCGCGGGTTTGAGGATCGTCGAGGGGCCCGGCGGGAGCGACGGGCCCGAGGAGGAGAAGCTGCTTCACCAGCTCCTGGCCCTTTACCGGGCCAGGCAGGCGAAGCTTGCTTCCCGGGAGGCCCTTGCCGCCAAGGCCGCCGAGGAGATGGAGAAGCGCGCGGCGGAGCTCAGCGCCGCCAACCAGGCCGCTCTCCGCGAGGTGGCGGAGAAGTGCGAGCGACTCGCCGGGGAGTACGAAGAGTGGCTGCTGGAGAAGGCCGAGGCCGAAGAGCAGCAGCGGCTCGCCGGGGTGGAGCTATCCCGGCGAGAAGGGGAACTCATCCAGCGGAAGGTCAACCTCGATGCCCACGAGGAAGACCTTGCCGCGCGGGAGCAGGCACTTGGCGGGGAGCTGAAGGAGGCGAGAACCGCCGCGGCTGCCGCGGAGACCGCCAGAGAGGAGCTTGCCGCCAAGGTCGCGCAGCTGGAGGAGTTCAAGGCGAGCGAGAGAAGGTCGCCCGCCAACACGGAGCGCGAGAAGGATGCCCACACCAACTCGGATCTCCAGGCGCGCCTTTCCAGGAAGGGCGACGAGTTGAAGGCCGCCAAGGACTCCATCGAGGACCTTGAGCTGCAAGTCTCCACGCTGAGGGACTCGCCGACGCCGCCGGGATCGGAGACCAAGTTGAAGGAGGAGCTCGCGAGAACGAGCTTTGATGGACAGCGCCAACAAAGCCGCCGAGCAATTCCACCGCACCGTCGAAGTTATGGACCGAGGACTGGTGTCTTGTGCGTCCGACATCGACCAGGAGTTCTGGGCGAAGCTGGAGCATCTCATCTACTCCCGGATCCAAATCTCGCCACACGCCAAGCTCAGCCTCTTCTTGGGGATCGCGCGGCCCTTGCAAATCTGCGGAAGAAGATGCCCGCAGATCACCGAGGAGACTCGCCGGTGTCTTGGCGGGAACCATGGAGCGTGTCCGACGAAGATCGATACCGCAACCCCGCATAAACCTCACCAACGTTCTTCGCAGCTTGCCGGCCGACGCGAACATGGAGGCTCAAGGAACAGGTCGCCCACATCATTGCAAAAGTGAACAAGATCCTGTGGTGGAGGGCGACCGTGTTGACTAGGCCTCCTTTATCTTTATCTCTTTTGTTGCTGCATAGGGTGTTATGAACTCATCACCATCGCGACAAGTTATTCCTTGTAAGATATTATCTTTATTTCGATCAATAGATGCGGTGTTATCTCCTTGTTCGGATCCTCAACTTTGTATGCTTCGACCCCACGCTCTAGGAAACTTGCGGCAAGGGGTCCTTGCCGCTAGCGCTGAGTGTTGAACTCGAAGCAGCCTGGCTGGCCAGTGGTCTTACGGCAAGCAACCTTGCGCTGACTAGTCGCAACGCACTTGGCTTGCTGAGCGGACTCGGAAACGAAACAAGGGCGCGACACTGGTCGCAGCTCGCTTAAATCGTTGAGCGTGCTCGAAAACAAGATAAAGGTGCGGCTATCCACGGGTAGGTTCCTCCGAGCACAGGTTTTCCATACAAAGTGGGGTTGTTCAAGGAAGTTAACTTAAAATTTAAAAATCTGGACTGCTCAAATTCCAATAACTTAGCTTTCATGGTCCGTGCGTTTTCCGGCAAGCTTCTCTTCCTTGATCAGCACTCGGTTCATCCTCCATTTCCTTCCCCCCCGGCAAACTTGTGCGGGAGGAACGTTCCTTCTGTTTAAGATGCAAGGAAAAAGGAGAAGGAAACAAGTATATGTTCTTTCGGCTTGCGATTCCTTACCGGATATGTGTATCGCACAGGAGATGCCAAATAACACATGCAAATAGCAAAGAAAAGCACGGGAAAGGCAACTAGAGCAAAACACGGAAACTTTACTGATGCACGGGGTCTGCGCCCGGCTTTGTACAAGGGGTTACATGCAACAGCGGCAAGGCCTGTACAAAAAGGTGGTTGCCGGAGCGGGTCGCGGCAACCGCGCCTTATGGGTGAAACTTGCGAAGATGCTCTATGTTCCAGGAGTTGCTCACCGGTAAGCCGTCTTCGCCTCTCGGCGTCTGTTGCCGGGCCTCGTGACTAGTCTCACCCGATAAGGGCCTTCCCACTTCGGCGTCAACTTGTTGGAATTCTTGGCGGACTGAACACGCCGAAGAACAAGGTCGCCTTCCTCGAGACTCCTGGCCTTGACCTTGCGGCTATGGTAGCGGCGCAAGGCCTGCTGGTATCGAGCAGCTCGCACAGCAGCCTGGAGACGTCCTTCCTCAAGGAGCAATGCATCATCTTGCCGCAATTGCTCTTGCTCGAGCTCATCATAAGCGAGCACTCGAGGAGATCCGTACGCGAGTTCCGTGGGGAGAACTGCCTCGCTCCATAGACTAGAGCAAAGGTGTACGTCCGGTGGCTCGATTTGGTGTCGTTTCGATCGACCAAAGAGCCGCCGGCAGCTCCTCTATCCAATTTCTTCCGCACTTGCGCGCAGCTGCCGAAAGTTCTTGTCTTGAGTCCGCGCAGCACTTCAAAGATTGGCCCTCTCCGCTTGACCGTTGCTCCTTGGGTGAGCAATGAGTTTAAACAGACCTTGGCGCCAAGGTCTTGGACGCATCGCATGAAGGTGCGATCGGTGAATTGTGTACCGTTGTCGGTGATAATCCGTTAGGGATCCCAAACGGCACACAATCGACCAAGAACTTGACCGCTGATTGTTGTCACCTTTCTCACTGCTCCACTTCGGCCACTTTGTGAACTTGTCGATTGCTACGCATAAGAACTCAAAGCCCCCAACAAAGACGGGGAAGGGGCCGAGGATATCGAGCCCCGCATCGAGAAGGGCCAGGACAAAGGGATTGTTTGGAGAGCTTGAGCTGGCTGATGAATCTGTTTTGCATGGAACTGGCATGCTTCGCACTTGGTTACTAGTGCAGTCGCATGTTGGAGGGCTTCTTGCCAAAAGAACCCTTGCCGGAAAGCTTTCCTGGCAAGTGCCCTTGCTCCAATGTGGTGGCCGCATATGCCTCCGTGTATTTCTGCCAACAGCTTCTGTCCGTCTTCCCTGGAGATGCACTTTAGTCTGACACCATTGAGCCTTCTTCTGTACAGCTCGTTATCCACGAACTGGTACATACTTGACTGTCTGGTTATCTTTTCTATTTCTTCTGGGTCGTCGGGAAGTTCTCCAGTTTGCAAAAAACGGACGATCTGTTGCGCCCATGCCGGAGCTTGTGGCTCGACGGCAAGGACTAAAGGCATGAGGGCCGCTGCGGGAACCTCAGCTTCTACGGCAAGAACTGCTGGCTCTGCCGGAGCTATAGTTCCTCCGGCAAGCTCGCCGGGGCGAGGCTTGTCGGGAACACTTGCTTCGACTGCACAGATCCGAGGATCTGCAGGAGCAAACTGTTCCTCAGCGTTCTGTTCGTTGATCTTGGGGACCTTGGCGGCTGCTTCAGGAAGACTCGCCGGCAAGTAGTCGCCAGAGACCAACTTTCTCTTCTTGGAGTGCCCAATTGATGGCGTGACGGATGGTTGAGTCAGCTTGAGCAAGAAGGTCCCCGGTTCCACAGGTAACTTCATTGAGGCACACTTTGAAAGGCCATCTGCAATTTCATTCTGAGCTCTCGGAACGTGCTCCATTTGCAAACCTTCAAAGCGCTCCTCAAGCTTCCTCACTTCATCGACATAAGCTTCCATCAAAGGGCTCTGATAGCTCTTGTTAACTTGCCGGACCACCAGCTGAGAATCTCCCCGTACGATCAACTTCCTGATCCCAAGTTCGGCCGCAATCCTGAGGCCGGCGAGCAAACCTTCATATTCAGCAGTGTTGTTTGTCGCTTGTTCCCTTGGGAAGTGCATCTGGATAACATACTTGAGGTGCTCTCCGGTGGGCGCGATGAGTACCACGCCGGCACCGGCGCCTTGCAGCGAGAAGGCACCGTCAAAGTACATTACCCATTCACTTGCCGCTTCTTGTACGGGTGCACTTGTTTCTTGGACTTCCTCATCGGGTGTTGGGGTCCATTCTGCTATGAATTCTGCCAAAGCTCGGCTCTGTATGGTTGAAGTACTTTCAAACTTAAGTCCAAAGCTCGACAGCTCCAAAGGCCCACTCAACGATCCTGCCTGTTGCTCAGGTTGTGTAATATCCTCTTGCCGAAAGCGAGTGACCACTGTTATCTCGTGGGCACGAAGTAATGGCGCAGCTTTCTCGAGGCCATGAGGAGGCCGAAGCAACTTTGCACACCGAGTATCTTGACCTAGCCCCTCGGAGAAGGAGCTTACAAAATACACTGGGCGCTGCACCATCTTCTTCCGCACCTCATCCTGTTCCTGCGCAGGGTTGTCCTTGTCGGGGCCAGAGCTTGTCGGAGCAGCCCCCTGCTTGTCGCTGGACTTGCTTGCCGGTGGTGTAGCCTCCTCGTCGGACTCCCTCTCCGCTACTAGCGCAACACTAACCACCTGGTTGGTTGCCGCTAGGTACAGCAGCAACTTCTCCTGTGGTCTAGGTGCGATAAGTATTGGGGTGGAGGATAGGTATCATTTCAAATCCTGCAGCGCCGCCTCCGCTTCCGGAGTCCACTTCATGGGACCTGCCTTCTTCAAGATTTTGAAGAAAGGTAGGGCGCGTTCTGCGGATTTTGAAATGAACCTACTGAGGGCAGCCACACAACCTGCAAGCCTTCTGACATCCCTGACTCGCTTCGGGGCTTCAATCTGCTCAATGGCTTTAATCTTGTCGGGGTTGGCTTCAATCCCCCTTTGTGACACAAAGAACCCGAGAAGCTTGCCGGAGGGAACTCCAAAGACGCACTTCTCGGGATTCAGCTTAAGCTGTATTTTGCGCAGGTTCTGAAATGTCTCTTCCAAATCTTGAATCAGCATATCCCTGCTCTTGCTTTTCACCACGATATCATCCATGTAAGCCTCTACATTTCGTGGATCTGTGGTTCAAAAGCGAGGTACACTACCCTTGCAAATGTTGATCCTGCATTCTTGGTCCAAATGGCATGCGACGAAGCAATAAGTGCCACATGGAGTGATAAACGCATCTTCTCTTCATCCTCCTTGGCCATAAAGATCCGGTGATAGCTCGAGTACGCATCAAGAAAGCGAGTAGCTCACATCCGCGGTGGAGTCAACAATCTGGTCAATGCGCCGCAAGGAATGGATCCTTGGGACATGCTTTATTCACATCGGTGAAGTCTATACACAGCCTCCATTTCCCGCTGGCCTTACGCACGACGCATCGGGTTTGCTAACCACGCCGGATGGATCACACCTCTAACTAGGCCTGCTGCCTCTAGCTTCTTGATTTCTTCACGATGAATTCTTGGCGCCCACGGCTTGCTTCCTCACTTTTTGCTTGACGGGTCGCAAGATGAGGGCAAACGGCAAGCTTGTGCTCAATCACCTTCCAGGAACACCGGGATGTCAGATGGTTGCCATGCAAACACATCGACATTCGCCCGCAGGAAGGCAATGAGCGCGCTTTCCTATTTGCTGTCAAGCGTGGCACTGATGGTGAAGGTACCACCAGTGCCGTCCTCCTTGGCGGGCACCTTCTTGGTTGCCGGTGGAGCGGCCATTCCCTTTTTACTCTTGCCGGTGGAGCTCGATGGTGCGTCCTCGACGGCAGCGCAGCACTCCGAAGAGGTGCGGTTGCCGGAGTGGGCCCCCGAGCACTTGCCGGACTTGGTCTTCGCCTTCTTCCCCCCGGGAGCTCCAGCGGCAAGTGTATTCTTGTCGGCCGCGGCTGCCGCATCCCGGTAGATCTTGTCGGTGCAGATAAGCGCGTCCTTCTTGTCGCCGTGGACAGTGATGACGCTTATCGGCCCCGGCATTTTGAGTACGTTGTAAGCATAGTGGGAAGCTGCCATGAACTTGGCGAGGGCAGGACGGCCGAGTATTCCATTGTATGGCAACGGAATATCGGCGACGTCGAAAGTGATGCGCTCAGTCCTGAAATTGAGCTCCCCGCCAAAGGTCACCGGCAGAGTGATCTTTCCCTCGGGCTTGCTCCGTCCCGGGTTGATTCCTTGGAAAGAACCGGTCTCTTCAAGCTCGCCATCTGGAATTTGGAGCTTTTTGATCACAGCAGAGGAGATCAAGTTCAGCCCGGCCCCGCCGTCAACCAACATTTTGGTGACCTTGAGGTTGCGGATGGTGGGTGAGACCAACATCGGCAAGCACCCGACTGCGGTGGTGCGGTCAGGGTGATCCTCAAGATCGAAAATGATGGGCGTGCTGGACCATTTGAGGAGCCTGCGCGACTCCATGGGCGGCTCTGCTGCGTTCACCTCACGCACCCACTGCTTTAACTGGCGGTGGGAGGTGTGCAGAGAGGCGCCGCCGTCGACGCAGAGGACCTCCGTGGCCTTCTGGAACTCCTGCTCACTGTCATCCTCATTCTCCATGTCTTCATCGTCATCTTCTTCATCTTTGTCGCGGCCCCGGGGAGGTCGATCACCTTGCCGCTGCTTAGCCTTGTCGCGACGTCCTCCCCGGCCATTGAACGGCCGCTTCTTGCTCGGCTCTCCTCCGCCACCTTGGGCCTTCTCCTTGTCGCGCCTCTCGTACTCAGCCTTTTGCTGCTCGACGAGGTACTCGACGCGCTTGCAGTTGGTGAGATCGTGGCCCTTGGTGCGGTGGATCTTGCAAGATTGCTTGTCGGAGCCGCCTCGCTTGTCGGCTGCCTTCTGAGGGCAGGCTCCTTGCGGAGAAGCAACCTGCGCTTGCTTGGCGGGAGCCTCCTTGCCGGGCTTCTCGGCGGCAAGCACCTCTTTCTTATTCTTCCTTCGGTTGTTCCGCCGCCGGCTCTTGTTTGCCGGAGCGGTGTCGTCGCTATCGCTTCCTCCTGCGCCAGCATCCTCCCCGGGGAGTCTCCTCCCCTCTTCCGCACGTGCGCACTTGTCGGCCAGAGCGTAGAGCTCGCTGACATCCCGAATCTTGGTCATCGCCATCTCTTCACGCATGCGGCGGTTACGCGACGCTCGTGGAACGCGCCGATAACCATGGCGGGGTGGACATCGTGGATGTTGTGCCGCACACGGCTGAAGCGTTGGATATACTTGCGCAGGATTCTCCTTCCTTCGGGCCAAAATGTGGAGATCACTCTGGCCGTGGGGTTTGTGGCCGCCAGTGAAGGCGCCAACAAACCGATGGCAAAGGTCGCCCAAGAAGAGATGGAGCCTTCCGGCAAGTGCATAAGCCAAGAACGAACGCTCGCTTAAGTACGAAAGCAGAAGTAGTTCGCCGAAATCTTGTCGTTCGCCCCGCAGCTCGCACCGCGATGGTGTAGACACCGAGGAACTCCGGCAGGCGCGTCTTGCCGTCGTACTTCTCCGTACGCCGGGCTTGAAGTTCTTCATGCTGGGCCATTTGGGCGCCGCCTTTCGCGGGTGAACGCAGGCAGCTCGCCGCGACGGCAAGTCGCCTGTTCACCGGGCGCGTCTGCTGTCGACAGCGCTTCCAGCTCTGGTTCGATTGTCGCCGAAGCTTCTCGGCGGCGCCGATCGTGGTCCGAAGCGTCTTCTTGTCGCCGGTCGCCGAGGACTGGCGTTGATCTCGACGAGCCTGCGGATCCGACGACACCGTGGAGCCGTCGTCGGCGTTGTTCCTGCTGGACGGCGTCTTCGCTTCGCGGCGGGAGTGCATCGAGGTTGCACCCGGCGGCCTTTGTCGCCGTTGCCTTCATCTTTCAGCTTGCCGCGGTCGCGAGGTCGCCGGCTGCTGTGAAGGGTCGTTGTTGGCGGCGACCGTGCTCTTGATGGTAGCCCTCCGGTCTTGGCCTTGTCCGCGCTGGAGGGAAGTCGAGGAGCATTGTGCCCTTACGAGCGCTTCGCCGGAGTGGCGGGGAGCGGAGCGAAGCGGTGCGAGGAGCGGGCAGGCTCGGACTCCCTGCGGTGTTAGAAGGAGCAGATCTCGCCCGGCGCTTTCGCTTTGCTCGCGTCCGGATGTTGGCTCGAGCATCCCGCGAGCCCCGGCTTGTCCTTGTCCCAAAGAAAGCGGATACCACCTCCCGTGGTATGGCGCTGCTGGTCGTTAGGCGCTGAGATGGACGTGGATCCACGGAGACCGGCGCGGTCACCCGTCCCGCCCTGGATCTAGTGGCGCCGCGAGTGTCTTGGCGGCGACCACCTTCCGTCGGCGTCTCCGCCGCCCACCGTTGGCTCCGGTGGTGGCGGAAGAGACGCAGACGGGCCTCCAACCTCCGAAGGCTTCTTCTTCGGGGCCATGGCGTGGTTGTTGACGAAGTTGGTGATGAAATCGGAGAGGTTGATGACGAGTGCGCCCGCGCGGACGCCGGATCAGGTCCGCACAACCTCGACGCCCCCTACCTGGCGCGCCAAAGATGCCGGGGGAGTCCCTGCCCGCCGCGGCACCTATGGGGCCGGGGGCCCCTTCGTGAGTGCGGTGCGAGGGCGGAGGAGGCACGGAGAGCAGATCGAGGCGAGCACGCGGGCGGGTCTTTTTACCCAGCTTCGGGGCTCTCCGGAGAGATAAAACCCCTACTGCTGCTTGTGTTTTTATTTGATCTTGCTCAAGAGAGCGAGCGTATGGTGGTGTGTAGCATCGAATGAGTCGAACTGGCCGAACCTCCGAACCCCCCGCTACGTTGTGCATGGGCCTCCTTTTATAGTGCAAGGGGTCACAGACAGGTGTCAACGTAGGAAGAAGGGGTAGAAAGGTAAAAGAGGTGGTAGTTGGAACAGTGCAGGAACTGTGCAGCTACAGTGCATGAACAGTGGTTTCTACCTACTTTTGACAGAGGGGGACAAGGGCATTTAATGCCCGTCGCCGTCGACCCCAAAAGCTCCCGCCCTTGCGTCTCCGTCTGCCACGGCGATGGATCCACCATCGTGAAATGCCACCGTGTCCCCCAGGCTGCACAGCCATCCGCCACGCGTTCCTGGAAAGGCCCCAGGGCGACGCGTGGGCGGATGAGCTGGAGCGCAGGCACACAGCGCACTCCTTCCGGCAAGCACCTTGCCGGAGGCTTGACCTTGCCGGGCCCGGGAGCTTGCCGGGCTCTGTAACTTGCCGCTCCCCGGGCCCTCGCCGGGACGCGTGCAGCGCCGAGGCGTGTCTTCTATGATGTAATCTTCTAGTCTTTTCGACGAGCTCCTCTCGCCGGGGCCTTGCGTGAGTGATGTAGTCTTGAGCCTGAAATGGCCTTCCCGGCAAGCTCCGCTTGCCGGGGTCTCGATCTTCTGTCTTGTACACTTTGTTCTTGAATGGCTTAACATGGAGCAGGAAGGTCTCCGGCAAGCACGTGGTAAAACCCTGCCGCAGGAAGCTGCAGCTGCCCGTGCACAAGTTGGGGTACTGAGGTACCCCTACCTTAGTACACCGACAACGGATGTAGTATTTGTCAAAATAAATATGTATCTAGACATGTTTTAGTATATAGGGCTGGAGCGCTTGCTGATTGTTTTGGGAATAGAAATCGGTATCAGTTGTCTCCAAATAAAGTTGCCTCACCTTAAAAGCATTGGAATTTGTTTTGAAGGACAGCAGCTCATCATCGAAGATGCCCCTTCACTTGAAAGGTTGCTCCTTCATAATTGTTATACACCATTAGAAATAGCTGTCGTCTCTGCGCCCAAACTGGAGACCTTGGGTGTAATTCGTGACCCGTTTAATAATCACAAGGAGTTGGTGTTTGGCTCCTCACCTTTTCAGGTGCCGTATATTATCATCTACACATTTGTAATCATATGCTACATTTTTCATTTGTGCGCATAAGTTTTATATCATCTTGGAGTACACTTTGGGTACTAATATTATGTTATATGCTCAATGAAGAGTTCGTCCATTGATAGCCTATCAATGCTGCTGGATTCTGTCAAGATCATATATATCAGAATGTATAGTTTTGATCTGGACATAATTATTGGCTTGCTGCGGTGCTTTCGATCTCTGGAGAATTTATACATAGAGGTGATGATTTCATGGACATTGAAAGCCTGTATATATTGTACTAGAATTAACTGTTCAGCTGTCGTTCTTTCGACATACTCTTTTTTCAGACCTTAACTATTTTCAATCTTCATGTCCACTTAGGCAGAACCACATGGAGAAAAACATATAACCAATCGTTGGCGTAATAAGAACAAGGATTTTCTCAGTTCTATGACATTCGTTTGAGGACAATAACGATTGGACGATATGCATCCAACCAGGCAAACATAAGCTTTGTCACATTCTTCCTGTTGAATGCGAGGTTACTATTGTCCATGAGGCTTAATTTTTACAGCAAGAGATTTCTCACGGACGAACATGTTGAACAGCAAAAAATAAGTTTCAGGTGGACAAATGGGCTTCTAAACGTGCTCGGCTTCTATTTACAACAAGTTGTAGACATCCTAAAATAATTTTTTTTTTGCATAGGATGTTGATTTTATAGATCAGTCCGATCCATTTGTTTGTGACTGCAAAAAAGAGTGGTTGGGTTAGATGTTACTGTCATGTTCAATCTGGGTTTTGTCTAAAAATTTGATGAACAATTAATCCTTGGGCTTTTTGTACCATTTGTATGCTTGACTTGCATGTTGTTGCCCTCGTACTCCCCTCCACCTGCCACAACACCGCCGCATCTTCCATGGTTGTTGTTCGTTCCCGTCCGAGGCCTTGCCGTCGTTCTCCGCCTTGGTTAGCTCGTTGTGCTCGCCGATGTCTGGTGTTGTCAACATGGTTAACAACCAAGAGGAATCAGGAGATGACTGTACGTGGAGAGGCTGACAGTAAGGACCCACCAGGGTCATTGCATTTCGCAGGCAGGTGCCTCGTTATTACAAGCCAAAACAATACTTCCTCCTAATTGTTTGACAACTAGGTTCCACGCCATTGTCCATGTAGTCAATAAACGAGAAAATTACACAACTAGCGGATAACACCAGGACCCAAAGAGCTCGCCCAGATTGTTTTTCGCCAGAGACGGAGCTCAAGCTGCAGCGCGGGGTCTGTGGTCTGTGGCTAGCCCACGCTTACGCTTTTATTAAGCACATGACGAGCCCAGCTTGATATTTTTCTTTCTAAAATTGGCTAGCCCAATTTTTTTTTGGAGAATACCAAAACCGAGGCCTACTTGTTTTTCTCATCACTTGGCTGCAAATCTTTCAAGACGAGGAGGGATAAGAAATGGGCTTCCCGTAAAACGGGCTATAAGTTGTAAGAAATGGGATGTAAATTTTAAACCAAAGCCAACCGCAATTGCATTAAAATATCATTTTTCAGGATTTCTCTACTCTCTACTCTTATAAAAACCAAAGCCAACTGGCAATTACATTAAAATATCATATTTTCACCCACAAGATAAACTACTCATACAAATGCATCTTCATGTTCTGTGCAACGAACTGGCATCTTGCTATTTAAGATTTTAAATTTCATTCATTTTTTTGCGGAGAATTGTTTTTTGAATTTTTTTGATATATTTTTTTGAAAACTATTTTTAACGTGACTCGAAATTTCGTGATTAAAAGAGTTTGGACCCCACCGAAATATGCAAAATTTCATTGAATTTTTTAGCAGTGCCCAGAATATATGGTCTGTAATGCTAATAAAAAGAATATGGGATTCAAATATCCTTAATAATTAGCAAATGGGCTGTAAATTATTGAAAATAATGGCTAATGGACTGTATGCTGTTTTCCACAGATTTGGAGACTGACTTCTGGGCCTACTAGGTTGACGATGACGCTATCCTAAAATTTTTTTGACGTGTACGCAAGGCTTTGTCAACTTAGTCAACACACAAGATGATCGTTGGATGTCCATCCAACGGTAGTCGTGTCTTCTTCAATCTCGATCTTCTGCCGGCCGGCCGCCCAAACTAGCGCCGGTTGGACTGCCTGCTCCCTCCTCCCGTGGCTGGCTATGCTGCCGACAGGCCATCCCTCTAACCACCCACACATCCTGTTATTTTCAGGCAATGTCAGCCTCACCCCGCAGCCGACCAGTCAGCGCTCGGTCTCCCCTCAGTGTGGGCATCCGCTGCGGTGGCTTCGCCGGCTCCGGGTGGTTCTCTTCCTGGGCCCCACCCTCGTCCACCGCGTTTGTGCTCTCGGCGCGGCGAGGTCAACATGGTCAACAAACAATAGCCATCGGAAGAGGCTAACAGTAGGGGCCCACACAGGAAAATGCCTCCTTATTACGCGCAAAATAATGATTCCTCCACCTGATAGCTGGGACCCACAGGAAGGGTCTCTGTATTTCGCAAAAAAAATGTTCCCCCCGCTGTCAGCTCGGACCCACCGGAAATGCCTCCTTATTATGCACAAAAAAAATGAATACTCCCCCTGCTAGCTAGGACTCACCTTGGTGGGAGGCTGACTTGTGGGCCTACTAAGTTTACGGGGACGGAGGGCTTTGTCAACTTAGTCAATATGAACGACTCTAGCTCCAGTGACCGTACGATGTCCATCCAACGGTCGTTGTGCTTCTTCAACCTCTGGTCTTCGTGCTCCAGCCGCCCAAAGCAGCGCCGGTCGTGTCGCGTGCTCTTGCCTCCCATGGCCAGCTGTGATGCCGCGGAGGCCTCACCGTACCCTACTACTCCCACCGCTGGCCAGGCCATCCCTCTACTCACCCACACCCCCTGTTATTCTGCGGCGACGACAGCCTCACCCTCGTACTCCTCTTCGCGTGGGCATCCACTGCTGCGTCTTCCATGGCTCCGCGTCGTCCCCTTCCTAGGCCTCATCATCATCCACCGCCGTGGTGCTCTCGGCGCGGTGTGGTCAATGTGGTCAATGACCGACTTCCATCGGAAGAGTACTGTGCATGCAGAGGCTGACAGCTGGGTCAACGGCGGCCGCAAGGAAGTGCCTCCTTATTACGCGCAAAATAATTATTCCTCCACCTGACAGCGGGGACCCACCGGACGGGCCACCATATTTCGCGAAAAAAAACATTTCCCCCTGACTGCTGGGACCCACCAGCTACATCTTCGCATGCAATGAAGTGCGTCCGGGCAAAAAAAAGATTCGCCCCCCTGACTGCTGGGACCCACCAGCTACATCTTCGCACGCAAGGAAGTGCGTCTGGGCAAAAAAAACGATTCGCCCCCCTGACTGCTGGGACCCACCAGCTACATCTTCGCAGTAAGGAAGTGCGGCGATCGGGACCCACCTGGTCGAAGCGTACGTAGCATTGTCATTCTGGTCGCGAACGTGTACAAACATACTGGTCGATGTAGAGGCGCGCACGTGTCATAGTAGAGGCGTGCACGTGTCGTAGTAGAGGCGCGCACGTAGCATGTACACGTACGTACAGCGGCGAGGGTGCAAGAAAAAAAATACAGCCACGTACGTACATACGGGCAGGGTCTCGAACGCCTACTCGTGCATACGTACATAGCTGGGTCAGAATGGAGAAACAGCATTGTCGTCGTGTTCATGGGGAGGCAACGGAATGCGTCGTGTTCATGGGGAGGCAACGGAATGCGTCGTGTTCATCGGGAGGCAACGGAACACGTGGGAGCCAACCGGCTGGGTCGAAATGGAATGCGTGGTCGTGTTCATCGGGAGGGCTTGGACGGAACAGGCGATGGAAACGAGGCCTGGCGTACCGCACAACGGAGGAAACGGACCTCCTATGTTCGGAACGATGTCCTGTTGATCGGGAGGGGTGTGGTGTACCGCAAAACGAACGAAACGAACCTCCTACGGTCAAAACGGGGGTCCTGTTGATCGGGAGGGGTGTGGCGTACCGCAAAACGGACGAAACGGACCTCCTACGGTCGAAATGGGGGTCCTGTTAATCGGGAGGGGTGTGGCGTACTGCAAAACGGACGAAACGGACCTCCTACGATCGAAACGGGGGTCCTGTTCATCGGGAGGGGTGTGGCGTACCGCAAAATGGGACTCCACGGGATACTGTTCATCTCCACCGTCGACCTCCTCCAGCCTCCACGAGCTACCGTCGACCTCCTCCAGCCTCCACGGGCTCATGTTCATCCAGCCTCCACCGCGCGCTACTCCACCGACTACTGTTCAACCACCCCTCCACCATCTACTGTTCATCCAGCCCTCCACCGTCTACTATTCATCCAGGCCTCCACACCACAGGGTCCTGTTCAACCACACCTCCACCATCTACTGTTCATCCAGCCCTCCACACCACGGGGTCCTGTTCATCCAGAGGCAACGCCACCGCTCACTGTTCATCCAAACCCCCGCAAAGCTCACTGCTCATCCAATCGATCGGCCGGTTAGCAGCGATGAGCGGCGAATCGCTCCATCGGGTTCGATTAACAGCCATCGATCGATTGCTCGGGTTCGAATGCGAGCTGCGCAGGCAATCGCTTCGGTTCGATTAGAGCCCAACGCCGCTTCGGGTTGATTAGAGCCAATGCCTCGCACGTGTATGAGAGAAACGCGCATCGCTCGGCCCCCGACCTCCCACTGTAACCGGTAACTCCTCGAAATTTTCCTCCCCTCGCTTCTACCATAGTTTTTTCCATCATGGACGGCCCAAAGAATGTCATGCAGCTGCGTCTCCGGCCCGCCCAGGACAAAAAGCCCATTTTCTGTCATGATTTTTTTCATAGAAGTAGGAGCCCACCACATCTATGATGATACCGCATTTTTTCACAATTATCATCATAGAAGTTTCATATGTATGACAGAAAAAAAATTCGTTCAGCCCAAAATGTCACGGATGTGTCTTTTTTTGTAGTGTATGTATTAAGTAATGATTTAAGCATGATGCCATAATGTAGACAAAATAAGACCATTCAATATGATCGAACCCCATCGTTTTACCCTTAGTAGCAACAAGACAGATGCGTGCCTCATTACCCCTTCTGTCATGAGGTGAGGGCACAACAAGATTGAACCTACCACTAAGCACCACTTCCATTGAAGATCTAATCATTAACTTGGCCAAAGAAAACTAATATATCGGAAAGCATTAAGTAGATATAAAAATCACACATAATAAAGTTCAGAAATAACTCAACTACTTTCAATGAATAATCTTATCATAAACCCACAATTCATCAAATCCCAATAAACACACACACACACATACACACAAGGATTACATCATATCAATCTCCGAAGAGAACATTGTATTGAACATTGAGGGAGTCCTAGACTAAGGGGTCCTCGGACAGCCGGACTCTATACTTTGGCCGGACTGTTGGACTATGAAGATACAAGATAGAAGACTTCATCCCGTGTCCGGATGGAACTCTCCTTTGCGTGGAAGGCAAGCTTGGCGATTCGGATATGTAGATTCCTTTCTCTGTAACCGACTTTGTACAACCCTAGTCCCTCCCGGTGTATATATAAACCGGAGGGTTTAGACTTCTAGGGTTTAGCCACAACAATCATAACCTCATAGGCTAGACTTATAGGGTTTAGCCATTACGATCTCATGGTAGATCAACTCTTGTAATACTCATATTCATCAAGATCAATCAAGCAGGAAGTAGGGTATTACCTCCATAGAGAGGGCCCGACCCTGGGTAAACATTGTGTCCCCCGCCTCTTGTTACCATTAGCCTTAGACGCACAGTTCGGGACCCCCTACCCGAGATCCGCCGGTTTTGACACTAACAAACATCAAAAGGAGAGAGAGAGAGAGAGAGAGAGAGATATGAGCTTGTGCCTCTCCAGAAAGCATTGCATTGCTCTCCACAAGTTCAGGTGGCGCCCCCTGGGGGCATGCCGTGCGAGCTTGTGCCTCTCTCATGCAGTCTCTAGTGTCCCCTCGAAGCTTCTAGGGTCCCTTCTAGTCTAGAAAATATCACCGTAAAGTTTCATAGTGTTTGGACTTTGTTTGGTATGGTTTTCTGTGAAATAAATAGGCAAAACAAGAACTGTCACTGGGCACTAGGTTAATAGGTTAGTTCCCAAAATTATATAAAATTGCATATAAGGCATACAAGATTGATAAAATAATAGCATGAAACAATAAAAAATTATAGATACGTTGGAGACGTATCAGCATCCCCAAGCTTAATTCATGCTCGTCCTCGTGTAGGCAAATGATAAAAATAGATTTTTTATGTTGAATGCTACCTAACATGTCTTACCATGTAATCTCTTTTACGGTATGAATATTACAATGATGAAATATATCGACATAATAATATCCATGAATACTAGAAAATAATCATTTCTCTTCAAAATATATGATGCTTAACGAATGTTATCCCTACTCATTGAATTATGTAAGCATGGCATGACTCCGTCTTTCTAACATAAGTAAAAATCATGAGCACCCCGGTGCCAAACCAAGCAACTGCATCATACCTTTTCTCGCTTTAGCATGTTCAACTTCACTCAATATATGATAGTGAGACGTGGACTTAGCACTACAGGTGGAATAGAATATGTTGGTAGAGGTTTATAAGGGGAAAAAAAGTGGAGAAAGTCTTGCATCAACTAGGTGGATCATTAGGCAATGGAGAGGCCTTAAAATCGATATCGATGCAAGGAGTAGGGATTTCCATGCAACAGATGCACTAGAGTTGTAAGTGTATATATGAAAGCTCGCTCGTGAAACTAAGTGGGTGTGCATACACTTGCTTGCTCATGAAGACCTCAGGCATTTGAGGAAGCCCTTCATCGAAATATACAAGCCAAGTTTTATAATGTAAGAATTACCACTAGTATATCAAAGTGACAAATCATATAGACTCTCTATATGATGAACATAGTGCTACTTTAAAGCACAAGCGTGGTAAGATGGTAGTAGCATTGTCCCTTCTCTCTTTTTCTCTCATTTTTATTTTTTACATTTTTCAGAACAATGTCATGAACCTCATCCCCACTTTTTTGAGGACTCAGCAGTCTCGATCATTCTTTACCTCACTGGGACAATGCTCCAATAATGATGATCATCACACTTCTTTTTACTTACAACTTGATAAACTGAATGATATGAATCTATATGAATGCCTCTGGTAGTGTGCCATGATGTGCAATGATCTAGTGTCATATGTATTACAATGATGAATGATGGCTTTGCCACAAATATCATGTCAACTCTATATGATTAGCAAAGCAAAATGACGATGAACACACAAGTCATGTGAATAGTAACCATGGAAGTTGCATGGCAATATATCTCGGAATGGCTATGGAAATGCCATGCTAGGTGAGTATGGCGACTATTTTGAGGTAGGATATACTAAGGCTTATGTGTGATAGAGTGTATCATATCAAGGGTTTTGGATGCATTGATAACCCACAAGTATATGGGATCGCAACAGTTTTCGAGGGTAGAGTATTCAACCCAAATTTATAGATTCGACACAAGGGGATCCAAATAATATTTGCAAGTATTAGCACCTGAATTGTCAATTCAACCACACCTCGAGATTAATTATCTGCAGCGAAGTGATCAGTAGCAAAGTAGTATGATAGTTTTGATGGTAATGGTAGCAGCAACAGTAATGGTAACAGTGATAGGAATAGTTTTGTAGCAGTAACGATAGCAGCAGCAACAGTAGTAACTTAGCAAGAACAAAGGTAAATTCGTAGGCATTGGATCGGTGATTCGTTGGATGATATTCATCATGAGATAGTCATAACCTAGGGCGATACGGCACTAGCTCCAGTTCATAAATATAATGTAGGCATGTATTCCGTAAATAGTCATACGTGCTTATGGAAAGAACTTGTATGACATCGTTTGTCCTACCCTCCCGTGGCATCAGGGTCCTATTGGAAACTAAGGGATATTAAGGCCTCATTTTAATAGAGAACCGGAACAAAGCATTATCACACGGTGAATACATGAACTCTGCAAACTACGGTCATCACCGGGAGTGGTCCCGACTATTGTCACTCCGAGGTTGCCGGATCATAACACGTAGTAGGTGACTATAACTTGCAAGATAGGATCTAGAACATGGACATAATGGTGATAACATAAACGGTTCAGATCTGAAATCATGGCACTCGGGCCCAAAGTGACTAGCATTAAGCATGGCAAAGTCATAGCAACATCAATCTCAGAACATAGAGGATACTAGGGATCAGGCCCTAACAAAACTAACTCAATTACATGATGAATCTCATCCAACTCCTCACCGACCAGTGAGCCTACGAAGGAATTACTCACTCCCGGTGGGGAGCATTATGGAATTGGCGATGGAGAAGGGTTGGTGATGATGAAGATCGAAGATCCCCCTCTTCGAAGCCCCAAACAGACTCCAGATCTGGCCTCCCGATGAAGAATAGGAGACGGCGGTGGCTTCGTCTCGTGAAACACGATAATTCTTTGTCCCCAATTTTTTTCTGGAAAAATAGGATTTTATAGCGTTGGTTTTAGGGTCTTCAGGACCACCAGGTGGGGACAACCCACGTGGGCACACCTGGAGGGGGTGGCGCACCCTGGTGGGTTGTGCCCACCCAGGTGCCCCCTTCCGGTGGTTCTTGACTCCTGATATTTTCTTTTATTGTATAAAAATCCTCGCAAAGTTTCGTTCCATTTTGAGAACTTTATTTCTGCACAAAAACAACACCATGGTAGTTCTGGTGAAAACAGCGTCAACCCGGGTTAGTTTCATTCAAATCATGCAAATTAGAGTCCAAAACAAGAGGAAAAGCATTAGGAAAAGTAGATACGACAGAGACATAACAACTCCCCCAAGCTGAAGCCTTTCCTTGTCCTCAAGCAATTCAGTTGATAGACTGAAAGTAAAAAAGAAAAACTTTTACGAACTCTTTTGCTCTTGTTTCATAAATAAGCTTAAACATCATCCAGGTTTTCAGCAAACATTATAGCTAACCATGTCAATAGTAACTCTTAAAATTATATCAACTCATATCAGTGACTTAATCAACTAGAGAGCAATAATAAGATATCTTAAATAGCAACACGTTGTCAAAACAACTGTGATACAATATGATAATAGTGGTATCTTGCTAGCCCTTTCTGAGACCGCAAAACATAAATGCAGAGCACCCCCAAAGTTCAAGCAGCGATTAAACATTGTAATTCATGGTAGAGAAGATCCAGTCATGATGCACCCAACATTAGCTATACACAATGCATCATCATGAGAGCAGTGCTCTCAGGTTCTGGCGCTTATTTGAGAAGGTGATGAAATAACATAAAAGTAAATAGATAGTCCCTTCGCAGAGGGAAGCAGTGATTTGCAGAGGTGCCAGAGCTCAAGTTTTTAAAGGTAAATGAAATTTTGAGAAATGCACCCTTCTCGTTTACTTTACGACCATCAGTTATCAATATCTTCCATGCTAAACAAATTAGTAGCGGTTCCCAAGCAGTGAAGTAAAGGTTCTTGCTCCATAGGAGTTTTTGTTTGATTATTGATAAGTTATTTTTGCAATTTGGGACTGATAATCCCTATTACCGCTCTTTTCTTGTGCAATGGTGAGTGAATAAACACTAGACCTGAGAATAACCCGCTTAGCATGGAAGATAACAACTACCTGATGTCGCTCTATGAACAATACAGGCACACACAAAGGATAGTTTTTAGAGGTGGCACATGAAAATTTACTTCGGATGGCACGGTAATACCGCATATATGTAGGTATGGTGGACTCATCTGGAATAACTTGGGTTTCAGGTTTTTGATGTACAAGCCGAATTCCCACTTAGTACAGGCGAAGGCTAGCAAATAGGTTGAGAAGAGGCTAGCTAGAGAGTAACAACGGTCATGAACATGCATTATGCATAAGTAACATTGGATACTAGCATGAGTAGGATATGAACACCATGAACATAAATATCATAGAGGCTATGTTGGTTTTGGTTCAACTACATGCATGAACATGTGCCAAGTCAAGCCACTCGAACATTCAGAGGAAGATACCATATCATCATACTACATCACAATCATTTTAACGCAATGTTAACATCCAAGATAATTCATTATCCACTCCTAGCTACTTATGCATGGCATGAAAAACTATAATCTCTAATTGTCATTGCAAACATGTTTGATCATAATAGGCTGAATCATGGATACTAGGTTAAACATATTTACAAAAACAGAACAAGTCGAGTTCATACCCGTTTCTCTCTGCCACAGCCAGTTCATCGAATATCATCATTATTGCCTTTCACTTGCACGACCGAACGATTTGAAAATAATAATAGTGCAAGAGTGTCGTGGACTAAGCTGGAATCTGCAAACATTCTATTCAAAAGGAGAAGACAAGGTAATATGGGCTCTTCGTCAGATCAATGATAATGCACATGAGAGCCACTCAACGTTTTCATCGTCATCTTCTCCTTGGTATGACTCAATAAAAAGAAAAGAAATTCAGATTTCGTAAACAGGCAAATGAAAGAGAAAAGCAAAAACAAGAAAAACTGTTTACACGGGAAAGCTCCCAACAAGTAAAAGAAGAACAAGGAAATCTTTTTGGGTTTTCTTTTTAGTGCTACAACAATTTAAACTAGGAAGAAAAATAAAAAAGAAGAAAGAAACATATTTTTGGATTTTCTCAAAGTTTTTCAAACACACAAGAAGAAAGCGAGAAAATAAATCTAACATGGGATGATACAATGAAAAAGTGTGAACACCGATAACTGGAATGAAATGTGTTGAACATGAATATAATGTCGGTGGGAATACATACTCCCCCAAGCTTAGGCTTTTGGCCTTACTTGGTGATCACCAGTCGTAGAAACCGTGAGGTCCAATGTTGAAGTGTTGGGGAGTTGGCACCTGAAGGTCCCATTGATGAGGCTCCTCCTGCACCACATCTAGGTTGTTCCGGTAAGAGACAATGTCCTCAGGCATAATCATGTATCCGCCCCTAGCAACATGATCAAACAAAGAAGGTGCACGCAAGGGAATAATATCACGAGTTTTCACACTGAAAACTAAGTTGTAAGGAATATCAATGTCAGGGTAATCCGTAGCAATAAACTGGTGGTCCTCCATAGCCGATCGATCTAGGTAAACCATGGGCAGAGGATGATTACGCTGGCGTACTTGCACATTAAAGTGAGTCACCAAGCGAGTGGAATAAATGCCCCCATGTATTTTACCCTTAGATCTGTTAAGGTGAAGGCGGCGTGCCACAATAGCTCCCAAGCTATAAGTGTTGTCGCCATAAAGTGTGCGATGCAAAACGACAAAGTCTAGAGCGCTAAGTGCACCCACCTACTCTCTAGCAAGTAAGCATTTTGCAATAAATATAGCAAAATAATGCACATCAGGAAAATGCAAGCTAGCAGCGGTGGTACTCGATACTCCTCTCTCATCCCCCATCGTCAGAGAACGGTAAAAATCTTCAAACTCCACGGGCCTAGGCTCTACCAAATCACCATCAGAAGGAAGCATGCATATGTCACAAAATTCAGTAAGTGGTATCTGATGGTTTTCAGCATATAGATTAAATGACACCTCAGGGGGATTATTCCTAGAATAGAAATGAAAGTTTTGCACAAAGGAATTTGTGAGGAGATGATACTATTCACATTCAGCTGCGATGAAGTCGGTGAGGCCGGCATTAGCAACATATTGTATGAACTCTTGGAGGATTCCAGCCCCTTCCATGAACGGATTATGCGGCCACTCGCATGGCCGTAGCTCCGCCAACCTCCATGTATGGAGATCATTGTCAGATGACTCCCCAATAACCCCCTTGGAGTTCTTATTCGAAGCAAACTTTCTAAAGAAACTCATCTTTTCCTAAGAACAGAATTCTGAAATTTTTAGTCCATATTTTTTCTCAACAAAACTTCAAAAAAATGATAGCAACTACTCATAGGGATGTATAGAGGCCATAGCAAGCATTCAAACTACTTAGAACTCTAAGAATTCAACATGCAAGCTCATCTACAGTAACACCAAGAGTAGCTAATTATTCAAAATATAAACCACTAAAGCAAAAACTAATTGGACACATGGAGGAGTCACATACCAAGCAACAATTCCCCAAAATAGTTTCAAAAATGGAGCTTCGAGCAAAGAGATCGAAATATGTGGTTTCAGGAGCAAGAACACGAGAGAGATAGCAATGGTGATTTTTTTCTGGATGAATGTGGTGATGTGGGAAGAAGAAGTAAGTGAGGGGGCCCACATGGGGACCACAACCCACCAGGGGGCGCCTGCGGGTCCTGGCGCGCCAAGGTGGGTTGTGCCCACCTGGTGCACCTCCCTCTGATATTATTTGCACCAGAAATTCAGAAATATTCACAGAAAAAATCGTATTAAATTTTCAGAGCATTCTGAGAACTTTTATTTTGGGGTCATTTTTTATTGCACGGAAAAAATCAGAAAACAAATAAAGCATGGCATTTTATTTTATTTAACTAAGAAAAACATAAAACAAAAGGTAGGGACAGAAGGTAGTGCTCACTAAATTCATCAACTTCATACCTCTCAAAAATGATCCATTAATAAGGTTGATCAAGTCTTATTAGCAACCACTTTCGATTAGCATGAAATCGAAGAACTTCCGTAAATCACTAAGTTACCTCAATGGGGATATGAATGTCCAACAATAAGCATTTCATATTTCTTTTTAACAGTAGGTAGAGGTAGTTGAAAACTTCCAATAGTGATTGCCAGAGATTTTTCAATAACATTAATACCATTCACTTGGAATTGTTTCTTCGGAAAGTGCACCATATGCTCATTACCATTGATATGAAAAGTAACCTTGCTTTTATTGCAATCAATAATAGCTCTGCAGTATTTAATCGACATGTTGTCATCCTTGGGCATCTCAAGTATAACAAAGTCAGTCAAAATAGTAACATTAGCAACAACAACAGGCACATCCTCACAAATACCGATAGGTATGGCAGTTGATTTGTCAGCCATTTGCAAATATATTTCAGTAGGTGTGAGTTTATTCAAATCAAGTCTTTTATATAAAGAGAAAGGCATAACACTAACACCAGCTCCCAAATCACATAAAGCAGTTTTCACATAGTTTCTTTTAATGGAGTAAGTAGTTGGTATTCCCGGATCTCCAAGTTTTTTAGGTACTCCATCTTTAAAAGTATAATTAGCAAGCATAGTGGAGATTTCAGCTTCTGGTATTTTTGTCTTATTGGTGATGATGTCTTTCATGTACTTTGCATAAGGAGGCATTTTTAAGATATCAGTCAAATGAGTGCACAAAAAGACTGGCCTAATCATTTCAACAAAGCATTCAAATTCTTCATCATCTTTCTTTTTAGTTGACTTAGGTGGAAAGGGAATAGGTTTTTGAACCCATAGTTCTCTTTCCTTCCCATGTTTTCTAGCAACAAAGTCTCTTTTATCATATCTTTTATTCTTAGGTTGTGGGTTATCAAGATCAACAACTGGTTCTATCTCAACATCATTATATGGTTATTTATTATTTGGTTGAGTGTCTTCATGGACCTCATCATTATCTTTTTCATTATCAGAAGGTGAGTGTTCACTACCAGATTGAGTTTCAGCATCAGAGATAGAACATTATCATCATTAGGAGGTTTTTCTACTTCAGGTTCACTAGAGGCATGCAAAGTCCTCTCGTTTGCTTCTTCTTTTTCTTTTTAGAAGGACTAGGTGCATCAGTGTTAATTCTTTGAGAGTCTTGTTCAATTCTTTTTGGGTGTCCCTCAGGATAAAGTGGTTCTTGAGTCATTTTACCTCCTCTAGTTGCTACTCTAATAGCAAAGTCACTAATATTATTGTTCATTTCATCAAGCAACTCTCTTTGAGATTTAGCAACTTGTTCTAACTGAGTTTGAACCATAGAGGCATGCTTTCCTACACCTCTAACATCATTGGAGATTCTAAATAATAAGTCACTTAAGCGAGCAATCATATTAGAGTTGTATTTTAATTGTTTCATAACATTTGCATTGAAGTGATCTTGCTTCCTAATGTAATTATCAAACTCATAAAGGTATTGACTAGGATGTTTATTTCGACGATCATCACTATCATTGAATTTCATTAAACATTTTACCTCTACCACCTTAGGTGGTGGCGGTGCTTCAAGCCCATGTATTTCTTCAATAGGTGGTAAATTTTTAACATCCTCGTCTTTAATACCTTTTTCCTTCATAGATTTCTTTGCCTCTTGCATATCTTCAGGACTGACATATAAGATACCCCTCTTCCTCGGAGTGGGTTTAATCGGTGTTTCAGGAGGAGTCCAATCATCATAATTTTTCAATATGTTATCCAATAATTCTTCAGCTTGCCCAATAGTTCGTTCCCTGGAAACACAACCAGCACAACTATCTAGGAAATCCCTAGAAGCATCAGTTAGTCCATTATAGAAGATATCAAGTATTTCATTTTTCTTAAGTGGATGATCAGGCAAAGAATTAAGCAATTGGAGAAGCCTCCCCCAAGCTTGTGGGATACTCTCTTCTTCAATTTGCAAGAAGTTAAATATTTCCTGCAAGGCAACTTGTTTCTTATGAGCAGGGAAATATTTCTCAGAGAAGTAATAAATCATATCCTAGGGACTACGCACACAACCAGGAGCAAGAGTACTGTACCAAGCTTTAGCATCACCCTTTAATGGGAATGGAAATAACTTGAGAATATAATAATAGTGAGTCATCTCATCATGAGCAAAGAGGGTGGCTATGTCATTCAACTTAGTAAGATGTGCCACAACAGTTTCAGTTTCATAACCATGGAAAGGATCAGATTCAACCAAAGTAATTAACTCTGGGTCGACAGAGAATTCATAATCCTTACCATCAATAAAGATAGGTGAAGTAGCAAACTTAGGATCCCTCTTTTTGTCTTCTCCACAACCACCATATTCTATTCCACCTATAGTGCTATGTCCATGGCTCACGCCCATGTATTGCCTGAAAGTTGAAAAGGGTTGAGAACACCAAAAGTATGAAACAATTGCTTGGCTTGTCATCGGGGTTGTGCATGATTTGAATATTCTGTGTGATGAAGATGGAGCATAGCCAGACTATATGATTTTGTAGGGATAACTTTCTTTGGCCATGTTATTTTGAGAAGACATAAGTGCCTTTTTAATATGCTTGAAGTATTATTGTTTTATGTCAATATTAAACTTTTGTTTTGAATCTTATGGATCTGAATATTCATGCCATAATAAAGAAAATAACATGGATAAATATGTTAGGTAGCATTCCACATCAAAAATTCTATTTTTATCATTTACTTACTCGAGGACGAGCAGGAATTAAGCTTGAGGATGCTTGATATGTCTCCAACGTATCTATAATTTTTTATTGTTCCATGCTATTATATTATCTGTTTTGGATGTTTTATGCATTAATATGCTATTTTATGTAATTTTTGGGACTAACCTATTAACCTAGAGCCCAGTGCCAGTTTCTGTTTTTTCCTTGTTTTTGAGCTTCACAGAGAAGGAATACCAAACGGAGTCCAAACGGAATAAAACCTTCGCGATCATTTTTCTTTGTCCAGAAGACACCCAAGAGATTTGGAGATCAAGTCGGAAGAGCCACGAGGCGGCCACAAGAGGGAGGGCGCGCCCAGGGGGGTAGGGCGCGCCCCCTGCCTTGTGGACCCCCCGTGACTCCACCAACCTACTTCTTCGTCCTATATATTCCCAAATATCCCCAAACCACCAGAAGCATCCACGAAAACACTTTTTCACCACCGCAACCTTCTGTACCCATGAGATCCCATCTAGGGACCTTTTCCGGCATCCTGCTGGAGGGGGATCCGATCACGGAGGCCTTCTACATCAACTCTATTGCCCTTCTGATGAAGCGTGAGTAGTTTACCTCAGACCTACGGATCCATAGCTAGTAGCTATATGGCCTCTTCTCTCTCTTTGATTCTCGATACCATGTTCTCCTCGATGTTCTTGGAGATCTATCCAATGTAATCTTCTTTTGCGGTGTCTTTGTCAAGATCCGATGAATTGTGGATTTATGATCAGCTTATCTATGAATATTATTTGAATCTTCTCTGAATTCTTATATGCATGATTTGATATATTTATAATTCTCTTCGAACTATCAGTTTAGTTTGGCCAACTAGATTGGTTTTTCTTGTAATGGGAGAAGTGCTTAGCTTTGGGTTCAATCTTGCGGTGTCCTTTCCCATTGACAGTAGGGGCAGCAAGGCACGTATTGTATTGTTGCCATCGAGGATAAAAAAATGGAGTTTACATCATATTGCTTGAGTTTATTCCTCTACATCGTGTCATCTTACTTAATGCGTTACTCTATTCTTCATGAACTTAGTACTCTAGATGCAGGCGGGAGTCGGTCGATGTGTGTAGTAATAGTAGTAGATGCAGGCAGTAGTCGGTCTACTTGACACAGACGTGATGCCTATATTTCATAATCATTGCCTTAGATATCGTCATAACTTTGCGCTTTTCTACCAATTGCTCGACAGTAATTTGTTCACCCACCGCATTATTTGCTATCTTGAGAGAAGCCACTAGTGAAACCTATGGCCCCTGGGTCTATTTTCCATCATATAAGTTTCCGATCTACTATTTTGCAATATTTTACTTTCCGATCTATAAATCAAAAATACCAAAATATTTACTTTATCTTTTGTTTAGTTTCATCTATCTCTATCAATTCTCAATTTTGCAAGTAACCGTGAAGGGATTGACAACCCGTTTATCGCGTTGGGTGCAAGTTGTTTGATTGTTTGTGCAGGTCTTGGTGATTTGTGCGTTGTCTCCTACTGGATTGATACATTGGTTCTCAAACTAAGGGAAATACTTATCTTTTGTTTGCTGCATCACCCTTTCCTCTTCAAGGGAAAAATCAACACAAGCTCAAGAAGTAGCAGTACCTCCCTGCCAAACTTATGGCAAGGCACACATCAGGTATGGTACACAGCATAGCATACATGATAGAACCTATCGTTGAGGCATAGGGAATGACTTTCATTTTCTCTATCTTCTACCATGGTCGGGCTTTGAGTCTGACTCAATTTCACACCTTGCAACACAAGCAAGAACCCTTTCTTTGACTGGTCCATTTTGAACTTCTTCAGAACTTTGTCAAGGTATGTGCTTTGTGAAAGTCCAATTAAGCATCTTGATCTATCCCTATAGATCTTGATGCCCAATATATAAGCAGCTTCACCGAGGTCTTTCATTGAAAAATGCTTATTCAAGTATCCTTTTATGATATCTAGAAATTCTATACCATTTCCAATCAACAATATGTCATCCACATATAATATCAGAAAAGCTACGAGCTCCCACTCACTTTCTTGTAAATATAGGCTTCACCATAAGTCTGTATAAATCCATATGCTTTGATAACCTCATCAAAGCATATATATTCCAACCCTGAGATGCTTGTACGAGTCCATAGATGGATCGCTGGAGCTGGCATACTTTGTCAGCATCTTTAGGATCGACAAAACCTTCTGGTTGCATCATATACAACTCTTCTTTAATAAATCCATTAAGGAATGCAGTTTTGACGTCCATTTGCTAGATTTCATAATCATAAAATGCTGCAATTGCTAACATGATTCGGACAGACTTAAGCATCTCTACTAGTGAGAAAGTCTCATCGTAGTCAACCCCTTGAATTTGTCAAAAACCTTTTGCGACAAGTCGAGCTTTGTAGATAGTGACATTACATACCATCGGCGTCTGTCTTCTTGAAGATCCATTTATTCTCAATGGATTGTCGATCATCGGGCCAGTCCACCAAAGTCCACACGTTGTTCTCATACATGGATCCTATCTCAGATTTCATGGCCTCAAGCCATTTATCAGAATCTGGGCTCATTATAGCTTCTTCGTAGTTCAAAGGTTCGTCGTGGTCTAGTAACATGAGTTCCAGGACATGATTACTATACAACTCTAGTGCGGAACGTGTTCTAGTTGACCTGCGAAGTTTAGTAGTAACTTGATCTGAAGTTTCATGATCATCATCATTAGCTTCATCTCTAGTTGGTGTAGGCAGCATGGGAACGGTTTTCTCTGATGTGCTACTTTCCAATTCGAGTGAAGGTACAATTACCTCATCAAGTTCTACATTCCTCCCACTCACTTCTTTCAAGAGAAACAACTTCTCTAGAAAGGACCCATTCTTGGCAACAAAGATCTTACCTTCGAATCTATGGTAGAAGGTGTACCAAGTAGTTTCCTTAGGGTATCCTATGAAGACGCACTTTCCGATTTGGGTTCGAGCTTATCAGGCTGAAGCCTATTGACATAAGCATTGCATCCCCAAACTTTAAGAAATGACAGCTTAAGTTTCTTGCCAAACCATAGTTCATACGGCGACACCTCAACGGATTTAGATGGTGCCCTATTTAACGTGAATGCGGATGTCTCTAATGCATAGCCCCAAAATGATAAAGGTAAATCGGTAAGAGACATCACAGAACACACCATATCTAATAAAGTATGGTTACGACGTTGCTACCTCTTGAGCATGCGTTGGTTTTCCCTTGAAGAGGAAAGGGTGATGCAGCAAAGTAGCGTAAGTATTTCCCTCAGTTTTTTAGAACCAAGGTATCAATCCAAAGAGGAGGCTACACTCAAATCCTCGTACTGCACAAACAATAAGAACCTTGCAACCAACGCGATAAAGGGGTTGTCAATCCCTTCACGGCCACTTGCAAAAGTGAGATCTGATAGAGATAATAAGATAAATATTTTTGGTATTTTTATGATATAGATTGGAAAGTAAAGATTGCAAAATAAAATAGATCAGAAACTTATATGATGGAAAATAGACCCGGGGGCCATAGGTTTCACTAGTTGCTTCTCTCGAGATAGCATAAGTATTACGGTGGGTGAACAAAAATTACTGTCAAGAAATTGATAGAAAAGTGCATAGTTATGAGAATATCTAGGCATGATCATGTATATAGGCATCACGTCCGTGACAAGTAGATCGAAACGATTCTGCGTCTACTACTACTACTACTCCACACATCGACCGCTATCCAACATGCATCTAGAGTATTAAGTTCATAAGAAAAGAGTAACACATTAGGCAAGATGACATGATGTAGAGGGATAAACTCAAGCAATATGATATAAACCCCATCTTTTTATCCTCGATGACAACAATACAATATGTGCCTTGTTGCCCCTGCTGTCACTGGGAAAGGACACCGCAAGATTGAACCCAAAGCTAAGCACTTCTCCCATTGCAAGAAAGATAAATCTAGTAGGCCAAACCAAACTAATAATTCGAAGATATTTGCAAAGATAACAAATCATACATAAAAGAATTCAGAGGAGATTCAAATATTGCTCATAGATAACCTTGATCATAAACCCACAATTCATCGGATCTCGACAAACACACCGCAAAAAGAATTACATCGAATAGATCTCCAAGAAGATCGAGGAGAACTTTGTATTGAGATCCAAAGAGAGAGAAGAAGCCATCTAGCTAATAACTATGGACCCGAAGGTATGTGGTAAACTACTCACACTTCATCGGAGAGGCAATGGTGTTAATGTAGAAGCCCTCCGTGATCGATTCCCCCTCCGGCGGAGCGCTGGAAAAGGCCCCAAGATGGGATCTCACGGGTACAGAAGGATGAGGCAGTGGAAATAGGGTTTCGTGGTGCTCCTGGATTTTTTCAGGGTATATGAGTATATATAGGCGAAAGAAGTCGGTCAGGGGAGTCACGAGGGGCCCACGAGGGTGGGGGGCACGCCTAGCCCCCCTGGGCGTGCCTCCCTGCCATGTGGCCTCCTCATTTCTTTCTTGACGTCCACTCCAAGTCTCCTGGATTGCATTTCTTCCAAAGATAACTCTCCCGAAGGTTTCATTCCGTTTGGACTCCGTTTGATATTCCTTTTCTGCGAAACACTGAAATAGGCAAAAAACAGCAATTTGGGCTGGGCCTCTAGTTAATAGGTTAGTCCCGAAAATAATATAAAAGTATATAATAAAGCCCATTAAACATCCAAAATAGATAATATAATAGCATGGAACAATCAAAAATTATAGATATGTTGGAGACGTATCAGACGTTCGGACACACCATTATGATGTGGTGTTTCTGGCGGCGTGAGTTGTGAAACAATTCCACATTGTTTTTAATGAAGGCCAAACTCGTAACTCAAATATTCACCTCCATGATCACATCGTAGAAACTTTATTTTCTTGTTACGATGGTTCTCTACTTCACTCTGAATTTTTTTTAACTTTTCAAATGTTTCAGATTTGTGTTTCATTAAGTAGATATACCCATACCTACTCAAATCATCAATAAAGGTTAGAAAATAACAATACCCGCCGCGTGCCTCAACACTCATCGGACTGCATACATCGGTATGTATTATTTCCAATAAGTCATTAGCTCGCTCCATTGTTCTGGAGAACGGAGTTTTAGTCATCTTGCCCATGAGGCATGGTTCACAAGTATCAAGTGATTCCAAAAGTCCATCTGTATGGAGTTTCTTCATGCGCTTTACACCGATATGACCTAAACAGCAGTGCTAGAAGTATGTTGCACTATCATTATCAACTTTGTATCTTTAGGCATCAATTTATGAATATGTGTATCACTACGATCAAGATTCAACAAGAACAGATCATTCATCAATGGTGCATGACCATAAAATATATTATTCATATAAATAGAGCAACCATTATTCCATACTTAAATGAATAACTGTCTCGCTTAAACAAGATCCAGATATAATGCTGGCACCAAATAACTATTATTGAGGTCAACTAATCCTGAAGGTAGATGTAGAGGTAGCATGCCGACGGCAATCACATCGACCTTGGAACCATTCCCGACGTGCATCGTCACCTCGTCCTTAGCCAATCTTCGTTTACTCCGTAGCTCCCATTTCGAGTTACAAATATGAGCAACTGAACCAGTATCAAATATCCCTGCGCTACTACGAGCATTAGTAAGAAACACATCAATAACATGTATATCAAATATACCTTTGTTCACTTTGCCATCCTTCTTATCCACCAAATGCTTGGGGCAGTTCCGTTTAAAGTGACCATTACCCTTGCAGTAGAAGCACTCAGTCTCAGGCTTGGGTCCAGCTTTGGGATTCTTCATGGGAGAGGCAACTTGCTTGTCATTCTTCTTGAAGTTACCTTTCTTTCCTTTGTCTTTTTTCTTGAAACTGGTGGTCTTGTTAACCATCAACACTTGATGCTCCTTCTTGATTTCTACCTCGTGACCCTAAGCATTGCGAAGAGCTCAGGAATTGTTTTCGTCATCCCTTGCATATTATAGGTCACCACGAAGCCTTTGTAGCTTGGTGGCAGTGACTGAATTACTCTGTCAATAACACTCTCAACTGGAAGATCAATTCCCAGCTGAGTCAAGTGGTTATGATACCCAGACATTTTGAGTATGTGTTCACTGACAGAACTATTCTCCTCCATCTTGCAGCTATAGAACTTGTTGGAGACTTCATATCTCTCAACCCGGGCATTAGCTTGAAATATCAACTTCATCTCTTGGAACATCTCATATGCTCTGTGACGTTCAAATCGCCTTTGAAGTCTCGGTTCTAAGCCGTATAGCATGGCACGCTAAACTATTGAGTAGTCATCAGATCAAGTCTGCCAGACATTCATAACATCTGTAGTAGCTCCTGCAACAGGTCTGCCACCTAGCGGTGCATCAAGGACATAATTCTTCTGTGCAGAAATGAGGATAATCCTCAAGTTACGGACCCAGTCCATGTAGTTGCTACCATCATCTTTCAACTTAGCTTTCTCTAGGAACACATTAAAATTCACGGGAACGGTAGTACAGGCCATTGATCTACAAGGTAGATATGCAAGAACTATTAAGACTAAGTTCATGATAAATTAAGTTCAGTTAGTCAAATTACTAATGAACTCCCACTTAAATTAACATCTCTCAAGTTATCTAAGTGAAACATGATCCAAATCAACTAACCCATGTCCGATCATCACGTGTGATGGGGTAGTCATCAATGGTGAACATCTCTATGTTGATCGTATCTACTATATGACTCATGTTCGACCTTTTGGTCTCCAGTGTCCCGAGTCCATGTCTGTACATGCTAGGCTCATCAAGTTTAACCCAAGTATTCTGCTTGTGCAAAACTAGCTTACACCTGGCTTACACCTGTTGTATGTGAACGTAGAGTCTATCACACCTGATCATCACGAGGTGCTTCGAAACGACGAACTTTAGCAACAGGTGCATACTCGGGGAGAACACTTTTATCTTGAAAGTTAGTGAAGGGATCATCTTATAATGTTACCGTCGTTCTAAATAAAATAAGATGCATAAAGGATAAACATCACATGCAATCAAAATATGCGACATGATATGGTCATCATCATCTTGTGCTTTTGATCTCCATCTTCAAAGCATCGTCATGATCTCCATTGTCACCGGCTCGACACCTTGATCTACATCATTGTGTCAGGTTCGTCTTGCCTAGTATTGCTTCTACTACTATTGCTAATGCATAGTGATAAAGTAAAGCAACTAGTAAAAGACAACCCTAAGGCTCCCGCCGGTTGTCGATATTACAAAACATGATCATCTCATACAACAACGTGTATCACATCACGTCTTGACCATATCACATCATAACATACCCTGCAAAAATAAGTTAGACGCCCTCTACTTTGTTGTTGCAAGTTTTACGTGGCTGCTACGGCAACTAGCAAGAACCGCTCTTAACTACGCAAAACCACAGCGGTGATTATCAAGTTTGCTGTTTTAACCTTCTTCAAGGACCGGTCGTAGTCAAATTTGATTCAACTAAAGTAGGAGAAACAGACACCCGCCGGCCACCTTTATGCAAAACAAGTTGCATGTCAGTCTGTGGAACCGGTCTCATGTGCGTGGACATGTAAGGTTGGTCTGGGCCGCTTCATCCCACAATACCACCGAATCAAAATAAGACATTGGTGGTAAGAAGTATGACCATCACCGCCCACAACTTCTTTGTGCTCTACTCGTGCATATCATCTACGCATAGACCTGGCTCATGATGCCACTCTTGGGGAACGTTGCATGGAAAACAAAAAAATTCTATGTATAGGCAAGATCTATCCATGGAGATGCATAGCTATGAGAGAGGATAGTGTGTCTATGTACCCTTGTAGACCGTTAAGCGAAAGCGTTTATCAACGCGGTTGATGTAGTCAAACACCTTCACGATCCAACCGATCAAGTACCAAATGTACGCCACCTTTGTGTTCAGCACACGTTCAGCTCGATGATGTTCTTGCCTTCTTGATCCAGCAAGACGAGCGAAGTAGTAGATGAGTTCTGACAGCACAACAGCGTGGTGACGGTGACGCTGATGGTGAACTTGTTCCCGGAGGGCTTCGTCGTGCACTGTAGAAAACTAGACGGAGGATGAAACTATGGAGAGGAGCGCTGCACAAGGTTCACGGATTGTCGTGGGTTATGTGGCGCCCCCTCCCTCTCATATATATAGGTGGGGGAGGGGAGGCAGCCAGGGTGCATCCTAAGGTGGCCGACCGGCCCCCTTGGGCGCTTGCCCTATGGCTCCCCCTTTCCTTCCTAGGGGGTGGAGGCGAAGGTAGGGGGCGGCTGCTCCTTGCCTTAGCCGCCGCCCGTTTCCTTCCCTATAGGGCCGGCGGCCAGGGAGAGGGCGCGCCAGCCTCTTGTGGGCTGGTGTGTTCCTCCCCTTGGCCCATTAGGCCCATATACTCCCTGTAGGTCTCTCGGAACCCCTTTCAGTGACATGATGAATACCTGGTGCATTCCAAAACCTTTCCGGAGACAAAATACTATCATCCTATATATCGACCTTTACCTCTGGAGAATTCCGGAGCTCCTCTTCATGTCCGTGATCTCATCCGAGACTCCGAACAACATTCGATCACCAAATCACATAACTCATATAATATTACGTCGTCGACGAACGTTAAGCATGCGGACCCTACAGATTCGAGAATGATGTAGACATGACTGAGACACCTCTCCAGTCAATAACCAATAGCAGGACCTGGATGCCCATATTGGTTCCTACATATTCTACGAAGATCTTTTATCGGTCGAACCTTATAACAACATACGTAATTCCTTTTGTCTGTCGGTATGTTACTTGCCCGAGATGCAATCGTCGGTATCTTCATACCTAGTTCAATCACGTTACCAGCAAGTCTCTTTACTCGTTTCGTAATACACCATCTCGTAACTAACTCCTTAGTCACTTTGCTTGCAAGCTTCTTGTGATGTGTATTACCGAGGGGCCCAGAGATACCTCCCCGATACTCGGAGTGACAAATCCCAATCTTGATTCATGCCAGCTCAACAAACACCTTCGGAGATACCTGTAGAGCATCTTATGATCACCCAGTTATGTTGTGACGTTTGATAGCACACAAGGCATGCCTCCGGTATCCGGTAGTTGCATGATCTCATGGTTGAAGGAGCATGTATTTAACATTAAGAAAGCAATAGCAATAAACTGAACGGTCACATGCTAAGCTAACGGATGGGTCTTGTCCATCACATCATTCTCCTAATGATGTCATCCCGTTATCAAATGACAACTCATGTCTATGGTTAGGAAACCTTAACCTTCTTTTGATCAACGAGCTAGTCTAGTAGAGGCTCACTAGGGACACGGTATTTATTTATGTATCCACACATCTATTTAAGTTCCCGGTCAATACAATTCTAGCATGAATAATAAACCTTTATTATGAATAATGAAATATAACAATAACAACTTTATTATTGCCTCTAGGGCATATTTCAATCAGTCTCTTACTTGCACTAGAGTCAATAATCTAGATTACATAGTAATGAATCTAACACCCATGGAGTCTTGGTGCTGATCATATTTTGCCCACGGAACAGGTTTAGTCAATGGGTCTGCTACATTCAGATCTGTATGTATTTTGCAAATTTCCATGTCTCCATCCTTGACCTTTTCACAAATGGAGTTGAAGCATCTCTTGATGTGTTTGGTTCTCTTGTGAAACCTGGATTCCTTTGCTAAGGCAATTGCTCTAGTGTTATCACAAAAGATTTCATTGGACCCGATGCACTGGGTATTACACCCAGATCGGATATGAACTCCTTCATTCAGACTATTTCATGCGCTGCTTCTCAAGCAGCTACGTACTCCGCTTCACACATAGATCCTGCCACGACACTCTGCTTGAAACTGCACCAACTGATAGCTCCACCATTTAATATAAATATGTGTCCGGTTTGTGACTTAGAGTCATCCGGATCAGTGTTGAAACTAGCATTGACGTAACCATTCACGATGAGATCTTCGTCACCTCCATAAACAAGAAACATATCATTTGTCATTTTCATGTACTTCAGGATGTTCTCGACCGTTCTCCAGTGATCCACTCCTGGATTACTTTGGTACCTCCCTGCCAAACTTATGTCAAGGCACACATCAGGTCTGGTACACAACATATCATACATGATAGAACCTATGGTTGAGGCATAGGGAATGACTTTCATATTCTCTCTATCTTCTGTCGTGGTCGGGCTTTGAGTATGACTCAATTTCACACCTTACAACATAGGCAAGAACCCTTTCTTTGATTGGTCCATTTTGAACTTCTTCAGTACTTTGTCAAGGTATGTGCTTTGTGGAAGTCCTATTAAGCGTCTTGATCTATCGCTATAGACCTTGATGCCCAATATATAAGTAGCTTCACCTAGGTCTTTCATTGAAATTTTCTTATTCAAGTATCCTTTTATGCTATCCGGAAATTCTATATCATTTCCAATCAACAATATGTCATCCACATATAATATAAGAAATGCTAGAGAGCTCCCACTCACTTTCTTGTAAACATAGGCTTCACCGTAAGTTTGTAGAAAACCATATGATTTGATCACCTGATCAAAGCATATGTATTCCAACTCCGAGATGCTTGCACGAGTCCATAGATGGATCGCTGGAGCTTGCACACTTTGTCAGCATCTTTAGGATCGACAAAACCTTCTAGTTGCATCATCTACAACTCTTCTTTAAGAAATCCATTAATGAATGCAGTTTTGACGTCCATTTGCCAGACTTCATAATCATAAAATACTGCAATTGCTAACATGATTCAGACACACTTAAGCATCGCCTTGGGTGAGAAAGTCTCATCGTAGTCAACCCCTTGAATTTGTCGAAAACCTTTTGCGACAAGCCGAGCTTTGTAGATAGTAACATTACCATCTGCGTTCGTTTTCTTCTTGAAGATCCATTTATTCTTAATGGCTTGCCGATCATCGGGCAAGTCCACCAAAGTCTACACTTTGTTCTCATACATGGATCCTATGTCAGATTTCATGGCCACAAGCCATTTATCAGAATCTGGGCTCATCATAGCTTCTTCATAGTTTGAAGGTTCGCCGTGGTCTAATAACATGACTTTCAGGATAGGATTACCGTACCACTCTGGTGTGGAACGTTTTCTGGTTGACCTACGAAGTTCAGTAGTAACTTGATCTGAAGTTTCATGATCGTCACCATTAGCTTCCTCTCTAGTTGGTGCAGACATTATGGGAATGGTTTTCTGTGATGTGCTACTTTCTAATTTGAGAGAAGGTGCAATTACCTCATCAAGTTCTACTTTCCTCCCACGCACTTCTTTCTAGAGAAACTTATCATGATCTTTGCTAAAAACCTGGGTGCTACTTAAGCTTATTTATGTAAACAAGAACGTTGTGTGCATCATATTGTAAGTTGATGTATGCAGTCCAATCTTATTCATGTTCATTAATGACGATCCATAGAAGTTTGGTATGCTATTATAAAGACATAACTAAGAAGGCTGCACGGGAGATAATTTCTGAAGAACATGGACACACTTTTGAAGAACACGAACACACTATTACCCTTACCCGTTCCCTGTCTACTGTTTCCGTGGGACTAAAGGGACAGGTGGTACCACCCCGGCAAAGGTGGAACTGAGTTCTCGACAGTTTCTTGCAAACCGGGTTGACCTGGAGGGTACCCGCGAGATAATTATGACGCACAGCCGGGCAGGCGGATCGCTTAAAGAGGTATGGGCCTAACCCTGCCGTAAGTCCTCGAGACGAGGCGACGGGATCACTGATCGTCTCCCCGCGCTCCCAAGACAGTAACGGGTTTGGATATGTGATATGTAGGCCTTTGGCCTTTTCGCACTAACCACCACGCGGGAATAAGTATGGGCGCTCGGCATCGTACGATTCTTCCGAAAGCTCTATAGATGTCACAATTGAGCGACACGCACCAAGGTGGTCCGCGTAAGCACCTGCTTTGTATAAAGAGGTAGCCAGGACTGATCCCGACCAACCTCGCAACATGCAGGAGTGCTTAGGGCGATTGGCCCATGACCCCTTCACACTTAGGATGTAGCATACCAAACTTCGAATTGAGAGGTAGGTCATATTGGTGTCTCTGCATGATGTTTAGGTCATATGGGTATATCTACTTAATGAAACACAAATCTGAAAATTTGAGAAATTCAAAGAATTTCAGAGTGAAGTAGAGAATCATTGTAACAAGAAAATAAAGTTTCTACGATCTGATCGTGGAGGTGAATATTTGAGTTACGAGTTTGGCCTTCATTTAAAACAATATGGAATTGTTTCACAACTCACGCCACCTGGAACACCACGGCGTAACAGTGTGTCTGAAGGTCGTAACCGTACTTTATTAGATATGGTGTGTTCTATGATGTCTCTTACCAATTTGCCTTTATCATTTTGGGGATATACATTAGAGACAACCGCATTCACGTTAAATAGGGCACCATCTAAATCCATTGAGATGACACCGTATGACTATTGTTTGGCAAGAAACCTAAGCTGTCGTTTCTTAAAGTTTGGGAATGCGATGCTTATGTCTTGAGGCCATGAAATCTGAGATAGGATCCATGTATGAGAACAACGTGTGGACTTTGGTAGACTTGCCCGATGATTGGCAAGCCATTGAGAATAAATGGATCTTCAAGAAGAAGATGGACGTTGATGGTAATGTCACTATCTACATAGCTCGACTTTTGCAAAAGGGTTTCGACAAATTCAAGGGGTTGACTACGATGAGATTTTCTCATCCGTAGTGATGCTTAAGTCTGTCCGAATCATGTTATCAATTGCAGCATTTTATGATTATGAAATCTGGCAAATGGACGTCAAAACTGCATTCCTTAATGGATTTATTAAAGAGGGGTTGTATATGATGCAACCAGAAGGTTTTGTCGATCCTAAAGGTGCTGACAAAGCGTGACTGGTGGATCCACATAAAAGAAGATATCACCTAAGATGAATCTGCCGCTGGCTCCTCGTTGATCCAACAAACAATTATTGTGTAGCTCTTTCAACGGAAGAATCAATTTACTAGACTCGTTTTAATGAATGGAAATATATTTGTCGATATAAGGCTCATTTTTGTCTAAACATGACAATGATGTAAACTCTGATAATATGGAAGTCATTGACACAATGAAGAATGGAGGACAATCGGTGGGAGTTGCGGTGGCAGTCTTCGAGGATTGTTACTTCATGGCATGTGATTTTCCGTTGACTAGATTTGAACGTTGTAATAGGGTAGCTAATAAGGTTGCTCAGGAATTTGCTAAGCTAGCGGAAGTCTTTGCAACTAGAGATTGGTTTGAGGAGCCTATGAAGAGTATTGTACCTCTTCTTATAGACGATGTAACCATTATTTCTAATTAATAAAGTGGATGCTTTCTTTAAAAAAAGGAGTAACTTCCCAGATGCAATGGCAGGTGAGCATACTGACGAGTCGTCGGATTGCGAGGGGGCTGCTGAGCAGCAAGACACCTAGAGGAGTGCCTGCACGGCACCGAGCTGGCGCATCCTCCACCGCAGTCCTCTAATGTACTCCCTCCGTTCCAAAATAGATGGCTTAACTTGTACACACACCGAAGATGGCAGTTCAATCGCAAGGACTGGACATTGGTGCTTTCCCCGAAGAAAAATTAGATGATGACGACGGTTCCATTAGGAGAGTAGTTTTACGCGCCACGGGAAAACAAATTGAAGGCCCTGATATTAGACGTCACAGAATACCAGTCCGGATTGTTGCTGTCTTAAAATTACGCGCCGCATTTAGATGATGACGACGGTTCCGTTGATGGTGATTGCACAGAAGGCAACCAGGCCGGCGCATCAGGACAGCATGTAAAACTACTTGTACACACACACTGATATCGCATCACCAAATTGCGGCATACTAATCAGATAATATTACCAATATCGAGAATGTTATCACTATATAAGCACCTTTACAAGTAATTATGATACACCAACATTAACTCAACACTTGACAACATTTCATTCATACAAATATTGAATCAACTTCCACACAAAGTGCGCTTGCAGCTGACTTGGCATAATGTTTCCAGCTGAACAGATAATGTAGAGCATCATGTTTCAACAAACAGCAAACTAAAAACTACATCCTAGAACCTGCCTCGTCCTCTGAAACCACGCCCTCCACCCCTGGGAGCGCACTTTGAATCAACTTCCACACAAAGTGCGCTCGCAGCTTACTTAGCATAATGTTTCCAGCTGAACAGATAATGTAGAGCATCATGTTTCAACAAACAGCAAACTTAAAACTACATCCTAGAATCTGCCTCGTCCTCTGAAACCACGCCCTCCACCCCTGGGAGGTCCACGACCCCTTGGTGCACCTCTTCCACGGAATCCACCACGGCCAGCAAATCCACCGCGACCACCACCTCTTCCACCGCGACCACCACCTCTTGGAGTCGAGCCCCTGCATACAACAAGCAAAGCAAAAGACTATCAAACAACTAACAAGTTATCAAGCTGTAACTAGACGAATGCTGAACACTTTATTTGGTTTCTCATATGCATTTTCCACATGTACACTAATGGTACTCCCTTCGTTTCATACTAATGCTGAGAATGCTGCTGATATTTTTATATAGACTTGGTCAAACTTAACAAAGTTTTGACTTAGGAAAATCCTATAACCTCTTTCACAGAGACTGTCTGCAAGAGTTTTGAGACTGCTGGTTTCAAGTTTGAAGAACGTAGTCAGTTCAAAATTATCAATACACTACGAACTGAAATAAGAGTTAGCCATGAAAAGACATGTTGCTAAGTTCCATACTCAAGACTGAAGAGTAAATAATGCAAAAGAAATGACAAGTAAACAGATCATTACTTTGGCTGCGGCAGGAAGCGTGAGAGGGGCAGCAGCTTCATGGGGTCAATGAAGAACTTGTCACCTTCGTTGTAAGATGTCGCAATGACTCCCTCGAACATCTTGACCGAGAAATACTACAGACAATACAAAACTTATAAGATAATATGCAGTATGATAATACAGACAATACAAACTTATAAGATATGCAGCATGAGCAGACCTAAAATTTAGAGCAATGATAACAGAGGTAAAAAACAATCAGGCAAGGCATTCAGTCATCTTAAAAGTTGCACCTAATTATTAAACACGCTACGGCATTGCCACACAGCCAAAACAAACATTTTCAACTGTACTAAATGGAGAACCAAACTCAGTTCTCACATGCCTTGAGATTCAAGACTCAAAATTTGAAGTGGTAAACTGCTAGCTCCAACCGAGCAAAAAATCCTGCCTAACAACAGATGGACTAGTTGGTCAAAACTTTGCAGGCACTATATTGATGATGAGGGGAAGGAAGCGCTTACTGATTCGTTGATGGGGCCGAAGATCTCGTCGACTTTGCCGATCTGGGTCTTGTTCTGGAGGTATATGGGCGCGTTGAAGTAGGGCACTTTCTCGTTCGTCAGCTTCGTTACCGCGTCCCCCTCGCAGGCGTGCAGGAACGTCGACACCTCTGCATAATAAACAAACAAAAAACAAGAGACATCAAACTCACCGGAGCCTCGAAGAGAAGAGGGCTCGGACAGTTAGGACTTGAAAGAAACCACGCACCGACGACCTCGGCTGGAGGGCCCTCGTCGCGGAACCCGCCGCCGCCTCCACCGAAGCGGCCCCTGCCGCCACCACCGCGGCCGCCTCCACCGAAGCGGCCACCTCGGTCGCCGCCGCGTCCGCGGAAACCTCCGCCGCCTCTCGGTGGCCGCATGGCGATGGGTGTTTGGCGGCGGGGGCGGGGGCGGGGGCGGGCGAGGAAGGGTTTCGGCGACGAGGGGTGAGGGGTTTATTAGGGTTTTAGTGGAGGAGGCCATACCTGGGCCCATGAAGTCCAATATGGGCCCAATACTCATTTCGGCCTATATATAGCAAGATATTGGTTGCTCGTTTTGTTTCTCTTAATTTTTTTATACTGATGACACACAAATAACGTTTTGACCCGTTGGCCTCCGTCGAAGCTTATCTATACCTACTGTTAAAGGGAATAGGTATTCTTGGTTTAGTTTACACACGTTAAGCGATTTGGGCTAGGTACTTGTATGATGATGGGCCTTTTATGGGCTTTTATAGAGGGATCCCGAAAAATAATTGGGTCAAAATAAATAAACATTATGGGAATTGAACACAAGACCTCCTGTTTAGCTCTTCGATGTAACAACCAAAGACTTATGCACCTTTCATATTTACTAATCCCAACTCACTCTAAATATACGACTGGCAGTCATCATGTTTAGAGCGAGCTAATTAAGGGAATGAGCTAATAAAGGAAGGATTGTGGGCTTAAATATAATATTTAAACGGATGTGGCTAATTAAAGAAAGGATTATGGGTAAACCAGTGGAAAAACTATTAGAAAGATTGTGCTCTTAATAAATTCTCCATGAAGGATTTGAGGTAAAAAGGAAGGATAATTAAAAGGAAGGATCTATAGGCTTTAATGTGCTGGGCTACTAAATTACTCTCTCCGTTCCAAAATATTTGTCTTTCTAGATATTTGAATAAGTGACTACGTACAGAATAAAATGAATGAATCGACACTCTAAAATATGTCTACATACATCCATATGTGATAGTCCATTTAAAATATCTAGAGAGACAAATATTTAGGAACAAAGGGAGTAGAAAAGGAAGAATTTGATTCCCGACTAAAACGGGCGAGGACGTCATGGTAATTAATCATAGGATTATATATACTTAAATACCATTAAAAAGGATTGTACTTAAATGGAATCATTGGGAGATTATGCCCCGCAAAGAAAATATGAACACGGCTAAATTGCAACATATTTATGTTCATTTTGTAGAAGGATGTTGCGTTGCAACATGTTCTTCATAGTGAATCCGATGCTGTGGGACGTTATGCTTGTGCAAAACATCAATTTTTCCCGTTGCAACGCACGGGCATATGTACTAGTAGTTATGAAAAAATATAATTAACTAACTAATAAATCAGACATCTGATGAACAAGATTCGAATAAATATTTCAAACTTGCCTTTCTTTTTTACAGTTTGGTGGAAAAAAGAGGGAAAGGCAGTTGTTCTTCAGAATGGTGTCCTCGTCGCACAAGCCGCTGAGGTTGTTAGAAATTGGGCATTAGAAAAGTGCCAACAACAGGTTTAGTAAAAGAAAAGTACTCGGACCTGATTTGTACGAGATTAAGGATACATTTGTACGAGATTAAGGATACATGGAGATTTACCTCCATTTCATGAATTGCATTGAGGTCCATTGGGGTTTTCTTCTGTAGCGCGACTTGCAAGGGGGTGTAGACAACCACCGGCAGTAGTTGCAGTGCTCGTCGATGATTGTCATCGTCGACATCCGACAAGCAATTGCAGCAACGTCCGGTAGGAGTATGAAGAGAGTAGATCTAGAGAATGACAGTAGAAAGAAATAAGATGAGGGGAAAAGAGGAGCGAGAAAGAAGTTGAGGCGTCTGTGATCTCCAGACCACAAAAATTAATTTTAGGTACCTCGGCTGCACGACTTGTTGGCTGCGTGCAGTAATAAGTTTTTAGAAATTTAAGCAGCAGAATGGGCACAAGTTGCTATGTACTACAAAACTGAAGCTACTAGGTAAGTTCCAGAAGAAAAAAAGTCTGTTTCGTAGACTATAACTTGATGGAACAAGAATCAAAATGTTAGGACTAGAAATGAAATCAAATCATAGAAAAAACAGTGCACTTTGAAGGACGAAATGGAAATGACATCTGGTAGGGGATATTTCATAAGGAAGACAACGAAGTCTTTCAACAAATTAATATTTCACAGTAGAAGCATGCAACTGTGAAGAATGGAAGGATTAATATTTAAGAGGAGAAAATCGAAAGTTGGCAAAAAGAGTCGCAAATTTTCAGAGAAGAACGATGACATGAATTTGCGAAAAGGTAGGACGGGAGGAAGGGATGGGTCCACATCACGTAAATGAAAGTAATTGCACAAGAAAAATAAATGTGGAGAAAGAGGAGGAAATAGAACAGGAAGCTAAGAGGAAACAGAATAAGAAAGAAGAAACAAGATGATGAACGGTGTAAGGAACTCGTCGGACAGGTATGTAACGGAATCTGTGATGTAACGGAATCCGGTACCTAGGCTTAAACAGGCTCTAGCCTACCCTCAAAAACACGTTTTATTTTTACTACTCAGCCCAGCAGCCCAATATAGCAACAGCCAACTGCTAACTGCTAAATGCCCAACTGCTAAATGCCCATAGCCATTGCGAACAGTAGCAGTGCAGCATATCTCCCTGATCGAACAGAAGTGCAATCCATTTTATCATAAAAGATGGCTACACTCGCTTAAAAAATCAGAAAATAATACAGTAAATACTACATGTTTCCAATAGTATTATGGAAAAACTTTGAGGGCATTTGGATAAATGGGCTAGGAGATTATGGCTATTTAGCTAAGAGCATCTACAGCCGGACGTCTCAAATCCGCCTCAAACGTCCGGGGCGGACGGTCCGGTCACTGACAGGTGACAAAATTTCGATCCAGAAAGGTGCCTCAAACGGACCTCAAACGCCTGGGCCGTTCGGCGCCCCTCACCAGCCCAAATATAGGGCAGATATGGGGCAGCCCGAGCACGTCCGCCATGTCAGCCCAGCCCACCCCGAGCCCACTCCATCCCCACAAATGTCCCCGCTCCTGAAGGAAATATGCCCTAGAGGCAGTAATAAAGTTATTATTTATTTCCTTATATCATGATAAATGTTTATTATTCATGCTAGAATTGTATTAACCGGAAACATGATACATGTGTGAATACATAGACAAACTTAATGTCACTAGTATGCCTCTACTTGACTAGCTCATTAATCAAAGATGGTTATGTTTCCTAACCATAGACATGAGTTGTCATTTGATTAACGGATCACATCATTAGGAGAATGATGTGATTGACATGACCCATTCTCGTTAGCTTAGCACTTGATCGCTTAGTATCTTGCTATTGCTTTCTTCATGACTTATACATGTTCCTACAACTATGAGATTATGCAACTCCCGTTTACCGGAGGAACACTTTGTGTGCTACCAAACGTCACAACGTAACTGGATGATTATAAAGGAGCTCTACAGGTGTCTCCAAAGTTACATGTTGAGTTGGCATATTTCGAGATTAGGTTTTGTCACTCCGATTGTCGGAGAGGTATCTCTGGGCCCTCTCGATAATGCACATCACTATAAGCCTTGCAAGCAATGTAGCTAAAGAGTTAGTTACGGAATGATGCATTACGTAATGAGTAAAGAGACTTGCCGGTAACAAGATTGAACTAGGTATTGAGATACCGACGATCGAATCTCGGGCAAGTTGTTGGGGAACGTTGCAGAAAATAAAAAATTTCCTACGGTTTCACGAAGATCCATCTATGAGTTCATCTAAGCAACGAGTGAAAGGAGAGATGCATCTACATACCACTTTGTAGATCGCGAGCGGAAGCGTTCAAAAGAGCGGGGTTGAAGTAGTCGTTCTCGTCGTGATCCTATCACCGGAGATCCTAGCGCCGAACGGACAAAGACCTCCGCGCTCAACACACGTCACGGTCGGCGTGGACGTCTCCTCCGTCTTGATCCGGCAAGGGGAAGGAGAGGTTGATGATGATCCAGCAGCACGACGGCGTGGTGGTGGATCTGTGAGAACTCCGGCGAGGCTTCGCCAAGCTCTGCGGGAGGAGGAAGAGGTGTAGCAGGGGAGGAGGCGCCAAGACTCGTGGTGCGAATGCCCCCCCGCCTCCTTATATAGGCCCTGGGGCGCGCCCGGGAGATGCAATCTCCCAAGGGGCGATGGCTGGGGGTTGGAGTACCCAAGGCAGTGGTGCGCCTCCCCTAGGGTTTTCAACCCTAGGCGCAGGGAGGCCCAAGGGGGGGTGCACCAGCCCACTAGGGGCTGGTTCTGTTGGGGAACGAGTAATTTCAAAAATTTCCTACGCACACGCAAGATCATGGTGATGTATAGCAACGAGAGGGAGAGTGTTGTCTACGCACCCTCGAGACCCAAGCGAAGCGATCACAACGTAGAGGAAGTAGTCGACGATCTCCTCGCGATCCGACCGATCCGGCGCCAGCATTTGGCGCCCGAGTTCTTGACACACGACAGCTCGATGACGTCCCTCGTACTCGATCCAGCCGAGTGTCGAGGGAGAGTTCCGTCAAGACGACGGCGTGGTGACGATCTTGATGTTTTATCGGCGAGAGGCTTCGCCTAAGCTTTGACGATATGACCGAGGTGGAATATGGTGGAGGGGACACCGCACACGGCTAAGGAACGATCCGTAGATCAAACTTGTGTGTCCTAGGGTGCCCCTGCCCGTATATAAAGGAGCAGGGGAGGGGGCCGGCCAAGAGGAGGCGGCCAGGAGTCCTACTCCCTCTGGGAGTAGGATTCCCTCCAATCCTAGTTGGAATAGGATTCACCGGAGGGAAAGAGAGAGAGGGGCGGCCCACCTTTCCTAGTCCTAGTAGGACTAGGGAAGGGGAAGGCGCTGCCACCTAGGGCTGGCCCTTTCTCCTTTCCACCAAGGCCCACTATGGCCCATATAGTTCCGGGGGTTCGGTAACCTCCTGTACTCCGATAAATTCCGTTTTCACCGGAACCATTCGAACTCCAAATATAGGCTTCAATATATCAATCTTTATGTCTCGACCATTTCGAGACTCCTCGTCATGTCCGTGATCACATCCGGGACTCGAACTTCTTCGGTACATCAAAATACATAAACTCATAATAAGCGCCATCGAAACCTTAAGCGTGCGGACCCTACGGTTCGAGAACAATGTAGACATGACCGAGACCGTCTCCGGTCAATAACCAACAGCGGGACCTGGATGCCCATATTGGTTCCTACATATTCTACGAAGATCTTTATCGGTCGACCGCATAACAACATACGTTGTTCCCTTTGTCATCGGTATGTTACTTGCCGAGATTCGATCGTCGGTATCCAATACCTAGTTCAATCTCGTTATCGCAAGTCTCTTTACTCGCTCAGTAATACATCATCTCACAGCTAACTCATTAGTTGTAATGCTTGCAAGGCTTCAGTGATGTGTATTACCGAGAGGGCCCAGAGATACCTCTCCGACTATCGGAGTGACAAAACCTAATCTCAAATACGCCAACCCAACATCGCCTTTGGAGACACCTGTAGTACTCCTTTATAATCACCCGATTCGTTGTGACGTTTGGTAGCACCAAAGTGTTCCTCGTAAACGGAGTTGCATAATCTCATAGTTACAGGAACATGTATATGTCATGGATAAAAGCAGTAGCAACATACTAAACGATCGTGTGCTAAGCTAATGGAATGGGTCATGTCAATCAGATCATTCAACTAATGATGTGACCTTGTTAATCAAATAACAACTCCTTGTTCATGGTTAGGAAACATAACCATCTTTGATTAACAAGCTAGTCAAGTAGAGGCATACTAGTGACACTATGTTTGTCTATGTATTCACACATGTATTATGTTTCCGGTTAATACAATTCTAGCATGAATAATAAACATTTATCATGAAATAAGGAAATAATAACTTTATTATTGCCTCTAGGGCACATTTCCTTCAGTCTCCCACTTGCACTAGAGTCAATAATCTAGATCACATCGCCATGTGATTAACATCGATAGTTCACATCATTATGTGATTAACACCCATAGTTCACATCGCCATGTGACCAACACCCAAAGGGTTTACTAGATTCAGTAATCTAGTTCACATCGCTATGTGATTAACAACCAAAGAGTACTAAGGTGTGATCATGTTTTGCTTGTGAGACAATCTTAGTCAACGGGTCTTTCACATTCAGACCCGTTATGTATTTTTGCAATTTTCTATGTCTACAATGCTCTTCACGGAGCTACTCTAGCTAATTGTTCCCACTTTCAATATGTATCTAGATCGAGACAGTCATCCAGATCGGTGTCAAAACTTGTATCGACGTAACACTTTACGACGAACCTTTTGTCACTTCCATAATCGAGAAACATATCCTTTATTCCACTAAGGATAATTTTGACCGCTGTCCAGTGATCTACTCCTAGATCACTATTGTACTCCCTTGCTAAACTCAGTGTAGGGTATACAATAGATCTGGTACACAGCATGGCATACTTTATAGAACCTATGGCCAAGGCATAGGGAATGACTTTCATTCTCTTTCTATCTTCTGCCGTGGTCGGGTTTTGAGTCTTACTCAATTTCACACCTTGTTACACAGGCAAGAACTCTTTCTTTGACTGTTCCATTTTGAACTACTTCAAAATCTTGTCAAGGTATGTACTCATTGAAAAAACTTATCAAGCGTCTTGATCTATCTCTATTGATCTTGATGCTCAATATGTAAGTAGCTTTACTGAGGTATTTATTTTAAATAACTCCTTTCAAACACTCCTCTATGCTTTGCAGAATAATTCTACATTATTTCCGATCAACAATATGTCATTCACATATACTTATCAGAAATATTGTATCACTACAAGTCTGTATAAACTATATACTTTGATCAACTCATCAAAGCGTGTATTCCAACTCTGAGAGGCTTGCACCAGTCCATAAATGGATCGCTGGAGCTTGCACACTTTGTTAGTTCCCTTTGGATCAATAAAACCTTCGGTTGCATCATATACAACTCTTCCTCCGTAAATCCATTCAGAATGCAGTTTTACATCCATTTGCCAAATTTCATAAAATGCGGCAATTGCTAACATGATTCGGACAGACTTTTAAGCATCGATACGAGTGAGAAAATCTCATTGTATTCAACATCTTGAACTTTGTCAAAACCTTTTCGACAAGTCTAGCTTTGTAGATAGTAACACTACTATCAATGTCATCTTCCTCTTGAAGATCCATTTATTTTCTATGGTTTGCCGATCATCGGGCAAATCCATCAAAGTCCATACTTTGTTCTCATACATGGATCATATCTTAGATTTCATGGCCTCAAACCATTTTGCGGAATCTGGGCTCATCATCGCTTCCTCATAGTTCGTAGGTTTGTCATGGTCAAGTAACACGACCTCCGAGCAGGATTACCGTACCACTCAGTGCGGATCTCACTCTGTTTACCTACGAGGTTCGGTAGTAACTTGATCTGAAGTTTATGATCATCATCATTAACTTCCTCACTAATTGGTGTAGGTGTCACAGGAACCAATTTCTGTGATGAACTACTTTCCAATAAGGGAGCTAGTACTGTTACCTCATCAAGTTCTACTTTCCTCCCACTCACTTCTTTCGAGAGAAACTCCTTCTCTAGAAAGGATCCATTTTTAGCAACAAATGTTTTGCCTTCGGATCTGTGATAGAAGGTGTACCCAACAATTTCCTTTGGGTATTCTATGAAGACGCACTTCTCCGATTTGGGTTTGAGCTTATCAGGATGAAACTTTTTCACATAAGCATCGTAGCCCCAAACTTTAAGAAACGACAACTTTGGTTTCTTGCTAAACCACAGTTCATATAGTGTCGTCTCAACGGATTTAGATGGTGCCCTATTTAATGTGAATGCAGCTGTCTCTAATGCATGATCCCAAAACGATATTGGTAAATCGATAAGAAACATCATAGATTGTACTATATCCAATAAAGTACGGTTATGACGTTCGGACACACCATTAAGATGTGGTGTTCCAGGTGGCATGAATTTGTGAAACTATTCCACATTGTTTTTAATTGAAGACCAAACTCGTAACTCAAATATTTGTCTCCACGATCAGATCGTAGAAACCTTATTTTCTTGTCACGATGATTTTTCCACTTCACTCTGAAATTCTTTGAACCTTTCAACTATTTCAGACTTATGTTTCATCAAGTAGATATACCCATATCTGCTCAAATCATCTGTGAAGGTCGAAAATAATGATACTGTCATGAGCCTTAACACTCATTGGATCGCATACATCAAGATGTATTATTTCCAATAAGTCAATTGCTCGCTCCATCGTTCGGAGAACGGAGTCTTAGTCATCTTGCCCATGAGGCATGGTTCATAAGCATCAAGTGATTCATAATCAAGTGATTCCAAAATCCCATCAGCATGGAGTTTCTTCATGCGCTTTACACCAATATGACCTAAACGGCGATTGCCACAAATAAGCTGCACTATCATTATTAACTTTGCATCTTTTGGTTTCAATATTATGAATATGTGTATCACTACGATCGAGATCCAATGAACCATTTTCATTGGGTGTGTAACCATATAAGGTTTTATTCATGTAAACAGAACAACAGTTTATTCTCTTACTTAAATGAATAACCGTATTGCAATAAACACGATCAAATCATATTCATGCTCAATGCAAACACCAAATAACATTTATTTAGGTTCAACACTAATCCCGAAAGTATAGGGAGTGTGCGATGATGATCACATCAAACTTGAAACTATTTTCAACACACATCATCACTTCACCCTTAACTAGTTTCTGTTTATTCTGCAATTCCCGTTTCGAGTTACTACTCTTAGCAACTGAACCAGTACCAAATACCGAGGGGTTGCTATAAACACTAGTAAAGCACACATCAAACACATGTATATCAAATATACCCTTTTTCACTTTGCCATCCTTCTTATCCACCAAATATTTAGGGCGTTCCGCTTCGGTGACCATTTCCTTTGCGATGTAAGCACTCGGTTTTAGGCTTTGGTTCAGCTTTGGGCTTCTTCGTGGGAGTGACAACTTGCTTGTCAATCTACTTGAAGTTCCCTTTCTTTCCCTTTGCCCTTTTCTTGAAACTAGTGATCTTGTCAACCATCAACACTTGATGCTCTTTCTTGATTTCTACCTTCGTCGATTTCAACATCACGAAGAGCTCGGGAATCATTTTCGTCATCCCTTGCATACTATAGTTCATCACGAAGTTCTACTAACTTGGTGATGGTGACTAGAGAATTCATCAATCACTATCTTATCTGGAAGATTAACTCCCACTTGATTCAAGCGATTGAAGTACCTGACAATCGAGCACATGCTCACTAGTTGAGCGATTCTCCTCCATCTTTTAGCTATAGAACTTGTTGGAGACTTCATATCTCTCAACTCGGGTATTTGCTTGAAATATTAACTTCAATTCCTGGAACATCTCATATGGTCCATGATGTTCAAAACATCTTTGAAGTCCCGATTCTAAGCCATAAAGCATAGTGCACAAAACTATCAAGTAGTCATCATATTGAGCTAGCCAAACGTTCATAACGTCTGCATATGCTCCTGCAATAGGTCTGTCACCTAGCGGTGCATCAAGGACATAATTCTTCTGCGCAGCAATGAGGATAAACCTCAGATCACGGATCCAATCCACATCATTGCTACTAACATTTTTCAACACAATTTTCTCTAGGAACATATCAAAAATAAACATATGAAAGCAACAACGCAAGCTATTGATCTTACAACATAATTTGCAAAATACTACCAGGACTAAGTTCATGATAAATTTAAGTTCAATTAATTATATTACTTAAGAACTCCCACTTAGATAGACATCTCTCTAGTCATCTAAGTGATCACGTGATCCAAATCAACTAAACCATAACCGATCATCACGTGAGATGGAGTAGTTTTCAATGGTGAACATCTTATGTTGATCATATCTACTATATGATTCACGCTCGACCTTTCGGTCTCCGTGTTCCGAGGCCATATCTGCATATGCTAGGCTCGTCAAGTATAACCCGAGTATTACGAGTGTGCAAAACTGGCTTGCACCCGTTGTAGATGGACGAGAGCTTATCACACCCGATCATCACGTGGTGTGCGGGCACGACGAACTTTGGCAGCGGTGCATACTCGGGAGAACACTTCTTGATAATTTAGTGAGAGATCATCTTATAATGCTACCGTCAATCAAAGCAAGATAAGATGCATAAAGGATAAACATCACATGCAAATCAATATAAGTGATATGATATGGTCATCATCATCTTGTGCTTCACGATCTCCATCTCTGCAGCACCACCATGATCACCATCGTCACCGGCGCGACACCTTGATCTCCATCGTAGCATCGTTGTCGTCTCGCCAAACTTATGCTTCTACGACTATCGCTACCGCTTAGTGATAAAGTAAAGCATTACGAGCGATGCATTGCATACAATAAAGCGACAACCATATGGCTCTGCTGCGATTGCCGATAACCGGTTACAAAACATGATCATCTCATACAATAAAATATAGCATCACGTCTTGACCATATCACATCACAACATGCCTGCAAAAACAAGTTAGACGTCCTCTACTTTGTTGTTGCAAATTTTACGTGGCTGCTACGGGCTTAAGCAAGAACCAGTCTCACCCACGCATCAAAACCACAACGATACTTCGTCAAATAGACTCTCGTTTAACCTTCTCAAGGACGGGCGTAGCCACACTCAGTTCAACTAAAGTGAGAGAGCAGACACCCGCCGGTCACCTTTAAGCAACGAGTGCTCGTGGCGGTGAAACCAGTCTCGCGTAAGCGTCTGCGTAATGTCGGTCCGGGCGCTTCATCTCACAATACCGCTGAACCAAAGTATGACATGCTGGTAGGTAGTATGACTTGTATCGCCCACAACTCACTTGTGTTCTACTCGTGCAAAACATCAAACCATAGAAAAACCTAGGCTCGGATGCCCTTTGTTGGGGGCGTAGTAATTTCAAAAATTTCCTACGCACACGCAAGATCATGGTGATGTATAGCAACGAGAGGGGAGAGTGTTGTCTCACGCCCTCGTGAGACCAAGCGAAGCGATCTGGCGTAGAGGAAGTAGTCGACGTTCTCCTCGCGATCCGACCGATCCGGCGCCGTTACTCCGGCGCCCCGAGTTCTTGACACACGACAACTCGATGGCGTCCCTCGTACTCCGATCCAGCCGAGTGTCGAGGGAGAGTTCCGTCAACACGACGGCGTGGTGACGATCTTGATGTTTTACCGGCGCAGGGCTTCGCCTAAGCTTCGCGACGATATGACCGAGGTGGAATATGGTGGAGGGGGACACCGCACACGGCTAAGGAACGATCCGTAGATCAAACTTGTGTGTCCTAGGGTGCCCCCCTGCCCCCGTATATAAAGGAGCAAGGGGGAGGGTGTCACGCCCTCGATGCGGCTATATCTCCCACGTGTCGAAGCACGACTTAGAGGCATAACCGCATTGAAAACAATGTCGCAAGTGAGGTAATCTTCACACAACCCAAGTATTACATAAAGGGAAAAGATACATAGTTGGCTTACAATCGCCACTTCACACAATACATGAAATAAAGCATTACATCATCCAAATACAATCAAGGTCCGACTACGGAACCAAAATAAAAGAAGAACCCCAAATGCGACAACAGGTCCTCGATCGACCCCAACTGGGCTCCACTACTGATCAACTAGAACGAAACAACACAAAGGGCAAGATCTTCATCGAGCTCCTCCTTGAGCTTGATTACGTCACCTGCTCGGCAACATAGGCACCTGCAAACTGGTTTGGGAAGTATCTGGTGAGTCACGAGGACTCAGCAATCTCACACCCGCGAGATCAAGACTATTTAAGCTTATGGGTAAGGTAAAGGCATGAGGTGGAGCTGCAGCAAGCGACTAGCATATACGGAGGCTAACATACGCAAAGGAGAGCGAGAAGAGAAGGCAAAGCACGGTCGTCAAAAGTATGATCAAGAAGTGATCCTATAGCAACCTGCGTCAAGCATAACTCCAACATCCGTGTTCACTTCCGGACTCATGGGAAAGAGACCATCACGGTAACACACGCGGTTGATGTATTTTTATTAAGGTCAACTTCAGGTTTTCTACAACCGGACATTAACAAAATCCCATCTGCCACATAACCGCGGGCACGGCTCTCGAAAGTTTATACCCTGCAGGGGTGTCCCAACTTAGCCCATGACAAGCTCTCGCGATCATCGAAGGAATAGACCTTCACCCAGGACACTCCGATCAGGCTCGGAATCCCGGTACATCAAGACATTTCGACAATGGTAAAACAAGACCAGCAAAGCCGCCCGGCGTGCCGACATCCTGATAGTAGCCACAGTATCTCGTCTCGAGCCACGACCGGATGAGCTAAGCGTCACTGTGTACCGGCGTAACCCAAGTTGCCAAGGATGGTCCGCATGGTGCTCTAGTTTGGACCAACGCTAGACAAGCACCGCCCGGGGGCTATAAAAGATGACCCTCGAGAGAGCGACTCCCAAGGGAAAAGTAGGTGGTGGTGAGGCAAATGGTAAAAGGGCAATGTTGGGCCTTCTTTGGACAAGTTTTATTCAAAGCGAACTGTCAAGGGGTCCCATAAATCACCCGACCGCGTAAGGGACGCAAAAATCCGGGAACATAACACCGGTATGACGGAAACTAGGGCGGCAAGAGTGGAACAAAACACCAGGCATAAGGCCGAGCCTTCCACCCTTTACCAAGTATATAGATGCATTAATAATATAAGAGATATTGTGATATCCCAACAAGTAAACATGTTCCAACAAGGAACAACTTCTCCATGTTCCAACAAGGAACAAGCTTCAATCTTCACCTGCAACTAACAACGCTATAAGAGGGGCTGAGCAAAGCGGTAACATAGCCAAACAGTGGTTTGCTAGGAATGGTGTCAAAGGTTAGAGGTTTGACATGGCAATTTGGGAGGCTGACAAGCAAATGGTAGGTATCGTAGCATTGGCATAGCAAAAGAGCGAGCAAACTAGCATAGCAAAGATAGAAGTGATTTCGAGGGTATGGTCATCTTGCCTGCAAGGTTCTCAGAGTTGTCGAAGACTTGATCCTCGTAGACGTTCTCAACAGGTTCCTCGTTCACGTACTCGTCTCCCGGCTCTACCCAAAGCAAGAACACAAGCAACGGAACCACAATCAAACAAGGAACAATGCACAAGCAATATGATGCAAAACATGACATGCGATGCGAGATGTGATATGCAATGCATATGCATGCTCCGGAAGGAAAATGATGAACCGGGCATCAACTTGGCAAACCAAGTATGCCGCTGGAAAGATGGAGTGATTTCGGTTGAAATCGATATAAAGATCACGGAATCGGATGCACGGTTTGCAAATGACAAGCAAAACAAGAATGCGCAAAACTGCGTTTAACAGCCCGATGCTACTTAGCACGCAACACGAAACTATGCTACAGCACCCCAACATAAAAACAAAGCATATGGCAACGAACTACAGGAGATGCTTAACAATAGAGGAACACTGAGCTACGGCTAAATCACATCATAACATGTTCAAACAAGCATGGTGAAAGTGCTCAAAATATCAGGTTCACAGACTTAGTGAAAAATACTAACATGGCAGGAATTAACATCAGGAAGGCATGTTTAGAGCAAGCAAACAACATGCTACAGGAACTTATAATAGCAAAGCAAGGCATGACATGATTCTACTCAAAGCCTATTTCAATAGTCCCTTACTGACCATAAGCCAAAAAGGACTCTAAGAAATGATGGCACCCATGTAAACATGGCAAGTTTTATTACAGATTTCAGACTTAGTGAAATATCAGGACATGGCAAAAACAGTTAACGAGTAGGCATGTTCGTGAGCTCGATGCACTCACTACAGAGCAATACATGGCATGGCAAGGCAACCAACAGTAAGAAGGCATGATTATGAAGCTAAGCATGGCAAGAGCAAGGTCATAGCATACACGGATCAACTACAACGACCTCGTGAAAATTGAATCTCATGCAAACAATCTGCCAGGAAACATTTTCAAGCAACTTTGGAGCAAGAAATGAACATGTTCCAGCAGGCTATAAATGCAAACAAGGGCATGAATGGATAGAGCAAGACATGTATATCAAAACATGTTTATAGAGCATCTCCATATTATGCATAGATTGATTAGTGGAAGCATGTTAACATGGCATCAAATTATAACAGAATCTGTCAGAAAACAACAACAGCAAGTACCCTACTTTACAAGCTTGGTACACTCAGCACACAACTCACAAAAATACAAGGTCAACACCCCTGGAAAGATGGCATGGCCTAGTCCAACATTCATGTAGAGCTCATACTCATAGGATGCACACATAATTCATGGCAAAAATGACAAAAGAGCTCGAACTGATAAGATTCTGAAACTAACGATCTGAAGCTATCTTCCAACAGCATTTCGGGCATCAAGATGAGCTCAAATGCAAATGATGCAATGGAACGAAATGATGTACTCGTCGAGACGAACAATTTGACATATAATACGCGCAAAACGGAGCTACGGATGCGGAGATGTGATGCGATGAAAATGCATGAAAGTTACAGAAACTTAGGGACTTAGGCGAAAAACGAGGGTCAACCTTAGGGTTTCCAGATCTGGATCGGGCTGCGGGCACGGACGCCGAGGCGGGCAGGCTCGCCGGGAGACGGCGCGGAGAGGTCGGTGGAGGCGCTTGAGGAGGTAGGGTCGGCCGGATCCGCCGGATCCGCGCCCGCGGAGGCAGGAAGGCATGGAGGGCGGGTGGTGAGAAGAAAGCAGCGGCGAGCGGCGAGTCTGTAGGCTGGTGTATGTGTGAAAGGCATGGCTGTATGTGTGGGCTGGCGGCGGTGTGTGTGCGGCAATGGCAGTGGCGTGTGGCATGGCGCGTGGGGTGAGCATGGCGTGCAATGGTGGCAATGCCATGCTGGGCAATGGCGGGGCGGGCGAACGGGCGTGTGAGGAGGTAAACGCCGGAAAGGAGGTGTGTCGGCAGCGGCAGCTGGCGGCGGCGGCATGAGGCCAAGGGGCTCAGGTCCATGGTCCAGGTCCATGGGCGGGCGGGAGGGAGGCGGCGACGCCACGTGGCGGCTCCGGAGTGGGACGGCAGCATGGGCGGGACATGTCCGGTGGTGCGGACATGTCCGGCATGAGGAGGGAAAAACATTTAGGGTTTCGGGGGATCATCCGTGAATATCGGGGGAGGGTCTATAAATAGGCATAGAGGGAGCTAGGAGAGTCCAAATGAGGAGCGGTTTTCGCCCACACGATCGTGATCGAACGACCAAGAGCATGGAGAGGAGTTTGGTGGGTTTTGGGCCACTTTGGAAGGGGTGTTGGGCTGCAACAAAAGAGGGCTTTCACGGTTACCCGGTTAACCGTTGGAGTACCAAACGAGCTCCAAATGGCACGAAACTTGACAGGCGATCTACCGGTGTTATACCGAGGCCGCTTGGCAAACCTCGGGCCATTCCGAGATGGTTTAACACCCGCACACGAAAAGAGAGAAGAGGGGACGCCGAGGGACATAGGAGTGCCGGATTGCAAAACGGACAACGGGGAAAATGCTCGGATGCATGAGATGAACATGTATGCAAAATGAAATGCACATGATGACATGATAAAATGCAAATGATGACATGGCAAAGTGCCACACGCAAGCAAATGACATGGCAATGACGGCGAATAACTGGCGGACACCTGGCGCATCGGATCCGGGGCGTCACAACACTCCACCACTACGAGAGGATCTCGTCCCGAGATCTAGAATGGCACCGGAGGGAAAAATAGAAGAGGAAGAGAAGAGGTAAAACTAAGTTGCTTCTTCGACAAACGAGTGAAACCATGAACCTTGAGATGTTGAGCAATTTAACAGAAAGGGTACAACAGAGATGAACGAGATTTCAAACAATCCGGTAGAAAAGAGAAGAAAACTTGATAAGATGAAAAGCACTTGAAGAGATGATACAACACTCCGGTTAAATGGATAAGCAAGAAAAAAAAACACGACCCTCACAATCGACGATGATGAGTGAAGAGAGCAACATCATAATGCCTTCGGAAGAAAGAATAGAAGATAGATCGTTGGAGAAGAAAATGACAACTTCTGCCACAAATGATCTTGGAAAGCACCCTTCCAAGAAGGTTATAGCGGAGTTGTTGCAATACCAACAACGATAAGAACAAGCTTGTTGTGGGCTTATGGAACACATCTCAAAATTATGAGGTGACAACCGGCCACTAACGGAAACAAATGATTGGATTGATATCAACAAGGAGACGAGAAACTTATTTCACCGGGAGGACAAATGAAGAACTTGGGTCATATATAAGCACCATAAATAGCAACAATCCTTAGGGAAAGCTTTAGGTGAAATATAACCCAAGATAACTCCAATGAAGAGACTGATGGATTTAAAATACTTCATTCTTGACAACAATATGAATCATGAAACATGAATGGAAATTGCCAAGAATGATATAACACCATCTCAAAAGATAAGGTAGAAGGAATTGCACTTCGGAATGCAAAACAAAGAATACTTGAACTCCTCAGGAAAAACATGTGTTGAGCACCATGTTTATTTTTTGAGTATAGCTTGGCGGATCATAACTTTGAGAGAAATCATGAAGAACAATTGAAGAATGAAAGAAATCCTTGACGAACCACCATGTAGAGCCTCCATGAAGAACTCCGGTAATAAAAGGATGATAAAAGAAAGAGAAGTTGAAAACACAAGGTGAAGCCTTGCAATGGATCTCCGTGATGATTAGAGCTTGGAACTCCGGGCAAAAGAGAAGATGAAACAAATGAAACCGAGAATTTATTCATCATGAACAAACTCCGAAAGAAGGAATTAATCACTTGGATGAAACCAGAATAAGATTTATTGTATGCTTATCCTTCATCAAATTAAATAGACGACAAGCAATGGATTTGGCATACTACTTATTCTCGTAGAAAGGATTAAAAGAGATATGGCGCAAAAACTTGAGAAGGTCTTTATGGAACCACCGGTGGGATTGAAAAGAACGAATGAATTGATATGATGAACAAGGAAGAGAGATCTTGGAAGAACCACCGTAATAATTGAAAATGAAAGTAGCAAGGGCACAATTCACCGGAAAGAATTGGAAAACGAATGAAGATACTTGAGGGAATTTAGATACAAATGAACGAATAGATCACGAGCTGAATAGAGAATACTTGAATGATGCACCGGTATGATTTTGAGAACGAGAGCTGAAAGCTGAGAATGAAGAATTATGACATGATGGCCTTCGGAAGAAAGAAATGGAAACAACTCAAGAAATACTCCGGATGGTAAGAAAAGAATTCTATAATCGAAACAATTATGAGGATAGCATGAAGCTAGAACCATGAGTCTTGAAGAGAATAGAGCAAGATTAAAGAGAAACTCTTCTTCGGTCTTCAAATGATGAGAAACACCACCAAGAATTATTGAGGCACACCGGAAGAATCAAAAGCGAAGAGGTTGAGCCAACTATGAAAAGAATTTGAAAGATCTTGGAGAAAAGCATTTGACTGATGATAACTCATTCTTACGTCAAACTTGGAGAAGAATTTAGGATAGCTCCGGGAAAATAGAAGAGTCAGGTAAGATCCTGGGAAAAGACCTGTGGGTTAGGGCCCACTCAAAAGAACACCGTTGAAATGATTTAAAAGAGATGTTGCACCGGTTGAATTAAATGACTTGAATGAGATACTAATCTCGAAAGAGCTTGAACGAATGCAGAGTGGAAACACGAATCTTCGAGATATCTTGAGCACTCTGGAATAAGAAATAGCGAGAAGAGAATGAATAAGAGGTGCACCGGTATGAGAAAACATTTGAAACGAGGAAAGGATATGATTGACAAAGCTCGAATTGAATCCACCAGAGAAGAGAAAAGGAATGGAGGATGATGAACTAGTAGAACATCTTCATGAGAACCACCGGGAAAGAACATTGACGGAAAGAATGGAGAAACTTCACAAAAATAAAAGGATACTTGGTAAAGAAATCTTAGTCCTTGAGGAAAAAGGGTGGGAGGGTGGGAAAAGAAAGACAATTTGGGGAAGATGGAACAAACACCGTTGAGAAGAAATGATAATTGGTCTTGCTGATGGGAAAAATGATGGGATCCACTTGAAGAGAAGCACACCGGTTGGAAAGAATTGACATGATAATCTCAATGATCAAGAAGGATTGGTATTCACATCGAAGTATGAGAACACCATTTCGGAAAGGTATGTAATCAACACTTGACATTGAAGCAACTCGAATACCACAACTCAAAACAAAACAAAGGACTGGCTTGCGAATAAGCGGAACAAACATATGATAGAGATTTCGTCCGAAGTTTTAGTGGTGGGGCCTACACGGCTCAATCAGACAAGCACCATCATGTACAAGGCAAGTGCACATGACATCTGAAGCATCCCGAAGTCGGCATAGCCAAGGACTCTTTAAGACACAACGAGACCATTGTAAAACCAACCGTGAATAGGCGGACCACTAGGCGCCGAACCCCAATTTCATATCATACATCCGTCGGAAAGATATCCTAAGAGCTACTTGAATTCCCACCTATGAAACTCCCAAACTTTCGGTTATGCAATCGGTGTTGGGGATACAGGGAGCAATAATATCTCACACAAACTAACAATCCCTACATCCAAATTGTATCCATCCGTCAACACATAACCAAGAAACCTTCGAAATCGTCTACCTCAACCTTGAAAAGCACCCGTTATACAAGTCATGGCAATACTCCGTACTCACCTCGAAGATTGGGTTAGCGGGGTTATCTCACCAACAAGCGCATAAAAGAGATTTTCGATGTCGGGTACTAAACTCGGGTATTCGAACATGAACGATAAAATTATGGCGACAACACCTCGGAGCTCAACTCCCGGGACACCGCCACAACCCCTAAATGTCGGGGAGGCAACCAAGACAATGTTGTCATCATAAAACCATCGAACGAATTCTAAGATACCAGCGTGATCCTAAAAAAATTTTTAGTGAAATTTGAGAAGAGAAGAGTCAAAACTCTCGTCGGGATACCTCACCGTAAAGTCGAAGGATGGGGAGTAAAAGAATTCCTAAACTCTCCGATATATATAATCCTAAATGACTCAAAACATTTTTCTAGACACAACTCGGCCACTAAAAACGATCAAGCAGTGGGGGCTCCTAAGGTCGGGGATGGCTCTGATTACCAACTTGTCACGCCCTCGATGCGGCTATATCTCCCACGTGTCGAAGCACGACTTAGAGGCATAACCGCATTGAAAACAATGTCGCAAGTGAGGTAATCTTCACACAACCCAAGTATTACATAAAGGGAAAAGATACATAGTTGGCTTACAATCGCCACTTCACACAATACATGAAATAAAGCATTACATCATCCAAATACAATCAAGGTCCGACTACGGAACCAAAATAAAAGAAGAACCCCAAATGCGACAACAGGTCCTCGATCGACCCCAACTGGGCTCCACTACTGATCAACTAGAACGAAACAACACAAAGGGCAAGATCTTCATCGAGCTCCTCCTTGAGCTTGATTACGCCACCTTTCGGCAACATAGGCACCGCAAACTGGTTTGGGAAGTATCTCGTGAGTCACGAGGACTCAGCAATCTCACACCCGCGAGATCAAGACTATTTAAGCTTATGGGTAAGGTAAAGGCATGAGGTGGAGCTGCAGCAAGCGACTAGCATATACGGAGGCTAACATACGCAAAGGAGAGCGAGAAGAGAAGGCAAAGCACGGTCGTCAAAAGTATGATCAAGAAGTGATCCTATAGCAACCTGCGTCAAGCATAACTCCAACACCCTGTTCACTTCCCGGACTCCGCCGGAAAGAGACCATCACGGTAACACACGCGGTTGATGTATTTTTATTAAGGTCAACTTCAGGTTTTCTACAACCGGACATTAACAAAATCCCATCTGCCACATAACCGCGTGCACGGCTCTCGAAAGTTTATACCTGCAGGGTGTCCCAACTTAGCCCATGACAAGCTCTCGCGATCATCGAAGGAATAGACCTTCACCGGGACACTCCGATCGGGCTCGGAATCCGGTACATCAAGACATTTCGACAATGGTAAAACAAGACCAGCAAAGCCGCCCGGCGTGCCGACATCCCGATAGTAGCCACAGATCTCGTCTCGTGCCACGACCGGATGAGCTAAGCGTCGACAGTACCGACGTAACCCAAGTTGCCAAGGATGGTCCCGCATGGTGCTCTAGTTTGGACCAACGCTAGACAAGCACGGCCCGGGGCTATAAAAGATGACCCTCGAGAGAGCGACTCCCAAAGGAAAAGTAGGTGGTGGTGAGGCAAATGGTAAAAGGGCAATGTTGGGCCTTCTGGACAAGTTTTATTCAAAGCGAACTGTCAAGGGGTCCCATAAATCACCCGACCAGCGTAAGGACGCAAAATCCGGGAACATAACACGGTATGACGGAAACTAGAGGCGGCAAGAGTGGAACAAAACACGGGCATAAGGCCGAGCCTTCCACCCTTTACCAAGTATATAGATGCATTAATAATATAAGAGATATTGTGATATCCCAACAAGTAAACATGTTCCAACAAGGAACAACTTCTCCATGTTCAACAAGGAACAAGCTTCAATCTTCACCGCAACTAACAACGCTATAAGAAATTTGAGCAAAGCGGTAACATAGCCAAACAGTGGTTTGCTAGGAATGGTGTCAAAGGTTAGAGGTTTGACATGGCAATTTGGGAGGCTGACAAGCAAATGGTAGGTATCGTAGCATTGGCATAGCAAAAGAGCGAGCAAACTAGCATAGCAAAGATAGAAGTGATTTCGAGGGTATGGTCATCTTGCCTGCAAGGTTCTCAGAGTTGTCGAAGACTTGATCCTCGTAGACGTTCTCAACAGGTTCCTCGTTCACGTACTCGTCTCCCGGCTCTACCCAAAGCAAGAACACAAGCAACGGAACCACAATCAAACAAGGAACAATGCACAAGCAATATGATGCAAAACATGACATGCGATGCGAGATGTGATATGCAATGCATATGCATGCTCCGGAAGGAAAATGATGAACCGGGCATCAACTTGGCAAACCAAGTATGCCGCTGGAAAGATGGAGTGATTTCGGTTGAAATCGATATAAAGATCACCGGAATCGGATGCACGGTTTGCAAATGACAAGCAAAACAAGAATGACGCAAAACTGCGTTTAACAGCCCGATGCTACTTAGCACGCAACACGAAACTATGCTACAGCACCCCAACATAAAAACAAAGCATATGGCAACGAACTACAGGAGATGCTTAACAATAGAGGAACACTGAGCTACGGCTAAATCACATCATAACATGTTCAAACAAGCATGGTGAAAGTGCTCAAAATATCAGGTTCACAGACTTAGTGAAAAATACTAACATGGCAGGAATTAACATCAGGAAGGCATGTTTAGAGCAAGCAAACAACATGCTACAGGAACTTATAATAGCAAAGCAAGGCATGACATGATTCTACTCAAAGCCTATTTCAATAGTCCCTTACTGACCATAAGCCAAAAAGGACTCTAAGAAATGATGGCACCCATGTAAACATGGCAAGTTTTATTACAGATTTCAGACTTAGTGAAATATCAGGACATGGCAAAAACAGTTAACAGTAGGCATGTTCGTGAGCTCGATGCACTCACTACAGAGCAATACATGGCATGGCAAGGCAACCAACAGTAAGAAGGCATGATTATGAAGCTAAGCATGGCAAGAGCAAGGTCATAGCATACACGGATCAACTACAACGACCTCGTGAAAATTGAATCTCATGCAAACAATCTGCCAGGAAACATTTTCAAGCAACTTTGGAGCAAGAAATGAACATGTTCCAGCAGGCTATAAATGCAAACAAGGGCATGAATGGATATAGCAAGACATGTATATCAAAACATGTTTATAGAGCATCTCCATATTATGCATAGATTGATTAGTGGAAGCATGTTAACATGGCATCAAATTATAACAGAATCTGTCAGGAAAACAACAACAGCAAGTACCCTACTTTACAAGCTTGGTACACTCAGCACACAACTCACAAAAATACAAGGTCAACACCCCTGGAAAGATGGCATGGCCTAGTCCAACATTCATGTAGAGCTCATACTCATAGGATGCACACATAATTCATGGCAAAAATGACAAAAGAGCTCGAACTGATAAGATTCTGAAACTAACGATCTGAAGCTATCTTCCAACAGCATTTCGGGCATCAAGATGAGCTCAAATGCAAATGATGCAATGGAACGAAATGATGTACTCGTCGAGACGAACAATTTGACATATAATACGCGCAAAACGGAGCTACGGATGCGGAGATGTGATGCGATGAAAATGCATGAAAGTTACAGAAACTTAGGGACTTAGGCGAAAAACGAGGGTCAACCTTAGGGTTTCCAGATCTGGATCGGGCTGCGGGCACGGACGCCGAGGCGGGCCGGGCTCGCCGGAGACGGCGCCGGAGAGGTCGGTGGAGGCGCGGGGAGGTGGTGGCCCGGCCGGATCCGGCCGGATCCGCGGCGGAGGCGGGAGGGGCGGTGTGGAAAGCCGCAGGCGAGAAAGAGGCGGCGCGGCGCATGAGGTAAAGGCTGTGTGTGTGTGTGTGTGTGTGGCTGGGTGGCGGCGAAGGCTGTGTGTATGTGTGGCAGAGGCAGGCAGGTGTGTGTGTGGGAGTGTGAGAATGGGCGCATGGCGCATGCATGGCATGGCGGCGGCATGTGGGCGGCGGCGAGGTAAACGCCGGGCGAGGCGCAGTGAGGCAGCGGCGGGCGTGTCGGGGCGGCCAGCTGTGTCAGGCCATGTGCCCCACTCTGTCCCATGGGCGGCAGTGGGAGGCGGCGACGCCCACGCGTGGGCTCCGGAGTGGGACAGGGCCTGGCGGCGGACATGTCCATGCAGTCTGGACATGTCCGCCTTGCGGAGGAAAAAACATTTAGGGTTTCGGGGGATCATCCGTGAATATCGGGGGAAGGTCTATAAATAGGCATAGAGGGAGCTAGGAGAGTCCAAATGAGGGCGGTTTCGCACACGATCGTGATCGAACGACCAAGAGCATGGAGAGGAGTTTGGTGGGTTTTGGGCCACTTTGGAAGGGGTGTTGGGCTGCAACAAAAGAGGGCTTTCACGGTTACCCGGTTAACCGTTGGAGTACCAAACGAGCTCCAAATGGCACGAAACTTGACAGGCGATCTACCGGTGTTATACCGAGGCCGCTTGGCAAACCTCGGGCCATTCCGAGATGGTTTAACACCCGCACACGAAAAGAGAGAAGAGGGGACGCCGAGGGACATAGGAGTGCCGGATTGCAAAACGGACAACGGGGAAAATGCTCGGATGCATGAGATGAACATGTATGCAAAATGAAATGCACATGATGACATGATAAAATGCAAATGATGACATGGCAAAGTGCCACACGCAAGCAAATGACATGGCAATGACGGCGAATAACTGGCGGACACCTGGCGCATCGGATCCGGGGCGTCACAGAGGGGGCCGGCCGGCCAAGAGGAGGCGCGCCAGGGAGTCCTACTCCCTCTGGGAGTAGGATTCCCCCTCCAATCCTAGTTGGAATAGGATTCACGGAGGGAAAGAGAGAGAGGGGGGCGGCCCACCTTTCCTAGTCCTAGTAGGACTAGGGAAGGGGAAGGCCAGCGACCACCTAGGGCTGGCCCTTTCTCCTTTCCACCAAGGCCCACTATGGCCCATATAGTTCCGGGGGTTCGGTAACCTCCGGTACTCCAGAATTCCGTTTTCACGGAACCATTCGAACTCCAAATATAGGCTTCCAATATATCAATCTTTATGTCTCGACCATTTCGAGACTCCTCGTCATGTCCGTGATCACATCAGGGACTCGAACTTCTTGGTACATCAAAATACATAAACTCATAATAAGCATCATCGAAACCTTAAGCGTGCGGACCCTACGGTTCGAGAACAATGTAGACATGACCGAGACACGTCTCCGGTCAATAACCAACAGCGGGACCTGGATGCCCATATTGGTTCCTACATATTCTCTGAAGATCTTTATCGGTCGACCGCATAACAACATCGTTGTTCCCTTTGTCATCGGTATGTTACTTGCCCGAGATTCGATCGTCGGTATCCAATACCTAGTTCAATCTCGCATCGCAAGTCTCTTTACTCGATTCGTAATACATCATCTCACAGCTAACTCATTAGTTGTAATGCTTGCAAGGCTTCATGATGTGTATTACCGAGAGGGCCCAGAGATACCTCTCCGACTATCGGAGTGACAAAACCTAATCTCAAATACGCCAACCCAACATCCGCCTTTGGAGACACTGTAGTACTCCTTTATAATCACCCGCCACGTTGTGACGTTTGGTAGCACCCAAAGTGTTCCTCGTAAGCGGAGTTGCATAATCTCATAGTTACGGGAACATGTATATGTCATGGATAAAAGCGGAGCAACATACTAAGCGATCGTGTGCTAAGCTAATGGAATGGGTCATGTCAATCGATCATTCAACTAGTGATGTGACCTTGTTAATCAAATAACAACTCCTTGTTCATGGTTAGGAAACATAACCATCTTTGATTAACAAGCTAGTCAAGTAGAGGCATACTAGTGACACTATGTTTGTCTATGTATTCACACATGTATTATGTTTCCGGTTAATACAATTCTAGCATGAATAATAAACATTTATCATGAAATAAGGAAATAATAACTTTATTATTGCCTCTAGGGCACATTTCCTTCAGGTTCCCCTCCCATCTCAGCCCACGGGGCCCTCCGGGATAGGTGGCCCCACGTGGTGGACCCCCGGGACCCTTCCGGTGGTCCCGGTACAATACCGGGTAACCCCGAAACTTTCCCGATGGCCAAAACAGCACTTCCTATATATAATTCTTTACCTCCGGACCATTCCGAAACTCCTCGTGATGTCCGGGATCTCATCCGGGACTCCAAACAACATTCGGTTTGCTGCATACTCATATTCATACAACCCTAGCGTCACCGAACCTTAAGTGTGTAGACCCTACGGGTTCGGGAGACACGTAGACATGACCGAGACGGCTCTCAGGCAATAACCAACAGCAGGATCTGGATACCCATGTTGGCTCCTACATGCTCCTCGATGATCTCATCGGATGAACCAAGATGTCGAGGATTCAAACAGCCCCGTATACAATTCCCTTTGTCAATCGGTACGTTACTTGCCCGAGACTCGATCGTCGGTATCCCAATACCTCGTTCAGTCTCATTACCGGCAAGTCACTTTACTCGTACCGTAATGCATGATCCCGTGACCAAACACTTGGTCACTTTGAGCTCATTATGATGATGCATTACCGAGTGGGCCCAGAGATACCTCTCCGTCATACGGGTGACAAATCCCGATCTCGATCCGTGTCAACCCAGCAGACACTTTCGGAGATACCTGTAGTGCACCTTTATAGTCACCCAGTTACGTTGTGACGTTTGGTACACCCAAAGCACTCCTACGGTATCCGGGAGTTACACGATCTCATGGTCTAAGGAAAGGATACTTGACATTGGAAAAAGCTCTAGCAAATGAACTACACGATCTTGTGCTATGCTCAGGATTGGGTCTTGTCCATCACATCATTCTCCTAATGATGTGATCCCGTTATCAATGACATCCAATGTCCATAGCCAGGAAACCATGACTATCTGTTGATCAACGAGCTAGTCAACTAGAGGCTTACTAGGGACATATTATGGTCTATGTATTCACACGTGTATTACGATTTCCGGATAATACAGTTATAGCATGAATAAAGACAATTATCATGAATAAGGAAATATAATAATAACCTTTTTATTATTGCCTCTAGGGCATATTTCCAACACAAGTAACATACCAATGACAAAGGGAACAACGTATGTTGTTATGCGGTTTGACCGATAAAGATCTTCGTAGAATATGTGGGAGCCAATATGGGCATCCAGGTCCCGCTATTGGTTATTGACTAGAAACGTGTCTCGGTCATGTCTACATAGTTCTCGAACCCGTAGGGTCCGCACGCTTAACGTTTCATTGACGATATAGTATTATATGAGTTATGTATGTTGGTAACCGAATGTTGTTCGGAGTCCAGGATGAGATCATGGACATGACGAGGAACTCTGGAATGGTCCGGAGATAAAGTTTGATATATGGGATAATAGTGTTTGATCTCGGAAGGGTTCCGAATTCACGGAAGGGGTTCCGGATGTTTCGAAATGTTTGGATGCGAGAACCGTTATTTGGGCCAAGGGAAAGCCCACAAGGTTTTGGAAAGCGCAAAGGAAGTTTTATGAGTCGAGGGGCGACGCCAGGTCTCGGCGTCAGGTCCAGACGCCGGAACCTGGCGTTCGCCCCGAGTCCGAGAAGGACTCTTGCCTTTCGGGTGAAACCGACTTTGTGGAGGGTTTTACTCCAAGTTTAGACCCCAAGGCTCAACATATAAATAGAGGGGCAGGGCTAGCACCAAAGACACATCAAGAAACACCAAGCCGTGTGCCGGCAACCCCGTCCCCTCTAGTTTATCCTCCGTCATAGTTTTCGTAGTGCTTAGGCGAAGCCCTATGGAGATTGTTCTTCACCAACACCGTCACGACGCCGTCGTGCTGCAGGAACTCATCTACTACTTCGACCATCTTGCTGGATCGAGAAGGCGAGGACGTCATCGAGCTGAACGTGTGCAGAACTCGGAGGTGCCGTGCGTTCGGTACTTGGATCGGTCGGATCATGAAGACGTATGACTACATCAACCGCGTTGATAAACGCTTCCGCTTAGCGATCTTCAAGGGTATGAAGATACACTCCCCCTCTCGTTGCTATGCACCACCATGATCTTGCGTGTGTGTAGGAATTTTTTTGAAATTACTATGTTCCCCAACAGTGGCATCCGAGCCTGGTTTTATGCGTAGATGTCATATGCACGAGTAGAACACAAGTGAGTTGTGGGCGATATAAGTCATACTGCTTACCAGCATGTCATACTTTGGTTCAGCGGCATTGTGAGATGAAGCGGCCCGGACCGACATTATGCGTACGCTTACGCGAGACTGGTTTCCCCGCTACGAGCACTCGTTGCTTAAAGGTGACCGGCGGGTGTCTGTCTCTCTCACTTTAGTTGAATCGAGTGTGGCTACGCCCGGTCCTTGCGAAGGTTAAAACACCATCAACTTGACAAACTATCGTTGTGGTTTTGATGCGTAGGTAAGAACGGTTCTTGCTAAGCCTGTAGCAGCCATGTAAATTTTGCAACAACAAAGTAGAGGACGTCTAACTTGTTTTTGCTGGGCATGCTGTGATGTGATATGGTCAAGACGTGATGCTATATTTTATTGTATGAGATGATCATGTTTTGTAACCGAAGTTATCGGCAATGGCGAGAGCCATATGGTTGTCGCTTTATTGTATGAAATGCAAGCATACTGTAATTGCTTTACTTTATCACTAAGCGGTAGCGATAGTCATAGAAGCAATAGATGGCGTAACGACAACGATGCTACGATGAAGATCAAGGTGTCGCACCGGTGACGATGGTGATCACGATGGTGCTTCGAAGATGGAGATCACAAGCACAAGATGATGATGGCCATATCATATCACTTATATTGATTGCATGTGATGTTTATCCTTTATGCATCTTATCTTGCTTTGATTGACGGTAGCATTTTAAGATGATATCTCACTAAATTATCAATAAGTGTTCTCCCTAAGTATGCACCGTGGCGAAAGTTCTTCGTGCTGAGACACCACGTGATGATCGGGTGTGATAGGCTCTACGTTCAAATACAACGGGTGCAAAACAGTTGCACACGCAGAATACTCAGGTTAAACTTGACGCGCCTAGCATATACAGATATGGCCTCGGAACACGGAGACCGAAAGGTCTAGCGTGAATCATATAGTAGATATGATCAACATAGTGATGTTCACCATTGAAAACTACTCCATCTCACGTGATGATCGGACATGGTTTAGTTGATTTGGATCGACTAGAGAGATGTTTGTCTAAGTGGGAGTTCTTAAGTAATATGATTAATTGAACTTAAATTTATCATGAACTTAGTCCTGATAGTGTTTTGCAAATTATGTTGTAGTTCAATAGCTCGCGTTGTTGCTTTCATGTGTTTGTTTTGATATGTTCCTAGAGAAAATTGTGTTGAAAGATGTTAGTAGCAATGATGCGGATTAGATCCGTGATCTGAGGTTTATCCTCATTGCTGCACAGAAGAATTATGTCCTTAATGCACCGCTAGGTGACAGACCTATTGCAGGAGCAAATGCAGACGTTATGAACGTTTTGGCTAGCTCAATATGATGACTACTTGATAGTTTAGTGCACCATGCCTAACGGCTTAGAATCGGGACTTCAAAGACGTTTTGAACGTCATGGACCATATGAGATGTTCCAGGAATTGAAGTTAATATTTCAAGCAAATACCCGAGTTGAGAGATATGAAGTCTCCAACAAGTTCTATAGCTAAAAGATGGAGGAGAATCGCTCAACTAGTGAGCATGTGCTCGATTATGCAGGTACTACAATCGCTTGAATCAAGTGGGAGTTAATCTTCCAGATAAGATAGTGATTGACAGAGTTCTCTAGTCACCATCACTAAGTTAGTAGAACTTTGTGATGAACTATAGTATGCAAGGGATGACGAAAACAATTCCCGAGCTCTTTGTGATGTTGAAATCGACGAAGGTAGAAATCAAGAAAGAGCATCAAGTGTTGATGATTGACAAGACCACTAGTTTCAAGAAAAGGGCAAAGGAAAGAAAGGAAACTTCAAGTAGAAAGGCAAACAAGTTGTCACTCCGTGAAGTAGACCAAAGCTGGACCAAATCCTAAAACCGAGTGCTTACATCGCAAAGGAAATGGTCCCGAAGCGGAAATGCCCGAATATTTGGTGGATAAGAAGGATGGCAAAGTGAACAATGGTATATTTGATATACAAAGTTATTAATGTGTGCCTTACTAGTGTTTATAGTAGCCCCGAGTATTTGATACTTGTTAGGTTGCTAAGATTAGTAACTCAAACAGAGTTCTGAGAATAAACAGAGACTAGTTGAAGGGGAAGTGACGATGAGTGTTGGAAGTAGTTCCAAGATTGATATGATCATCATCGCACACTCCCTATACTTTCGGGATTAGTGTTAAACCTAAATAAATGTTATTTGGTGTTTGCGTTGAGCATGAATATGATTTGATCATGTTTATTTCAATACGGTTATTCATTTAAAGTTAGAGAATAATTGTTATTCTGTTTACATGAATAAGACCTTCGATGGTCATACACCCAATGAAAATAGTTTGTTGGATCTCGATCGTAGTGATACACATATTCATAATATTGATGCCAAAAGATGCAAAGTTAATAATGATAGTGCAACTTATTTGTGGCACTGCTGTTTGAGTCATATCGGTGTAAAGCGCATGAAGAAACTCCATAAAGATTGATTTTTGGAATCACTCGGTTATGAATCATTTGATGCTTGCGAATCGTGCATTTTGGGCAAGATGACTAAAACTCCGTTCTCCGGAACAACGGAACGAGCTACTGACTTATTGGAAACAATACATACCGATGTATGCGATCCAATGAGTGTTGATGCTCGTGGCAAGTATCATTATTTTCTAACATTCACAAGATGATTTGAGCAGATATGGATATATCTACTTAATGAAACATAAGTCTGAAATAGTTGAAAGGTTCAAAGAATTTCAGAGTGAAGTGGAAAATCATCGTAACAAGAAAAATAAAAGTTTCTATGATCTGATCATGGAGACGAATATGTGAGTTACGAGTTTGGTCTTCATTTGAAACAATGTGAAATAGTTTCGCAACTCACGCCACCTGGAACACCACAAAGTGATGGTGTATCCGAACGTCGTAATCGTACTTTACTAGATATAGTGCGATCAATGATGTCTCTTACCAATTTACCAATATCATTTTGGGGTTATGCATTAGAGATAGCTGCATTCACGTTAAATAGGGCACCATCTAAATCCGTTGAGACAACACCGTATGAACTATGGTTTAGAAATAAACCTAAGTTGTCGTTTCTTAAAAGTTTGGAGTTGTAATGCTTATGTGAAAAAAGTTTCAACCTGATAAGCTCGAACCCAAATCGGAGAAATGCGTCTTCATAGGATACCTAAAGGAAACTGTTGGGTACACCTTCTATCACAGATCTGAAGGCAAAAACATTCGTTGCTAAGAATGGATCCTTTATAGAGAAGGAGTTTCTCTTGAAAGAAGTGAGTGGGAGGAAAGTAGAACTTGATGAGGTAACTATACCTGCTCCCTTATTGGAAAGTAGTTCATCACAGAAATCTGTTCCTGTGACTACTACACCAATTAGTGAGGAAGTTAATGATGATGGTCATGAATCTTCGGATCAAGTTGTTACTGAACCTCGTAGGTCAACCAGAGTAAGATCCGCACCAGAGTGGTACGGTAATCCTGTTCTGGAAGTTGTGTTACTAGACCATGACGAACCTACGAACTATGAGGAAGCGATGATGAGCCTAGATTCCGCGAAATGGCTAGAGGCCATGAAATCTGAGATGGGATCCATATATGAGAACAAAGTGTGGACTTTGGTGGACTTGCCCGATGATCGGCAAGCCATAGAAAATAAATGGATCTTGAAGAGGAAGATAGACACTGATAGTAGTGTTACTATATGCAAAGCTCGACTTGTCGCAAAAGGTTTTTCGAGATTTCAAGGTGTTGAATACGATGAGATTTTCTCACTCGTATCGATGCTTAAGTCTATCCGAATCATGTTAGCAATTGCCACATTTTATGAAATCTGGCAAATGAATGTCAAAACTGCATTCCTGAATGGATTTCTGGAAGAAAAGTTGTATATGATGCAACCAGAAGGTTTTGTCGATCCAAAAGGTGCTAACAAAGTGTGCAAGCTCCAACGATCCATTTATGGACTGGTGCAAGCATCTCAGAGTTGGAATAAACGCTTTGATAGTGTGATCAAAGCATATGGTTTTATATGAGACTTTTGGAGAAGCCCTGATTTACAAGAAAGTGAGTGGGAGCTCTGTAGCATTTCTGATATTATATGTAGACGACATATTGTTGATTGGAAATGATATAGAGTTTCTGGATAGCATAAAAGGATACTTGAATAAAAGTTTTTTCAATGAAAGACCTCGATAAAGCTGCTTACATATTGGGCATCAAGCTCTATAAGATAGATCAAGACGCTTGATAAGATTTTTCAATGATTATATACCTTCGCAAGTTTTGAAATAGTTCAAAATGGATCAGTCAAAGAAGGAATTCTTGTCTGTATTATAAGGTGTAAAGTTGAGTAAGACTCAAGACACGACCATGGCAGAAAATAGAAATAGAATGAAAAGTCATTCCCTATGCCTCAGTCATAGATTCTATAAAGTATGCTATGCTATGTACCAGACCTATTGTATACCTTGCTCTGAGTTTGACAAGGGAGTACAATTCTGATCTAAGAGTAGATCACTGGACAGCGGTCAAGAATATCCTTAGTAAGGACTAAGGAAATATTTCTCGATTATGGAGGTGATAAAAGAGCCCGTCGTAAAGAGTTACATCGGTGCAAGCTTTTACACCGATCCAGATGACTCTAAGTCTCAATCTGGATACATATTGAAAGTGGGAGCAATTAACTAGATTAGCTCCATGTAGAGCATTGTAGACATAGAATATTTGCAAAATACACGCGGCTCTGAATGTGACAGATCCGTTGACTAAGCTTCTCTCATGAGCAAAACATGATCACACCTTAGTACTCTTTGGGTGTTAATCACATAGCAATGTGAACTAGATTATTGACTCTAGTAAACCCTTTGGGTGTTGATCACATGACGATGTGAACTATGGGTATTAATCACATACAGATGTGAATATTGGTGTTAAGTCACATGTCGATGTGAACTAGATTATTGACTCTAGTGCGAGTGGGAGACTGAAGGAAATATGCCCTAGAGGCAATAATAAATTTATTATTTATTTCCTTATATCATGATAAATGTTTATTATTCATGCTAGAATTGTATTAACCGGAAACATGATACATGTGTGAATACATAGACAAACTTAATGTCACTAGTATGCCTCTACTTGACTAGCTCATTAATCAAAGATGGTTATGTTTCCTAACCATAGACATGAGTTGTCATTTGATTAACAGGATCACATCATTAGGAGAATGATGTGATTGACATGACCCATTCCGTTAGCTTAGCACTTGATCGTTTAGTATGTTGCTATTGCTTTCTTCATGACTTATACATGTTCCTGAAAGTGCTGGTATCGACTAGAGGGGGGGGGGATGAATAGGCGATTTTTATGAAAGTCTTCAAAACTTGGAAGTTTCGAAGACAAACAATAGAAATGACCTAGTTGATATGCAGCGGAAGATAAACTACCATAAGCAAGCCATAGTCAAGTATGCAATGATGTGAAAGTACAGGACTAATAGCAGCTAAGTAGTAAGGATCAAGATGGAAGATAGTATGAAGCCAATCAATAGTAGTAGTCAAGCAATGAAGTCAAACAGATGCGACAGATAGGCAATGACTTCACGAAGACAAACTTAAGTAAAGGAGGGGATAGGATAGAACCAGTCACTTGTTGAAGACATAGTATTTGTTGGACTAGTTCCAGTTGCTATGACAACTGTACGTCTGGTTAGGGAGGCTGAGATTCAACTCAGAAGACCGCGTCTTCACCTTATTCCCCTTGAGCTAAGGACACACAATCCTCGCCCAATCACTCTGGTAAGTCTTCAAGGTAGACTTCCAAACCTTCACAGACTTCGTTCACTGACAATCCACAATGACTCTTGGATGCTCAGAACGCGACGCCTAACAATTTGGAGGATACACATCCTCAAGTGTAATAAGTCTTGTGTCACATGAGATGAGAAAGACTTGATGATGCCTAACACTCTTTGGCTCTGGGTGTTTGGGCTTGGTCCTCGCAAGGATTTATCTCTCTCAAAGGCTTCGAGGTGGGTTGCTCTCAAACGACAAAAGTCGTGCACTAACTCTAAGCAGCCACCAGTTTATGGTGTAGGGGGTGGGCTATTTATAGCCACTGGGCAACCCGACCTGATATGTCCGAAATGACCCTGGGTCACTAAGGAACTGACATGTGTTCCAACAGTCAGATTTCAAACACACACGGCAACTTTACTTGGGCTACAAGCAAAGCTGACTCATCGAGCTCTGGATAAGATTTGCTCTCATTGTCTTCGCTCGAAGACATAGGATTTGGGTTGAGCATCACTTGATCACTCGACTTAGTTCACTTGGACCCCACTTAACGAAGACGGTGGTTCCTATGACTCAACAAAGAAGAAAAGGAAACAACAAAACCATTACGTCAAGGCTCCATAGTCTTCACGCAATGTCTTCTCATGTCATAGTCTTCAATATGAATATCTTCTCATACCACCATTGTCTTCAATGTCTTCATACATTTTAGGGGTCATCTCGGTAGGTAAACCGAATCAATGAGGGACACTACTGCGTTATCCTGCAATTCTCACAAACGCATTAGTCCCTCAACCAACTTTCTCGTCAATACTCCAAAACCAACTAGGGGTGGCACTAGATGCACTTAAAATCTCCCCTTTTGGTGATTGATGACAAACTGGTTGAAGTTTTCAACGGGATAAAGTATGTGAAATTGTAAATGATAGGTATTGTCTTCATAAGTAGCAAGGGCTCCCCTCGAAGATGTGCATATAAGTAATTTGCTTTTGGAATGCAAATGCACATGGCAGGTTGTACTTGTGGAGATCCTCTTCAACTTATGAAGATAATTCATCATGCATGAAATGATATAGCAAATAGAATGACATGCATAATGAAAAATGGACGTCTGCAGAATGATCTAAGTGCGGAAGTTATCATCGCACATGCGGAATTTATCATTGCATCACAATAAAGCAAATAAGTAGCAGACGACCATCGAGTTTAGGTGTTACAACTCAAAGAACCAAATGTTTCAAAAGCAAGAGTTGTAAGCACGAGGCAAAATATAATGCAACTGCCCATATGAACCCGCTTGAAGACTATCAACTCATACGCTTCTCCCCCTTTTGTTAGGAATGACCAAAAAGGTTTGAAGACATAGAGCATCTACTCGTCCTCGTGAGTAGGTGAAGCAGCAGGGTTGTCATTGTTGCTTGGCGGTGCAGACGTACTTGGTGCAGTGTTGATGCGTGCAATAGTAGGAGGTGGTGAAGTAGCATCATCTTCATCATCGATCACTTTGGCATTTACAGTTGCCGCGGAGGAAGAATAGTCAGAGTCTTCAAGAGATGGAGTTCGACGTAGGACAGCTGTCCGTGGAGGAGTGGAGTCAAACTGGAATCTTTCATTGAAGCCATCGTCTTGAAGATCTGCTTCAGCACTTAGCAGCGTCAAACTCTTCCATGATCGCCGGCAAGTCTCATGAGCAACAAATGCATTCTTGGTGGCAAGGTTTCGAATGCGATTGACATCCACCAAGAGGCTTTGCATCTGTCTCTTGAGCCAATAGTGATGCTTATCTTGTTTCTGATTAAGGGCCACAAGAAGTTCTCGATCATTGAGAACGCGAGAGCGCTTCCGAGGCCTTTGGGCAATGGTGCTTTCAGTGGCTTGAGTAGGTGCACGATGAGGCAGACGAGTATTTCCAGCCATTGGATAGATTCGTTTTGCTGCTTGGATGCCTTCAATGGGTTGAGTGAAGCTTTGGTGCTCGACATTCTGAAGACAAAGAGGCTTCTTGGCAGGGTCAGAGTATATGGCTTCAACTGACATATCAACCTCTGGTAAAAAGATCAGATGATTGCGAGCAGAGGGTTGATAGTTGACAGATGAGTGTCGCTTGATGAGGCGCATGACCCATGGAGCATAGAACTTCAGACCAAAAATGTCAGATCCAGAAGCAGCAAGTTGCCTAATGAAGAATTCTTGAGAATTGAAGCTGATGCCATTGAGGATGTAGAAGACCAATGACTTCATGGCTCCTTCAAGCTTTGCAGCTGATGAATGTCCTTTGATAGGCCATAGAGTTCGCCTGATGATATGATATATGGTGCGAGGCAGATACTCAAGGTCATCAACAAAGAACTCCGTTGGATAGTCAGCGTCAGATGGCAAAGGCTTCATCATGCTCAACATCTGGCTCATATTGGGTTCAGGCTTATGGAAGATGCTCTCCAGTGCATTGCGGTGAAGTTGACAATCAGGTTCATATAGCTCTCCGGGAGTGGATAGGCCTGTAAGCTCGATGATGTCAAGAGCTTTGGCTTCATGATGAACATTTTCAGTCATCCACTTGAGAACATGTGTCTTGATATCTCTGTTGTAGCCACGAATGTGTAGAGTAGTATAGAATTGAAGCAATAGCTCTTCATTCCAGTGTTCTTTGTATGTCACAAAGTTGAGCAGACCAGCATCACGAAAGCAATCAAGTGCTTCTTCTAAGCACGGCAGTCCAGCAATGGTTTCAGTGTCGAGGCGCATATGAGGGAAAATGCGCCCTTGATCATATAGAACGCAGGAGTAATAGCTTCTCTGCTGATAGCTCCAGAACCGATCAGATGATATTCTTGGCTTTGAGTAGGGGTTCTTGGCGCTGTCAAAGAAGGTATTGTGGTTTTTGAAGCCATTGGCATTGAAGGACCCTGTAGAATTAGCAGTGCATGGGAACCTTGGCAGTCTTAGCTTTGGCTTCTGGACCTAAGGCCTATGCTCAACATGATAATCAAATTGGGGACCAGAGGCAGTAGGCGGAGGTACCAGAATGGGCCATCGGACAGTGGTTAGCTGACCATGACTGTATGCTTGCTCAATTATATGAGGCCTTGGTGGCGGAACAGGAGCAGTGGCAACAACTGAGGCTTCAGGCTGCACAACAGGTGCTTCAGGAGCAGTGGCCTCATTAGCTTCAGGCACACTGGTTGGTTCAAGCTCCACATTAGCTTCAGCCATGACTACATCATTGGCTTCATTAGCGTTGGTGGTGGCAGCTTCAACATTTTCAACCTCCACTTGATGAACAGGAGGGTCGGGCACTGGCACGTTCACATCAGGAACAGCTTCTTCATTAACGGGGGGAGTAGGGACACGTACGTCTTCTTGATTGTCCTCGGCTGATGCAGCCGGAATGTCTTCAGCAGCTTGGGCTTCAGATGCGGAGACATTCACAGTTGGAGTGGGTTCAGAAAATACTTGACGTGCAACAGGTTGGCGTTGCACTTCTCCTTCTGGAACGCTCGACAGAGGGACTTGAGGCCTTTGTCCTTTGCGAACCCTACGAAATGCTGGCAACGCCTTTGGAGATGGAGTTGGCTGGGCCTCAAAGTCTTCATCTTCTTCTTGCACGGGTGGTGTAGCTTGTTATTGTTGTTGGGGAGTACTTGGGGAGTCTTGTTGCTGTGGGTGATCAGCCCACGATGCATCCTGAGCAGTTGGCGTCATAGGACGACCAATGCTGATGAGTTCGTTGTTCGTTAGAACAGGCGATGATACCACGTTGTGTTCGATCTGAGGAAGAACTTCATCATCTTCAACATTGTCATCTTGACCAATGTCTTCAGCAGTGGTGGGTTCAGCTGCTGGAATGTCTTCAGCTTCATGAGCCTCTGTGGGAGCAGGCTCATGAACTATCATCCGTATTTCTTGATGTTCAGACGTAGGGCGAACAACTGAGATGGGTTCAACAACCAAGGGCTCTGTGGGAGCAGCCCTATTCTTCTTGGTCTTGCGCTTCTTCTTGGAGGGAGCGGCATCAGAGGCTTTAGTATTCTTCCTCTTTCTGGCTTCAGCCTCGGCAGCCCTCGTCTTCTTCTGTTCTGAAGCGGTTGTGGTGACCTTTGGCTTCGAGCCAGTCATGCTGCTGGGGAAGATAATGCGAGGTGCTTCTTGACTTGAAGAAGCAGGTTGGGCAGTAGAGAGCTTCTTCTTCTTTGCAGCCATCCTAGGGTCAATGCTAGGACGGCCAAGAGACTTGCGCTTCTCAGCCTCATTGTAGGAAAGCACACACTTGTCAGCCAAACTCTTCATGCGCTCACGAGAGCCTTGAGCTTCTTCACGCTTCTTAAGAAAAGCTTCTTTAAGCTCATCCAGCATGACCTTGACATTTCTAACATCTTGCACACTAAGCTTCGCCACATGCTTCTTGAACTGAGCCTTTTCATAGTCAATCTTGTTCTTCAGCTCAACGATGCGCTGAGCGAGAGCTAGCTCGGAAGCAATGGCGCCATTGAAGGAGACGCTGAGGCCAATGGGAAGCTGCAGATCTTCAAAGCTGAGATTTGGTGTGTCAAACCACTCATCAATTAAGTTATGGATGATTGCCACATCGAAGAGAGGCAGGTTGTTGAAGATTTCTGCTTCTTCCTTGCTCTTTATCAGTTGCTCAAGGGCATCATCAGCAAGATCTTCATCGCTGGACAGATCAATGGGTTCTTCACGCAGAATGGCAGCAGGAGTCAAGGTTTGATCAGTATGCCTGACAATTTGCTTTTTCTTCTCCGTTCTCTTGGAGATACGTGATTGATCTTCGATCGCATAATCGTCTTGAGGAGGTGCGATGGCGATTGGCCGCACGAGAAGCTTTTGGAGGTGCGGTGATCTTGAAGCCTTTGGCTTCTTTTGCTTCTAACGGCCGGAGGAGGAGCTGGAGCTTCATCAGTGTCAGCATCATTATCAGAATGATCTACTCTGGCACCCTGGACCAAGATGTAGGTGATGAGGCTGTCAAGGTTGGAGAAGGGGCCGATGACATTAGGTTCTGCATCACGGGAGCCGTCAGCACGGGGAGCAGAGAGACCAGGGTTGAAGTCTAATCCCAATGACTTCTTGTTTTTCTTGGCCGAAGCCTGGGCGTACTAAAAGTGCGCTTGAAGAGAGCATCGTCACGACACCAGAGTAATGATGTGGGATCGGCGTTCTCAGGCTGAGGTCCATGGACCATGCAAGGATAGAAGCCTTGCGCAATAGCTTCAGCTCTGTTCTTGGGTTGAAGGCCTCGATAGAGAATATCACCCCAAGGTCTCTTGATAGCATTCTTCTCTACATATTCCTTGGTCACAAACTTGTACTTGAACCATTCTTCAGCCTAATAGCGTCGAATCCATTGGATTCGTGTCTCGCGCTGATGATAAGTCTCTTCAGGATCTGTCTTGTAGAGCTCTACTAGGTCATCAGGCAGATCTTTGGATGTTCCCTCTCGGTGCTGTCTGCCACCCTTCCTTGCTGATTTTTCTGCAGCCATGAACTTCAAACTGAATGTCTTCAGTGTGTTCAAAGGCTTCAGAGACTTACGCTTGCTGGTCAAGCAGAGGCGCTTCAGGAGAATTAATGTGATCTTTGTAAGTATTCGCAAACGAATGCGCACCATGAGAACCAAGGGATTCTCCCACGGACATGTACCTGTGACAGCATTAGAGATGCGAGGGAAGGGGAAGAGGTCATATGCATTCCCAGAATATTTTGAAGATAAATCAGTTTGAAGACATTAACCTCATGATGCGAAGACATTCACTTATATGAGGTGAGTTGGTTCCAGATTTGTACCAATCCGTGAATAAGTACAAGTGAGGAATCAAACTAGATAGGAAATCTAAGTGAATAGACTAGGCAGTATGAGATGCAGACAGAATAGATCTAACATTGAGTAGGTAGAAACCACTTTCGGTAAATAGGATGAAATCTTGAAGATCAAAAAGGTGGTAAAAATAGAGTTATAATTACCGCACGAAGAACTGCTAGATGGGATGAATAGGAGACCGAGCAGTTCAGCCCACCGTGCCCTAACTTGGCGACGGAGGACACCTACGGCGACGGCGGAGAGGACGATGTTAGCGGCCGGCGTGAGGACGGCGTCGGAGAAGTCGCGGTAGCTAAGCGCTTCGTCGCCGGCGTCGTCGGGAGCTAGCGGTGGCGCTAGGGTTTTGACGAGGTGGAGAGGTGGAAGAAGGATTTCTTTACCGCAGGGGACAAGTATTTATAAGTAGGTGTGCGGCACAGCGCAATTATGCTAGTGCCCCTGGCGGTTCACATCTGAGGGGCACGTGGCAAGCATGCAACATACTCAGAGTTGTCCCACGTTCCCACGCCTGCCAGGTATGTCGAAGAGTTGTTCCGGCTTCTCTGGATTTCAACAATAAAGATGAGTTATTTAAAAACAGACTTAATGTTTGTCTCTGTGCCTTCTGCTGACTAGGACGCAGACAAGACATTCGACAGTTTCAATAGAATGCATATGATTTGGACAGATAGAGTTTGAGATTGAAAGCATAGAGAGGTTAGGGTCCGATCACATTCACTTAGTTTAAAAGATTCAACTTGAAGACATAGCTATAAGTGAATGCTGTAGAGAACAGAACACTAGTATATATATGTGCAATCAAATCATCATAGCGCAGAGAATCATGAAGATAAATTGAAGCTGAAGACAAACCAAATGCGAAGTCATTGCAAAAATAACACTATGAGTGAAACACTTCAAACAGAGAAATTTGGTGGTGGCGTTACCCACCGTATAGGAAGTATTAGTGTTGGGGAACGTAGTAATTTCAAAAAAATTCCTACGCACACGCAAGATCATGGTGATGCATAGCAACGAGAGGGGAGAGTGTTGTCTACATACCCTTGTAGACCCAGGCGAAGCGATCACAACATAGAGGAAGTAGTCGACGTTCTCCTCGCGATCCAACCGATCCCCAGCGTCGTTACTCTGGCGCCTCGAGTTCTTGACACACGTACAGCTCGGTGGCGCTCCTCGGGCTCCGATCCAGCAAAGCTCGGGAGAGAGTTCGTCAAGACGACGGCGTGGTGGCGATCTTGATGTTCTATCGACGCAGGCTTCGCCTAAGCACCGCTTCTGATATGACCGAGGTGGAATATGGTGGAGGGGGGCACCGCACACGGCTAAGGATCGATCTCAAGGATCAACTTGTGTGTCTTAGGGTGCCCCCTGCCCCCGTATATAAAGGAGCAAGGGGGAGGGCCGGCCGGCCCTGAGAGAGGCGCGCCAGGGGGGAGTCCTCCTCCTAGTGGGAGTAGGACTCCCTTTCCTAATCCAACTAGAAGGGGAAGGGGAAGGAAGGAGAGAGAGAGGGAGAGGAAGGGGGCGCCCCCTCCTTGTCCAGTCGGACTCCTCATGGGAAGGCGCCACCTCTGGCGCAGCCCTCTCTCTCCCTCGTGGCCCATTAAGGCCCATTACTTCCCGGGGTTCGGTAACCCCTCGGCACTCAGATTATCCAAATCACTCGGAACCATTCCGATGTCGAACATAGATGTCCAATATATCAATCTTTACGTCTCGACTATTCCGAGACTCCTCGTCATGTCTGTGATCACATCGGGACTCGAACTCCTTGGTACATCAAAATACACAAACTCATAATATAAGCATCATCGAAACCTTAAGCGCACGGACCCTACGGTTCGAGAACAATGTAGACATGACCGAGACACGTCTCCGATCAATAACCAATAGCGGGACCTGGATGCCCATATTGGCTCCTACATATTCTACGAAGATCTTTATCGGTCGACCGCATAACAACATACGTTTGTTCCCTTTGTCATCGGTATGTTACTTGCCCGAGATTCGATCGTCGGTATCCAATACCTAGTTCAATCTCGTTACGGCAAGTCTCTTTACTCGTTCCGTAATACATCATCTTGCAACTAACTCATTAGTTGTAATGCTTGCAAGGCTTAAGTGATGTGCATTATTGAGAGGGCCAGAGATACCTCTCCGACAATCGGAGTGACAAATCCTAATCTCAAATACGCCAACCCAACATCCGCCTTTGGAGACACTGTAGTACTCCTTTATAATCACCCAATTACGTTGTGACGTTTGGTAGTACCCAAAGTGTTCCTTCGCAAACGGAGTTGCATAATCTCATAGTTATAGGAACATGTATAAGTCATGGATAAAAGCAATAGCAACATACTAAGCGATCGGGTGCTAAGCTAATGGAATGGGTCATGTCAATCAGATCATTCAACTAATGATGTGACCTTGTTAATCAAATGACAACTCCTTTGTCTATGGTTAGGAAACTTAACCATCTTTGATTAACAAGCTAGTCCGGTAGAGGCATACTAGTGACACTGTTTGTCTATATATTCACACATGTATTATGTTTCCGGTTAATACAATTCTAGCATGAATAATAAACATTTATCATGTAATAAGGAAATAAATAATAACTTTATTATTGCCTCTAGGGCATATTTCCTTCAGTCTCCCACTTGCACTAGAGTCAATAATCTAGATTACACAGTAATGATTCTAACACCCATGGAGTCTTGGTGCTGATCATGTTTTGCTCGTGGAAGAGGCTTAGTCAACGGTCTGCGCTACATTCAGATCCGTATGTATCTTGCAAATCTCTATGTCTCCCACGGACCAAGTCCGAATGGAATTGAAGCGTCTCTTGATGTGTTTGGTTCTCTTGTGAAATCTGGATTCCTTCGCTAAAGCAATTGCTCCAGTATTGTCACAAAAGATTTTCATTGGACCCGATGCACTAGGTATGACACCTAGATTGGATATGAACTCCTTCATCCAGACTCCTTCATTAGCTGCTTCCGAAGCTGCTATGTACTCCGCTTCACATGTAGATCCCGCTACGACGCTTTGTTTAGAAGTGCACCAACTGACAGCTCCACCGTTTAGTGTAAATACGTATCCGGTTTGCGATTTAGAATCGTCGGATCGGTGTCAAAGCTTGCATCAACGTAACTGCGTTCGATGAGCTCTTTGTCACCTCCATATACGAGAAACATATCCTTAGTCCTTTTCGGTACTTCAGATGTTCTTGACCGATGTCCGATGATCCACTCTGGATTACTTTGGTACCTCCTGCTAAGCTAATAGCAAGGCACACATCAGTGCGGTACACAACATTGCATACATGATAGAGCCTATGGCTGAAGCATAGGAACATCTTTCATTTTCTCTCTATCTTCTGCGGTGGTCGGGCATTGAGTCTTACTCAACTTCACACCTTGTAACACGTGCAAGAACCCTTTCTTTGCTTGATCCATTTTGAACTTCTTCAAAACTTTGTCAAGGTATGTGCTTTGTGAAAGTCCAATTAAGCGTCTTGATCTATCTCTATAGATTTTGATGCCCAATATGTAAGCAGCTTCACCAAGGTCCTTCATTGAAAAACTCTTATTCAAGTACCCCTTTATGCTATCCAGAAATTCTATATCATTTCCGATTAGTAATATGTCATCTACATATAATATCGTAAATGCTACTGAGCTCCCACTCACTTTCTTGTAAATCTGAGCTTCTCCAAAAGTCTCAGTATAAACCCAAATGCTTTGATCACACTATCAAAGCGTTTATTCCAACTCCGAGATGCTTGCACCAGTCCATAAATGGATCGCTGGAGCTTGCACACTTTGTTATCTCCCTTTGGATCGATAAAACCTTATGGTTGCATCATATACAACTCTTCTTCCGTAAATCCATTCAGAATGCAGTTTTTACATCCATTTGCCAAATTTCATAATCATAAAATGCGCAATTGCTAACATGATTCGGACAGACTTAAGCATCACTACGGGTGAGAAGGTCTCATAGTAGTCAATCCCTTGAACTTGTCGAAAACCCTTTGCGACAAGTCGAGCTTTGTAAACGATAACATTACCGTCGGCGTCGGTCTTCTTCTTGAAGATCCACTTGTTTTCTATTGCTTGCCGACCCTCGGGCAAGTCAACCAAAGTCCACACTTTGTTTTCATACATGGATCCATCTCGATTTCATGGCCTCAAGCCATTTTGTGGAATCTGGGCTCACCATCGCTTCTTCATAGTTCGTAGGTTCATCATGATCTAGTAGCATGACTTCCGAACAGGATTACCGTACCACTCAGTGCGGATCTTACTCGATTGATCTACGAGGTTCTGTAGTAACTTCATCTGAAGTTTCATGATCAACATCATCAACTTCTTCACTATTTGGTGTAGATGTCGCAGAAACCGGTTTCTGTGATAAACTACTTTCCAATAAGGGAGAAGGTACAATTACCTCATCAAGTTCTACTTTCCTCCCATTCACTTCTTTCGAGAGAAACTCCTTCTCTAGAAAGGATCCATTTTTAGCAACAAATGTCTTGCCTTCGGATCTGTGATAGAAGGTGTACCCAACTGTCTCCTTTGGGTATCCTATGAAGACACATTTCTCCGATTTGGGTTCGAGCTTATCAGGTTGAAGCTTTTTCACATAAGCATCGCATCCCCAAACTTTAAGAAACGACAACTTTGGTTTCTTGCTAAACCACAGTTCATAAGGTGTCGTCTCAACGGATTTTGACGGTGTTCTATTCAGCGTGAATGCGGCCGTCTCAAGAGCATAACCCCAAAAGCGATAGCGGTAAATCAGTAAGAGACATCATAGATCGCACCATATCTAGTAAAGTGCGATTCTGACGTTCGGACACACCATTGCCTTTGTGGTGTTCGGGTGGCGTGAGTTGTGAAACTATTCCGCATTGTTTCAAATGTAGACCAAACTCGTAACTCAAATATTCTCCTCCACGATCGGATCGTAGAAACTTTATTTTCTTATTACGATGATTTTCAACTTCACTCTGAAATTCTTTGAACTTTTCAAATGTTTCAGACTTGTGTTTCATTAAGTATATATACCCATATCCGCTTAAATCATCCGTGAAGGTGAGAAAATAACGATATCCGCCACGAGCCTCAACATTCATCGGACCACATACATACAGTATGTATGATTTCCAACAAATCTGTTGCTCTCTCCATAGTAGGAGAAGCGGGTTTTAGTCATCTTGCCCATGAGGCACGGTTCGCAAGTGCCAAGTGATTCATAATCAAGTGACTCCAAAAGTCCATCAAGATGGAGTTTCTTCATGCGCTTTATACCGATATAACCTAAACGGCAGTGCCACAAATAAGTTGCACTATCATTATCAACTCTGCATCTTTTGGCTTCAACATTATGAATATGTGTATCACTACTATCGAGATTCATTAAAAATAGACCACTCTTCAAGGGTGCATGACCATAAAAGATATTACTCATATAAATAGAACAACCATTATTCTCTGATTTAAATGAATAACCGTCTCGCATCAAACAAGATCCAGATATAATGTTCATGCTCAACGCTGGCACCAAATTACAATTATTTAGGTCTAAAACTAATCCCGAAGGTAGATGTAGAGGTAGCATGCCGACCGCGATCACATCGACTTTGGAAACATTTCCCACGCGCATCGTGAAAGTGCAACTAATCCCCGGGTGGTTTTGGTAATTATTAACAACATATATATCATTGAACTAATTATTTCTTGAGAATATTTCAGAAAGTTCAGTGATATGGGTATGGCAATGACTAATGATGTGGACCCCTCAAAATGCTAAGGAAAACATTGGCAAAAGCTCAAGACTCTATTTTTGGTTTAGTGATCCAAGATCACATTGAGTCCATAGGAAAGCCAATACTATTAAAAGGGGATGAGGTTATGATGATGATCTGGTTGCTCTAAGTGCTTAGTGATTTATCTCTCAAACTATCAGCAATCTTTCATTCCAACATAAACCCATAAGTAATCTCGGTCCCACCGATTCCATAAACTCACCACACCGAGATGAACCACCTCACCATATACCCAAACCCTAATAATTTCGGATTTTCCGATTCCAAACTCGGTCATACCGAAATTGGTGTTGCCAAGCTTCAGAATACTTCAGACTCAAATCGGTGTCACCGAGATGAGAAAGTCGGTCCCACCGAGAATGGCAAACCCTAGACTTTGGAAGAATCGGACTAACCGAGATTGTATTTTCGGTCCCATCGAAAATCCCAACGTTCACAAGATTTGAACTTTCGGTCTCACCGAGTTGTCAACTTCGGTCTGACCGAGATTGGACAAATGTGTGAAACAGTTGGATTTTGTGTGGAGGCTATAAATACCCTCCACCTCCTCTTCATTCGTGGAGAGAGCCATCGAAAGAACTACCACTCCTACCTTACATTTCGAGAAGAAAACTACCTACCCTTGTGTTGAGATCAAGTTGATCCACTCCCACCATATGAAACTTGATTTCTAGCCTTCCCAAGTTGCTTTCCACTCAATCCTTTCTTCCACCACAGCCAAATCGGTGAGGAGAGTTGAGTGTTGGGGAGATTATCATTTGAAGCACAAGAGCAAGGAGTTCATCATCACCAACACCATCTATTACCTTTTGGAGGGTGGTGCCTCCTAGATTGGTTAGGTGTCGCTTGGGAGCCTCCGTCAAGATGTGGAGTTGAACCAAGAAGTTTGTAAGGGCAAGGAGATCGCCTACTTCGTGAAGATCTACCCGAGTAAGGCTAGTCCTCCGTGGGCGAGGCCATGATGGCATAGACAAGGTTGCTTCTTCGTGGACCCTTCGTGGGTGGAGCCCTCCGTGGACTCTCGCAGCCGTTACCCTCCGTGGGTTGAAGTCTCCATCAACGTGGATTGACGATAGCACCACCTATCGGAACCACGAGAAAAATCTCCGTGTCTCCAAATTGCGTTTGCTCTTCTCCACCTCTTATTTACTACATGTGCAATTTACTTTCCGCTGCCATAACTCTAGAATTGCATGTGTAGGGTGATACTTGACTTGCTCATCATTGTGAACTTGCTAAAAACTTGCCCTAATCAAAAGGCTAAACTTTTAAGTTGTCAAGTAGTCTAATCACCCCCCCTCTAGACATACTTCCGATCCTACACATCATCACCTCGTCCTTTGCCAGTGTTCGCTTAATCCGTAGTCCCTGTTTCGAGTTGCAAATATTAGCAACAAAACCAGTATCAAATACCCAGGTGCTACTGCGAGATCTAGTAAGGTACACATCAATAACATGTATATCACATATACCTTTGTTCACCTTGCCATCCTTCTTATCCGCCAAATACTTGGGGCAGTTCCGCCCCGGTGACTAGTCGCTTGCGGTAGAAGCACTCGATTTCAGGTTTAGGTCCAGACTTGGGTTTCTTCTCTGAGCAAACAACTTGCTTGCTGTTCTTCTTGAAGTTCCCTTCTTCTTCCCTTTGCCTTTCTTCTTGAAACTAGTGGTCTTATTGATCATCAACACTTGATGCTCCTTCTTGATTTCTACCTCCGCAGCCTTTAGCATTGCGAAGAGCTCAGGCATAGTCTTTACTAACCCTTGCGTATTATAGTTCATCACGAAGCCTTTGTAGCTTGGTGGCGTGATTGAAGAATTTCATCAATGACACAATCATCCGGAAGATTAACTCCCGGTTGACTCAAGTGATTGTAATACCCGGACATTACGAGTATGTGCTCACCGCAGACCCATTCTCTTCCATCTTGCAGCTATAGAACTTATTGGAGACTTCATATCTCTCAATCCGGGCATTCTGTGGAATATTAACTTCAACTCTGGAACATCTCATATGCTCCATGACGTTCAAAACGTCGTTGAAGACCCGGTTCTAAGCCGTAAAGCATGGCACACTGAACTATAGAGTAGTCATCAGCTTTGCTCGCCAGACGTTCTTAACATCGTCGGTTGCATCAAGAAGAGTTCGGCACCCAGCGGTGCTTCGGGGCGTAATTCTTATGTGCAAAGAATGAGGATAATCCTCGTGTTACGGACCCATCCGTGTAATTGCTACCATCATCTTTCAACTTTGCTTTCTCAAGGAACACATTAAAATTCAACGGAACAACAAAGACGAGCCATCTATCTACAAACAAACATAGATAAGCAAGATACTATCAGTACTAAGTTCATGATAAATTTAAGTTCAATTAATCATATTACTTAAGAACTCCCACTTAGAGACATCTCTCTAGTCATCTAAGTGATCACGTGATCCAAATCAACTAAACCATAACCGATCATCACGTGAGATGGAGTAGTTTTCAATGGTGAACATCACTATGTTGATCATATCTACTATATGATTCACGCTCGACCTTTCGGACTCCGTGTTCCGAGGCCATATCTGCATATGCTAGGCTCGTCAAGTATAACCTGAGTATTCTGCCTGTGCAAAACTGGCTTGCACCCGTTGTAGATGGACGTAGAGCTTATCATACCCGATCATCACGTGGTGTCTCGGCACGACGAACTTTGGCAACGGTGCATACTTAGGGAGAACACTACTTGATAATTTTCGTGAGAGATCATCTTAAAATGCTATCGTCAATCAAAGCAAGATAAGATGCATAAAGGATAAACATCACATGCAATCAATATAAGTGATATGATATGGCCATCATCATCTTGTGCTTGTGATCTCCATCTTCGAAGCACCGTCGTGATCACCATCGTCACCGGCGCGACACCTTGATCTCCATCGTAGCATCGTTGTCGTTTCGCCATCTATTGCTTCTCGACTATCGCTACCGCTTAGTGATAAAGTAAAGCAATTATGTATGCGTTGCATTTCATACAATAAAGCGACAACCATATGGCTCCTGCGGTTGCCGATAACTTAGGTTACAAAACATGATCATCTCATACAATAAAATATAGCATCACGTCTTGACCATATCACATCACAACATGCCCCGCAAAAACAAGTTAGGCGTCCTCTACTTTGTTGTTGCAAATTTTACGTGGCTGCTACGGGTGAAGCAAGAACCAATCTCACCCACGCATCAAAACCACAACGATACTTCGTCAAATAGACTCCGTTTTAATCTTCTCAAGGACCGGCGAGCACACTCTTGTTCAACTAAAGTTGGAGAAACCGACACCCGCTAGCCACCTTTGTGCAAAGCACGGCGGTAGAACCAGTCTCGCGTAAGCATCTGGCGTAATGTCGGTCCGGGCCGCTTCATCCAACAATACCGCTGAACCAAAGTATGACATCTTTGGTAGGCAGTATGACTTGTATCGTCCACAACTCACTTGTGTTCTACTCGTGCAAAACATCAAACCATAAAAACCTAGGCTCGATGCCTTTGTTGGGGAACGTTGTAATTTCAAAAAATTCCTACGCACACGCAAGATCATGGTGATGCATAGCAACGAGAGGGAGAGTGTTATCTACATACCCTTGTAGACCAAGGCGAAGCGATCACAACGTAGAGGAAGTAGTCGACGTTCTCCTCGCGATCCAACCGATCCCAGCGCCGTTACTCCGGCGCCTTGAGTTCTTGACACACGTACAGCTCGGTGGCGCTCCTTGGGCTCCGATCCAGCAAAGCTCCGGGAGAGAGTTCCACAAGACGACGGCGTGGTGGCGATCTTGATGTTCTACCGACGCAGGCTTCGCCTAAGCACCGCTACGATATGACCGAGGTGGAATATGGTGGAGGGGGGCACCGCACACGGCTAAGATCGATCTCAAGGATCAACTTGTGTGTCTTAGGGTGCCCCCCTGCCCCCGTATATAAAGGAGCAAGGGGGAGGGCCGGCCGGCCCTAGAGAGGCGCGCCAAGGGAGGGGGAGTCCTCCTCCTAGTGGGAGTAGGACTCCCCTTTCCTAGTCCAACTAGAAGGGGGAAGGGGGAAGGAAGGAGAGGGAGAGGAGAGGGAAGGGGGCGCGCCTCTCCTTGTCCAATCGGACTCCTCATGGGGCGCCACCTCTGGCGCAGCCTCTCTCTCCCTCGTGGCCCATTAAGGCCCATTACTTCCTCGGGGGGTTCCGGTAACCCCTCCGGCACTCCGGTATTATCCGAAATCACTCGGAACCATTCCGATGTCCGAACATAGCTGTCCAATATATCAATCTTTACGTCTCGACTATTCCGAGACTCCTCGTTGTGTCCGTGATCACATCCGGGACTCCGAACTCCTTTGGTACATCAAAATACACAAACTCATAATATAACCGTCATCGAAACCTTAAGCGTGCGGACCCTACGGTTCGAGAACAATGTAGACATGACCGAGACACGTCTCCGATCAATAACCAATAGCGGGACCTGGATGCCCATATTGGCTCCTACATATTCTACGAAGATCTTTATCGGTCAGACCGCATAACAACATCGCTTGTTCCCTTTGTCATCGGTATGTTACTTGCCCGAGATTCGATCGTCGGTATCCAATACCTAGTTCAATCTCGTTACGCAAGTCTCTTTACTCGTTCCGTAATACATCATCTTGCAACTAACTCATTAGTTGTAATGCTTGCAAGGCTTAAGTGATGTGCATTACCGAGAGGGCCCAGAGATACCTCTCCGAGCAATCGGAGTGACAAATCCTAATCTCGAAATCGCCAACCCAACATCCGCCTTTGGAGACACTGTAGTACTCCTTTATAATCACCCGATTCGTTGTGACGTTTGGTAGTACCCAAAGTGTTCCTCCGCAAACGGAGTTGCATAATCTCATAGTTATAGGAACATGTATAAGTCATGGATAAAAGCAATAGCAACATACTAAGCGATCGGGTGCTAAGCTAATGGAATGGGTCATGTCAATCGATCATTCAACTAATGATGTGACCTTGTTAATCAAATGACAACTCCTTTGTCTATGGTTAGGAAACTTAACCATCTTTGATTAACAAGATAGTCCGGTAGAGGCATACTAGTGACACTCTGTTTGTCTATATATTCACACATGTATTATGTTTCCGGTTAATACAATTCTAGCATGAATAATAAACATTTATCATGTAATAAGGAAATAAATAATAACTTTATTATTGCCTCTAGGGCATATTTCCTTCAATTAGACCCAGACATGGCGCACAATTATCGTGGCGCTCCGAAGTCAAATTCCATGTTAATGTATTCACACTCAGAAGGTAAGTCTTCATTGATTCAAGATATACAGTACTTCGTGTGTTGCACATCTAAGTCATCAACATGCATAAGTGTTAGGATGTGTGCCTGATCACAGGACATTAGAGGATTCCAAGATATTTAGCTCACACCGTAACTTGCAAAACCTTTTCTCATCCAAGGGCTTTGTGAAGATATCGCGATTGCTCTTGGTGTTGACATGAATGATGTTGATATCCTTCTTCATGACATGATCTCTGAGAAAGTGATGACAAATTTCAATGTGCTTTGTCTTGAGTCTTTGGATGGATTGTTGGCTATCTTGATGGCACTTTCATTGTCGCAGAAGAGAGGTACTTGTTTCATATTGATGCCAAAGTCCTTGAGAGTTTGCTTCATCCATAGAAGCGAGCACAACAAGATCCAGAAGACAATGTATTGGATTCAACAGTTGAGAGTGATACAGTTACGCTTCTTTGAAGACCAACGGACAAGTGATCGACCAAGAAAGTGACATGTGCCGATGTAAGACTTGCATCCACCTTGTCACCAGCATAATCAGCATCCGAGAATCCAACCAAATCAAATTTTGAGCCCTTGGGATACCATAATCCGAGTGTTTGGGTGTAAGCCAAATATCGAAGAATTCGCTTCACAGCTAAGTATATGCGATTCCTTTGGTGCCGCTTGGAATCAAGCACACATGCAAACACTAAGCATAATATCTGGCCTAGATGCACATAAATAAAGTAAAGAACCAATCATGGAGGGTATACCTTTTGATCGAACTCTTTACCATTGTCGTCGGGACCAAGATGGTGTTTATCGGCATTGGCGTCGTGTAGCCTTTGCGTCTTCCATTCCAAACTTCTTCAGACAATCTTTGAGGTATTTTTCTTGAGATATGAAGATGCCATTCCTTTGCTGACGAATTTGAAGACCAAGGAAGAACTTTAGCTCTCCCATCATGGACATCTGATATTGCTCTTGCATCATGTATCCAAACTCATCACTATACTTTTGGTTGGTGCAGCCGAAGATAATGTCGTCCACATATATTTGGCACACAAACAGTTCACCATCATATGTCTTCGTGAAGAGTGTGGGATCGAGGGATCCAAGTTTTAAGCCTTTGCTCTTCAGGGAGTCTTTGATCATATCATACCAAGAACGAGGAGCTTGTTTGAGGCCATACAATGCTTTGTTTAACTTGTACACCATATCAGGATGTTTTGGATCTTCAAAGCCAGGTGGTTGAGCGACATACACTTCTTCTTCAATTTTTTCCATTGAGAAATGCACTCTTCACATCCATTTGATATAGCAAGATGTTGTGATGATTAGCATAGGCTAGCAGTATGTGAATAGCTTCAAGCCTAGCAACAGGAGCAAATGTTTCATCAAAGTCAATTCCTTCAACTTGAGTATATCCTTGAGCCACAAGACGTGCTTTGTTTATGACAACTTGACCATGCTCATCTTGTTTGTTTCGATATATCCATTTTGTTCCAATAATGTTATGCTTGCGAGGGTCAGGTCGCTTGACAAGTTCCCAAACATTGTTCAGTTTGAACTGTTGAAGTTCTTCTTGCATAGCTTGAATCCATTCAGGTCCCATAAAAGCTTCAAAGAACTTTCTTGGGTTACGATATTGACACGAATGAAAAGTGCCCACAAAGTTTGCTAAGCTGTGTTGCTCTTGAGCGAGTAAGTGGACCGAGCACATTGATCTTTGTCAATTATCTTCTCAATTTGTACTTCATTTGCAACACGAGGATGAACAGGACGAAGACTTTGCTCTTGCTGATCATTGTCATCATTGGGAGGATTGTCTTCGGTCTGAGCATTGTCTTCAGGTTGATTTGGAGCTGAGATGATAAGTTCCTCTTCAGGTTGTGCTTGAAGGCATGATTTCACCAGTTCCCATCAGCTTGATAGATTATTTGGCGGAGCTTCGTCTAGTGTACTTGGCGTATCTCTCTCTGTGAACCATTGGTTTCATCAAATTTCACATCCACAGTTTCGACGATTTTGTAGAGATAAAGGTTGAAGACTCTGTAGGAGTGCGAGTCCTTTCCATAGCCAAGCATGAAGCCTTCATGAGCTTTAGGTGCAAATTTTGACTTGTGATGGGGATCCTTGATCCAGCACTTAGCTCCAAATACTCTGAAGTAACTGACATTTGGCTTCTTACCAGTAAGGAGCTCATAGGATGTTTTGTTCAGAAGCTTATGGATGTAGACACGATTGATGATGTGACATGCTGTATCAGTAGCTTCAGGCCAGAACTTTCTTGGTGTCTTGTATTCATCGAGCATTGTTCGAGCCATCTCAATGAGAGTTACGTTCTTGCGTTCAACGATGCCATTTCTTTGAGGTGTGTATGGGCGAGAGAACTCATGAGTGATTCCCATTGTATCCAGATAAAGATCAAGACGGTGTTCTTGAATTGATTGCCATTATCACTTCGATATGCTTCATCTTCACACCATAATTGTTCATTGCTCGATTGGCGAAGCGTCTGAAGACATCTTGAACTTCAGTCTTGTAGAGAATTATATGAACCCATGTGTATCTTGAGTAGTCATCAACAATGACGAAGCCATAGAGACAAGCAGTTGTTGTGAGGGTGGAGTAATGAGTAGGTCCAAATAAGTCCATATGTAACAGCTCAAAGGGTTGAGATGTTGTCATGATTGTCTTCGAGGGGTGCTTTGCCCTAGTCATCTTTCCAGCTTCGCAGGCACCACACAAATGATCCTTCTTGAACTTGACATCTTCGATGCCAATGACATGCTTCTTCTTGACGAGTGAGTGCAAGTTCCTCATGCCAGCATGCCCTAGCCTTCGATGCCAAAGCCAGCATTCTGAAGCTTTTGTGAGAAGACATACGGCAAGTTGTGGACCTGCTGAGAAATCTACCATGTATAGATCATCTTTTCGATACCCTTCAAAGACTAGAGACTTGTCAGATTCCATTAGTACAAGGCAGTGATATTTTCCGAATAGCATAATAATGTTCAAGTCACAAAGCATTGAGACAGACATTAAGTTGAAACCAAGGGATTCAACAAGCATCACTTTATCCATGTGTTGATCCTTTGAGATTGCAACTCTACCTAGACCCAATACCTTGCTTTTACCAAAGGTCAAGAAACGTGATGTGACTCTTGTCGGATGGGCGTAAGGTTGAGTCCATGAGAAGACTTGATCACCAATCATATGATTTGTGCATCCACCGTCCATAATCCATTCTCAAGCTTTTGGTGATGTACCCTACTGATGCGATTAGGAGGATAGGCTTCACAAGAGTGTTGTGAAGCATAAGCATTTGGCACATATAGGGATTGTCACAGCTTATATCAAGATTAGGATACATAGTATGACAGGTAAGCGATTCAGATGTGAAGTATATAGAATGACATTTTATCATGCGTCCTTAATGTGTTTTAGGTCCCCAGCAATAGCATCGGACGCCTTTGATTGCAGGCTGGAGACCCTTCTCTGCAAAAGAAAGTTAATTCTTCTTCGCCACCCACATTTTCAGGGGTGGCTTAGAAGCAATGAGTCTAAGTGCAGCATCTGAGAATTTCGGCTTTGGAGCCCTAGCAAATAGCCTTGCAGGAGATGAATGATACTCATATGAATAAGCAGAAAAGTTCTTAGTCCTATGAACATAGCGGTTCGAAGACATGCGCTCATATTCATAAGTTTGAGCATGATTTCCCTGCAAAACATTGGCGTTAGGGTGACTCATGTGAGTCCTGTATCTGTATGAAGCCTTTGGGCCATATGAAGCTATAGGTGCAGGGTTTGTCTTCTTCCTTGGTGGTGTCATGGCGACATTCACAAGAAGATTCTCAATGTCTTGCTTAGGTACCCAGATCTTCTTCATAGGTGGTCCATTCCTGCGATTAGTACCAATGTACCGCAAACACTTCACCATTTCGATTCTTGAACAATTTATAGTTTGCATCAAAGGATTCATCAATGATAATAGGATTAGCACAGTAAAGCGGATAAAGTGGATGGATCTCATGAAGGTTCCTTTGCAAAGCAACCCATGTGGTTTTGGGGTACCTCGGGCTTCGAGACGAGCCATCAACATTCATTTTCCTCTCGAACCCAACACCCTCTTTCCTGGGTTTCGTTGAGAATCGCTTTTGAGGACATCGCAGAGTGTCGATGCCCTTCGGACTCTTGTACATCCTGTTTCAAGTAATGTCTTCAACATAGCATTTTCATCGGCAATAGCAAGTGGTATCCTCCGCAGAGGGTTAGTAACCACATCGATGGTGAAGACAATGAAACGAGAGCAAGAATGGAACATTCAACAACAGATGTAGTGTTATCACGCTCAATGCATTTTAGACATGGTGGTTCAAATCCATCCTAAGCAGAACTGATCTATTGAGCGCGAAGTGACTCATTCTCTTTTTGAATATCTTCATGAGCCGCTCTCAATTTCTCAAGCTCTTGTTTCCTTTGAAGATAATCATAGGAGAGCCTTTCATAAGTAGTTGAGAGCGTTTCATGACGACCTTCAAGTTCTTGGTACTTAGCATGAAGATTTTTTATGTCTTCAACTAAGGACTGTGAACATGTCATTTCCGCATCCAAAAGGTCATCGCTTTTGTCTAACAGTTTTTGAGTATGTTCCATAGCCTTTTGTTGTTCAGTTGCAATTTTAGCAAGTGTTTTGTAGCTAGGTTTGGATTCACAATCAGAGTCATCTTCACTTGATGTTCGAAAGTAAGCATCACGTGATTTTACCTTGGCACCACGTGCCATGAAGCAGTAGGTGGGAGTAGGAGCATCTTCTTTATCAGCTTCAGCGTTGGTGTGGAAGTCATTGTCTTCAGTGTTGAAGATGGACTTTGCAACATAGGCTGTGGCTAGAGCCAGACTTGCAATGCCAGGGTCGGACTCCTCTCCAGACTCCACCTCCGCCTCCTCAGAAGCAGACTCCTCCTCTGAATCCATTTCCTTGCCAACAAAGGCACGAGCCTTGCCAGATGAGCTCTTCTTGTATGACGAAGACTTGGAAGAAGACTTAGAAGAAGACTTTGAGGATTTCTTCTTCTTCTTGTCATCAGAATAATATTCCTTGCTCTTCTTCTTCTTCTTCTCATTGTCCCACTGTGGACACTCAGATATGTAGTGACCAGGTTTCTTGCACTTGTGGCAGGTTCTCTTCTTGTGGTCATGGGTGGAAGCTTCATCATTCCTTGAGCTGGATCGTGAAGACTTTCTGAAGCCTTTCTTCTTGGTGAACTTCTGGAACTTCTTCACAAGCATAGCAAGTTCCTTTCCAATGTCTTGGGATCATTGAGGCTGCAATGATTCTTCTTCAGATGAGGAAACAACTTTTGCCTTCAAAGCGCGAGTTCGGCCATAGTTTGGGCCATAGATATCTCTTTTCTCAGAAAGCTGGAACTCATGTGTGTTGAGCCTCTCAAGTATATCCAACGGATCGAGTGTCTTGAAGTCAGGACGTTCTTGTATCATGAGGGCAAGGGTGTCAAAGGAGCTGTCGAGTGATCTCAGTAGTGTCTTGACGATTTCATGCTTGGTAATCTCAGTTGCGCCAAGAGCTTGAAGTTCATTTGTGATGTCAGTGAGGCGATCGAACATGAGCTGAACATTTTCATTGTCGTTTCTCTTGAAGCGGTTGAATAGGTTGCAAAGAACACTGATTCTTTGATCTCTCTGGGTTGATACGCCTTCGTTGACTTTGGATAGCCAGTCCCAGACTAGCTTTGATGTTTCCACAGCACTCACATGACCATACTGTCCTTTGGTCAGATGACCACAGATGATGTTCTTTGCAGTAGAATCCAGTTGAATGAACTTCTTGACATCAGTAGGGGTGACACCTTCACCAGTTTTGGGAACGCCATTCTTGACGACATACCAGAGGTCGACATCAATGGCTTCAAGATGCATACGCATCTTATTCTTCCAGTAGGGATATTCAGTTCCATCGAACACGGGGCAAGCAGCGGAGACCTTGATTATCCCTGCAGTCGAAATAGCTAAAACTCCAGGTGGTTAAACCGAATCACACAGAACAAGGGAGTACCTCGCTCTAATACCAATTGAAAGTGCTAGTATCGACTAGAGGGGGGGTGAATAGGCGATTTTTATGAAAGTCTTCAAAACTTGGAAGTTTCGAAGACAAACAATAGAAATGACCTAGTTGATAGCAGCGGAAGATAAACTACCATAAGCAAGCCATATCAAGTATGCAATGATGTGAAAGTACAGGACTAATAGCAGCTAAGTAGTAAGGATCAGGATGGAAGATAGTATGAAGCCAATCAACAGTAGTAGTCAAGCAATGAAGTCAAAAAAATGCGACAGATAGGCAATGATTTCACGAAGACAAACTTAAGTAAAGGAGGGGATATGATAGAACCAGTCACTTGTTGAAGACACAGGATTTGTTGGACCAGTTCGATTCTTTGTGACAAGCTGACGTCTCAGTTAGGGAGGCTGAGATTCAACTCGAAGACCGCGTCTTCACCTTATTCCCCTTGAGCTAAGGACACACAGTCCTCGCCCAATCACTCTGGTAAGTCTTCAAGGTAGACTTCCAAACCTTCACAGACTTCGTCCACCGGCTATCCACAATGACTCTTGGATGCTCAGAACGCGACGCCTAACCGGCTGGAGGATACACAGTCCTCAAGTGTAATAAGTCTTGTGTCACAGACAGAAAGACTTGATGATGCCTAACACTCTTTGGCTCTGGGTGTTTGGGCTTGGTCCTCGCAAGGATTTCTCTCTCTCAAAGGCTTTGAGGTGGGTTGCTCTCAAACGATAAAAGCCGTGCACTAACTCTGAGCAGCCACCAATTTATGGTGTAGGGGGTGGGCTATTTATAGCCACTGGACAACCCGACTGATATGTCCGAAATGACCTGGGTCACTAAGGAACCGACACTGTTCCAACGGTCGATTTCAAACACACACGACAACTTTACTTGGGCTACAAGCAAAGTGACTCATCCAGCTCTGGATAAGATTTGCTCTCATTGTCTTCGCTCGAAGACATAGGATTTAGGTTGAGCATCACTTGATCACTCGACTTAGTTCACTTGGACCCCACTTAACGAAGACGATGGTTCCTATGACTCAACAAAGAAGAAAAGGAAACAACGAAACCACACACCTTCTTCGCTCCATATTCTTCACGCAATGTCTTCTCATGTCATAGTCTTCAATATGAATATCTTCTCATACCACCATTGTCTTCAATGTCTTCATACATTTTAGGGTCATCTCCGGTGAGGTAAACCGCATCAATGAGGGACACTACCTACGTTATCCTGCAATTCTCACAAACGCATTAGTCCCTCAACCAACTTTGTCGTCAATACTCCAAAACCAACTAGGGGTGGCACTAGATGGACTTACAGTTCCTACAACTATGAGATTATGCAACTCCCGTTTACCGGAGAAACACTTTGTGTGCTACCAAACGCGTCTGGCGAATCTGGGTGATTATAAAGGAGCTCTACTGGTGTCTCCAAAGGTACATGTTGAGTTGGCGTATTTCGAGATTAGGTTTTGTCACTTGATTGTCGGAGAGGTATCTCGGGCCCTCTCGGTAATGCACATCACTATAAGCCTTGCCGCAATGTAGCTAAAGAGTTAGTTACGGAATGATGCATTACGTAGCGAGTAAAGAGACTTCTTTGGTAACAAGATTGAACTAGGTATTGAGATACCGACGATCGAATCTCGGGCAAGTAACATACCGATGACAAAGGAACAACGTATGTTGTTATGCGGTTTGACCAATAAAGATCTTTGTAGAATATGTAGGAGCCAATATGGGCATCCAGTCCCGCTATTGGTTATTATTTGGAAGCGTGTCTCGGTCATGTCTACATAGTTCTCGAACCCGTAGGGTCCGCACGCTTAACGTTTTGTTGGCGATATAGTATTATATGAGTTATGTATGTTGGTAACGAATGTTGTTGAGTCCGGATGAGATCATGGACATGACGAGGAACTCGGAATGGTCCGGAGATAAAGTTTGATATATGGGATAATAGTGTTTGATCTCCGGAAGGGTTCGAATTCACGGAAGGGGTTCGGATGTTTCGAAATGTTTGGGATGAGAACACGTTATTTGGGCCAAAGGGAAAGCCCACAAGGTTTTGGAAGCGTAAAGGAAGTTTTGCGGAGTCAGGGGCGACGCCGGGAACCTGGCGTCGCCCCGAGTCCGAAGGACTCTTGCCTTCGGGTGAAACCGACTTTGTGGAGGCTTTACTCCAAGTTTCGACCCCAAGGCTCAACATATAAATAGAGGGCTGGGCTAGCACCAAACACATCAAGAAACACCAAGCCATGTGCCGCAACCCGTCCCTCTAGTTTATCCTCCGTCATAGTTTTCAGTAGTGCTTAAGCGAAGCCATGCGGAGATTGTTCTTCTCAACACCGTCCTACCACGCCGTCGTGCTGCAGGAACTCATCTACTACTTAGCCCTTCTTCTTTGGATCGAGAAGGCAAGGGCGTCATCGAGTTGAGCGTGTGCGTAACTCGGAGGTGCCGTGCGTTCGGTACTTTGATCGGTCGGATCGTGAAGACGTACGACTACATCAACCGCGTTGATAAACGCTTTCGCTTAGCGATCTTCAAGGGTATGAATATACACTCCCCCTCTCGGTGCTATGTGAAAGTGCTAGTATCGACTAGAGGGGGGGGGGTGAATAGGCGATTTTTATGAAAGTCTTCAAAACTTGAAAGTTTCAAAGACAAACAACAGAAATAACCTAATTGATATGCAGCGGAAGATAAACTACCCTAAACAAGCCATAGTCAAGTATGTAATGATGTGAAAGTACAAGACTAATAGCAGGTAGGTAGTAAGGATCAAGATGGAAGATAGTGTGAAGCCAATCAACAATAGTAGTCAAGCAATGAAGTCAAACAGATAAACAGATAGGCAATGACTTCATGAAGACAAACTAAGGTAAGGTTGGGAAGGGATATAACCAGTTGCTTGTTGAAGACACGGGATTTGTTGGACCAGTTCCAGTTGCTGTGACAACTGGACGTCTAGTTAGGGAGGCTGAGATTTAACTCAGAAGACCGCGTATTCACCTTATTCCCCTTGAGCTAAGGACACCTAGTCCTCGCCCAATCACTCTGGTAAGTCTTCAAGGGAGACTTCCAAACCTTCACAGACTTTGTTCACCGGCAATCCACAATGACTCTTGGATGCTCAGAACGCGACGCCTAACCGGCTGGAGGATTCACAGCCCTCAAGTGTAATAAGTCTTGGTCACATGACGGTAAAGACTTGATGATGCCTAACACTCTTTGGCTCTGGGTGTTTGGGCTTTGTCCTCGCAAGGATATTTCTCTCTCAAATGCTTCGAGGTGGGTTGCTCTCAAACGACAAAAGCCGTGCACGGACTCTAAGCAGCCGCCAATTTATGGTGTAGGGGGTGGCCTATTTATAGCCACTAGGCAACCCGACTTGATTTGTCCAAAATGACTCTGGGTCACTAAGGAACTGACACGTGTTCCAATGGTCAGATTTCAAACACACGCGACAACTTTAATTGGGCTACAATCAAAGCTGACTCATCCAGCTCTGGATAAGATTTGCTCTCATTGTCTTCGCTCGAAGACATAGGATTTGGGTTGAGCATCACATCAGTCACTCTGACTTAGTTCACTTGGACCCCACTTAACAGTACGGTGCTTCCTATGACTCAACAAAGAAGAAAATGAAACAACGAAACCACACACTCTTCGCGCTCCAAAGTCTTCGCACAATGTCTTCTCATGTCATAGTCTTCAATATGAATATCTTCTCTTACCACCATTGTCTTCAATGTCTTCATACATTTTTAGGGGTCATCTCCGGTAGGTAAACCGAATCAATGAGGGACACTACTTGCGTTATCCTGCAATTCTCACAAACGCATTAGTCCCTCAACCAACTTTGTCGTCAATACTCCAAAACCAACTAGGGGTGGCACTAGATGCACTTACAATCTCCCCCTTTTTGGTGATTGATGACAAACTGGTTGAAGTTTTCAACGGGGATAAAGTATGTGAAATTGTAAGGATAGGGAATTGTCCTCATAAGTTGCAAGGGCTCCCCCTGAAGATGTGCACATAAGTAATTTGCTTTTGGAATGCAAATGCACATGGCAGGTTGTACTTGTGGAGATCCACTTCAACTTATGAAGATAATTCATCATGCATGAAATGATATAACAAGTAGAATGACATGCACAATGAAAAATGGACGTCTGCAGAATGATCTAAGTGCGGAGGTTATCATCGCACATGCGGAATTTATCATTGCAAAGCAAATAAGTAGCAGAAGTAGCAGACGACCATCAAGTTTAGGTGTTACAACTCAAAGAATCAAATGTTTCAAAATGCAAGAGTTGTAAGCACGCAGCAAAATATAATGCAACTGCCCATATGAACCCGCTTGAAGACTATCAACTCATACGCTTCTCCCCCTTTTGTCAGTAAGGACCAAAAAGGTTTGAAGACATAGAGCGTCTACTCGTCATCATGAGTAGGTGAAGCAGCAGGGTTGTCGTCGTTGGTTGGCGGTGCAGACAAACTTGGTGCAGTGTCGATGCGCGCAGTAGTTGGAGGTGGTGAAGTAGCATCATCTTCATCATCGATCACTCTGGCATTTACCGTTGCCGCGGAGGAGGAATATTTAGAGTCTTCAAGAGATGGAGTTCGACGCAGGGTAGCAGTCCGTGGAGGAGTGGAGTCGAACTGGAATCTTTCATTGAAGCCATCGTCTTGAAGATCAGCTTCAGCACTGAGCAAGGTCAAACTCTTCCATGATCGCCGGCAGGTTTCATGAGCAACAAAGGCATTCTTGGTGGCAAGGTTGCGAATGTGATTGACATCCACCAAGAGGCTTTGCATCTGTCTCTTGAGCCAGAAATGATGCTTATCCTGCTTCTGATGAAGAGCCACAAGAAGTTCTCGGTCATTGAGAAAGCGAGAACGCTTCCGAGGCCTTTGCGCAATGGTGCTTTCAGTGGCTTCAGTGAGCGCTCTGTGAGGCAGACGAGTGTTACCAGCCAGTGGATAGATTCTTGTCGCTGCTTGAACACCTTCAATAGGCTGAGTGAAGCTTTGGTGCTCAATATTCTGAAGACAAAGCGGCGTCTTGGCAGGGTCAGAGTATATAGCATCAACTGACATATCAACCTCTGGCAGAAATATTATATGATTGCGAGCAGAGGGCTGATAATTGACAGATGAGTGTCGCTTGATGAGGCGCATGACCCATGGAGCATAAAACTTCAGACCGAATAGGTCAGAGCCGGAAGCAGCAAGTTGCCTGATGAAGAATTCCTGAGTGTTGAAGCTGATGCCATTGAGAATATAGAAGACCATTGTCTTCATAGCTCCTTCAAGCTTGGCCACTGATGAGTGTCCTGGCCATAGAGTTCGCCTGATGATACGATATATGGTGCGAGGCAGATACTCAAGGTCTTCAACAAAGAAATGTGTGGGATACTCAGCGTCAGATGGCAAAGGCTTCATCATGCTCAGCATCTGGCTCATATTGGGTTACGGCTTATGAAAGATGCTCTCCTGACATTGCGGTGTAGGCCGAGATTAGGCTCATAGAGTTCTCCAGAGTGGCGAGCCCGAGAAGCTCGATGATATCCATAGCTTTGGCTTCATGATGAACATTTCGGTCATCCACTCGAGAACCCAAGTCTTGATGTCTCTGTAGTAGCCGCGAATGTGCAGAGTGGCATAGAATTGAAGCAATAGCTCTTCATTCCAATGTTCTTTATGCGTCACAAAATGGAGCGAGAAAGCATCACGAAAGCAATCAAGTGCTTCTTCTAAGCACGGCAGTCCAACAATGGCCCGGTGTCAAGACGCATATGAGGAAAATCGCCCTTGATCATATAACACGCATGAGTAATAGCTTCTCTGCTGATAGCTCCAGAACCGATCTGATGAAATCCTTGGCTTGGAGTAGGGGTTCTTGGCACTGTCAAAGAAGGTATTGTTGCTTTTGAAGCCATTAGCATTGAATGACCTGTGAGTTAGCGATGCACTGGAAACCTTGGCAACCTGGGCTTTGGCTTCTGGACCTGAGGTCTATGCTCAACATGATAGTCAAATTGCAGTCCTGAGGAAGAGGGCGGAGGCACCAGAATGGGCCATCGGACAAGAGTAAGTGACCATGGTGTATGCTTGCTCAATTGTGTGAGGCCTTGGTGGCGGAAACAGAGCAGGGCAACATCGGAGGCAGGCTGCACGAGGTGCCGGGAGCAGTGTCAAATTTGCTTGGTGCAAGCATCCTCATTGACTTCAGTGCGAGTGCCTCATAAGTTTCGAGCACGATGGCGCATTGGTTTGAGCACCTTTGGTTGGCGCGGGCTCCACATTAGCGTCACCATGACTAAATCACGGCTTCATTGGCGTTGGTGGTGGCAGCCTCAACATTTTCAACCTCCTCTTGACGAACAGGAGGGTCGGGCACAGGCACGTTCAGATCATGAACTGCTTCTTCTTCAATTGCTAGGGGTGTAGGGACACGTACTTCTTCTTCATTTTCTTCGGCTGATGCAGCCGGAATGTCTTCAGCAGCATGTGCTTCAGACTCAAAGACATTCACAGTTGGAGCAGGTTCAGAAAATACTTGCCGTGCAACCGGTGAACGTTGCACTTCTCCTTCTCGAGGCGCTCGATGAGAGGACTTGAGCCTTTGTCCTCTGTGAAGCCTGCGAAGAGCTGGCTTCACCTTAGGAGATGGAATTGGTTGAGCCTGAAAGTCTTCATCCTCTTCTTGCACGTTGGGGGTAGCTTGTTGTTGTTGTTGTTGGGGAGTAATGGGGGAGTCTTGGAGTTGTGGGTGATCAGCCCACGATGCATCCTGAGCAATAGGCGTCAATGGACGACCAATGCTGATGAGTTCGCTGTTCGTATGAACAGGCGATTATACCAAGTCATTTTCAATCTAAGGAAGAACTTCATCATCAGCTACATTGTCATCATGACCAATGTCTTCAGCAGCATTGGGTTCAGCTGCTGGAATATCTTCAGCCTCTTGAGCCTCTGTGGTAGCAGGCTCATGGACAACCATTCTTTGTTCTTGATGAACTGACACAGGGCGAACCACGGAAATGGGTTCAACGACTAAGGGCTCTGTGGAAGCAGCCCTAGTCTTCTTGGTCTTGCACTTCTTCTTGGAGGGAGCGGCATCAGAAGCTTCAGTATTCTTTCTCTTTCTCGCTTCAGCCTCGGCAGCCCTCGTCTTCTTACATTACAAGCGGTTGTGGTGACCTTTGGCTTCGAGCCAGTCATGCTGCTTGGGAAGATAATGCGAGGGGCTTCTTGGCTTGAAGGTTCAGGCTGATCAGCAGGGCGCTTGTTCTTCTTCTTTGCAGCCATCCTGGGGTCAATGCCAGGACGGCCAAGTGATTTGCGCTTCTCAGCCTCATTGTAGGCAAGCACACACTTATCAGCCAAAATCTTCATCCGCCGTCGAGAACCCTGAGCTTCTTGGAGTTTCTTGAGAAAAGCTTCTTTAAGCTCATTCAGCATGACCTTAAAGTTTCTGACGTCTTGAACACTTAGCTTGGTCACATGCTTCTTGAATTGAGCCTTCTCATAGTCAATCTTGTTTTTGAGCTCAACGATCTTGTTGGCGAGAGCTAGCTCGAAGCAATGGCTCCATTGAAGGAGACACCGAGGCCAATTGGGAGCTGTAAATCTTCAAAGGCGGCGTTGGGGTGTCGAACCACTCATCAATGAAATTGTGAATGATGGCCACATCAAAGAGAGGCAAGTTGCTGAAGATTTCTGCTTCTTCTTTGCTCTTTATCAGCTGCTCAAGAGCATCATCAGCAAGATCTTCATCACTTGATAGATCAATGGGTTCTTCATGCAGAATTGCGGCAGGAGTCAAGGCTCTTTGATCAGATGGTCTGACAAGTTGCTTTTTCTTGTCCGTTCTCTTGGAGATACGGGACAGATCTTCAGATTGCACACTGGCTTCAGGAGGTGCACTGGCCAGTGGCTTCGCATGCAAAGCCTTCGGAGGTGTAGTTGAGGTTGAAGCCTTTGACTTCTTTTGCTTCTACGGCTTTGGAGGAGGAGCAGGGGGCTTCATCAGAGTCAGCACCATCGTCAGAATGATCTACTCTGGCGCCTTGGACTATAATGTAAGTGATGAGGCCGTCAAGGTTGGCGTAGGGGCCGATGACATTGGGATTAGCTTCACGGGAGCCGTCAGCACGGGGAGCAGAGGGACCTGGGTTGAAGTCCAAACCCAAGGACTTCTTGTTCTTCTTGGACGAAGCCACAGCAAACTGGTAGTTACGCTTGAAGAGTGAGTCGTCACGACACCATAGTAGTGAGGTGGGATCTGCGTTCGCAGGCTGTGGCCCACGGACCATGCAAGGATAGAAGCCTTGTTCAATGGCTTCAGCTCGGCTCTTGGGTTGAAGGCCTCGATAGAGGATATCACCCCAAGGTCTCTTGATGGCATGCTTCTCTGCATATTCCTTTGTACTTGAACCACTCCTCAGCCCAATAGCGTCGAATCCATTGGATTCGCGTCTTTCTCTGATGATAATTCTCTTCAGGATCTGTCTTGTATAGTTCTGCTAAATCATCAGGCAGATCTTTAGATGTTCCTTCTCTGCGCTGTCTGCCACCCTTCCTTGCTGATTTTTCTGCAGCCATGAACTTCAAGCTGAAAGTCTTCAATACGTTCAAAGGCTTCAGAGATTTACGCTTGCTGGTCAAGCGAGGAACTGCTTCAGGAGAATTTATATGATGCTGTAAGTATTCTGCAAACGAATGCAGACTATGAGAACCAAGGGATTCTCCCACGGACATGTACCTGTGACAGCATTAGAGATGCGAGGGAAGGGGAAGAGGTCATATGCATTCTTAGAAGATGTTGAAGATAAATCAGTTTGAAGGCATTGACCTCATGATGCGAAGACATTCACTTATATAGGTGAGTTGGTTCTAGATTTGTACCAATCCGTGAAAAAGTACAAGTGAGGAATCAAACTAGACAAGAAATCTAAGTGAATCGACTAAGCAGTATGAGATGCAGACGGAATAGATCTAGCTTTGAATAGACAGAAACTACTTTCGGTAAACAGGATGAATCTTGAAGATCAAAAAGGTGGTAAAAATAGAGTTATAATTACCGCACGAAGAACTGCTAGATGGAGGAATAGGAGACCGAGCAGTTCAGCCCACCGTGCCCTAACTTGGCGACAGAGGACACCTACGGCAACGGCGGAGAGGACGATGTCCGCGGCCGACGTGAGGACGGCGTCGGAGAAGTCGCGGCAGCTAAGCGCTTCGTCGCCGGCGTCGTCGCGAGCTAGCGGTGGCGCTAGGGTTTTGACGGAGGTGGAGAGGTGGAAGAAGATTTCTTTACCGCAGGGGACAAGTATTTATAAGTAGGTGAGAGACACAACGCAATTACGCTGGTGCCCCTGGTGGTTCACATCCGAGGGGCACGTGGCAAGCATGCAACATACTCAGAGTTGTCCCACGTTCCATGCCCGCCAGGCATGTCGGAGAGTTGTTTTGGCTTCTCCGGATTTCAATAGTGAAGATAAGCCATTAAAAACAGATTTAATGTTTGTCTCTTTGCCTTCTGCTGACTAGGACGCAGAGAAGACATTCGACAGTTTCAATAGAATGCATATGATTTGGACAGATAGATTTTGAGAGAGGAAGCATAGAGAGGTTAGGGTCCGATCACATTCACTTAGTTCAAAAGATCCAATCTTGAAGACATAGCTATAAGTAAATGCTGTAGAGGACAGAACACTAGTGTGTGTGTATATATATATATATATATATATATATATATATATATATATATATATATATATATCGAAAGCAATCAAATCATCATAGTGCGAAAGTCATGAAGACAAATTGGCGAAGACAAACCAAATGTGAAGTCATTGCAATATAACGCCTTCAAGTGAAACACTTCAAACAAAGAAAGTTGGTGGTGGCGTTACCCTTTGTATAGGAAGTATTAGACCTGGACACGGCGCACAATTATCGTGGCGCTCCAAGTCAAATTCCATGTTAATATATTCACACTCGAGTGTAAATCTTCATTGATTGAAGATATACGTTACTTTGTGTGTTGCACATCTAAGTCATCAACATGCATAAGTGTTAGGATGTGTGCACGATCACAGGACATTAGAGGATTCCAAGATATTTAGCTCACACCGTAACTTGCAAAACCTTTTCTCATCCAAGGGCTTTGTGAAGATATCGCGATTGCTCTTGGTGTTGGCGTGAATGATATCGATATCTTTCTTCATAACATGATCTCGAGAAAGTGATGGCGAATTTCAATGTGCTTTGTCTTGAGTGTTGGACTGGATTGTTGGCTATTTTGATGGCACTCTCGTTGTCGCAGAAGAGAGGTACTTGTTTCGAGTTGATGCCATAATCCTTGAGAGTTTGCTTCATCCATAGAAGCTGGCGCAACAGATCCAAAGACAATGTATTCAGCTTCAATAGTTGAGAGTGATATCTGATTACGCTTCTTGAAGACCAACAGACAAGTGATCGACCAAGAAAATGACATGTGCCGATGTAGACTTGCGATCCACCTTGTCACCAGCATAATCAGCATCCGAGAATCCAACCAAATCGAATCTTGAGCCCTTGGGATACCATAATCCGAGTGTTGGGGTGTAAGCCAAATATCGAAGAATTTGCTTGACAGCTAAGTGATGCGATTCCTTTGGTGCCACTTGGAATCGAGCACACATGCAAACACTAAGCATAATATCTGGCCTAGATGCACATAAATAAAGCAAAGAACTAATCATGGAGCGGTATACCTTTTGATCGAACTCTTTACCATTGTCGTCGGGACCAAGATGGTGTTTGGCTGGCATTGGCGTCGTGTAGCCTTTGCAGTCTTCCATTCCAAACTTCTTCAGATAATCTTTGAGGTATTTTTCTTGAGATATGAAGATGCCATTCCTCTGCTGACGAATTTGAAGACCAAGGAAGAACTTCAGCTCACCCATCATGGACATTTGATATTGCTCTTGCATCATGTACCCAAACTCATTCTTGTACTTACGGTTGGTGCGGTAGAAGATTATGTCATCCACATATATTTGGCACACAAACAGTTCACCATCATATGTCTTCGTGAAGAGAGTGGGATCGAGAGATCCGGGTTTGAAGCCTTTGCTCTTTGAAGTCTTTGATTGTATCATACCGAGCACGAGGGGCTTGTTTGAGGCCATCTGATTGCCTTGTTTAGCTTGTACACCATATCAGGATGTTTTGGATCTTCAAAGCCAGGTGGTTGTGCGACATATACTTCTTCTTCAATCTTGCCATTGAGAAAAGCACTCTTTACATCCATTTGATATAGCAAGATGTTGTGATGATTAGCGTAGGCTAGCAGTATATGAATAGCTTCAAGTCTAGCAACAGGAGCAAATGTTTCATCGAAGTCAATTCCTTCAACTTGAGTGTATCCTTGAGCTACAAGACGTGCTTTGTTTCTGACGACTTGACCATGCTCATCTTGCTTGTTTCGATATATCCATTTTGTTCCAATAATGTTATGCTTGCGAGGGTCTGGTCGCTTGACGAGTTCCCAAACATTATTCAGCTTGAACTGTTGAAGTTCTTCTTGCATGGCTTGAATCCATTCAGGTTCCATAAAAGCTTCGGCAACTTTCTTGGGTTCTGATATCGACACAAATGAAAAGTGCCCACGAAAGTTTGCTAGCTGTGTTGCTCTTGATCGAGTGAGCGGACTAGGTGCATTGATGTTGTCAATTATCTTCTCTATTTGAACTTCATTTGCAACATGAGGATGAACAGGACGAAGGTTTTGCTCTGGCTGATTATAGTCATCATTGGGAGGATTGTCTTCGGTCTGAGCATTGTCTTCAGGTTGATTTGGTGCAGAGATGATAAGTTCCTCTTCAGGTTGTGCTTCAGAGGGCATGATTTCACCAGTTCCCATCAGCTTGTTTGCCTCGTTTGAAGGAGCTTCATCCAGTGTGCTTGGCAGAATCTCTCTCTGTGAACCATTGGTTTCATCAAATTTCACATCCACAGTTTCAACGATTTTGTAGAGATAAAGGTTGAAGACTCTGTAGGAGTGTGAATCCTTTCCATAGCCAAGCATGAAGCCTTCATTAGCCTTAGGTGCAAATTTTGACTTGTGATGGGGATCCTTTATCCAGCATCTTGCTCCAAATACTCTGAAGTAACTTACGTTTGGCTTCTTGCCAATAAGTAGCTCATATGATGTTTTGTTCAGAAGCTTATGAATGTATACACGGTTGATGATGTGACAAGCTGTATCAATATCTTCAGGCCAGAACTTTCTTGGTGTCTTGTACTCATCTAGCATTGTTCGAGCCATTTCAATGAGAGTTCTGTTTTTGCGTTCAACAATGCCGTTTTGCTGAGGTGTGTACGGAGTAGAGAACTCATGAGTGATTCCCATTGTATCCAGATGCAGATCAAGTCCAGTGTTCTTGAATTCAGTGCCATTGTCACTTCTGATGTGCTTGATCTTCACACCATAATTGTTTATTGCTCGATTTGCAAAACACCTGAAGACATCTTGCACTTCAGTCTTGTAAAGAATTATATGAACCCATGTGTATCTTGAGTAGTCATCAACAATGATGAAGCCATAGAGACAGGCAGTTGTTGTGAGGGTGGAGTAGTGCGTGGGTCCAAATAAGTCCATGTGTAACAGCTCGAAGGGTTGAGATGTTCTCATGATTGTCTTCGAGGGGTGCTTTGCCCTTGTCATCTTTCCAGCTTCACAGGCACCACACAGATGATCCTTCTTGAACTTGACATCCTCGATGCCAATGACATGCTTCTTCTTGACGAGTGAGTGTAAGTTCCTCATGCAGCATGTCCCAGCCTTCGATGCCAGAGCCAGCATTCTAAAGCTTTTGTGAGAAGACATACGGCAAGCTGTGGACCTGTTGAGAAATCTACCATGTATAGATCATCTTTTCGATACCCTTCAAAGACTAGAGATTTGTCAGATTCCATTAGTATAAGGCAATGATATTTGCCAAATATCACAATCATGTTCAAGTCACAAAGCATGAGACAGACATTAAGTTGAAACCAAGGGATTCAACAAGCATCACTTTATCCATGTGTTCATCCTTTGAGATTGCAACTCTACCTAGACCCAATACTTTGCTTTTACCAAAGGTCAAGAAATGTGATGTGACTCTTGTCGGATGGGCGTAAGGTTGAGTCCATGAGAAGACTTGATCACCAAATCATATGATTTGTGCATCCTTGTCCATAATCCATTCGAAGCTTTTGGTGATGTACCCTACAAATGCGATTAGGAGGATAGGCTTCACACAAGTGTTGTGAAGCATATGCATTTGATACATATAGGGACAGTCACATCTTATATCAAGGTTAGGACATAGTATGACTGATAAGAGATTTAGATGAAGTATATAGAATGATATTTTAACGTGCATCCTTAATGAGTTTTAGGTCCCCAGCAATAGTATCGGACGCCATTGATTGCTGGCTGGAGACCGTTTTCTGCAAAAGAGAGTTAGTTTTTCTTTGCCACCCACATCTTCAGGGGGGCTTAGAAGCAATGAGTCTAAGTGCAAGCATCTGAGAATTTTGGCTTTGAAGCCCTAGCAAATAGCCTTGCAGGAGATGAATGATACTCATATGAATAAGCAGAAAAGTTCTTAGTCCTATGAACATAGCGGTTCGTAGATACACGCCATATTCATAAGTCGAGCATGATTTCCCGCAAAACATTGGCATTAGGGTGACTCATGTGAGTCTCAGATCTGTATGAAGCCTTTGGGCCACATGAAGCTATTGGTGCAGGGTTTGTCTTCTTCCTTGGTGGTGTCATGGCGACATTCACAGGAAGATTCTCAATGTACCACTTAGGTACCCAGATCTTCTTCATAGGTGGTCCATTCCTGCGCAGTTAGTACCAATGTACAGCAAACACTTCACCATTCGATTTTTGAACAACTTATAGTTTGCATCGGAGGATTCATCAATGATAATAGGATTAGCACGGTAAAGCCGGATAAGGTAGATGGATCTCTTGAAGGTTCCTTTGCAAACAACCCATGTGGTTTTGGGGTACCGCTCGGGCTTCAAATCGAGCCATCAACATTCATTTTCCTTTCAACCCAACACCCTCTTTCCTAGGGTTTCGGTTCGAATCTGCTTTTGAGGACATCGCAGAGAGTCTGATGTCCCTTCAAACTTTTGTACATCCCTGTTTCAAGCAATGTCTTCAACATAGCATTTTCATTAGTAACAGCAGTGGTATCCTCCGCAGAGGGGTTAGTGACCACATCAGAGGTGAAGACAATGAAACGAGAGCGGCGGTGGAACATTCAGCAACAGATGTAGCATTATCATGCTCAATGCATTTTAGACATGGTGGTTCAAATCCTTCCTGAGCGGAACTGATCTGTTGAGCATGAAGTGAATCTCGCTCCTTCTGAAGATCTTCATAATCTACTCTTATCTTTTCAAGGTCTAGCTTTCTTTGAAGACATTCAGAAGAAAGCTTATCATGATCAGATAAGAGAGCATTATGTTGATCTTGAAGGGCGTCAAACTTAGCATGAAGTCTCTGAAGACTATCAGCCAAAGCTTTTGACTGATCCATTTCTTCACCCAACATATCATCGCTCTTACTAAGCATGTCTTGAACCTTTTCCAAGATTCTTTGTTGTTTAGTGGCAAGGAAGCAAGCTTGTCATAAGCGGGCCCAAATTCATCGCTTTGATTCATCATCACTAGATTCAGAGAGATAGCATTACATTACCTTATCACCCCTTGCCATGTGGCACGATGAGGATGATGATGATTCAGTGCAAAGGTCATCTCCTTGAGAGATTCCTTGTAGTCCTCAAACCGAGGATCATGACGAAAGCGATGACCTTCGTATACGTCGTAAAGCCGGTCCCAGATTAAGCTTCGTGATTGAGGTGCATAACATTCTGAACTGATTTCGGACAATCGACGGCAGATGACATCCTTATTGTGAGGTTCAATAGCGTATACTTGCAAATGTCATTAGCCTCTGCCATCTTGCATAGATCAGTGAGTCCGATCTCAGTGACGGTCCACAGTTCGCTATCCATGGACATGAGTAGCTTCTTCATCATGGCCTTCCATCGGGGATACTCATAACCGTCAAAGGTGGGACACGATATGTTCCTCAATCCTGCAGTCGACATAGCTGAAACCCCAGGTATTTAAACCGAATCACACAGAACAAGGGAGTACCTCGCTCTGATACCAATTGAAAGTGCTAGTATTGACTAGAGGGAGGGGGTGAATAGGCAATTTTTATGAAAGTCTTCAAAACTTGAAAGTTTCGAAGACAAACAACAGAAATAACCTAATTGATATGCAGCGGAAGATAAACTACCCTAAACAAGCCATAGTCAAGTATGTAATGATGTGAAAGTACAGGACTAATAGCAGGTAGGTAGTAAGGATCAAGATGGAAGATAGTGTGAAGCCAATCAACAATAGTAGTCAAGCAATGAAGTCAAACAGATAAACAGATAGGCAATGACTTCATGAAGACAAACTAAGGTAAGGTTGGGAAGGATAGAACCGGTTGCTTGTTGAAGACACGATTTGTTGGACCGTTCGATTCTTTGTGACAAGCTGTACGTCTAGTTAGGAAGGCTGAGATTTAACTTAGAAGACCGTGTCTTCACCTTATTCCCCTTGAGCTAAGGACACCGGTCCTCGCCCAATCACTCTGGTAAGTCTTCAAGGAGACTTCCAAACCTTCACAGACTTCGTTCACCGGCAATCCACAATGACGCTTGGATGCTCGAGAACGCGACTTTGACCGGTGGAGGATTCACAGTCCTCAAGTGTAATAAGTCTTGAGTCACACAGACGTAAAGACTTGATGATGCCTAACACTCTTTGGCTCTGGGTGTTTGGGCTTTGTCCTCGCAAGGATTTTCTCTCTCAAATGCTTCGAGGTGGGTTGCTCTCAAACGACAAAAGCCGTGCACAAACTCTCGAGCACCACCAATTTATGGTGTAGGGGTGGGCTATTTATAGCCACTAGGCAACCCGACCTGATTTGTCCAAAATGACCTGGTCACTAAGGAACCGACACGTGTTCCAACGGTCAGATTTCAAATACACGCGGCAACTTTACTTGGGCTACAAGCAAAGCTGACTCATCCAGCTCTGGATAAGATTTGCTCTCATTGTCTTCGCTCGAAGACATAGGATTTGGGTTGAGCATCACATAGTCACTCTGACTTAGTTCACTTGGACCCCACTTAACTGTACGGCGGTTCCTATGACTCAACAAAGAAGAAAATAAAACAACAAAACCACACAGTCTTCGCGCTCCAAAGTCTTCGCACAATGTCTTCTCATGTCATAGTCTTCAATATGAATATCTTCTCTTACCACCATTGTCTTCAATGTCTTCATACATTTTTAGGGGTCATCTCCGGTAGGTAAACCGAATCAATGAGGGACACTACCTGCGCTATCCTGCAATTCTCACAAACGCATTAGTCCCTCAACCAACTTTGTCGTCAATACTCCAAAACCAACTAGGGGTGGCACTAGATGCATTTACACTATGCACCACCATGATCTTGCGTGTGCGTAGGAATTTTTTTGAAATTACTACGTTCCCCAACAGCTCCGACTCTGACCTCGACATCGATGAGGAGCTGGCCCTCCGCATTGCCCCCGAGAGATCCAAGGTGGACACGAGAGGGGGGGCGTTCCGGATCTGCCTCCTCGCCTCTCCCCCGCTAGCGCTGGCCCCTCCCCGGCCCGCGCGCAAACCCGGTTGTGATCTTTTCGTGAACGGATTGTGCATTTGTATGTCCGTTTGTATGTCCGGCTATGATCTATGTAGTTTTTATCAACGTTGCATGGTTTAGTATCGATATATGAACGGATATGAGATACGTGGATCTGGACGACGAAATATGAGGACTAAACAGTCAGTGCCCGCGGACGCGCCCGGGGTGGTTGAGGGCCCGAATTTGCCTTGTCCGGCTGAAGATGCTCTAAGCAGATACAAAATTTGGTTCAAAAAATCATGTAAATACTACGTGTTTCTAGTAGTTTCTCGGAAGGTTGACAAATGGACTAGGAAATTATGGCTATTTAGCTAAGCAGATTAAAAAATTTATTCAAAAATTAATATATCTTAAAAAAATCAGAATTTTTTTGTTAAATACTACATGTTTCCAGTAGTAATCTGGGAAAATCTCAACATTTGAAGAAAGGAATTACGAGACGGAGTTTATTTTATTCAAACGAACGTTTTGTTTTTTCACATTGACTTTAAGCCGACCCTCCATTTTCGTCCTGGATTCGCCACTGATAGAAAGACGTATAATAACGGACCGTGAAAGTATTTGTACAGACTAAATATTAAGAATTTCCATCCATTTTTCAGCCAATTTCCATGGAAACATACGTTTAGATCACGAAGCAAATTGATCGCTCTGTGGCGCACCTGGCCTGCGTGGCCCTGCGAATTTCATTGTTCTCTAGCTTGACCGGGCCAAACTCCCCCAAGGCGTGAAGAGTCAGACTCCCAATTAATAGCGCCATCATCCTTTCCAGCCCACCATATATTGATATGATTCCTCCGTTCACATCAAGACGTCATTTTCCGCGGGGCACAGCCTAAACAACCCCCGTTAGCGCTAATCTACTCAGCAGCAGTGACCACTAAACCAACTAAAACCAAGAGACGGAGGAGCTCAACCACCGCACGCCTTTCGGCTGGCCAGCCCTCGTCTGACCGCGCCGCGTCGCTGTCCGGCCCGGCCCGGCTTTCTCCCTTTCGGTACGCCGCCCCGGCGTGGCCTCGCCACCGGCCACCGCCCACTTGCCCCCGCTTTCGGTTTTGGCTCGTTTCGGCGGTGGGGAGAATATATTTCCCTGCCACCTTTCCGCCTCATCATTTTGCTCCTCCTCCTGATGCTGCTCTGCTTAGCCTTAAGCCCGCCCGCCACCCCCCTTCCTTTTTGGCGTCTGCTCCGCTCCGGCCATCGCCGCAGATCGGGATCTCTCGCGGCCTGCTGATTATCGGCTTGGATCGAAAGGCGAGGTACTACCAGTTCTATCTCCGCTCCGCCTGTAATTTTGTTCTGTGGCTGACCCGTGATTTGAGCTTAGTCTGCTTCCTGGGACGGAAGCAACTCTGCTTACCCTGTTGTTCCTTTTATTCTTAGTTTTAAGCTCGTGGCTTATTTGCTTTGATTCTGTACGCATCCTAGATTTCTACTAGTTGTTTGCTATGGGGGATTTCGGAGCTGAGACAGTAGGATTTCACCCACAGCTTTGAGGAAAAGTGGGTATCACTGTTACTGTTAGAATCCCATTATGCCAAGTGGATTTCGTTGCCGGAATATGGTGTGTTATTGCCGGAGTTTAGTTGCTCAGCTCTCAACAAGTTTCAGCTCACTACAGGGATCATCTGTCCTGCATAATTTATTCTTGGTCTAGTGTATCTGCGATTGCCAATTAGCCACTCTAGTTGCCTAGTGGGTGCCCGACACTTGCTGCTATCAATTGCTTTTCCAACCTGGCATTCGGTCTCTCCCTCCAGCTAAGACTGGCTTTATACTTCACCAAACCTACCTGCATCGCCGCAATGACACCACCATCATTATTTTCTCGTTCATCTTCTCAATGATAAGGCAAAGGCTTTAATCGTACCGAATTCTGATGTCTCTAGGTTACAGGTTACAGCTTCAATCAAGTCTTGTTACTTTTATTACCAAGCGGAATAACTGTAACACTGAAGTAAATTCCCACTTTGCTGATTACTAACTTTGCTTTGACTTCTTGCAGCGATCCTGCTTCAACACCAACCACCTCTGACCATCTAAACAGCGTGTTGGACCAACTGTCGTGAAGATTCGAGTATACTGTTGGACAATGGGAACAAGGATGACAGTCCTGCGGCGATTGCCCGTCGCACTGTCCACGGCATTGCTCGAGTGGATCTTGATGCTTCTGCTATTCATCGACGCAGTTTACTCCTTCCTCATCACCAGATTTGCCCGTCTCTGCAAACTACCGGTACCTTGTCCATTCTGCTCGAGGCTAGATCATGTCCTCGGTAACGAGGAACCGTGCTTCTACAGGGAATTGATCTGCAAAACTCACAAGTCAGAGCTCTCATCCTTGGCCTTCTGCCGCCTACACCAGAAACTTGTGGGCGCGGAAAGTATGTGTGATGGATGCAGCAGTAGCTCACTTGCTCCAAAAGTGACACCAAACAACAATGACAACACAGATGAGCCCGCCGTGGATGTCGATGTACTCAACGGTACTCAGGGGGGTGATGGTGTGTTACATTCTCCTCTTACTAGAATTTGTTCATGTTGTGCACAACATTTTGAACAACGGAGTGTATCGCTGTTTTCTCAGAAGAGTGGAGAGCTCCAATATGCTAAGTCACCAAAGATTTGCACGGATTATCCTGTATCATGGCAACTGAACGAATCAATTGAAACCAAAGACATTTACCACCAGAGTGATCATACATATCATGAGAGATACAGTGCTCTACAGATGACATCTGACTCCGAGGTTGAGGTTCCTTGTGCTGATGATGGCAGAGATTCTCACCCTCATGAAGCCTTTGATATGGAAAATAGAGACTTTCAAGAGGATGCAGTTTTTGAGATACCAGGTGTTCCATCCCCTGCGGTGGCCAAGACATCTGAAATGAATGTTCAGGAAGAACAAAAAGTGACTGACTCCGGTGATGCATGTTCGGCAGATCATGTTCGGAATTATGACCCTGACAGTGTGATTAGTGGGAGCCAAATGGAAGCAGAGGACATCTCGTCCAGAAGACGAGCATCACAGCATGGCCCTCTAATTGCCATTGAAGAGTTATCTTTAGAAGGTAAAATCATATTCCCAACCTGGATAACTCCCACTATTTCCATTTTTGTTTTTATGTTGACAGATCCTGTAATTGCATGGATAATTGTGCAGATGCCACTGTTCCCCAAATTCCAGTTGCATCAATTGATGAGTTACCTCTGATTCTTGGTGAAACTGAATCATGTGAGATGACGAGTGACAGCATCATTGATCCATATACATCTCAATTCACAATACTCGAACAACACTATGCTGTTGCAGCGGACAAAAATATAAAAGGTATGGTATCCTGATAATAACTCATAACCAAATGAATGACATTTTATTTCTTATCATCAAACCATCATGACACAACAAATAATTGTTAATATGATCCAGAAGAAGCTCAGGGGGGAGAAATCACTGCTATATCAAGTGGCGTGTTTCACCAGAGAAGCACATTGGCTAATGATCCAGTTACAAGTGAACCAGTACCCAAGGACTATCACTATGTTGCTTCAGAAGATACATATCCGAAAGGTTTCCTAGTTTTGTCTCTCTTTCTCCACTGTAGTATCCATGTAACTATATTAACTGAATCTCTGGGATTCATTTCTACTCTCTTTCAGATAATTTCAGGGATATCCCCGTTTCACAGGTTAGTGCCGATTCAGAAACTCTTGCTGAAGTTGAAGATAATCCTAAAAAAGCTGAATGGACTGGTGATACCGGAATAGATGGACTGACATCACATGATCCTTCCAGTTCAACTTCCAAAGATTTGTTAGCAAAAGGTTTGTTAGTTTGTGCCTTCCATCCAGCACAGTATTTTAAATGTGGTCCTTATATTTAACCATTTTGATCAGATGCTAAAGAGACTCATATTCCACCAGTTGCTGTCAGATCAAATGGTGAGGTATCTCAGGGTCTTGATGCCATTGAGGAACATCCCCAGACAATTGAAACGGTTGGTGAAAGGAGACCATCTCTTAGCACTCAGATTAGCATGAACGAGGCCTACAATCTCGCCATTGGCATGAGGAGTGGTTTCCCATCCCCAACCTTGACCGATGTGATTCTTGGAAAGGGCTCTTCAGCTAGTGTAAATGGAGAACTGAGGCTACTGCTATCACAGCTTTCAGCTTCCAGGGGGCTCGAGGCAACTTGGCTTGACCCAGGCCCTAGCCCACGAGCGTATGGGCGTGGTGATGATTTGATAGTGCAGAACATAACAAGAAGGATCTCGCTCGAGAGAAATGTTTCTGGTCTGGAATCGCTGGACGGAAGCATTGTTAGCGAGATGGAAGGTGAGAGCACCATCGACCGGCTGAGACGACAGATTGATCTAGACCGGAAGTCGATACACCTCCTCTGCAGGGAGCTGGAAGAAGAGAGGAACGCCGCGGCGATCGCTGCAAACCAAGCACTGGCCATGATTACTAGGCTGCAGGATGAGAAGGCTGCAATGCAGATGGAAGCCTCTCATTACCAGAGGATGATGGAGGAGCAAGCAGAGTACGATGGCGAAGCGCTTGCTGAAGCTAACGAGCTGCTTGCTCAGAGAGAACATCAAATACAGGAATTGGAAGCCGAGCTTCAAAAGTGCAGGACACAACCTGGAGGTGGAGGGCCAATAGAGGAACAAGATGATCAGCTCCCCTTTGAAGAACAAAATAGCACTGCAGCTTTGCTTGAAGATGAGAGGGCATACATATCAGAAAGTTTGAGGAAGCTGGAGAAGAAGCTTCACTTGTACTCCAACAACAATACTTCTACAGATTCATCAAATTCAGATGCTACAGAGGAGACACAAGAGTCCATTCTCTTGGCTAAGGAAGGTCAATCTTCTAGAATGGATGGGGAGGCTGACCTATCCACATTTCAAGAGGAAATCTCGAGCTTGAATAAAAGATTGAAGACTCTAGAAGGAGACCGGGATTTCCTCGAGCACAGCATAAACTCCCTTAAGAATGGCAAAGAAGGCGCGCAATTCATAAGGGAAATTGCCTGCAACCTCAGAGAACTCCGAGCTATTGCCATTGAGAGCAAATAGCATTGTGGATTTTAGCTCTTCACACAAAACCTCTTCGTGCATCAGATTCCCACCCAACTTGTACATTGTATATTTGTGCTCCAAAAGAAAAGAAATAGTTTTTAGGTTGCTACATCTAGGAACTTTGTTTTTGGCTATTGAGGGAGATTTTACACAAACGAACTTGGCAAGTATACTGGCATGTGTTTGTTTTCTTTTCTTTGTGAGACGAGTCAGTTTGTCTTGGATATGGACATAGTAGTGGGTAACAACATACCAAGTGGCCTACTGGTTTTGTTATAAACAAGTGATCAGTACTTGGTACTGAACAGGAAGTGTGTGTGTGCGTGTGTGTGTGTGTGTGTGTGTGACTTGTGACTTCTATAGTATCTACAATTCTGTCTAAGTTCTATGATCCTGGCATCCTACCAAAGATGTGCAGGTGCTGCAAAATCACATCACTTATTACCTTGGTTCCTAACAGCTCTCTGTCGGTGACAAAACCCCATGTTCGATTCGTTAGCTGCAGTCATATAACAGTAAGACAGAACAAAGCAAAACAGAGAATAAGGGAAGAAACATATAAGCACTCAGACAATCAGTTAATAGACTAAACTGGAACACTTTACATAATGTATCCTTTTTTCTTCTCTCCTTTTGGAATGAGAAGTTACGGTTGAGCGAACCTTGGACCTGCACCATGTTCGGTTACAACTTACAAGCAGATTCATTATGGAAATTGGTGTAAAACAAGCATCACCATTGACCGTTGGCACGGCGATACATGTATTCCTCATTCGTTCTCCCACTTGCATAATTGGTGTAGTCCCCCATCTGCTGCGAAAACCCGTTAACTCCAGGATTCACCATTGGATTAGGATAGCTATACAGCCAAGGCTTGGATGAAAAGGAGTCTGCCATTCCATTGGAATAAGCACCCAATGTGGAAAATTGCCCCTCTCCCAGCCTGTGTAGAGCATTCAGCCTGTCATAGTAATGGCCATTCAAGTTCAACTGGCCAGAACTACTTGACGAAGTCATGTCAGCCTCTGCGAAGTTGCCTCCCGGAGAAAATGGCAAGCCAAATGGATGGTATTCATGGATAGGAGGCTCTGCCATGCTCACATTGCTTTGTTCCTCCTCAAGTAAGTCATTGATGATGCCAAGATGCGGGAATTCCTCCCCCACTGAACCCTGCAGCTGGTGTGAGTCAAAATTTGTAGGAATCTCATTCTGGAACTGCCTATGTTGAGTTCCCCCAAATCTGCCTTGTTCTTCTGTTCCACTGTTGCTTGCTTGCTGATAAGAATTGTCACTCCATGGGCGTATGCGCGCATCACCATTGGTCATCTGTTGGTATGTAGTATCATCCCTCAGCATGTGTTCTTTAGCATCACTGATACCTTTCCATGGGTGCCAGCTATCAAGGGTATCCAAATTGCCCTGCCCAGACATGAATCCTTGATTACCGGGTAACTGGCCATTCCTTCCAACAGGAGGCAACATGGCAGATGTTCCCAATGCATAGGCTGATAGTGGCTGCGAAATCGCATTGCTTTGGCCTGGAGAGTTTACCTTATCAGAACTTGACAAGGTAGTATCAAGACTACCCTTACCGATGATGGCATTTCGGTAGGACTGCGGTACATAACTTGGCACAGGAGCAGAGGGCTCGTTGCTGGATCGTCTAGATGCAGTCAACGAACGTGACTGTGATGGGGGAACTTGAGCTCCGGGTATGGGTGGCAAAGTTGACCTTGGTGCCTGGAACAGAGGAGCACTTGAAGGCCTTGATACTGCAGTAGAAGTTCGCGGAACAGAAGTGCCAACAATCTTTTTGGGAACTGCACTTTTTCGAGCTTCTGAATAAGACACCGAAGGCAACTGTCGTGGTGCTGCATTAAGTGGCGCGACCTTATTAACCTGAGGTGCAGGTGATTTTGACAGAGCTGGAATAGCTTTAGCAACTTTTTCAAGCTGTGGTGTAGGTGACTTCAGGGGAACTGGAGCAGCTTTAGTAACCTTATTAGCCTGTGCAGATGGTTTTGGGGGTGCTGGAATACCTTTTGCGGCCTTAGCAACCCATGGTGTAGACGATTGAGGGGGAACTGGAATAGCTTTGTTTGCTAGCGACAAGCTTGAAGGAAGTGTAGCAGCTTTATCAACTGGCAGCGATCTTGGGGTGACTGAAGTAGCTCTATCTATTTTCAGATTCAAAGCTGGTTTGACCTTACTTGGAGCAACAGTAGGTCCAGATTTTGTGCTTACGGTGGTTTTGGGCGTTGCTGGAATGGCTCCGTTAGCACCATTGGTGATTACAGGTTGAGAATGAGGTGGTGCATACATACTTGCATCAGGATTAGTCATGGAAGGTTGCTCTGGTCTGTTCACAACATTAGGAGTCTTTTCCAAAGAACTGGATGAGGATGATGAGGACACTGCCTCAGCTGCTGCTTTCTTTTCCAAATGTCCCTCTAGTTTCCTGCCCTCATTTTCCTTCTGAAACATGCATAAATGGAAACAGGCTTATCAACCTTTTGCAGTACAAAAACAAAGTAAAGAAACAACTCATTGAAGTGTTACATAGGAACCAATGGTCAAATATGTTGGAATTTTACTATGAAATGACTAGAAAGATCTCAAACAAAATTCTGACTCAAGAAGTGAATCCCAATAAGTACTCCCTCAAAAAGGACTGCAAAATTAGATGACTTGTGTTTTGAAATCGTTTACATTTACCCACATGCAGAACTTCCACTAAATGTAAATAGTATGAAAAAGGACAAAGTTTGTTGAGCAAATTAGTTGTCTTATAAGAGATTTTGAATTTTTATTTGGTGACATGAACTAACATGCAAACTGGCTATTTTTTATTCAAAGATTTTGCCCACAGTTCATGCGATCATTCATATAAAGAAAAGAGGAGAAATTCCAAGAGTACTACAAGCCTAGCTAAAACATATCCATGATCTTTACTGTATCTTATAAATGGGAACTGGTGTCATGCTGTTCGTCCACGCCTTCGACCTCCCAGTTACTAAAAATCTCTAAAAATATATAATAAATTAACTAACTAAAATACAATTTAGCACCCAAAGAAACTAACTCAACCAACTCCCAGAAAATCTCTAAAAAATGGAGATGACAGGGAGCACAAACGCAGAGCATGACACTAAGCCAAAAATATATTTTTAATGTGATCATTATTAATTTTGTTAATCGTAGCAAAGCACAGGCTTAGCTATATAGGAGTACTAGGAATAGCTGTCTGGTGAATGTTACTGCAATTTAATTGTGTAACCATTCAAACTCCGATACAATACTTATAGCAAAACATGTTGCCAATTTTTACAAAATCATACCGTGCAAACATTAAGCTACTATCAATAGCCTCCAGATTAAAAAAACTACTCCCTGCGTTCCTAAATATAAGACCTTTTAGAAATTCCAATATGGACTACATACGGAGCAAAATGAGTGAATCTACACTTAAATATGTCTATATACATCCGTATGTAGTCCAAATCGAAATCTCTAAAAGGGCTTATATTTAGAAACGGAGGGAGTACGAACTAATGATAAGCCATATGTTGAGTACAAAACTAAGGATAATTATCGAATGATTAAGATGACCATTTGCACAACTAGGATTAGTCAATGACTACTAAAAAACTGGTAAGAAAGTAATGCCCAATACTGCTTAATGAAAACTATTCTGACCTCATGTAGGCGTTGCCCAAGCTTCCGAAGCCTATCTTTTAAGGTGGTTAGAACAGTCTCCTGGTCAGGCTTTGGTGCTGGTCCACAGCCAGATGTATTGCGGTCTGAACCACCAGTAGTGCTAGAGGGGAGATCATCCTCATCTTTGGGAACATTCTTGCTGCTTATGACCCTCGTCCGTGGAGTTTTCCCTCTGTACATAGATTCAATTAAAGACGCTGCGAATGCCATGCTAAGAGAAGCGATAAAACTTGAGATAGTGCTAACCAACCTATGAAGTGATTTCTGACTAGAACTGTCTAGCAAGTTATTTTTTTTCCCTTGCATAATGTTCATAGTAGCAGATTCTGATAAACACGGCAGTGGCTTGTGCTCCACGGTAGAGTTCTTCCCAGTATGCACATTTTTCATCTCAATACCAACATCATTCACCCCATTCACAGGTTGTGAAATTTTGTCACCTGCATCAGTTTGACATGCCTCAGCTGATCCATCTAAATTGTCTGAGATGTCTGAAGCACCTTCTTCGGAGGTATCAACTTTCATGGCTACTTGTCCTGCCTGCTTAGAATCCTCACTATCATGAATTGTGCTTTCATCTTGATCCTTCTCTGCAAAATTTGAATCAGATTTTTCCTCTCTATCCTTGCCTTTAACCTTCCGATTGTTCTTTTTTTGTTTGGCCTGGAAAAGGTAATTCAAGATTATGCAAGTGAAAAAACCAACTAAATAAAGAGATGAGGCAAAATCCAACTAATTCTTATCCTAGTAACGTATTCACAAGAACAGCTTCTGCAGCTTGAATGTCTCAACAAAATCTGGAAGTAAATTCAGAAGAAAATAAAACTAGCATGAAATGATCAATTAAACAAAATAAAGAGTTACTCCCTCCGTCCGAAAAAGCTTGTCCCTCAAATGAATGTATCTAGCACCAAGTTAGTGCTAGATACATCCATTTAAGAGACAACCTTGGGACAAGCTTTTTCGGACGGAGGGAGTACTAGTCAAACTGGACCATGCATGTTTCGGGTCAACAGAGAAGTTTAACATTCGTCAATTATGCATAAATTGATGCCAGAATTTCAGGTGTGTGCTTAGAACAGGCATGTGGTCATTAGCTCACAATGACGATTTAACGATTTATGCTTTTTACAAGGAAAACAGTAAAATGCCATACAGAAGCAGCAAATTTCAACTTAGAAATAGGGGCAACTTGTTTTTGTTTCATATACCAGCCCATAAATCTTGTTAATTTGGATCAGTCCCAGCACGAAACACTACTGGCCGCTCGTTCGTAACAGGGGAGAAGAGATGCGAGCTCAACCAAAGCTTAGGACTCTTAACTGGAAAATAACCATAACAGCAAGCCAACCAAAAACAAAACGATACAGTATAGTGAAAAACAAGAATAATCATTCGAAGAATCCAACAGTAAATTTCCTTTCAATATGTCAAGTGGTTGGGCATTCTTCCCGTTCAAACTTGTTCAAGTAAACTAAAACCAAAGAAAAGCTGTCGTTATCTCATCCTGCTACCTGCTACGGGCCATTCAATGCAAGTTTTTTTTTGAACCAGTGTCAATGCAAGGAATTAAAAAGAGGGGATGTGTGCTGAACAACAGTAAGAGTGTGACCTGTTTTTTCTTTGCACGCTTCTCCTTTTCAGTGGTATTGTTGCGCTTCCCCTTCATCTCACTTTCAAGGAGCCCAGCTTCTTCCTCTTCACGAATAAGCTCTTCTTGCCTCTTCAAAGAGACAGCTTCTTGATAAGCGACCTCAATCCCACTAACACAAAAACAAAACAGAAGTGATGCAAAGCATGCAACGTTATCTAGTGCAAATATCAAAGATATGAGACTACATCCTTATATTTCTAAGCAGAACTAAAGGACAGGCTCAAATTTGCTGTAAAAAATTATTTATTCAGTTTTCCTAAGATTTTAGAGGTATATCTCAATGCAAAATAGCAGCAAAAATTTCATGATTACTCAGCAATGATATGACTTACAGGTACAGTTTCAATGCTAAACAGCAGGAAATCATTGAACAATTTAATAGTTACTCAGCAACATAAAGACTTTAATGCAGGGACCACATAAATCATGGAGTTGATCAAGGACTGCACACATGATGGTACTAACAAATCACACATAGGAAGACATAGCAAAGGCAATAAATTGTTGTCCAAAGTAATGATATCTACCAAGTAACCTAATCAGGCGGAGGTTACAAGATGAAAATAGATAAATCTTTTACCTAAATATATGAGACAGAACAAATGTTTCAAGTATCTTCTGACCAAACTCAGTTAGGCGCTTTTCTTCATGTTCAATTGAAACTTTAACTTCGCCAGAATTACCAGCCTACAAAGATGATAACAAAGAAAAATTAGCAGCATGACAATAATTATACTGCAGAAAATAAAAGTAACGCTTGCAACCACCAAACATGATATAACTAATTAGCACACTAATGAGTCTAGAAACAAATAGGAATATAATGGGGTAGTCTTTAGAAATGCATTCATTCGGATACACCGGGTTGGGAGGCTTAATAATATAACCAGATAATTGCACTTAGGTACTGTCTACCAATATCAAGTGTGGTGCATTTTCCACTGATTGCAGCATAAGCTTATCTGGCCAGCTAAACCAATTGACCATATAAGAACAATTGGAATCGATATAGCTCATCTAAAAATTCTGCGGCCTGTTTCAACCAAGAACCTCCATTGCAAATGGAAGATTCAAGAAAATAAACTCCGGATGGGGACGGGAAACTTCATTATGCAAAAAGATGTCTGAAAATTAACAAAAACAATCATGTTGACTGGGGAACAAGGGAAGAATCACAGCATAGGATATAGCAGACAAATTCTGAGCTAAAAGAAGCTAATTCCATGTCATTGCGGGCAAATAATAGAAATACCTAGGGAAACGGCGTCATAGGAGAATTCATAGTTGGAGGTATAGGGGGGGGGGGCCTAAATTACCGTAAAAGCCTAAAAATTGCACTAATAAATCAATACACCAATACTACCTTAGTGCGGCTCTGGGAACATTTGTCATCCTTTGGAGATAGAGGTTGACAAGGCAAGGGTTCTAAAGCTGCCCTCTCAAGCAAAGCTAGGACATCACCAGCTAAAGCAAATGTGTCCATGTCAACATGGACCATAGGCGCAGATAACTCCTCCAAGTCCATTAATTTTCCTCTACCTTTCTTTCCCCTGCACTGGTGCTCAAGTGCCTTCAGCCCCGTATGCAGGGAGTCCATAACTAGTGTTGAAGTGACTTCTTTCTCTACAAAGAAATGCTTCACAATTATTTTCAATATGACGTCGCTCTTCTCTCTGGACATGCGATATCTTGTGCTTGTGTCAATTGCAAGCCAGAAAGCACAAAAACTGCAACACCAAGGAAGAATGCATTGCAATTAAAGTTACAAATATTTAACTATTCACAAGATGACAACGTAAAAAATTCTAGAAGTAACTGACTAACCCGGACCATCTCATTTTGTCCTCAATGAGATTGCTAAGTTTACTTCTGTGTTCTTCAACAAAGCGACGGTAAATTTGCTCTATATTTGTCATATAGACACGGAGTAATTCTCGTCGATAAGGACGCTCAAGGCAACGAAATGGGCGGTCCACTTTCTCCCTCCATTTGATAAAAAAGACAGAGGAAAGGAGTTACATAATGTTTTGCGATCAATTAATGCTGAGAAAATTAGAGACAATGGCTAGAGTACGATTCTCAGTATATCCAAATGGCCGACCACATAATAGTAGGCATGTATTAAACAATACAGAAGTGACTTGACAGACTGAACATAAGAAGTAACTCTGGATACTGCAATCAGAAACAGTCCCAACAAGGTTTCTACATGCATGCATGAGCAATATGCAACTACAACCTCTAACAGGACCAGGATAAAATTAGGGCATACAAGATCACAACATAACATTAAAAGTTTAATTATCTAGGAGAGCATCAAATGCTAACAAAAACAACTAAACTCAAGTGTGCAGTGTGAACAATCAAATTAAAGACTTTCAGTACTGCCAAAGTAGGAAAAACTGTTCGAAGCATCAATCCTGAAAATTCAATACTACCTAATAACTTGAACTTGGGCTATGATTTCGAGAACATCATTAACAAGAAAACCATCTTGGATCTTTGACAACTCCATGAACTTCTTCCATCCCCAATCATGCTCCTTCTTCCAGAATTTGTGCAAGGTGTCTGCAAAATTACTTAGTTAACCTCTAATTGGTTATTAGTTCCATGGAGAAAAAACCACCATCAATCTTTACCAGAATATTTAACTTTCTTAGGATCGAGATTGCCAACAGCTATGGTGAACTGTGCAAACTGGCTCCATCCTGAAAGTATCAAGCCAGTGACTGAAAAATAAGTTGGGGACAAAATATTACTTAGGCAACATGGTAAAACAATAACACCAAACCTGGAAGGAGTTTGTCATGATCAGCAACACATAGAAACAATGACAAGTGATTGGAGACATCACACCCTTGAGGGTAAACTAGAATGTACCTACAAAAAATAAAGATCGCATACTAAGGTATCAACATATGATAATGATATAGCATGCCATAAGGGAATAAAGCTGGTTTAAAACTTTGCATCACTAACTGGCTAAAGGGTCTTGCGAGTATGAAAATTACAAGAATAGAGAAGAAAAAAAATTGGGGTGCAAAAATTGTCTACTACTCCCTCCGTTCCATAATACTTGTCATGGTTTTAGTTCAATGCTGGGAAGAGGTGAAACACAACGAAAAACACTTTTAGAATAGCTGCACTGGAAGGTAGTATGTTATACATCAATCAGTGTCATGCCTAATGCTAGCAAAGATGTACCACAACCATAAGAAATTTAACAAACAGAAACCATTGAGATACAGAAAGTTTTTCAACATAACAGAGAGATTCAAGCTATAGATCAACCTTCTTTGTATCAGACATCAACAGTAATTACAAGCTTTAACTATACACAGCTGGTTCCTTACAGATACTCAAAGCTTTCTTTTCAGGACTCAGTGAACAATTAAGCATGTGTACAATCAAAATGAAGAATCTAGCACCATGCTCAATATAATAATGATTAGCCCACTAACAACGAGGGAACTAGAGTTTAAACACCATTATGAAAGATTTGACAGGCAACAGGCTCTTAGTTACAGCACTGTCAAGAAAAAAACATGAGCCGAAAGCACTGTATACTAGCAATCAACAATCATTCAAGTTAAGAAAGTCCAATAATACTTGTGAATCCATGATAGGACATAAAAAGGAATAATAAACCAGACACGTTTCAATCTTGGTTCATCATCAGACCCAAAAAGAAGTGGGGAAGAGAAATATAATAACACCATTATTTTAATTAACCATTAGGAACCTACCACTTAAAACCACCAGCTTCAAATGGTTCACTTTTCATTTCTCTCTTCTTCTCCTTTGAGAAGTTCTGAATTCTCCAAGTATGTCGCCCAAATAAATTTGAAGGACAGGGCCCTGAGATAATAACATCAGCTAAATGAAAACGTAGCCACAGTTACCACTGAAAAAATTACTATCACAAATGCCTACCTATCTTATACAATAATGAAAAAGCATATGAGGCTAAGAAAGTCTATTGCTCACCAGGATCATCATCTTCACCATCAGTGTCCCAGAAGGGAGGGGACGTCGACGGGCTCCCATTGTCGACCTGGTCACAGGACCGCCATTCAGACATGGAATCACCGGACACACTCTGATCATCATCCCCCAACGCATCACCTAACATGGCTCCAGACTTCAAGGATTTGACAAAGAGGTCGAGCTTCAGCTTCGCTACAACTGTGCAACAAAACAATAGAATTATGAATTTAGTCTGAACCCAACACCAATAGTACCTCAAAACGAAAAACTCTAACAAACGTGTACTGAACCATCAAGGCTCCTGGTAAAGCCAGATTAACCCGGTTCAGGGGCACTCTGCCACCGAATTTTACTGACAGATAGACAGGTCGTATCTAAAAGCAGATGGAAAAAACCTAGCACGCCTTCCCATCAGCCAAGGAGAATTCATTCACGACTCGTAATCCGCAATCGCCGACCAAACAGGTCGGAACCTAACCCTCGAACCCTAACCCCCAGTCCCCACGGGCATCCGCCGCAAGCGTTGCAACTGCGCGCCGGCGACCGGTGGGCGGTGGGGGGGCGCCGATCCGGTGGACTCCAGGGGCGGCCTAGGCCTTTACCTGCGTCAGCTGGCCACAACGGCGAGCGAGAAAGTGTTGTGGCGGCGGCGGCGGCGGCGGCGGCGCGACGAAATGGGCAGACAGGAGACAGGGAGGGGGAGAAAGAAAGTGACGAGAATATTTGGATTGGGGAATTTATATATATCGGCGACGAGGGATGAGGCGTGCGATGTGTCCCGTTCTTCCTCACACTCACAGAGGTCCGGTACGAATTTCCAGAGCGGAGGAGGAAAAAAAAAGGGCCAGGTACTCTTTTTCTGACCCGAGATGCGGCGCGCCCGTGCGGCGGACCACGGATTGCTGGGCAATTTTGGGGACCGACCAGAGGCGGAGGCCGGAAAGCCGGAGGGGGCAAATTGGACTTTCAGATCACATCCAAGGGGGCTTTGAGCCATGCGCCGGGAAAGCCCATCCCAAACTTTCCACAAACGCTTCAAGAAATTACCAAACTTTGATCTACATCTGCCGACCAAAACTTACTGGATTCCGAGTAGATTGTACCTTTTTTGTCCTTCCTCCCCCAGTGAGAATTGTCGCAGCAACATGGGCAAGAAGAACTTGAAGTTGACGGCGCGACGCGCCTCAATGGTACGCGGCGGATGCCAGTGCCGCACGGTCCAGGGGCCCCGGCCATGGAGTCGCCTAGATCCGCCGACGATGTTGGTCGTAGGCCTAGCGGCGGATCTTGTTTTTGTTACGGTCGGCGGTGTGGTTCTGGATCGCTTGTTTTCGACGAGGCGAGATCTAAGCGGCGGCGGCGGAAGAGGATTGTAATGGCGATTAGGAGTGGAGAAGGCGTCGGGAGAGGTAATAACGACGGAGGGGGCAGATCGAAAGGGAAAGAATCACGAGGGCGGGGCACGTATCCCAACCGACGCCGTATATATAGGCGTTGATGCGATGTTTTTTGGGAAGATATTTATTTTCGAATGAAGATATTGTTTATTAATTTGCCTTATGATTGCGTTATTGGAAACGTGGATATACATATTGAGAATAAATATCGTGAAGTATCAACGGATACTTTTGTGACTTCTTTCAAGGACGAGGGGATATCAGTAGAATTGAAACCCGATAACAGTGAGACATGTGAGTAACAGTGGGTCATGCCAATATGACCAAACAATTATATGTGTAACAGTGAGTAAGGATACTTTGTCAGAGGAGAATGCCGTGCGAATGTGCCACGGACTGAGTCACAAGTGCATAGGGACTCCAGAGCCTTGTGTCACTTCGCACCCGAGTAGGCACTCGAAGGGGGGTGACATGTCCAGGATTTGACTGTTATGGGAGATGTGTTCCCTGTAACGGCAGGATCCTAGTAGCCCCGAACATAACTACCAAACTACATGCATATGTGTCACACGCCAATTCGGCACCGTGCAATAAGTATATGAGTTCTTTATGACTAATGTGAGTCTGTGGATTATACACACTCTCACTTTCCGCAATTTGCTAGCATCTTCGGTACCGTGCATTGCCCTTTCTCACCTTGAGATGTGGTGCAAACTTCGTCGGTGCATCAAAACCCCGTGATATGATATGCTCTATCACACATAAGCCTCCTTGTATCTTCCTCAAAACAGCCACCATACCTCCTATTATAACATTTTCATAGTCATTCCGAAATATATTGTCATGCAACTTACACTGTTTCATTTTTATGACACACATCATCATTGTCACATTGATTTGCATGATCATATAGCTGACATAGTATTTGTGGCTTAGCCACCAATTCATCGTTTTTTATACATGTTACGCTAGATCATTGCACATCCTGATACACCGGCAGAGGCATTCATATAGAATCATATTTTGTTTTAGTATTGAGTTGCAATTTTGAGTTGTAAGTAAATAGAAGTGTGATGATCATCATATTCATTATTAGAGCATTGTCTCATGTAAGGAAATAAAAAAGAGGCCAAAAAGAGCCCAACAAAAAAAAAGAGAAAAGGAGAGAAAAAGGGAGAAGGGGCAATATTACTATCCTTTTCACACTTGTGCTTCAAGTAGCACCATGTTTTTCATATAGAGAATCTCCAATGATTTCATTTTTTATATAACTAGTGGGAATTTTTCATTATAGAACTTGGGTTGTATATTTCAATGATGGACTTCCTCAAATGCCCGAGCTCTTCATGAGCAAGCAAGTTGGATGCACACCCACTTAGTTTTCTTTTTGAGCTTTCATAACTTGCATTGACATCAATTGATGGGCACCTCCATAGCCAACCCTACTCCTTGCATTGACATCTCCGAGCTCTTAGTGCATCCGTTGCATGTCAATCCCTACTCCTTGCATTGACATCAATTGATGGGCATCTCCATAGCCCGTTGATTAGCCTTGTCAATGTGAGACTTCCTTTTTTGTCTTCTCCATATTATCTCTACCACCGTACTCTATACCACCCATACTGCTATATCCATGGCTTGCGCCCATGTATTGCGCGAGGGTTGAACATGTTGAAGCGTGTTAAAAAGTATGAACCAATTGCTTGGCTAACACCGGGGTAGTGCATGCTTTATATTTTGTGTTAAAAAGATGGAGCATAACAAGACTATATGATTTTGTAGGGATAATGTTTTTTAGCATTGATATTTTGAAAGGCATGATTGTTTATTGGTATGCCTTATTATTATTCTTTTTATGTCACATTATAGACTATTGCTTTGAATCATTCGGATCTTAATATTCATGCCACAAAAGAGAGATTACATGATGAACATGTTAGGTAGCATTCCACATCAAAAACATTTGCCTAACCGAGGATGAGCAGGAATTAAGCTTGGGAATGCTTGATACGTCTCCAACGTATCTATAAGTTTTTATTGTTCCATGCTATTATAGTATCAATCTTGGATGTTTTATATGCAATTATATATCATTTTTTGGGCTAACCTATTAACTTAGTATCAAGTGTCAGTTGTTGTTTTTTGCGTGTGTTAGGTTTTCCAGGAAATCAGTACCAGACGAAGTACAAATGCCACGAAACTTTTTGACGATTTTTTTCTGGACATAAGAGACACTAGAAGCTTCGGGGGGAGTTAGAAGATGATGACCCACAAGTATAGGGGATCTATCGTAGTCCTTTCGATAAGTAAGAGTGTCAAACCCAACAAGGAGTAGAAGGAAATGACAAGCGGTTTTTAGCAAGGTATTCTTTGCAAACACTGAAATTATCGGTAACAGATAGCTGTGTGATAAGATATATCGTAACGGGTAACAAGTAACAAAAGTAACTAAGGTGCAGCAAGGTGGCCTGATCCTTTTTGTAGCAAAGGACAAGCCTGAACGAACTCTTATATAAAGCAAAGCGCTCCCGAGGACACATGGAAATTACTGTCAAGCTAGTTTTCATCATGCTCATATGATTCACGTTCGTTACTTTGATAATTTGATATGTGGGTGGACCGGTGCTTGGGTGTTGCCCTTCCTTGGACAAGCCTCCCACTTATGATTAACCCCTCTCGCAAGCATCCGCAACTACGAAAGAAGAATTAAGATAAATCTAACCATAGCATGAAACATATGGATCCAAATCAGCCCCTTACGAAGCAACGCATAAACTAGGGTTTAAGCTTCTGTCACTCTAGCAACCCATCATCTACTTATTACTTCCCAATGCCTTCCCCTAGGCCCAAATCATGGTGAAGTGTCATGTAGTTCACGTTCACATAACACCACTAGAGGAGAGACAACATTTATCTCATCAAAATATCAAACGAATACCAATTTCACATGATTACTTATAACAAGACTTCTCCCATGTCCTCAGGAACAAACGTAACTACTCACAAAGTATATTAATGTTCATAATCAAAGGAGTATTGAATAGGATTAAGGATCTGAACATATGATCTTCCACTGAATAAACCAACTAGCATCAACTACAAGGAGTAATCAACACTACTAGCAACCCAAGGGAACCAATCTGAGGTTTTGAGACAAAGATCGGATACAAGAGATAAACTAGGGTTTGAGAGGAGATGGTGCTGGTGAAGATGTTGATGGAGATTGACCCCCTCTCGATGAGAGGATCGTTGGTGATGATGATGGCTTCGATTTCCACCTCCAGGAGGGAAGTTTCCCTGGCAGAACAGCTCCGCCGGAGCCCTAGATTGCTTCTGCCCAAGTTCCGCCTCGAGACGGCGGCGCTTCATCCCGAAAGCTTCCTTCTGACTTTTTTCAGGTCAAAACACACCATATAGCAGAAGATGGGCACCGGAGACCTGCCAGGGGGCCCATAAGGTAGGGGGTGCGCCCAGTGGGTAGGACGCACCCCCCACCCTTGTGGATGGCTAGTGGCCCCCCTCTGGTGCTTTCTTCGCCCAATATTTTTTATATATTCCAAAATAATTTTCTGTGAAGTTTCAGGACTTTGGGAGTTATGCAGAATAGGTCTCTAATATTTTCTCCTTTTCCAGTCCAGAATTCCAGCTGCCAGCTGAAGGAAATATGCCCTAGAGGCAATAATAAAGTTATTATTTATTTCCTCATATCATGATAAATGTTTATTATTCATGCTAGAATTGTATTAACCGGAAACATGATACATGTGTGAATACATAGACAAACATATAGTCACTAGTATGCCTCTACTTGACTAGCTCATTAATCAAAGATGGTTATGTTTCCTAACCATAGACATGTGTTGTCATTTGATTAATGGGATCACATCATTAGGAGAATGATGTGATTGACATGACCCATCCGTTAGCTTAGCACTTGATCGTTTAGTATTCTGCTATTGCTTTCTTCATGACTTATACATGTTCCTGTAACTATGAGAATTATGCAACTCCCATTTACCGAAGGAACACTTTGGGTACTACCAAACGTCACAACGTAACTGGGTGATTATAAAGGAGTACTACAGGTGTCTCCAAAGGTACATGTTAAGTTGGCGTATTTCGAGATTAGGTTTTGTCACTCCGATTGTCGGAGAGGTATCTCTGGGCCCTCTCGGTAATACTCATCACTTAAGCCTTGCAAGCATTATAACTAATGAGTTAGTTATGAGATGACGTATTACAGAACGAGTAAAGAGACTTGCCGATAACAAGATTGAACTAGGTATTGGATACCGACGATCAAATCTCGGGCAAGTAACATACCGATGACAAAGGGAACAACGTATGTTGTTATGCGGTTTGACCGATAAAGATCTTCGTAGAATATGTAGGAACCAATATGGGCATCCAGGTCCGCTATTGGTTATTGACGAGAATGGTTTTAGGTCATGTCTACATAGTTCTCGAACCCGTAGGGTCCGCACGCTTAACGTTTCAATGCGGTTTTATTATGAGTTTATAAGTTTTGATGTATCGAAGTTTGTTGAGTCCGGATGTGATCACGGACATGACGAGGAGTCTCGGAATGGTCGAGACATAAACATTGATATATTGGAAGCCTATGTTTGGACATTGGAATGGTTCCGTGAAATCGGCATTTTTAGAGATACCGGAGGTTCTGGAACCCCCGGGGTTAATGGGCCTACATGGGCCACGAGGAGAAGAGGGAAGGAGCCAGGAGGGCGCGCGCCCTCCCCACCTAGTCGGAATAGGACAAGGGAAGGCGGCGCCCCCTTCCTTCCCTCTTCCTCCTCTTTCCCCTTCTCCTACTCCTACTTGGAAGAGGAGTCCTACTCCGGTGGGAGTAGGACTCCCCCTGCGCGCCCTCTAGGCGGCCGCCTCCTCCCGTGGCTCCTTTATATCTGAGGGGGGGTGCACCCAAAGGGACACAAGTTGATCTACGGATCGTTCCTTAGCTGTGTGCGGTGCCCCTTCCACCATATTCCACCTCGGTCATATCGTCATGAGTTTAGGCGAAGCCTGTGCGATAGAACATCATCATCGTCCACCACGCCGTCGTCTTGTGGAACTCATCTCGGAGCCTTTGCTGGATCGGAGGGCGGAGATCGTCATCGAGCTGAGCGTGTCTTTGAACTCGGAGGCCCGTCGTTCGGTGCTTGGATCGGTCGGATAGTGAAGGCGTCGACTACATCAACCGCGTTGTGCTAACGCGCCGCTTACGGTCTATGAGAGTACGTGGACAAACACTCTCCCCTCTCGTTGCTATGCCATCACCATGATCTTGCGTGTGCGTAGGAATTTTTTTGAAATTATAACATTCCCCAACAGTGGCATCCGAGCCTAGGTTTTATTCGTTGATGTTATATGCACGAGTAGAACACAAGTGAGTTGTGGGCGATACAAGTCATACTGCTTACCAGCATGTCATACTTTGGTTGGCGGTATTGTGAGATGAAGCGGCCGGACCGACATTACGCGACGCTTACGCAAGACTGGTTTCACCGTTCTGAGCACTCGTGCTTAAAGGTGATTGGCGGGTGTCTGTCTCTCTCACTTTAGCTGAATCGAGTGTGGCTACGCCGGTCCTTGCGAAGGTTAAAACAACACCAACTTGATGAACTATCGTTGTGGTTTTTGATGCGTAGGTAAAACGGTTCTTGCTAAGCCCGTAGCAGCCACGTAAAATTTGCAACAACAAAGTAGAGGGCGTCTAACTTGTTTTTGCGGGGCATGTTGTGATGTGATATGGTCAAGGCGTGATGCTATATTTTATTGTATGAGATGATCATGTTTTGTAACCGAAGTTATCGGCAATGGCGAGAGCCATATGGTTGTCGCTTTTATTGTATGAAATGCAACGCCCTATAATTGCTTTACTTTATCACTAAGCGGTAGCGATAGTCGTAGAAGCAATAGATGGCGTAACGACAACGATGCTACGATGGAGATCAAGGTGTCGGCGCGGTGACGATGGTGATCATGGCGGTGCTTGAAGATGGAGATCACAAGCACAAGATGATGATGGCCATATCATATCACTTATATTGATTGCATGTGATGTTTATCCTTTATGCATCTTATCTTGCTTTGATTGACGGTAGCATTTTAAGATGATCTCTCGCTAATTATCAAGAAGTGTTCTCCCTGAGTATGCACCGTTGCGAAAGTTCTTCGTGCTGAGACACCACGTGATGATCGGGTGTGATAGGCTCTACGTTCAAATACAACGGGTGCAAAACAGTTGCACACGCGGAATACTCATGTTATACTTGATGAGCCTAGCATATACAGATATGGCCTCGGAACACGGAGACCGAAAGGTCGAGCGTGAATCATATAGTAGATATGATCAACATAGAGATGTTCACCATTGAAACTACTCCATCTCACGTGATGATCGGACATGGTTTAGTTGATTTGGATCACGTGATCACTTAGATGACTAGAGAGATGTCTGTCTAAGTGGGAGTTCTTAAGTAATATGATTAATTGAACTTAAATTTATCATGAACTTAGTACCTGATAGTATTTTGCTTGTCTATGTTTGTTTGTAGATAGATGGCTCGTGTTGTTATTCCGTTGAATTTTAATGCGTTCCTTGAGAAAGCAAAGTTGAAAGATGATGGTAGCAATTACACGGATCGGGTCCGTAACTCGAGGATTATCCTCATTCTTTGCCTGAGAAAAAGTTACGTCTGGAAGCACCGCTGGGTGCGAACTTCTTCTTGATGCAACCGCGGCGTTAAGAACGTCTGGCGAGCAAAGCGATGACTACTCTATAGTTTAGTGTGCCATGCTTTACGGCTTAGAACCGGGCCTTCAACGGCGTTTTGAGCGTCATGGAGCATATGAGATGTTCCGGAGTTGAAGTTAATATTTCAAGCAAATGCCGGATTGAGAGATATGAAGTCTCCAATAAGTTCTATAGCTGCAAGATGGAGGAGAATAGTTACGTCAATGAACACATTCTCAAAATGTGCAGGTATAATAATCACTTGATTCAAGCGGGAGTTAATCTTCACGATGATAGTGTCATTGATGAATTCTCCAATCACGCCACCAAGCTACAAGAGCTTCACGATGAACTATAATATGCAAGGGATGAACAAGACTATTCTCGAGCTCTTCGCAATCTTTGAAAGCAGCGGAGGTAGAAATCAAGAAGGAGCATCAAGTGTTGATGGTTAACAAGACCACTAGTTTCAAGAAGAAGGGCAAAGGGAAAAGAAGGGAACTTCAAAAGAGCGACAAGCAAGTTCTTTGCTCAAGAGAAGAAACCCAAGTCGGACCTAAGCACGAAATCGAGTGCTTCTACTTGCAAGTAGATGGACTTTGAAGCGGAACTGCCCCAAGTATTTGGCGGATAAGAAGGATGGCAAAGTGAACAAAGGTATATGTGATATACATGTTATTGATGTGTACCTTACTAATGCTCGCAGAGCACACTGGTATTTGATCTTGGTTACATTGCTAATATTTGCAACTCGAAGCAGGGACTACGGATTAGCGAAGATTAGCTAAGGGCGAGGTGACGATCTTGGCGTGGGAAATGGTTCCAAAGTCGATGTGATCGCGGTCGACGCTACCTCTACATCTACCATCGGGATTAGTATTAGACCTAAATAATTGTTATTTGGTGCGGCGTTGAGCATGAACATTATATCTGGATCTTGTTTGATGCGAGGCGGTTATTCATTTAAATCAGAGAATAGTGGTTGTTCTATTTATATGAGTAATATCTTTTATGGTCATGCACCCTTGAAGAGTGGTCTATTTTTATTGAATCTCGATAGTAGTGATACACATATTCATAGTGTTGAAACCAAAAGATGCAGAGTTGATAATGATAGTGCAACTTATTTGTGGCACTGCCATTTGGGTCATATCGGTATAAAGCGCATGAAGAAACTCCATACTGATGGGCTTTTGGAATCACTTTATTATGAATCACTTGGTACTTGCGAACCGTGCCTTATGGGCAAGATGACTAAAATGCCGTTCTCCGGTACTATGGAGAGAGCAACAGATTTGTTGGAAATCATACATACAGATGTATGTGGTCTAATGAATGTTGAGGCTCGTGGCGGATATCGTTATTTTCTCACCTTCACAGATGATTTAAGCAGATATGGGTATATCTACTTAATGAAACACAAGTCTGAAACATTTGAAAAGTTCAAAGAATTTCAGAGTGAAGTGGAAAATCATCGTAACAAGAAAATAAAGTTTCTACGATCTGATCGTGGAGGAGAATATTTGAGTTACAAGTTTGGTCTACACTTGAAAAATGCGGGATAGTCTCGCACCTCACGCCACCTGGAACACCTCAGCGAAATGGTGTGTCGAGCGTCGTGTCGTACTTTACTTGATATGGTGCGATCTATGATGTCTCTTCTTGATTTACCGCTATCGTTTTGGGGTTATGCTTTAGAGGCGGCCGCATTCACGTTAAATAGGGCACCATCAAAATCTGTTGAGACGACGCCTTATGAACTGTGGTTTGGCAAGAAACCAAAGTTGTCGTTTCTTAAAGTTTGGGGCTGCGATGCTTATGTGAAGAAACTTCAACCAGATAAGCTCGAACCCAAATCGAAGAAATGTGTCTTCATAGGATACCCAAAGGAGACTATTGGGTACACCTTCTATCACAGATCTGAAGGCAAGATTTTCGTTGCTAAATTCGGATCCTTTCTAGAGAAGGAGTTTCTCTCGAAAGAAGTGAGTGGGAGGAAAGTAGAACTTGACGAGATAACTGTATCTACTCCCTGTTGGAAATATGCCCTAGAGGCAATAATAAAAGTATTATTATATTTCATTGTTCGTGATAATTGTCTTTTGTTCATGCTATAACTGTATTATCCGGAAATCGTAATACACGTGTGAACACATAGACCACAATATGTCCCTAGTGAGCCTCTAGTTGACTAGCTCGTTGTGATCAACAGATAGTCATGGTTTCCTGACTATGGACATTGGATGTCGTTGATAACGGGATCACATCATTAGGAGAATGATGTGATGGACAAGACCCAATCCTAAGCATAGCATAAAGATCGTGTAGTTAAATGCGCTAGAGCTTTGCCAATGTCAAGTATCTCTTCCTTCGACCATGAGATCGTGTAACTCCCGAGATACCGTAGGAGTGCCTTGGGTGTATCAAAGCGTCACTGGCGTGGCGGGTGACTATAAAGGTGCATTATAGGTATCTTGAAAGTGTCATTCGGTTGACACGGATCGAGGCTGGATTTGTCACTCCGTATGACGGAGAGGTATCTCTGGGCCCACTTTCGGTAATGCATCATCATAATGAGCTCAAAGTGACCAAGGTGTTGTACGGGATCATGCATTCTGATGCGAGTAAAGTGACTTGCGGTAATGAGGTGAACAAGGTATTGGGATACCGACGATCGAGTCTCGGGTAAATAACGTCATCGATTGACAAAGGAATTGTATCTGAGGTTTTGATCGAATCCTCGACATCGTGGTTCAACCGATGAAATCAGCGAGGAGCATGTAGGAGCCAACATGGGTATCCAGATCCGCTATTGGTTATTGCCCGAGAGTCGTCTCGGTCATGTCTGCATGTCTCCCAAACCCGTAGGGTCTACACATAAGGTTCGGTGGCGCTAGGGTTATTAGGAAGACTAGTATGTGACTCTTGAATGTTGTTGAGTCCGGATGAGATCCCGGACGTCACGAGGAGTTCGGAATGGTCGGAGGTGAAGTTTTATATATGGGAAGTTGTCATACGGACACCGAAAGGTTTCGGGGTTATCGGTATTGTCTGGGGCCCGGGAGGGGTTCGAGGTCCACCGGGAGGGCCACCCCTCCGGAGGGCCACATGGGCATAAAGGGAGGAGCCAGCCTGGAGGCTGGGCTCGCCCACCTTGGGCCCATGCGCCTAGGGTTGGGGAAACCCTAAGGGGCGCCCCTTGCAGGGGCAAGCCTCCTCCTGGCCGCCGCCCCCTCTAGATCCCATCTAGAGGGTCGGCCCCCTGCCCTTCCCTATAAATAGAGGGGTTGGGGAGGCTGATGTACACATCTCAAGGCGCAGCCCTCCCTCCCAACACCTCTCCTCCTCTGTGGCGCTTGGTGAAGCCACAGCCGAGATCTTCTTGCACAAACACCACCACGCCGTCGTCTTTGCCGTTGGGCGAGCTTCCTCAACCTCTCCTTCCCCTTGCTGGATCAAGAAGGAGGAGGCGTCTCCCGTCCGTCGTGTGTTGAACACGGAGGTGCTGTCCGTTCAACACTTGGACATCGGTGATTGAATCACGTCGAATCTGACTCCATCATCACCATCCCTTGCAAGCTTCCGCACGCGATCTACAAGTGGTATGTAGATGCAAACTCACTCCCTTGACTCGTTGCTTAGATGAACTCATAGATGGATCTTGGTGAAACCGTAGGAAAAATTTTAATTTTCGCAGCGTTCCCCAACGATGGTATCGAGCGAGGTTTATCGTAGTTCTCTAATGCACGAGTAGAACACAATTTTGTTGTGGGCGTGGATCTTGTCAACTTGCTTGCCTCTACTAGTCTTTTCTTGCTTCAGCGGTATTGTGGGATGAAGCGGCCGGACCAACCTTACACGTGCGCTTCGTGAGACCGGTTCCACCGATTGACATGCACTAGTTGCATAAGGTGGCTGGCGGGTGTCTGTCTCTCCACTTTAGTTGGGGCGGATTCGATGAAAAGGGCCCTTATGAAGGGTAAATAGAAGTTGACAAAATCACGTTGTGGTTATTAAGTAGGTAAGAAAGCGTTCTTGCTAGAACCCAATCGCAGCCACGTAAAAGATGCAACAACAATTAGAGGATGTCTAACTTGTTTTTGCAGCGATTAATCATGTGATGTGATATGGCGAAGTTGTGATGAATGATGAATTGTGATGTATGAGATCATGTTCTTGTAATAGGATTCACGACTTGCATGTCGATGAGTATGACAACGGCAGAGCCATAGGAGTTGTCTTTATTTTTTGTATGACCTGCGTGTCATTGAAGAGCGCCATGTAAACTACTTTACTTTATTGCTAAGCGCGTTAGCCATAGAAGTAGAAGTAGTCGTTGGCGTGACGACTTCATGAAGACACGATGATGGAGATCATGATGATGGAGATCATGGTGTCAAGCGGTGACAAGATGATCATGGAGCCCGAAGATGGAGATCAATGGAGCTATATGATATTGGCCATATCATGTCACAACTATATAATTGCATGTGATGTTTATTATGTTTATGCATCTTGTTTACTTAGGACGACGGTAGTAAATAAGATGATCCCTAAAAAATTTCAAGAAGTGTTCTCCCTAAGCGTGCACCGTTGCTACGGTTCGTAAGCTTCTAAGCACCACGTGATGATCGGGTGTGATGGATTCTTACGTTCACATACAGCGGGTGTAAGACAGTTTTACAGCGAAAACACTTAGGGTTAACTTGCGAGCCTAGCATGTACGGACATGGCCTCGGAACACGGAGACCGAAAGGTCGAACACGAGTCGTATGGAAGATCGATCAACATGAAGATGTTCACCGGCGATGACTAGTCCGTCTCACGTGATGATCGGACACGGGCTAGTCGACTCGGATCGTGTGACACTTAGATGACTAGAGGATGTCTAATCTAAGTGGGAGTTCATAATTTGATTAGAACTTAATTATCATGAACTTAGTCTAAAACCTTTGCAAATATGTCTTGTAGATCAAATGGCCAACGCTAATGTCAACATGAACTTCAGCGCGTTCCTAGAAAACCAAGTTGAAAGATGATGGCAGCAACTATCTGGATTGGGTCCGGAACACGAGATCATCCTCATAGCTGCCGAGAAGCAATATGTCCTAGAAGGACCGCTAGGTGGCGCTCCGTCCTGAGAACCAAGGCGTTATGAGCGCTTGGCAAACTCGTCTTGATGATTACTCCCTCGTTCGATGCATCATGCTTCTGACTTAGAACCGGGGCTCCAAAAGTGTTTTGAGCATCACGGAGCATATGAGATGTTGAAGAGCTGAAACTAGTTTTCCAAGCTCATGCAGGTCGAGAGATATGATGTCTCCGACAAGTTCTCTGATTGTAAGGTGGAGGAGAACAGTTACGTCGATGAGCACATCTGAAGATGTGGGTTGCACAACCGTATGACCCGGTGAACATAAACCTCCCAGATGAGGCGGTCATTGTGAGAATCCTCCAATCGCTCCCACCAAGCTACAAGAGCTTTGTGATGAACTACAACATGCGGGGATGGTGAAGACCATTCTGAAGTGTTCTCGATCTTTGAAAGTCGGCATAGGCTGAAATCAAGAAAGAACATCAAGTGTTGATGGTCAATAAGACCACTAAGTTCAAGAAGGGCAAGGGCAAGAAGAACTTCAAGAAGGGCGGCAAGGATGTTGCGCGCCCGTAAGCCGATTCTGGGAAGAAGTCAAAGAATGGACCCAAGCACGAGACCGAGTGCTTTTATTGCAAGGAAGGGTCCTTTGGAGCGGAACGCCCCAAATACTTAGCGGATAAGAAGGCGGCAACACCAAAGGTATATTTGATATACATGTAATTGATGTGTACCTTACCGATTACTCGTAGTAACTCACAGGTATTTGATACCGGTGCCGTTGCTCATATTTGTAACTCACGGCAGAGCTGCGGAATAAGCAGAGGCTGGCGAAGGGCGAGGTGACGATCTTGGCGTCGGGAATGGTTCGAGTCGATGTGATCGCCGTCGACACGCTGCCTCTACATTTACCTACGGGATTAGTTTTGAACCTTAATAATTGTTATTTGGTGCCAAGTTTGAGCATGAACATTGTATCCGGATCTCGTTTAATCTGAGATGGCTACTCATTAAGTCCGAGAATAATGGTTGTTTGATTTATATGAGAGATATGTTTTATGGTCATGCTCGATGGTCAATGGTTTATTCTTAATGAATCTCGAGCGTAATGTTACACATGTTCATAGTGTGGATGCCAAAAGATGTAAAGTTGATAACGATAGTCCCACATACTTGTGGCACTGCCGCCTTGGTCACATTGGTGTCAATCGCATGAAGAAGCTCCATGCTGATGCACTTTTAGAGTCTCTTGATTATGAATCGTTTGACACATGCGAACCATGCCTCATGGGCAAAAATGACCAAGACTCCGTTCTCCGGAACAATGGAGCGAGCAACCAACTTGTTGGAAATCATACATACCGATGTGTGCGGTCCAATGAGCGTTGAGGATCGCGAAGGATATCGTTATGTTCTCACTCTCACTAATGACTTGAGTAGATATGGGTATGTCTACTTAATGAAACACAAGTCTGAGACCTTTGAAAAGTTCAAGGAATTTCAGAATGAGGTAGAGAATCAACGTGACCGAAAGATAAAGTTCCTACGATCAGATCGTGGAGGAGAATACTTAAGTCACGAATTTGGTACACACTTAAGGAAATGTGGAATTGTTTCACAACTCACGCCGCTGGAACACCTCGGTAACGGTGTGTCCGAGCGTCGTGTCGCACTCTATTGGATATGGTGCGGTCTATGATGTCTCTTACCGATTTACGCTGTCATTTTGGGGATCGCTCTAGAGACAGCTACATTCACTTTAAATAGGGCACCGTCTAAATCCGTTGAGACGACACCATATGAATTATGGTTTGGGAAGAAACCTAAGCTATCGTTTCTAAAAGTTTGGGGATCGATGCTTATGTCAAGAAACTTCAACTGAAAAGCTCGAACCCAAGTCGGAAAAATCGTCTTCATAGGATACCCTAAGGAAGCTATCGGGTATACCTTCTACTTAAGATCGAGGCAAGATCTTTGTTGCCAAACGGATGCTTTACGGAAAAGAGTTTCTCTCGAAAGAAGTAAGTGGGAGGAAAGTAGAACTTCGATGAAGTACTACCTCTCGAGCGGAAAGTGGTGCATCGCAGAAACCGTTCTGTGATGCCCGGACCAAGCGAAGAGGAAAACAATGATGATGATCAAGGTACTTGGATCAAGTTGCTCTTGAACCGTGGGTCCACAAGGACACGTTCCGCACGAGTGGTGCAGCAACCCGTCTGGAAATCATGTTGTTGAACAACGGTGAACCTTTGAACTATGAAGAAGCGATGGCGGGCCGGATTCCAACAAATGGCTTGAAGCCATGAAATCCGAGATAGAATCCATGTATGAAAACAAAGTATGGACTTTGACAGACTTGCCCGATGATCGTGGCGATAGAAAACAAATGGATTTTTAAGAAGAAGGCGGACGCGGATGGTAATGTTACCATCTATAAAGCTCGACTTGTCACTAAGGGTTATCGACAAGTTCAAGGGATTGACTCTGACGAGACTTTCTCTCCGTAGCGAAGGTGAAGTCCGTCTGAACCATGTTAGCAATTGCGCATACTATGATTATGAGATATGGCGGATGGGCGTCAAAGCGGCATTCCTTAACGGACATCTTAAGGAAGAGCTGTATATGATGCAGCGGAAGGTTTTATCGATCCTAAAACGCTAACAAAGTATGCAAGCTCCAGCGATCCATTTATGGGCTGGTGCAAGCATCTCGGAGTTGGAACATTCGCTTTGATGAGATGATCAAATCATTTGGGTTTATGAGACTTATGGAGAAGCCTGCGTTTACAAGAAAGTGAGTGGGAGCTCTGTAGCATTTCTCATATTATATGTAGATGACATACTCTTGATGGGAAATGATATAAAACTTCGACAACATTAAGGCCTACTTGAATAAGTGTTTTTCAATGAAGGACCTTGGAGAAGCTGCTTATATATTAGGCATCAAGATCTATAGAGATAGATCGAGACGCCTCATAGATCTTTCACAAAGCACATACCTTGATAAGATTTTGAAGAGGTTCAAAATGGATCAGTCCAAGAAAGGGTTCTTGCCTATGTTACAAGGTGTGAGATTGCGCTCAGCTCAGTCACCGACCACGGCAAAAGATAAAGAAGAGATGAGTGTCATCCCTATGCTTGACCATAGGATCTATTATGTATGCCATCTTGTGTACGGACCGATGTAAACCTTGCCGTAAGTTTGGTAGCAAGATACCAAAGTAATCTGGCAAGGAACTTTGGATAGCGGTCAAGAATATCTGAAGTACACGAAAAGGACAAAGGACATGTTTCTCGTTTATGGAGGAGCGAAGAGCTCGTCGTAAAGGGTTACGTTGGCGCTAGCCGACTCAGATCTGGATGACTCTAAGTCACAAACCGGATCGTGTATATGTTGAATGGTGGAAGCGATGGTAGTGCGGCATTTGCAAGCGAGAGCGTCGTGGCGGGATCTACGTGTGAAGCGGAGTACATGGCTGCCTCGGAGGCAGCGCATGAAGCGATTTGGGTGAAGGAGTTCATCACCGACCTAGGAGTCATACCCAATGCGTCGGGGCGATCAAACTCTTCTGTGACAACACTGGAGCTATTGCCCTTGCCAAGGAGCCAGGTTTCACAAGAAGACCGAGCACATCAAGCATCGTTTCAACTCCATCCGTGAAAATGTTCAAGATGGAGACATAGATATTTGCAAAGTACATACGGATCTGAATGTCGCAGATCCGTTGACTAAACTCTCTCTCATGAGCAAAACATGATCAACACGAGAACTCTATGGGTGTTCGATTCATCACAATGTAACTAGATTGGTGACTCTAGTGCAAGTGGGAGACTGTTGGAAATATGCCCTAGAGGCAATAATAAAAGTATTATTATATTTCATTGTTCATGATAATTGTCTTTTGTTCATGCTATAAGCGTATTATCCGGAAATCGTAATACACATGTGAACACATAGACCACAATATGTCCCTAGTGAGCCTCTAGTTGACTAGCTCGTTGTGATCAAGAGATAGTCATGGTTTCGACTATGGACATTGGATGTCGTTGATAGCGGGATCACATCATTAGGAGAATGATGTGATGGACAAGACAATCCTAAGCATAGCATAAAGATCGTGTAGTTAAATGCGCTAGAGCTTTGCCAATGTCAAGTATCTCTTCCTTCGACCATGAGATCATGTAACTCCGGATACCGTAGGAGTGCCTTGGGTGTATCAAGCGTCACTGGCGTAAGCGGGTGACTATAAAGGTGCATTACGGTATCTTGAAAGTGTCATTCGATTGACACGGATCGAGGCGGGATTTGTCACTCCGTATGACGGAGAGGTATCTCTGGGCCCACTCGGTAATGCATCATCATAATGAGCTCAAAGTGACCAAGGTGTTGCCACGGGATCATGCATTCTGATGAGTAAAGTGACTTGCGGTAATGAGACCGAGCAAGGTATTGGGATACCGACGATCGAGTCTCGGGTAAATAACGTCCGATTGACAAAGGAATTGTATCTGAGGTTTTGATCGAATCCTCGACATCGTGGTTCAACCGATGAAATCATCGAGGAGCATGTGGGAGACAACATGGGTATCCAGATCCGCTGTTGGTTATTGCCCGAGAGTCGTCTCGGTCATGTCTGCATGTCTCCCAAGCCCGTAGGGTCTACACATAAGGTTCGGTGGCGCTAGGGTTATTAGGAAGACTAGTATGTGACTACCGAATGTTGTTGAGTCCGGATGAGATCCGGACGTCACGAGGAGTTCGGAATGGTCGGAGGTGAAGTTTATATATGGGAAGTTGTCATACGGACAGGAAGGTTTCAGGGGTTATCGGTATTGTCTGGGGCCCGGGAGGGTTCGAGGTCCACGGGAGGGGCCACCCCTCCCGGAGGGCCCATGGGCATAAAGGGAGGAGCTAGCCCTGGAGGATGGGCGCGCCCCACCTTGGGCCCATGCGCCTAGGGTTGGGGGAAACCCTAGGCGCCCCTTGCTTGGGGGCAAGCCTCCCTCCTTGGCCGCCGCCCCCTCTAGATCCCATCTAGAGGGGTGCGGCCCCTGCCCTTCCCCTATAAATAGAGGGGTGGGGAGGGCTTGTACACATCTCAAGGCGCAGCCCTCCCTCCCAACACCTCTCCTCCTCCGTGGCGCTTGGTGAAGCCACAGCCGAGATCTTCTTTGCACCAACACCACCACGTTGTTGTCTTTGCCGTTGGGCGAGCTTCCTCAACCTCTCCTTCCCCTTGCTGGATCAAGAAGGAGGAGGCGTCTCCCATCCGTCACGTGTGTTGAGCGGAGGTGCTGTCCGTTCAGCACTTGGACATCGGTGATTCGAATCACGTCGAGTACGACTCCATCATCACCATCCCCTTGCAAGCTTCCGCACGCGATCTACAAGTGGTATGTAGATGCAAACTCACTCCCTTGACTCGTTGCTTAGATGAACTCATAGATGGATCTTGGTGAAACCATAGGAAATTTTTTAATTTTCTGCAACGTTCCCCAACACTCCCTTATTGGAAAGTAGTTCATCACAAGAACCGGTTCCTGTGACAACTACACCAATCAGTGAGGAAGCTAATGATATTGATCATGAAGTCATGTTAATCCTATTCTGGAAGTCATGTTACTTGACCATGATGAACCTACGAAATATGAGGAAGCGATGATGAGCCCAGATTCCGCAAAATGGCTAGAGGCCATGAAATCTGAGATGGGATCCATGTATGAAAACAAAGTATGGACTTTGGTTGACTTGCCGATGATCGGCAAGCTATTGAGAATAAATGGATCTTTAAGAAGAAGTAGCGCTAATGGTGATGTAGCGTCTATAAAGCTCGACTTGTTGCGAAAGGTTTTCGACAAGTTCAAGGGTTGACTACGATGAGACTTTCTCACCCGTAGCGATGCTTAAATCTGTCCAAATCATGTTAGCTATTGCTGCATTTCATGATTATGAAATTTGGCAAATGGATGTCAAGACTGCATTCTTGAATGGATTTCTAGAAGAAGAGTTGTATATGATGCAACGGAAGGTTTTGTTGATCCAAAAGGTGCTAACAAAGTGTGCAAGCTCCAGCGTTCCATTTATGGACTGGTGCAAGCATCTCGGAGTTGGAATAAGCGCTTTGATAGTGTGATCAAAGCATATGGTTTTATCTGAGAGATTTGGAGAAGCTTTGTATTTACAAGAAAGTGAGTGGGAGCTCTGTAGCATTTCTAGTTTTATATGTAGATGACATATTATTAATTGGAAATGATATAGAATTTCTGGATAGCATAAAGCGATACTTGAATAAAAGTTTTTCAATGAAAGACCTCGGTGAAGCTGCTTATATATTGGGCATCAAGATCTATAGAGATAGATCAAGGCGGCTTAATAGGACTTTCACAAAGCACATACCTTGACAAAATTTTGAAAAAGTTCAAAATGGATCGAGCAAAGAAAGGATTCTTGCCTATGCTACAAGGTGTGAAGTTGAGTCAAACTCAATGCCCGACCACAATGAGAAGATAGAGAGAAAATGAAAGATGTTCCTATGCTTCACCATAGGCTCTATCATGTATGCAATCTTGTGTACGGACTGACGTATGCTTAGAAATAAGCTTGGCGGGAAGGTACCAAAAGTAATCGAGTGGATCCTTTGGACAGCGGTCAAGAACATCTGAAATACGAAAAGGACTAAGGATATGTTTCTCGTATATGGAGGTGACAAAGAGCTAGTCGTAAAGGTTACGTCGATGCAAGCTTTGACACCGATCCGGACGATTCTAAATCGCAAACCGGATCGTGTTCATATTAAGCGGTGGAGCTGTAAGTTGGTGCGAGTTCTAAACAAAGCGTCGTGGCGAGATCTACATGTGAAGCGGAGTACATAGCTGCTACAAGCAGCGAATGAAGGATGCGGATGAAGGAGTTCATTTCCGATCTAGGTGTCATACCTAGTGCATCGGGACCAATGAAGATCTTCTATGACAATCTTGGTGCAATTGCCTTGGCAAAGGAATCCAGATTTCACAAGAGGACCAAACACATCAAGAGGCGCTTCAATTCCATTGGGACCAAGTCCAAGTGGGAGACATAGAGATTTGCAAGATACATACGGATCTGAATGTTGCGAGACCGTTGACTAAGCCTCTCTCACGAGCAAAACATGATCAGCACCAAGACTCCATGGGTGTTAGAATCATTACTATGTAATCTAGATTATTGACTCTAGTGCAAGTGGGAGGCTGAAGGAAATATGCCCTAGAGGCAATAATAAAGTTATTATTTATTTCCTCATATCATGATAAATGTTTATTATTCATGCTAGAATTGTATTAACCGGAAACATGATACATGTGTGAATACATAGACAAACATATAGTCACTAGTATGCCTCTACTTGACTAGCTCATTAATCAAAGATGGTTATGTTTCCTAACCATAGACATGTGTTGTCATTTGATTAATGGGATCACATCATTAGGAGAATGATGTGATTGACATGACCCATCCGTTAGCTTAGCACTTGATCGTTTAGTATTACGCTATTGCTTTCTTCATGACTTATACATGTTCTGTAACTATGAGAATTATGCAACTCCGTTTACGGAGGAACACTTTGGGTACTACCAAGCGTCACAGCGTAAGCTGGGTGATTATAAAGGAGTACTAAAGGTGTCTCCAAAGGTACATGTTGAGTTGGTATATTTGAGATTAGGTTTTGTCACTCCGATTGTCGGAGAGGTATCTCTGGGCCCTCTCGGTAATACTCATCACTTAAGCCTTGCAAGCATTATAACTAATGAGTTAGTTATGAGATGGCGTATTCTGAGCGAGTAAAAGACTTGCCGATAACGAGATTGAACTAGGTATTGGATACCGACGATCAAATCTCGGGCAAGTAACATACCGATGACAAAGGGAACAACGTATGTTGTTATGCGGTTTGACCGATAAAGATCTTCGTAGAATATGTAGGAACCAATATGGGCATCGAGGTCCGCTATTGGTTATTGATCGAGAATGGTTTTAGGTCATGTCTACATAGTTCTCGAACCCGTAGGGTCCCTTACGCTTAACGTTTCAATAGCGGTTTTATTATGAGTTTATAAGTTTTGATGTACGAAGTTTGTTGAGGGTCTCGGATGTGATCACGGACATGACGAGGAGTCTCGAATGGTCAAGACATAAAGATTGATATATTGGAAGCCTATGTTTGGACATCGGAATGGTTCGGGTGAAATCGGCATTTTAGAGATGTAAGGGAGGTTCTGAGAACCCCGAGGGGTTAATGGGCCTACATGGGCCACGAGGAGAAGAGGAAGGAACCAGGAGGGGGCGCGCCTCCCCTCCTAGTCCGAATAGGACAAGGGAAGAGGCGGCGCCCCCTTTCCTTCCCTCTTCCTCCTCTTTCCCCTTCTCCTACTCCTACTTGGAAAGAGGAGTCCTACTCCGGTGGGAGTAGGACTCCCCTGGCGCGCCCTCTGGGCGGCCGCCTCCTCCCCTGGCTCCTTTATATCTGAGGCGGGGTGCACCCCAAAGGGACACAAGTTGATCTACGGATCGTTCCTTAGCCGTGTCGGTGCCCCTTCCACCATATTCCACCTCGGTCATATCGTCAGAGAGTTTAGGCGAAGCCTGCGCCGATAGAACATCATCATCGTCACCACACCGTCGTCTTGTGGAACTCATCTCCGGAGCCTTTGCTGGATCGGAGGGCGGAGATCGTCATGGAGCTGAGCGTGTCTGAACTCGGAGGCCCGTCGTTCGGTGCTTGGATCGGTCGGATCGTGAAGGCGTACGACTACATCAACCGCGTTGTGCTAACGCTTCCGCTTACGGTCTACAAGGGTACGTGGACAAACACTCTCCCCTCTCGTTGCTATGCCATCACCATGATCTTGCGTGTGCGTAGGTTTTTTTTTGAAATTACTACGTTCCCCAACACCAGCATTCTGCCTCTTCATGTAAACCTTGTAATATAAGAGAGAAAAGGCATAATTATTGTAATATAATGTGTAATAACAGCCCATAATGCAATAAATATCAATATGAAAGCATGATGCAAAATGGACGTATCAACTCCCCCAAGCTTAGACCTCGCTCTTGTCCTCAAGCTAAGGCCGAAATCGAAAAATAGGTCCACATGTTTGGAGGTGGAGGTGTCGATAAAATAAAATACAGACATGAGGGCATCATGATCATCTTTAGAACAGCAACATATAATGTCATATAAATTTCTTATGCTGAAGTAACAATTCGTTCACAAGGTAAAGTATGAATCAAAAACTTTATTGAAAACTAACAAACTATGATCTCAGTCATCGAAGCAATTGCAATTTATCATAACATCGGAAAGAGTCAATATAAGAGCTTTCCAGCAAGTCCACATACTCAACTATCATTTAGTCTTTCACAGTTGCTAACACTCACGGGATACTTATGGGTTCAAAGCCTCAGTCAGACACAGAGAAAGATAGGGGCTTATAGTTTTGCCTCGCAACCTTTTACCTCAAGGGTAATGTCAAGAATAATACTTTATGATAACCTACATCCGAGTATATATAAAGATATCTCCAACACAAAGTGTTTGCCAAAAGAAAAAGTGTAAAAAGGAAAGGTGGAGATCACCATGACTCTTGTATAAGGGTAGAAGATAAAAGTAAAACATAGGCTCTTCACAGAGGGAAGCAGAGGTTGTCATGCGCTTTTATGGTTGGATGACAAAATCTTAATGCAAAAGAATGTCACTTTATATTGCCGCTTGTGATAAAGAACTTTATTATGCAGTCTGTCGCTTTTATTTCTTCCATATCACAAGTTCGTATAAAGCTTTTTTTCTTTGCACTAATAGATCATACATAGTTAGAGAGCAATTTTTATTGCATGCACCGATGACAACTTACTTGAAGGATCTTACTCAATCCATAGGTAGGTATGGTGGACTCTCATGGCAAAACTAGTTTAAGGGATGTTTGGAAGCACAAGTAGTATTTCTACTTGGTGCAAAGAATTTGGCTAGAATGAGAGGGAAAGGCAAGCTCAACATGTTGGATGATCCAAGACAATATAACGTTTCGGATATAGGAAAACATATCCCATTAAGTTGCCTTCCTTGTCCAACATCAACCTTTTAGCATGTCATATTTTAATGAGTGCTCACAATTACGAAATATGACATGGCACATTTACATATGCTATCTTGGACATCTTTTGTAATTGTGAGCACTCATTAAAATATGACATGCTAAAAGGTTGATGTTGGACAAGGAAGACAACAATAGGATATGTTCTATGGATCATAAGTTGTCATCACTTTGTGTTGGATCTGAATATATATCCACTTGGATGTAGGATATATATTATTATTATCTTCCCTTTGTTGATCCACTTGGATGTAGGTTTTCATAAATTATTATTGTTGATATTACCCTTGAGGTAAAAGGTTGGGAGGCGAAACTATAAGCCCCTATCTTTCTCTATGTCCGATTAAAACTTTGAACCCATAAATATCACATGAGTGTTAGCAATTGTGAAAGGTTAAATGATAGCAGAGTATGTGGAGTTTGCTAAATCAAAGCTCTTACATAGACACTTCCAAAAAATAAGATGAATTGCAATTGTTTGATGACTAAGAGCAATGTTTGTTAGTTTTCAAGAAAGTTTATGATCTATACTTTAACATGTGAATAGCTTGTTACTTGATCATGAAAAGTTTTATAAGATGAGCTATTGTTATGACATATAATGATGCTAGAAAAGGTGATTGAAATTATCATTGATCAAACTTGTGCACCTGCTAGCATTCACACTTCATAAATTATTTCTTTTATCATTTACCTACTCGAGGGCGGCGAGGAATTAAGCTTGGGGATCTTGTCGTCTCCAACGTATCTATAATTTATGAAGTATTCATGCTATTATATTATCCATTGTAGATGTTTTATATGCATTTATATGCTATTTTATATGATTTTTGGGACTAACCTATTAACCTAGAGCCCAATGCCAGTTTATGTTTTTCCCTTGTTTTTGAGTTTTACAGAAAAGGAATACCAAACGGAGTCCAATCGACGTGCCAATTTTTGATGTTTTTTATGAACCAAAAGAAGCCCCTGGAGTAAAAGAGTTGGGTTAGAAGAGTCCGGGGCTGTCTACGAGGGTGGGGGCGCGCCCACCCCCCCTGGGCGTGGGCCCCTATCTCGTGGACGATTCGGAGACCCCCCTGACGTGAAACCGACGCCAAAAATTCCTATAAGTACAGAAACCCCCAGAAAATAACCTAGATCGGAAGTTCCGCCGCCGCAAGCCTCTGTAGCCACGAGAAATCAATCTAGGCCCTCTCTGGCACCTTGCCGGAGGGGGCCATCATCACCGGAGGCCATGGAGGAGGATCCCGGAGGGGCCATCATCGCCATGAAGGCCAAGGACCAGAGGGAGAACCTCTCCCCATCTAGAGGGAAGGCCATGGAGGAGGAAGCACAAGGGGGAGGACCTCTCCTCCTCTCTCTCGATGGCGCCAGAGTGCCATCGGGAGGGGAATCATCGCTGCGGTGATCGTCTTCATCAACATCACCATCCTCATCTCTTTTACGCGGTCCACTCTCTCGCACCCCGCTGTAATCCCTACTTGAACATGGTGTTTTATGCCACATATTATGATCCAATGATGTGTTTCCATTCTATGATGTTTTGAGTAGATATCTTTTGTCTTTGGGTTGATTGATGATCTAGATTGGTACGAGTTGTATGTTTTATTTTGGTGTTGTCCTATTGTGCCCTTCGCGTCGCGTAAGCGTGAGGGATTCCCGCTGTAGGGTGTTGCAATACGTTCATGATTCGCTTATAGTGGGTTGCTTGAGTGACAGAAGCATAAACCCGAGTAAGGGGGTTGTGGCGTATGGGATAAAGGGGACTTGATGCTTTAATGCTATGGTTGGGTTTTACCTTAATGATCTTTAGTAGTTGCGGATGCTTGCTAGAGTTCCAATCATAAGTGCATATGATCCAAGAAGAGAAAGTATGTTAGCTTATGCCTCTCCCTCATATGAAATTGCAATGACGACTACCGGTCTTGTTAACAATTGCCTAGGATAATTCCGCACACGGATCCATCATTATTCCACACTCGCTGTTTATAATATTTAGTAATATATTCTAACTTTATGATAACAACACCTACTTTTATGTTTTAGCTCTCTAATATCATGAAAAGTTATCCTTTTCATACCTACAACGTAGTTTTATTTCTCGTTTCTAGTTGGAAGCAAACGTTCGGTGTACGTAGAGTCGTATCAGTGGCAAATAGGACTTGAGAGAATATTGATCTTACCTTTAGCTCCTTGTGGGTTCGACACTCCATGATTATCACTTCCACCTTTGGAAATTGCTATGATGATTCCCTGCACTTGGGGATTATCATAGTCCAGAACCACCAGATCCAATCTAGACACCGTCATGGAGGGGTTCACCACTTCCATTGGTGCCTCTCCGATGATGCGTGAGTAGTTCTTTGTAGACCTATGGGTCCGTAGTTAGTAGCTAGATGGCTTCCTCTCTCCCTCTCTTGATTATCAATACAATGGTCCCTTGGAGATCCATATGATGTAAGTCTTTTTGCAGTGTGTTTGTTGGTATCCGATGAACTTTGAGTTTATGGTCAGATCTATGTTTTTATCCATTAAAGTTAATTGAGTCTTCTTTGATCTCTTATATGCATGATTGCTTATACCCTTGTATTTCTTCTCCGATATTTGGGTTTTGTTTGGCCAACTTGATCTATTTATCTTGCAATGGGAAGAGGTGCTTTGTAGTGGGTTCGATCTGTGCTTGATCCCAGTGATAGAAGGGGAACCGACACGTATGTATCATTGCTAGTAAGGATAACAAGATGAGATCTATATCTCTACAATAGATAAACGAATCTCGTCTACATCATGTCATCATTCTTATTGCATTACTCCGTTTCTTCATGAACTTAATACACTAGATGCATGCTGGATAGCGGTCGATGTGTGGAGTAATAGTAGTAGATGCAGGCAGGAGTCGGTCTATTAATCTTGGACGTATGCCTATATAATGATCACTACCTGGATATGATCATGATTATTTGAAGTTCTATCAATTGCCCTACAGTAATTGTATTCCCACCCTTTGCTATTTTTTCTCGAGAGAAGCCACTAGTGAAACTTACGGCCTCCGGGTCTCTTTTCATCGTATTTGCCTTTGCGATCTATTTTCCTTTGCATTTATTTTCAGATCTAATAAACCAAAAATCCAAAAAAACCTTGCTGCAATTTATTTGTTCCGTAATCTATTTATCCCATCTACCACTTTTACCTCATGTTATTTGCCTATCCTGAGGCGCCGTACCCGAAAGGGATTGACAACCCCTTTAACACGTCGGGTTGTGAGTATTTGTTATTTGTGTGCAGGTGTTATTTACGTGGTGTGAGGAGGTTCTCCTACTTGTTCGATAACCTTGGTCTCATCGCTGCGGGAAATACCTACCGTCACTATACTGCATCATCCCTTCCTCTTTGGGGAAATACCGACGTAGGTCTAGCAGACATCGGAAGGAATTTCTGGCGCCGTTGCCAGGGAGTATCTTCAACATCAACCTGGTTCCTAATCACAAATCTCATCTCCTCGCAATTTACATCATTTGCCATTTGCCTCTCATTTTCCTCTCCCCCACTTCACAAAAAATTGCCGTTTTATTCGCCCTCTTTTTCGTTTGCCTTTTTCTTGTCAAATCTCTTGTTTGCTTGTGTGACCATGTGTCTTCTATTTGCATGCATATTCGCTTGCTAAAAATCTATTGATATGGATCCTCCTCCACTAGCTAATATTTTTGAGAGATCTAATTAGGTTGAACCAGTTGCTAGTGATTCGAGTGCACTTGAGTATCTCTATGAAGTTTTGCTTGAAATTCATGAATCTGAAGATTGTGATGAAGTGTTGGAAGAAGAAATTGATAAAGTGATCCATAATAACTCTTTCAATGAAAAGCATGATCGCAATGATGTTATTATAAATTCTATTAATGTCAATTGTGCTAATAATACGCAAAACCCAAGCTTGGGGATGCTAAATTTGATATGTCCACTACTTATTGCAATGATCATGATTGGGGCGATTCTTCTTATGATCTTGAAAATTTATTTAAGCTTCATGATGAATATATTTGCAATAGTATTGAAAGTGGGTTTGGAAGAGTCTCAACTTTAGGTGAAAATAATCCCACATATTTGCAGAGTGTTCAATCTTGTGAAATTTTTGATAAAAGTGGGTTCAGAGAGGTCATGCCTTTATTTGATGATAATCCCACTATTTTGGAAGAGTGTCAACTTTGCATGCATGTGGATTTGTAACATCCCAAAATTCTAAATTTTGGAATGTTATAATAAATAGATAGATTTGATTGATTGTTTGATTGATTGTGTGAATTTGAGTGAAATTCGAAAAAAATTTGAAAGTTAAATGAGAGGGAGTAAAAGGACTTTCCCAAACTTTCATTTTGCATTCGTGATCTCCGGGAATTCAAATTCTTTTCACCACAAAACCCTGGAGAGAAGATGACATGACTTCTTCCATTTATTTAAATGACAAGGGGTGTTGAAAACATTTGAATTTCATTTGGAAAATATTTCCAATTCTGGAACTTTATGCAACTCAATGATTTTCATGAGCGAAGATAAAATGACTTCTTCAAAATATATGAAATATGAGTTGGGAGTTTCAAAGAATTAAATTCAAAGTTCTTTTGAATTTATTTTCAATTTGGAGTTATTTGAGTTTTATTCAAATTATTTTTCTCCAAAAATAAAATATATGGAAAATAGGGTAACATGATTCCCTACATCAGAAAATTGGAGAGAAATAAATTTGAATAAATTTTGGTATTTTTAAAATGATTTTTACTGGATTTTACTAGGGCAGAAGCACTCTTTGCTTTATTTGAATTTGTGTGTATTTATTTGACTCTAGAAAAATGTTCAACTTGTAGGCAATCTTTTTCTGAAAATTTTGATATATAATATGCCTATAGTTTGTTTTTATTTTGGTGGTTTATTTCTATTTTCTGGAAATTGTTAAAAAAAACTTCTTCCCTCCGCCGAACCGGGCCGACCCAGCTAACCAGCCAGGCGACAGCCCAGCCGGCCCAACCGCCCGTCTCCTCCGCGCTTCCGACTCCAGGCGGGAGTCCGCCGCCGCCACGGCTCGCCGGTGCCGTCTCCCTGCCGGACTTCTCCTCCCTTGACCTCTCCTCCACGCCACACGCCTTCCCCGACCCCTATAAAGCCGCCTCGCCTCTCTCCACGTCTCCCGCCGCCGCCGCATCTCACCGCCGCCGGAAGCCGCAGCCGCCACCGCTCTCGTTGCCGTCGCCCGCCGCCGCCACCGCCACCGCTTTGCCGCCCGCCGCCGCTCCTCCCAGTGCCGTCGCGCCCGCGATGACGAGCCGCCGCCCGGCGAACCCGGACCACCGTCGCCGCCGTCTCGCCGGAGACCGCGCCCCTCCGTCGCCACTCGCCGGATCCACCGCTGCCACATCGCCAGTCTCACCGGAGTTAACCGCCGCCGCCTCCGGTTTATTTCCCTCGAACCGGTATAACCAATAAAACCCGACCCGGTTTTCTCTTCGGTTTTTCTTTTCAACGGTTTATTGATTTAGGTTAATTTAATTAGAGATCGTTCGTCCGTTAGTTCTCTGTACCGAACGTTTGTTATTTAGTATTTTTCTTTTATTTTAGTTTTATGCCAGGGACCTATTCGCTAGGTTTTATTTTACAGATTTTGCCCCTAATTTTCAAACGATCGCTACTTTTTACTCGTTTGTCCAAATCCAACGAAACGAACGCCCATTTCTTCGTTATGATCTCCTCTATCCAGTAAAACAACTCAAACATGTTTTTTGAAAGTTTAAAATTTGAATTAGATCAGATTTGAATTTGAACTTCGTTTGATCATAACTTGAGTTTTATAACCCCGTTTGAGTTGATTCTTTTTGCAAATCGAAGCTCTTGACCTAAAATTTCTGATAAGGCCAAATTCACATAGTTTTGGCACTGTTAGAAATTTTTATGCTGCAAGAGTTATTTGCTTGGTTTTGATGTTTTCCGAGTTGTTCTCTTCGTTCTTTCCGATCTTTTGATTGATTGCTTATGTGTGGTTACTATTGCTTGCTTACGATAGATTGACCGGAGTGTGACGAGTAGAAATATCAAGAGTTTTGAGTGCAAATCACCTTCATCAACATTGCAGGCAAGTTCACACTTTGATCATACCTTTTCTCATACCCAGTTTTATGCATTAGTTCAATCCTCCAAACAATTGCATGATTAGGATCTAAATTAAAATTGTGGTTTTTGGGAAGTAGATTGAGGTAGTACCTATTACCTGTTTCATTTTCAAACCCTTGGGAGTTACTTCTACGTTTGCTTATTATGCCATGCTATGCTCGTAGACGTGGATTGGGTTTGAGTGAATTTCCATGACAGATGTGAGATTGTTAATTAATGGTTTATTTAAGGTGGCAACATTAATACACATCTGGGTGGATTGAGGCACCTGGTTACTCCAGGACTTGCCTGTCTAGGTACCTGGGTTTCCAGGACTTGCCCGTTTTTCTTCGGACCGCCACCCAGGCTCAAAGGGATCATAAGATTATTCAAACTAGAAACTCACGTGTGCAGCCACAAGCCATTATGGGCTCTGGCATAGTTGATTAAGTCGTGCGGACTCTTACGGGTAGACTAGCAGATGTAGGGGAAAGTAGATGTACCGGTCTACCCTATGTAAGGTGCTAGCGCTTCCGAAAGACTATGTCTCGGTCATCCGTTTCTCAAACATCATGTAGTGCGAGAAATCCAACGGAGGCGATCGAGTCTTGTGGGGAAAAGTGCGCAAACCTCTGTAGAGTGTATAAACTAATCATGGTTAGCCGTGTCCCCGGTTATGGACATCTTGAGTATCTAGTACTTGGATATCATGTGAATCTCATCATGTTACTTTAATTAATATTGTTGGGTTGTTAATGAGTACTTTAATTGGGATTGAGAATGCTGTCAACCATTCTCAATGTTTAACAACCACCATGGTAGTTAAATAAATTTATTCCTTTGCAGTAGGGAAAACCATAGAGCCTTCACCAGCCATATATGCATGTAGTGATAACCTTTATTCATCATTTCTCTATGGTGTGAATTTGCCAGTACATTCAATGTACTGACCCTTTGTGGCTGCAACGTCTCATGTTGCAGGATCTTACGACGAGTAAGTGATACGTTAGGGTTACGATTTCTACACTCAACTTTGCCGTTGGTGTTGATGGGAATCCACAATCTTATTACTTCCGCTATTTTGGATTGAGGTAATAGTATTTACGTTACTTTATACATGTGATTTACCTCTGTTATAAATCCTCGAGTATTGTGTGTGTCAGCATACCGATCCAGGGATGACACTTAAGCACAGAGACTTGATCCATTTGGGTCGGGTCGCTACAGGATCATGAAGAGAATATTTTACGTCATAGTTATATTGTTGAATTTGAGTATGATCCTACATGTAATTATTATGGGAGAGGAAAATATGGTTGTGGAAATTTTCATGTTACCAAATTACCTCTCTTCATGTTGAGATTTCTATTGTTTCGTCCTTCTTCCTTGCATATGCTAAATATTTCTTGTCATGATAATTTGTTTGCCTACAAAATGCCTATGCATAGGAAGCATGCTAGACTTAAATGTGTTTTTCAAAAGTTTTATGATGCTCTCTTTATTCTTCAATTCTTGTCTTTCATGTGAGCATCATTGAAATCTTATGCCTAGCTAGGGGCGTAAAACAATAGCGCTTGTTGGGAGGCAACCCAATGAATAAATTTTATTTTTGCCTTTTGCTTTCTGTTCTTGTGTGTTAGCACAATTATGCTACTGTTATGATTGTGTTTTTTGTGTTTTAGTTAGTGTTTGTGCCAAGCAAGGCCTTTGAGAAGACTTGGGTGAAATTTGATTTGATCTTGCTGAAAAACAGAAACTTTTGCGCTCACAAGATTATTTGTCATTTTTTTACAAAAGAGTGATTTTGAGTTGATTCTGTAGAAGATTAATAGACAAATTCCTCAGGTCCACCAATTTATTTTAGAATTTTTGGAGCTACATAAGTATTCAAAATATTCAGATTGCTACAGACTGTTCTGTTTTTGACAAATTCTGTTTTCTTTGCGTTGTGTGCTTGTTTTGATGATCCTATGGTTTTCTTTGATGAGTTTTTGCCATATCAAAGTTGGAATACAATAGATATAATGAAAAAATAAAATAAGAATAGGTTTTCTACAGTACTTATAGTAGTGGTTTGGTTTCTTATACCAACGGATCTCACGAAGGTCTTGTTTGAGTTTTGTGTGTTTGATGTTTTCTAGTTTTGGGTTATCTTACGATGGATGAAGGAATAAGGATTAGCAAAAGGCTAAGCTTGGGGATGCCCAAGGCACCCCAAGATAATATTCAAAGAAGTAATAAGCAACTAAGCTTGGGGATGCCCCCGAGTGGCATCCCCACTTTCTTCTAACAACCATCAGTATTTTACCTAAAACTATATTTTTATTAGTCACATAATATGAGTTTTGCTTGGAGCGTCTTGTATGATATGAGTCTTTGCTTGTTTTGCTTTGTGTCTTAAGTGTTGAATCCTTGATGGACACACCCTTTTGAGAGAGCCAAAAATTATGCTATGCTTGCTCCTATGCTTCACTTAAATTTTTAGAGCCATGGCTTTGCTCTAGTAGTTCACTTATATCTTTTTGAGCAGGTGTGCTTTGTTATTTTTGAAGAAATGCTCTCATGCTTCACTTAGATTTATTGGGAGTTAGTAAAGTTTTAAGAAATTCTCTCTTGCTTCACTTAGATTATTTTGAGAGAAAGAAAAAACTATGCTAATGATCTTCACTTATATTTGTTTGAGCTTATCGAAAACAACATATGAAAAAAGTTCCAAAGTGATAGATATCCAAGGAGGATATAATAAAAACTTTCATGAAGATCATTGGACAAAATAAACTTGATTCTTAGTAATGGTTTTGAGATATGACGATATGATATGTGAGTCATGTTGATGAGTAATTGTGCTTTAGTAAGAATATCGATGTTAAGGTTTGTGATTCCCTATGCAAGCACGAAAGTCAATAGTTATGCAATGAAATTTATATATACTTATGGTGCATTATTCGGTGTTACTTATGCTTAATGCTTGGGTATGAGATTTTTCTCTTTTTTGTTGGTCGCTTCTCAATCTTTTTGCTAGCCTTCATTTTGCAGTAAGTATGATCACTACTTGTGCATCCAAAACCCTTTAAACTAGTTTTGCCATATAAGTCCACTATACCTACCTATATGCGGTATTTCCATGCTGTTCTAAGAAAATTTTCATGTGCCATCTATAATTTTCAAAATAAATTTCTCTTTTGTGTGCTCTACGCTCATGGCGGTGAAGGGGTATAATATTTTCCATGCTAGATGTGTTATTCTCATGATGAGTGTTTATTCACTTGTCATTGCACGAGAGTATGGCAAAGGTACTAGAGATGCCCAGACCCGAAATGAAAAATGAATTTACTTTATGTTGTCAAATAATAAATTCCTTGGAAAGTGTTGGTGTGGAGGGCGCCCTTGGATACGGTTAGCCATGGAAAGTGAAAGTAATGGTGGTAAAAGGAATAAGCTGTATTTTCTGTTTGGGAACCGCCTATGATGTATCTAGCATGGAAAGTGTTGGGGTGCTCCAGGTTGTTTTCATTGGTGCGAAAAGTCTGCCTCTCAAAAATATTTTTATCTCTGAATTTAAGCTTTGAGCTCCGGCACCTCTACAAATCCCCACTTCCCTCCGCGAAGGGCCATTTTGAATTTCAGTCTCCATCTTCTCTTATAAAGCACCAACTAAGGGGCACTATGATCATATTTGAGCATTGGGCGTAGCTAATATTCGAGTGTGTTTCATGAATGGATCAATGATTGAGCATAATGGGCTAGGGATAACTTGTTTTAGTGTTGATATTTTGAAAGACATGGTTGCTTATTGGTATGCTTGAGTGTTAAAATCTTCATGTGAAAACTAGACTATTGCTTTGAATCGTATAAAATTCCATATGTCCATGCTATAAATTAAAGAAATATGATGAATATGTCAGGCATCATTCCACATCAAAAATTATGTTTTTATCATTTACCTACTCAAGGACGAGCAGGAATTAAGCTTGGGGATGCTGATACGTCTCCAACGTATCTATAATTTTTGATTGTTCCATGTTGTTATATTATAATTCTGGGATGTTTTACAATCATTTTATAGTCATTTTATATCATTTTTTGGTACTAACCTATTGACATAGTGCTTGGTGTCAGTTGCTGTTTTCTGCATGTCCTTTTACATCGCAGGAAATCAATATCAAACGGAGTCCAAATGCAACGAAACTCCTGGAGGATTTTTTTGGGCCAGAAGACATCCAATGGGCCAAGAAAGCACCTGGGGGTGGCTCGAGGGGAGCATCACCCACCAGGGCGCACCGGGAGGCCCAGGCGCACCCTGGTGGCTTATGCCCACCTCGGGTGCCCCCTAAACCACCTCTTTGCTCTATAAATACCCCCAATATTCCAGAAACCCTAGGGGAGTCGACGAAAATCAATTCCAGCCACCGCAGAGTCCAGAACCACCAGATTCAATCCAGACACCGTCACGGAGGGGTTCACCACTTCCATTGGTGCCTCTCCGATGATGCGTGAGTAGTTCTTTGTAGACCTACGAGTCCGTAGTTAGTAGCTAGATGACTTCCTCTCTCTCTCTCTTGATTATCAATACAATGGTCTCTTGGAGATCCATATGATGTAAGTCTTTTTGCGGTGTGTTTGTTGGGATCTGATGAACTTTGAGTTTATGATCAGATCTATGTTTTTATCCATGAAAGTTATTTGAGTCTTCTTTGATCTCTTATATGCATGATTGCTTATAGCCTCGTATTTCTTCTCCGATATTTGGGTTTTGTTTGGCCAACTTGATCTATTTATCTTGCAATGGGAAGAGGTGCTTTGTAGTGGGTTCAATCTTACAGTGCTTGATCCCAGTGATAAAAGGGGAACCGACACGTATGTATCGTTGCTACTAAGGATAACAAGATGAGATCTATATCTCCGCAATAGATAAATGGATCTCATCTACATCATGTCATCGTTCTTATTACATTACTCCATTTCTTCATGAACTTAATACACTAGATGCATGCTGGATATCGGTCGATGTGTGGAGTAATAGTAGTACATGGCAGGAGTCGGTCTACTAATCTTGGACGTGATGCCTATATAATGATCATTGCCTAGATATCCTCATGATTATTTGAAGTTCTATCAATTGCCCAACAGTAATTGTTTTCCCACCGTTTGCTATTTTTCTCGAGAGAAGCCACTAGTGAAACCTCATTTGGTCTCTTTTCATCATATTTGCCTTTGCGATCTATTTTCCTTTGCATTTAATTTTAGATCTATTAAACCAAAAATACAAAAATACCTTGCTGCAATTTATTTGTTCCGCATTCTATTTATCCCATCTACCACTTTTACCTCACGTTATTTGCCTATCTTGAGGCGCCGTACCCGAATGGGATTGACAACCCATTTAACACGTCTGGTTGCGAGTATTTGTTATTTGCGTGCAGGTGTTGTTTACGTGGTGTGAGGAGGTGCTCCTAGTGGGTCGATAACCTTGGTCTCATCACTGAGGGAAATACCTACTGTCGCTATACTACATCATCGCTTCCTCTTTGGGGAAATACCGACGTAGTTCTAGCAGACATCACTCTTCTTTGGCCCTTCAACATCACGGATGTGCAACACCCCCTCACGCATCTCAATGGTTTGAGGGTGTCGCAGCACATCCGCAAGGTAGGGGTTGATGACCTTCTCGAAAAACTTGTCCTTGGGGCGCTTGGAGAAGTCATGGTGATCTAGATGTGTCGAAAAAACAACTCGAAGCAAGAACAGAGGATTTTGTCGTGGTACGGTGGTCAAAACCTTCGGGAGATTATATAATGAATTTTTACTGACAAAAAGAAGTGTTGTGCAAGAAAATGGAGTCCAGAGGGCACACGAGGTGGCGACAAGGGTGAGGGGGCGCCCTCCTGCCTTGACGCTTCCTCGTGTACTATTCGGACTACTTTTAATTTTCCTAATTTTTCATATATTCCAAAACAGAGAAAAATTGCCATTAGAACAGTTTTGGAGTCGGTTTACTTACCTTACCACATACCTATTCCTTTTCGGAGTCCGAAACGTTCTGGAAAGTATCCCTTATGTACTCTTTTGGTGTTATGGTATTAATAATATTGGTCTCAACATTTATGGAGTACCTGAGATATAATGTTTGATTCTTTGACCGTTTACCACCTTTGGATTTGTGACTTTCGCGTTGTTGATTTTGATGGCACCCAAACAATAGACCTCCTCGATAATGTAAGGACCTTCCCATTTAGAGAGAAGCTTTCCTGCAAAAAATCTTAAACGAGAGTTGTATAGCAAAACATGATTACCTACAGTAAACTCATGCTTTTGTATCCTTTTGTCATGCCATCTTTTAACCTTTTCTTTAAACAACTTAGCATTCTCATAGGCTTGGGTTCTCCATTCATCAAGTGAGCTAATGTCAAATAACCTCTTCTCACTGGCAAGTTTGAAATCATAATTGAGCTCTTTGATTGCCCAATAAGCTTTATGTTCTAATTTGAGAGGTAAGTGGCATGCTTTTCCATAAACCATTTCATATGGAGACATACCCATAGGGTTTTTATAAGCAGTTCTATAAGCCCATAATGCATCATCAAGTTTCTTGGACCAATTATTCCTAGATCTATTAACAATCTTCTACAAGATCAACTTTATTTCGCGATTGCTCAATTCTACTTGACCACTAGACTGAGGATGATATGGAGATGCAATTCTATGGTTGACATCATATTTAGCAAGCATTTTATGGAAATCACCATGAATAAAATGTGAACCACCATCAGTCATTAAATATCTAGGGACTCCACACCTCGGAAAAACAACTTCTTTAAGCATCTTAATAGAAGTGTTATGATCAACACTACTAGTTGGAATAGCTTCTACCCACTTAGTAACATAATGAACAACAACTAAAATATGTGTATACCCGTTAGAGGAAGGAAAAGGTCCCATATAATCAAAGCCCCAAACATCAAATGGTTCAATAACAAGTGAATAATTCATAGGCATTTCCTGACGTCTACTAATATTACCAATTCATCACAAGACAAGACAAACTTACGAGCATCCTTGACGAGAGTAGGCCAATAAAACCCAGATTGCAATACCTTGTGTGCAGTTCTATCACCAGTGTGGTGTCCTCCATAGGCCTCGGACTGGCACTTGCATAGGATCTATTCCTGTTCATGCTCAAGTACACAACGTCTAATAACACCATCTACTCCTTCTTTATAAAAAGGTGTGGGTCATCCCAAAAGTAATGTCTTAAATCATAGAAAAACGTTTTCTTTTGCTAGTATGTGAAACTAGGTGGTATAAATTTAGCAACAATGTAATTAGCATAATCAGCATACCATGGAGTATTACGAGAAGCATTTATCACAGCTAATTGCTCATCAGGAAAGCTATCATCAATAGGAAGTGGGTCATCAAGAACATTTTCTAACCTAGGCAAGTTGTCTGCAATGGGGTTCTCAGCTCCCTTTCTATCAATAATATGCAAATCAAACTCTTACAGCAAAAGAACCCATCTAATAAGTCTAGGTTTAGCATCTTTATTTTCCATAAGATATTTAATAGCAGCATGATCAGTGTGAACAGTTACTTTGGAATCAACAATATAAGATCTAAACTTGTCACAAGCAAAAACAACTGCTAAAAATTATTTTCAGTAGTAGCATAATTTCTCTGGGCACTGTCTAGAGTTTTACTAGCATAATGAATAACATTCAGTTTCTTATCAACTCTTTGTCCTAGAACAACACCAACAGCATAATCACTTGCATCACACATAATTTCAAAGGTTAAATTCCAATCAGGTGGTTGAACAATAGGTGCAGAAATCAAGGCTTTCTTAAGTATATCAAATGCTTCGAGACAATCATCATAAAAAACAGAAGGAACATCTTTTTGTAAGAGAATAGTGAGAGGCCTAGAAATTTTAGAGAAGTCATTAATAAACCTCCTATAGAAACCAGCATGACCAAGGAAACTTCTTATACCTTTGATATCTTTAGGACACGACATCTTTTCAATAGAATCTACTTTAGCTTTATCAACTTAAGTACCTCTTTCAGAAATTTTATGCCCCAAGACATACCTTCATTAACCATAAAGTGGCACTTCTCCCAATTCAAGACAAGATTAGTTTCTTCACATCTCTGCAAAACTCGATCAAGGTTGCTTAAGCAATCATCAAAAGAAGTTCCGTAAACGTAGAAATCATCCATGAAAACCTCAACAATCTTTTCACGAAAGTCAGAGAATATAACAGTCATACATCTTTGAAAGGTAGCAGGTGCATTGCATAAACCAAAAGGCATACATCTATAAGCAAAAGTACCAAAAGGGCAAGTAAAAGTGGTCTTTTCTTGGTCCTCTTTTGACACAGGTATTTGAGAGAAACCAGAGTAACCATCTAGAAAGCAAAAATGTGTATGTTTGGATAATATTTCTAGCATTTGATCAATAGAAGGTAGAGGGTAATGATCTTTCCTAGTAGCTTTGTTTAATTTTCTAAAATCAATTACCATTCTATAACCTGTAACAATTCTTTGTGGGATCAATTCATTCTTATCATTAGGAACAACAGTAATAACTCCCTTCTTAGGGAAACAATGAACATGACTTACCCATCTACTATCAGCAATAGGATAAATTATACCTGCCTCCAGAAGCTTTAGTATTTCATTTCTTACCACTTCTTTCATCTTAGGATTTAACCATCATTGATGATCAACAACTGGTTTAGCATCAGGCTCCAAATTAATTTTATGCTGACATAGAGTGGGACTAATGCCCTTAAGATCATCAAGAGTATATCCAATAATGGCACGGTACTTCTTCAGAGTTTTCAATAATCTCTTTTCTTCATGCTCTGAAAGGTTAACACTAATAATAACAGGATATATCTTCTTTTCATCAAATAAGCATATTTCAAAGTATCAGGTAATTGTTTAAGCTCAAACACGGGATCACCCTTGGGTGGAGGAGGATCTCCAAGGATTTCAACAAGCAAATTATGTTTCAAAACATGCCCTTGATTAAAGAATATTTCATCTAATTCCTTTCTTTCATTCATAAACATATCATTTTCATGGTCTAGCAAATATTGTTCTAAAGGATCAGTAGGAGGCACGACAATAGAAGCAAGACCAATAATTTCATCCTTGCTAGGCAATTACTTATCATGGGGTTGTCTACAAAATTTAGAGAAATTAAAATCAGGAGAAACATCCCCAAAACTCACAGTAACAATTTCTTTCTCACAGTCTATCTTAGCATTAACAATATTCAAGAAAGGTCTACCAAATATAATGGGACAAAAATCATCTTGTGGGGAACCAAGAACAATAAAATCAGTAGGGTATTTTATTTTCCCACACAAGACTTCAATATCTCTAACAATACCAATTGGTGATATAGTACCTCTATTAGTAAGTTTAATAGCAACATTAATTTCTTCTATCTCAGCAGGTGCAATATCATTCATAATTTCTTGATATAAAGTAAAAGGAATTGCACTCACACTAGCACCGATGTCACATAAGCCATGATAACAATGATCTCCTATTTTAACTGAAACAACAGGCATGCCAACAATAGGTCTATGTTTATCTTTAATATCGGGTTTAGCAATCCTAGCAGCTTCATCACAGAAATAAATAACATGCCCATCAATATTATCAACTAAGAGATCTTTAACCATAGCAATACTAGGTTCAACTTTAATTTGTTCAGGGGGTGTAGGTGTCCCAGTATAACTCTTACGAACCACAACTAAAGCTTTAGCATGATCCTTTATTCTAACTGGGAAAGGTGGTTTCTCAATATAAGCAGTAGGAACAATAGGATCAACATAAGTAACAGTTTCTGCTTCAACTTTAATTGGTTCTACTACTTTCACTTCAATGGGCCGATGATATTTAAACCACTTCTCCTTAGGGAGATCAACATGAGTAGCAAATGATTCACAGAAAGAAGCTACTATCTCAGAGTCAAGTCCATATTTAGTGCTAAATTCACGAAAAGCATCGGTATCCATAAAAGATTTAACACAATCAAACTTAAGGTTTATACCTGACTCCTTACCTTCGTCGAGTTCCCAATCTTCAGAGTTGCATTTAATTCTTTCCAATAAATCCCATCTGAATTCAATAGTCTTCTTCATAAAAGAACTAGTACAAGAAGTATCGAGCATGGATTGATCATTACGACAAAGCTGAGCATAGAAGTTATGAATAATAATTTCTCTTGAGAGCCCATGATTGGGGCATTAATATAACATTGACTTAAGCCTCCCCCAAGCTTGAGCGATACTTTCTCCTTCACAAGGCCAAAAATTATATATATAATTTTGATTGCGATGAACCAGATGCATATGATAAAACTTCTGATGAAATTCCAATTTCAATCGGTTGTAGTTCCATGATCTGATATCATCACATAGCCTATGCCATCTCAATGCCTTCCCTTCAAAGATAAAGGGAAGACCTTCTTCTTGACATCATCCTCGGGCAAACCTACAAGCTTAAATAACCCACAAACTTCATCCACATAGATTATATGCATATCAGGATGTAATGTTCCATCTCCTGCATAAGTATTAGCTAGCAGTTTCTCTATCATAACCGAAGGAATTTCATAATAAATATTTTCAGTAGGTTCAGTAGGTTGAGGAGCAACTCTTGTTGGGAATCGTTGCATGTAATACAAAAAAATTTCTACGCACACGCAATGATCTATCCATGGAGATGCATAGCAATTAGGGGGAGAGTGTGTCTACGTACCATCATAGACTGTAAGCGGAAGCGTTTCACAACGTGGTTGATGTAGTCGAACTTCTTCACGCTTCAACCAATCAAGTATCGAACACATAACACCTCCACATTCTGCACACGTTCAGCTCGTTGATGTTCCTCGCCTTCTTGATCCAGCAAGACATCAAGGTAGTAGATGAGTTCTGTCAGCACGACGACATGGTGACAGTGATGGTGAAGTGATCTCCCACACTTTCGCCTAAGCACTACGAAAATATGACCGGGCGTGTAAACGGTGGAGGGGGGGGCGCCGCACACAGCTAGGCAATTGTCTGGTGTGTGCTAGGGTGCCCCCCCACATATATATAGGTGGGAGGGAGGGAGGAGCAGCCATAGGAGGCGCCCAAGTAGGAGGAATCCTACTTGGAGTCCCTCCCAAGCCGTCCCCTGCCATATATAACCGAGGGGGAAGGAAAGAGTGGGGAGAGGGAAGGAAGTGGGAATCCTAATCCACACTTTCCTTTCCCTTCCCCCTTTCCTTCTCCTCTTTAGGTCAGCCCATATGGGAGGCGCACCAGTGCGTTTCCCCTCTTGGCCCATAAGGCCCATATCTTTTGTCGGGGGTGCCCAAAACCCCTTGCGGTGACCAGATAAGTACCCGGTACCCCCGAAACACTTCCGGTGTCCGAATACTATCGTCCTATATATCAATCTTTACCTCTCAACCATTTCAAGGCTCCTCATCATGTCCATGATCTCATCCGGGACTCCGAACAACATCCGGTCACCAAATCACATAACTCATATAATATTATATCGTCATCGAACGTTAAGCGTGCGGACCCTACGGGTTCGAGAACTATGTAGACATGACTGAGACACCTCTCTGGTCAATAACCAATAGCAGAACCTGCATGCCCATATTAGCTCCTACATATTCTACGAAGATCTTTATCGGTTGAACCATTATGACAACATACGTAATTCCCTTTGTCCATCGGTATGTTACTTGCCCGTGATTCGATCGTCGGTATCTTCATACCTAGTTCAATCTCGTTACTGGCAAGTATCTTTACTTGTTCCGTAATACATCACCTCGTGACTAACTCGTTTTCTTGCAAGCTTATGATGTGTATTACCGAGAGGGCCCAGAGATACCTCTTTGATACTCGGAGTGACAAATCCTAATCTCGATCTATATGCCAACTCAACAAACACCTTCGGAGATACATATAGAGCATATTTATAATCACCCGGTTATGTTGTGATGTTTGATAGCACACAAGGCATTCCTCCGGTATTTAGGGGTTGCATAATCTCATAGTCGAAGGAATATGTATTTTACATGAAGAAAGCAATAGCAATAAAATTGAACGATCATTATGCTAAGCTAATGGATGGGTCTTGTCCATCACATCATTCTCCTAATGATGTGATCCCGTTATCAAATGACAACTCATGTCCATGGTTAGGAAACCTTAACCATCTTTGATCAACGAGCTAGTTTAGTAGAGGCTTACTAGGGACACATTGTTTGTTTATGTATTCACACATGTATTAAGGTTTCCAGTCAATACAATTCTAGCATGAATAATAAACCTTTATCATGAATAAGGAAATATAAAATAACAACTTTATTATTGCCTCTAGGGCATATTTCCTTCAGTCTCCCACTTGCACTAGAGTCAATAATTAGTTCACATCATCATGTGATTAACACCCATAGTTCACATCGCCATGTGACCAATACCTAAAGAGTTTACTAGAGTAAATAATCTAGTTCACATTGCTATGTGATTAACACCAAAGAGTACTAAGGTGTGATCATGTTTTGCTTGTGAGAGAGGTTTAGTCAACGGGTCTGCCACATTCAGATCCGTATGTATTTCGCAAATTTCTATGTCTACAATGCTCTGCATGGAGCTACTCTAGCTAATTGCTCCCACTTTCAATACATATCTAGATTGAGACTCAAAGTCATTCGAATAGGCGTCAAAGCTTGCATCGACGTAACCCTTTACGATGAACTCTTTATTACCACTTGTAGTCGGTGCAATACAAACGATTTTAACCCCTTTCCGTGACGGCTTTCGGAACCGTTGCCAAGTGAGTGTGGGCGATAGGTGGTCCTTCCCACACGACCCAGAAACCGTCGGGGATATGGAGCAATGATCCAAAGGCCTTCCAAAATGTAATCGTGTGCGATGCAGCACACACTAAATTCTTTCGCATGTGTGGGATCGGTGATTAAACGTTTCTAATGACGTAGTGAAACCAAATGGTCTGTCGTAATGAACCGTTTGGGAAACAGTATGTAAGGCACGTGGGCCAACATATGAACTGTGTGCGATTTGTGCCCCATCGCACACAAGTTTTCTGCATAACCCGTCTGCCATGCAAGACTCGATCGCACACGTTTCCCAACAATTACTGTCTGTGATATGTTCTGTCACAAACGGTTGAGGATCCCCATCACACACATACAAGTGCTGCAGACCGTTTGTGATTTGTTGTGTATCACCGACGGTTGCGGCAAGAGTGATGTGTGCTTTTCGTATGGGATCCCACACGTTTCCTGAAAAACTTACGACTGGGATTGTATTTTACACTGGGCACGGTTTACTCTGAGTTCTCGTGTGCGATAACGCGATATCACAAATAGTTCCGAAGACTCTACGCACACGTAGTAGCGCTGCAAATTGTTTGCGATCTGCTGTGTATCACCGACGGTTCCGCTATGATTAACGTATGCTTTTTGATGTGGATCACACACACTCATTTAGTTGAACCGTGTGCGGAGCAATAGTCAGGTTAAAACAAATATATCCCATTTTGAATCGGCATGCAAAAACAAATTCACCACAATATTCAATTGAACAAATAAACAAAAATATCCCATTTTGAATCGGCATGCAAAAAGCAAGTTCGCTGCAATATTCAATTGAACAAATAAATAAAAATATCCCATTTTGAATCGGCACGCAAAAAGCAAATTCGCCACAATATTCAATTGAACAAATAGTGTCCATAGAAAGAACAGTCATCAGATTTTGCAACAATTGCAATTGAACATATGGTAGCTAAATTCCGATGATTTGTCCACACATATATGCATTACATAATTAATCATAGTGTATGAAATACGAAGACCTCATGAGATGAAAAACAATGGATCATTCATATATGTTTAGCGGCTAACTCTTACTCAACGTTTCAGGAGAACGCATGCTGAAATCTTCATTATCACCAGCAGGATTGATGTAGTGATTTAGGAAGAAGTCACTGATGAATCTCTGAACCATCAGCAATTCACCAGCCGGGAGCGGTTCAGGGGTCCTCGGTTCTAAGATGAGCTGCAGAATTTTTAAGATCAGAATGTGCCATATGAGTGGAGTAGAAGATATTAATTAAGATAGACTTACTGGTACTAATTCGCGAGGATCGTCACAACTATCAGCAGAATTGTAGTTGGAGATCATGTGTCTGCAAACATAGTATCCACAAAGGTTGGTCCCTGCTTCTTGCTGAGGACACTGAATTTTTTTGTACAGAATTATATAGCATGCTGATAAGCATTTGGGATTTTGGGGGATTTCACCGAGTCGGGCGGGAAGCTTGCGCGGGAACCTGCGAGGTTGCGCGGGAACGGGCTCACCTAAGATTCATTTGCACCACTTCGAGCCACCGTTTGGCCAAAAGAATGCCCCATACGCTCGCAAGAAGCTTGCTTGTAATCCGTCATGCGCGGGTGACAAGACGTGCGAGAGGAGGACGAAAGGCCACGTACACATACGGTTAATAAAAAAACGTTTGCGATTTAATTACCTATTACCCCTGTCCTGGTTTATAAGTAGGATTTAACTAATAAAATACGAATGCATGTCGCCAAAGATTATATTGTTGGATTCGTATTTGAACATAGTTTCCAATTATATAATTTTATAACACGCATTAACATTTGTTGGTTAAATTTAAGGGCAAAGTATGGCACAAAATATAAAGGGGCCTAATAGAGCAAGACGGAGGTAGTAGCACACGGCCGCTCTCTATGCAGTGACGCAATTGTCGGCTGGCTTGTAGGCGACCATTTCCTGCGTGTTCAACTACTCTATGTGTGTGGTTGCTTGCGGTTGAGGCGGCCGTGGCACGCTCTGATCGTGTCCTGCCACACGCGCTCTGCTCTCGTGTCCCTCCGGGCGCTCTGCCCTCGTCCCTCCGTGCCGCTGCCAGTGTTTGGGTTCGGCACACGATCACGCACGTTCGTGTGCATGCGGTTGTGCCGGGCGCGACGCGATGATGCCGTTACCCACTGCAAAAACTGCCATGCGGATGCACCAAGAATCCAGCCGCCCGGCCCGCATTTATTCCTGCGGCCATTTACCTTCATCTCTCGCGCCACATGACACAATAAGCACACCCACGACGACACATACAGAGAGGACATCCAGCGGTTCCAATGGCGCTCTCCTGGCTCCAATGGCGCTCTGCTATGTCTTGAGCTTGCGTTGGTTTTCCTTGAAGAGGAAAGGGTGATGCAGCAAAGTAGCGTAAGTATTTCCCTCAGTTTTTGAGAACCAAGGTATCAATCCAGTAGGAGGCTCCTCAAAAGTCCCACGCACCTACACAAACAAACATGAACCTCGCAACCAACGCAATAAAGGGGTTGTCAATCCCTTCACGACCACTTGCGAAAGTGAGATCTGATAGAGATAATATGATAATATAAATATTTTTGGTATTTTTATGATATAGATTGGAAAAGTAAAGATGCAAATAAAAGTAGATTGAAAACTTATATGATAAAAGATAGACCCGTGGGCCATAGGTATCACTAGTGGCTTCTCTCAAGATAGCATAAGTATTACGGTGGGTGAACAAATTATTGTCGAGCAATTGATAGAAAAGCGAATAATTATGAGATTATCTAGGCATGATCATGTATATAGGCATCACGTCCATGACAAGTAGATCGACTCCTGCCTGCATCTACTACTATTACTCCACACATCGACCGACTCACCTTTGCATCTAGAGTATTAAGTTCATAAAGAACGAGTAACGATTAAGAAAGATGACATGATATAGAGGGATAAACTCATGCAATATGATATAAACCCCATCTTTTTATCCTCGATGGCAACAATACAATACGTGCCTTGCTGCCCTCATCCTTTGGGAAAGGACACCGCAAGATTGAACCCAAAGCTAAGCACTTCTACCATTGCAAGAAAGATCAATCTAGTAGGCCAAACCAAACTGATAATTCAAAGAGACTTGCAAAGATAACTTAATCACACATAAAAGAATTTAGAGGAGATTCAAATATTTCTCATAGATAAACTTGATCATAAACCCACAATTCGTCGGATCTCGACAAACACACCACAAAAAGAGTTACATCGAATAGATCTCCAAGAAGATCAAGGAGAACTTGGTATTGAGAATCAAAGAGAGAGAAGAAGCCATCTAGCTAATAACTATGGACCCGAAGGTCTGTGGTAAACTACTCACAACTCATCGGAAGGGCTTTGGAGATGATGTAGAGGCCCTCCGTGGTCGATTCCCCCTCCGGCGGAACACCGACGAAGTCTCCAAGATGGGATCTCATGGATACAGAAGGTTGCGGCGGCGGAATTAGGTTTTCATGGTCTGTTCTGATGTTCTCGGGGTACGTGGGTATATATAGGAGGAAGTAGGTCGGTGGATGCCCGAGGGGCCCACGAGGGTGGGGGGCACGCCCACCTATAGGGGGCGTGCCGGGCACCCTCGTGGCCGCCTTGCTTGTTGCTTGACTTCCACTCCAAGTATCCAGGTTTGCATTTGTTCCGAAAAGATCGCTCCCAAAGGTTTCATCGCGTTTGGACTCCGTTTGATATTCCTTTTCTTCAAAACACTAAAATAGGCAAGAAAACAACAATTCGGGCTGGGCCTCTGTTTAGTAGGTTAGTCCCAAAAATGATATAAAAGTGTAAAGTAAAGCCCATAAACATCTAAAACGGGTAATATAATAGCATGGAACAATCAAAAATTATAGATACGTTGGAGACGTATCACGCTCCCAGCGGCCGATGACGACAACGGTGGGCAGTTGACCATGCATCATGTAGTGGACACCCACGTGAGGGGGAAGGCCCTCTCGGTGGTGTACCTGAACGAGCCGGTCTCGGTGGAGAGCTCCATCCAAACTATGGAGCAGTTGCTTGCCGAGGACAAGTACCAAGTGGTCGGCTTCGAGCTCGAGTACACCATCGGTCGTGCCGGGCACGAGCAAAAGGTTGCCGTCGCCCAGTTGTGCATGTGACATGATGTCCTTGTCTACCACTACCACTTGGCCACAAGGCCTTGCGAGCGTTTCTCCAAGTTTATCAACAGCTCCGACTACAGTTTCGCTACTGTGGACATCACCAACGATCTAAAAGCGCTCAAGGTTTCAAGCTTGAAATGCCAGAATCTTGTCAACATCCAGGACCACTACAATGTCTGGGGCAGCGACAACAACAAATAGAACTCCCTAGTTGACCTCGCCTCGGCCATCATCGACCCCTACTACATGAAGATGAAGGATGAGAGCACGAAGGACAAGAACGCCTATCACAGTGTCTGGCATGAGAGACTGGATGAACAACACGTCAAGTATGTGGCCAAGGACGCGTACACACTACAAAAAAAGACACATCCGTGACATTTTGGGCCGAACGATTTTTTTTCTATCATACTTATGACACTTATATGACGATAATTGTGACAAAACCCGATATCATCATAGATGTGGTGGGCTCCTACTTCTATGACAAAAAATCATGACACAAAATGGGCTTTTCATCCTGGGCGGGCCGGAGACGCAGCTGCATGACATTCTTTGGGCCGTCCATGACGGAAAAAACCGTGGTAGAAGCGAGGGCGAGGAAATATCGGGGTGTTCCCGGTTACGGTGGGTGGTCGGGGCCAAGCGATGCACGGAGGTTTGCGCATTTCTCTCGTACACGCACGCGCGTGGGTGCGAGGTGTTGGGCTCTAACTGAAGCCGAGCGAGGCGTTCACCAACTGAACCCGAGCGATTGCACTATAGGCTACGCCTTACTGAACCCGAGCGATCGATCGATGGCTGTTAACTGAACCCGATCGAGCGATTTCTTTGCTACTGCTGCTAACTGAAGCCGATTGATGCTGCCTCTAGATGAACAGTGAGCGCTGCAGGGGGGTTTGGATGAATAGTTCCCGGTGGGGGTGGATGAACATGACCTCGTGGTGTTGCCTCTGATTGAATAGGTGTAACGCCATCGATGCGGCTATATCTCACACGTGTCGAAGCACGACTTAGAGGCATAACCGCATTGAAAGCAATGTCGCAAGTGAGGTAATCTTCACACAACCCATGTAATACATAAGGGAAAGAGATACATAGTTGGCTTACAATCGCCACTTCACACAATTACATGAATAAAGCATTACATCATCCAGATACAATCAAGGTCCGACTACGGAACCAAAATAAAAGAAGAACCCCAAATCGACAAAGGTCCCCGATCGACCCCAACGGGCTCCACTCATCGATCAACTAGCACGTAACAACACAAAAGGCAAGATCTTCATCGAGCTCCTCCTTGAGCTTGGTTGCGTCACCGCTTTCGGTAACATAGGCACCGCAAACTGGTTTTGAAGTATCCGTGAGCCACGAGGACTCGGCAATCCCATTACCATGGGTATCAAGACTAGCAAAGCTTAATGGGAAAGGAAGGGGTAAAGTGGTGAGGTTGCAGCAGCGACTAAGCATATATGGTGGCTAACATACGCAAATGAGAGGGAGAAGAGAAACAAAGGAACGGTCGTGAAGCTAGAAATGATCAAGAGGTGATCCTGAACACCTACTTACGCCAAACATAACCCGAAACCGTGTTCACTTCCGGACTCCACGAGAAGAGACCATCACGGCTACACACGCGTTGATGTGTTTTAATTCGGATCTGGTGTCAAGTTATCTACAACCGGACATTAACAAATTCCCATCGCCACATAATCGCGGGCATGGCTCTCGAAAGTTTAAACCTGCAGGGTGTCCCAACTTAGCCCATGACAAGCTCTCGCGATCATCGAAGGAATAGACCTTCACCGAGACATTCCAATCGACTCGGTATCGGTACATCAAGACATTTCGACAATGGTAAAACAAGACCAGCAAGACCTCCGGCGTGCCGACATCCCGATAGTAGCAGCGTATCTCGCCTCGAGCCACGACCGGATGAGCACCACGCATAACTAGAACCAGCCCTCAAGTTTCCCGAGGTGGCGCGCAAGTGGTTTCTAGTTTGGACCAACACTTAGACAAGCATTGGCCGGGGGCTAAAATAAAGATGACCCTTGGGATGCGCGACTCCCAAGGGAAAAAGGTAATAGGTGAGGCAAATGGTAAAACCAATGTTGGGCCTTCTTTGGAGGAGTTTTATTCAAAGCGAACCGTCAGGGGGTCCCATAAATCACCCGACAGCGTTAGGAACGCAAAATCCGGGAACATAACACCGGTATGACGGAAACTAGGGCGGCAAGAGTGGAACAAAACACGGGCATAAGGCCGAGCCTTCCACCCTTTACCAAATATATAGATGCATTTATAATATAAGAGATATTGTGATATCCCAACATAAACCCTGCCCACCATGGAGCAATCTTCAACTTCACCGCAACTAGCAACGCTATAAGAGGGCTGAGCAAAGCGGTAACATAGCCAAACAACGGTTTGCATAGGAAAGGTGTCAAAGGTTAGGGGTTCATGGCAATTTGGGATGGCTTGAAAAACAGGTAATAGGTCGCAGCAAACATAGCGATAGAACGAAGCAACTAGCATAGCAATGATAGTAGTGAGATCAGTAGTAGCGGTCATCTTGCCTGAAATCCCGCAAGGAAGAAGAACGAGTCCATGAAGAAGACGAACGGGAGTAGTCGAACGAATCCTCACAACTCCGGAACGAAACTGAAGCTAACGAGAGAAGCAAACCGGAAAGAAGCAAACAACATGGTAAACAACCATCACATAAGCATGGCATGATGCACAATCAAGTATGATGCATGTCCGGTTTAATGAGGCATGGCATGGCAAAGTGCAACAAACAACACTACAAATTAAGTGGAGCTCAATATGCAACGAGTTGCATATTGATGAAACACCACATCCGAGTTATTTAGTTCGCTCTCGTTTAGGTACACAACAATGTTAAATGTTGTTAAACATGGCAAGGGGTGAGGCATAAGTAAACTAACTATTTAGGCAAGTTTAAATGAGGCCGGAACAACAAACAACAATTCCGGAAAATCCTCATGTCATTTAGCAATATAATGCAAACATAATTTTAATCATTTAAATTGTCATTATCATGACACTACTAGGGAAAAGGCTAGCAGCAGCGCGGGTTTTAGATGTATCAATGGCGGGTACCAGCGCTACTATCTGGCGCTACAGACTAACTCATAGCATTAGCGCGTGCCCTCCGCCATCTGCTATACAAGTCTAGCAGCAGCAACGCGATTCTTGGGAAGCTCGCTATCGCTATTAGCGCTTAGCGCTCTTTGGCGGGCGGATCATCGCTATAGCGGCTGCTGCTAACTTTTGTACACTCGCCATCGCTAATTTAAGTAGTTTTTTTGGCATATTTGTTTTGTATTTGAACCGGCTTTGTAGAAGAATCTTTAGCACATAGAAATTTCATCATGATACACATACAAATGCTGCGAGACCACAAATGTAATCATAGCATGTACATACAAATAGTCTCTTCATAATCATCATCCAACACAAAGTGATATCTTGTTATCATCTCGAAAATAGCAATACATGCAAGTCTCGAATACTTGCAACTACAACAACGTCATCCATCTAAACAAAGGCATACGCAAGAAGTGCTATCACTATGAGTGAGAGCAGAATCATGCGATACATGAGGTGGCGATTCTGAGTCCTCTCTCGCTTAGCGTGAACCTCAAGTAACTAGCTTCTCCTTCTTGTCCGCTTTTGAAGTTTTATGGCTGGCGCCGTGAACCCATTCACTTGTGCCTGACACTCATGCCACTCGTTGTACACCCCCGGAACCTTCCCTTTGTACACGACATAGCATTTCCATCTCGCCATCAAGAAACTAGGTACCTGTTAGAGATGCATGTTCATGAAGAGGATGTACAATCATATATATGCAAAAAAACATACTAGAGCAACACCAAAAAAGAAAGGTTAGCAACTAGATGCAACATATATAGTACGCAAATTAATTAACTAGAGGTACGCAGGTCATCGTACACCAACTAACAAAGTAGCGTTACGCAAGTTCGGCAGGGACCGTGGACATCACAAAGTTTCATCGCTACAAAAAGTATACAAGTTCAACCGACACATATCATCATCATCGGCATCATAAATCACTAGAAGTTCCATCCTTCCATATCATCGAGGACGAACCCTAGCTGCTTGAACGGTGTGAGGTCTAGACGTTGCATGCCTATGCGAGTTCGGACGTCATTTCGCGATATAGGGCCGTGGTGGAACATCCCTTTCATCGGCGACTTCTTTCATGATGATCGCCGCAATGTCGCTTTGGATGTGAAAGAAGTCATCTCTAAGTTTATAATTCGCTTCTCCATGAGATTCTAGCCACTTGTGGATATGATCATCATTTCTGCTTTGTTAATGCGAAGCTTTTGGTGATCCGTGTTGAACTGAATCATGAGATGGACGATGTAGAATCCATCCTTCTTGCTTGGTTTTGGGACATGGATGCAGGAGAAGCTAGTTTTATCTTGTGAAACCCATCTTCTTGTTCCTTTGTTTCGATATGCACGTGGCCACCTCTATAGTGAAGCCTTGGAGAGCATCATCTAGAATATTCATTATGTGGGTGTAGTCCTTTTCTCGTAGTCTCTCGAAGGGTCAAAATACACGCGTGGGAGACTTGCGGGTAAAGAACGATAAGAACGGCGCGCCTGTTGTCAAGGGAAAATACACCTCAAATTATTCCCCATATGAGAGAGAAGGAATGATTGAAATGTACGAAAGGGTTGTCGGGAACTGACTTACTTTGGATGATAAGGCACGAGGACAATTTCCGGTCCTTATTACGTACCATGAAGTTTTGGAGGTACTCCCTAGCAGTTTCACGCTCAAAGTCGCCGAGACTCAAGAAAGACTCGTGCATGTAGTACGGATCCGCCACACAGATTTGCGAGACTTCTTCACTCTTCACGACGGAGCTCATATGTAGCGCAAAAAGGCGGACGATAGTAAAATCAAGTCGCCTTGTTAGAAACATCTCAAAGATATGGTCAAACCGCAGGAAGAACACCTCCGCGGGCCGTGTGTCGACGTAGCACTTCCCCTCAGGCACACGAGCCGCGTATGTCGGATATCCTGGATCCTTTGAGGCTAGTAGGCTTTTCTCGGTCGACAGACATGGTCGTGCAGTCTCTCGAGATCCTCGATAGTGCCTCCAGCGGTTTTGGCGGTAGCATCGGCTCGCCCGTGAGATGGAATATGACCGCACCTTTCACGGGTACACGCCTGAGAATGCATCGTCTGGCTGCTGTGTGCTCTCGCTTGTTTGGAGGCGATTACCTTCCCGATCTCTTCCTCTCCTTTTTCTTGGGCACACCTTCCAGACCCTTCCTTAACCCCTGCCCAAGTGTTCCCGGGCTAAGCATCAGACGACCCTCGCGCCCGGCTAGTTGAGGCTGTGTTGAGGCAGCATCTTCAGCGTGTCTGTGAGGATTTCATGAAGAGAGACTTTTGCATTCCATGGTACGGCCCTGCCCGCATATCATCCATATCCTCATTAGCAAGTCGATAGCCCGATTAGTCATATGGTTGACTCATCATATCTATGTCATAGTCATACGTGTTTGTATTGAGGTAATCCATAGGGTCGACCTCCGCCTCATCATCCATTCTCATTCTACTGGTACATCAGCCAAGACTATTGCACCCCTTCATCATGTCGTCCGCCGCTCTCACCCGGCACTACTACAGAGAGCTGGTAATTGCGTAGGTGGGGTGGTGGTCTCCGCACATGCTTGTTGATGTGTGGTAGTTATTGGTGTGCTCTCGGCGGCTCCGCATTTAATAAGATTCTTCGCCATAGCAGCACCCAACCCTTGCATCGTCCAATCATGGCGGGGTCTCGTCGTCCGCTCCCACATCTTTATCATCGAGGAGGCATATCCTCGTGCCCGATTTCACACTGGTCAAGCTAACCTGAAGTGCCCAGTGAGATCGGGTGGTTGTGGAATGTGCGTTGAGAGGGGTCCATTATCATCCCCTTTCCCACGCCCACCTTCGGCCTTTGATCAAGTAGAGTATGGTGCATGGGGTTTCTTTCGCTGCAAACACATATGTCGTGGTGTAAAACAACCAAAGGCAACAAAAATGGAATATTATCTATATATATATGTTGGTGCGACAAGTAATTACCGTGACGGCGCCGAGCTCAGCTAAAGACGAAGGCCCACCTAGCGCGCCGAGACCGAGGACGGGCTGCTATGAGCGGAGCGGCTGCGAGAGGAGGCCCGGTTGCTTGAGCAAGTGATGGTGCGATGGTGTTGTTGTTCATGGAGTTGCTTTCGATTTAAACGGGCATCGGGAAATCATGTACCGCCTTGTGCGGATTTTCCGTCGCCCGATTGATGATAATCGAACCAAGTTAGTAGCGAAATCATTTCTGCAGCGATTCTGGTACATTATTTTCTTGTAGCAACTCATATTTGTCCTCGGCTGCTTTTTCGCCTCCTCGGTTGCTTTTTCTCGACCGCAAGCTTCACCTTTGCGCCGATGTCCGCCGACTAAACTTTTTTCGCTTCTTGGCCTCGGGCGTCGTTGTAAAACACCTTCCACGTGGCGCCGTCTCGGCGTCGTGCACACGACCATATTGCGGCCGCTAGTCCAACGGGAGTCCCTTAAGTTCGCTCAAGGCCGGTTGAGAGGGTGTCCCACTTGGGCCTCATCGAGAAGTAGGGCTTTTGGCTGCAAGCGGTGTTGCTTCTCCGATAGTCTAATCAATTTCCTCGTGATCTTGTCCGTGTAAAAACCTTTTCTCCTTGTCCCACTTGTAGCGGGCCTGATGAAGTCATGCTCCAAGGGGTTGGTGAACTTTCGCGAAAGTGCAGGAGACCGCGGCTTCACGTTCCGCGTCCTCCTTATCCCATATGGGCCTTTTACCGAGGTAGCCACGGCTTCCGAGGCGATGCTTCCCCATGTTCCGGAGCTAAAGGCTTTTGAATTTCGCAGCCTTAGCCTTGGCTGCCTCGGTAGCGCAAGTGTCCTTGAACTTTTCGAACTCCTCTTCCGTAAGTGTCGGATTTTCCTCCAGAATCTTGGACAGGGGTTCATCAGCCTCAATAGCTCGTTTCACCCTCCCTTTCCAGGAGGCCAAATCATTGCTGAACATGCCCATGGCGTGATTGTTAATCTTTTTCATCTTCGGATCATCCCACGGTTGTTCTATGTTATCATCCCGGTCGGGGAACTTGAATCTCTTGTGCAACTTCGTTAGGAGCAACTGCGTCAAATGTTCTTTACTCCTTAAGTCATAAATCGTTGATGCTCGCGCATTCCGTAGGATGCATCCTACTTGGTTCCCATAGCACTTGCGAGGTTCTTCCGGCTCTAACGGCTCAAACTTGCAGTGCCATCTTTGTGATCACAAGTCGTCCAATCCCTAGTTTGTTAGGTTTTCGTATCCTCTGCTTCTTATGCTTCCTCTTTTCGGTATCGGCATTGGGGCGGTACCTTCCCTTGATACCTTCCCCACGGTCTCGGCGCCGCCATCGGTGCTTGGCGCCGTCGGTGCCGGGCGCGTCGGTGTCGATGTCGGCGTCCGCACCATTATCGAGGCCGACCGCAAACCTTGCTTAGCGATCAAATAGTCGAGGTACTCTTGTTCACCATCATAATCCATCTAAATCGCATCTTGGTCAAGGCCCGGTTTCTTCGTTGTTCGACATGTTTCCTATGATTAAGTGGCCTCATTTATTTCTAAAAGTATGAATAAATGAGAAATGACGTAAAAAGAAATCTATGTGCCAAGACTCGATATGCCAACTATGTAGCACAAATCATGCCTTTATTCACGGAAATTTTGGCATGACCTTTGCTAAAAATGGACATATCGGCGCTGAAATTCACCAAACGAAATGAATCAACATTTGGCGTAACATAGGCCACTCGGATCATTTTCCAAACACGACATGTCCAAAACATGACATATGCACATATCACATGTCAGTTCAAATTTCCATATAAATTCAGCTAATTTTGAAACCTAGCTAAATTCATAACTAAATAGATAACCTAATTAATTAACATGAAGAACCCTAGCAGAGAGGGGGGTGTTACTGAGAGTGCAGGGGCGAGGAGGGAGGCGAGGGCCGACGGTCGGGGCGAGCGCGCTGGTCGGGCGAAGCGCCTTGGCCGAGTCGGGGCGAAGCGGCTGGGTCGGGGCGAAGCGGCGTGGTCGGGGCGAAGCGGTGGTCGGGGCGAAGCGGCGTGGTCGGGGCGAAAGCGCCGGAGTCGGGTCGAGGGCAGTCAAGATGGGCGAAGGCCAAGGCTAGCGCCGCGCGGGCGGAGTCGGGCGAAGCGCCGGGGCTGGTCAAGGGTGAGCGACGGGGCCGGAGAGAGTGGGGATTTGGGGAAATTGTGGCGGGATGAAGCTGGGCGAGTGAGAATTTTGGGTTAAGTGGACGTAGCAGTAGCGCGTTATGTCGAAACGCGCTACTACTATGATCTGTAGCTGCAGCGCTTTATGTGAAACACGCTACTACTATGGTCTGTAGCAGCAGCGGTTTATAAGAAACGCGCTACTACTATGGTCTGTAGCAGCAGCGGTACCCATGGCTCGTTTTTTGCGATAGCATTGACGGTAGCGCTCTTGGCGTCGGGTATAGTCATGGTAGTGAACATCCGGCTTTCTCTTCGACATTCTTAGCCCATCCGACACGGAACATCGTCGTGTTGTGCGATCCGAGTAGTCAAGCTCCCGGATCTCCTCGACCCTTCCATAAAATCGTTCGGTTGTGCCATTGTCGCTGCCGGTCATGCATTCCATCGTCACCCCGAGTTTCGATCATCCTTGTCCATATCTTTTGCCTCCGTGTAGAACGTGTATCCGTTGATATCATATGCCCGATAGGTTACGAGGTTGGGCGAGGGCCATGTGCTAAGGCGATATGAGCAATCCATCCTTAGAGCCCTCCTCCGGGATTAGCAATAATATGCTGTTTGAACCAATGCAGAAAGTGGAGTTGTGCTCTCTAGTAACCGGCGTCCGGCCCCGCATACCCCGGTCACGATACTTCTTTGCGATAATTTCTTTGTGCGATTGCCACGAAGGATCTACCTCGTCTAGGTGTTGTAGCACTACCAAGTTTGCTCTGTCAAAATCGCTGCGTCGATCCGAGTATGCCACGTGCGGTTCCTCGCGACCGTTCTGATGACCATCTCCTTCGAGCCTCCCATCGTGCTTGTTAACGGCAAACCAACACTAACACCAAAGCGGCTGGTCTGCGCCATATAGAAAATTCTCACGTAAAGAGATGCACTCTTGTGCCAAATAGCCTCGACGATGCTTCCATCCGGACGGGACATGTTACTGAACGAATCCTTTGATGATCCCATTCATCCTCTCAAACGGCATCATGTTGTGCGGGAATGACGGCCCCAGTCTATTATGTCATCCACAATATGGACACACGATGCACCATCACGTCGAAGAATGCGGGCGGAAGTACATCTCAAGCTCATTCAAGATCACAATGATCTCTTCCTGTAGCCTTTGGAGCTGCTTCACACCGATCGACTTTCGAGAGATGACGTCAAAAAGTTGCAGAGACCAATAAGCGTGTCACGGACGTGCTTGTCCATTATCCCTCTAAGGGCAACAGTAGTATCTGCGTCATCATCACATGACAGTCATGAGACTTCATCCCGTGAACCTTTTCTTGTCCGTGTCTAGATATCCGCTTATCTTGCCACAAGAATCGAACTAACTTTCACTCCGTAAGGCACTTAAAGAATTGATTGATCTTAGCGACTTAAGGTGAAGCAAGAGGGGGCAATAATCTTCTTTCTTTAATTTCTTGCCCTTCTTCTCCGTGCGTGCCTCATCTCCGTCTCTGTCTCGTCGACATTTTACGGGCGGCATGTGCAGATCTTCCCTGATTTTCAAATCTTGCAAGTCTTTTCTTGCCTTCGCCCATCCTTGGTCTTATCCGCATGTTCATCGATGTTGCGAGCAAGCTCTCAAGGACATTCTTACAGATATGCATTTGATCTAGGCAATGAGGTGTATCGAGTTTGTGCGATACTCAAGTCCCGCAACACGACCTCGTCTTCCATACCTTCAGCAGCGGCTCTGGCGCCTTTCTCATCGTCTTTCGCCTGGCGGGGCACTCATTCCAGTTTTTCAATAGCTCATCGATTTCGCACCGCCCGCTTACGTGGAGGTCCTCGATGCTCAGCGTGACCATTGAATAGATCTCCACGGTTTCTCCACGGGTCGTCTGTTCAAGCCATCTTCGATGCCCCATGTACACGATTTTCCTGCACCGCCATCTTTCCTTGACGTTAGCTGCCGAGACGTTGTATCATCCATGCACGCGTGCATCCGCAATATCCATGGCACACCGGCCCGCCACATATCCGAATCGAGATAGTCCTGACCGTCGTGATCAGGCGGCTCTCATGTTGAAATACTCACCTTTGTTGGCGCCCCATGTCTTGGCCGTTGTTTTCCATAACGTGTCTAACTCCTCTTGAAGTAGCCCAGATACAAATTAATATTATTTCTGGTTGTTTTGGCCCTTGAATAAGCATGCTCATGTGAATGTACTTGATTTCATGCACAACTGTGGGGAGGTTGTACATCCATACAAACACGGGCCATGTACTATGGTTGGTGTTCGGTTGCTAAACGGATTCATGCCATCGGTACACGCGCCGAGCATGATGTTCCTTGCATCACATTCAAAATACCGATAGAAGCTGTTCAACGCTCTCCATTTGGCTTCCATCCTTCACGTGTCTCGACGGATCATCTCCATCGTCGGGCTTCTTCCTCTCCGCGTGCAACAAGATTAGCTTTGCTTCCTTGGGATGTAAAAATACCTCCGAGACGGGAGTGATCGGTAAGTACCATACAACTTTACGGGGACATTTCTTCCCGCCTTCTTGTATTGAGAAGCATTGCACACGGACAGCTTGTTTTTTCCGCGTGCGTTCTTCCGATAAATTATGCAATCGTTGATGCATGCATGGTATCTAACGTGTGGAAGATCAAGAGGGCACACGATCTTCTTGGCCTCATCAACACTAGTAGGACATAGATTACCCATGGGAAGAACATCCTTTAGGTACTTGAGATGCTCATCGAGGCTAGTGTCGGTCCATTTGTTTTAGCCTTCGCCTTCTTGGAGTTGGAGCGTGAAACTCAACGCGTCACCTCAGGTTTGCAACCATCATACAATGGAGTGTTCGAGTCTACCACCGTTGCTCCAGCTTAGCCTCCTCTCTAGAAGCAGCTCTCTCAAGATTGTCTCCTTGCGAAGCAATGCTTGAACATGAGGGTCCCGACAATTGAACTTAGTACCGACGAACTCTGCTGCGTGGAGTCCATGTCGTTCTCTCCGCCGCCATGTCCGCCCCTTCTCCTCCGCCATGTCCGCCCCTTCTCCGCCGCCATGTCCGGCCTCTTCCCCCCGCCATTATCGATCATCTCTTCGTCTTGCCCTGTGTCATCATTTCCTGCCCGTCGGCATCCTCAACATCGTCATCCTCATCTTCAATTATCCACCTAGTATAGCCATCCATGAAACCAGTCATGAGCGAGTGCGCTTCGACACGACCATCGTCATGGGGGTCGAGCCAAACTATTCCTTTGCATTTTCGACACGGACATAAAACCTCTGTCCGGTTATTTTCTTTCATGTCTTGCACCGCCGATCGCAACCACTGTCCACATCGTCCAATTGACCATCGCCAACTCGCATGGTAATAATAAAAAATTGATTGTAAAATGCATGCATGCATCAAAGTCATAAAAAATTTGGCATGACCTTCCCTAAAAATAGGACATATATGGATCTAGAGTTTGCGGAATTAGCCAAACGGAAATAAATCGACATTTCGCAAAACATAGGCAACTCAAAAGCACAATTTACAAGCGTCAACTCATGCCACACACACAATTTCCACAAACATATCACACACACATAAACACATTTCCATTTTGCAAAAGCATGAAAGTTTCACCACCTCTATCTTGATGGTCAAGATGATGTTGTAGGGAGATCAAAAGTGCACAAATTAAGCTCTTCTTGACAAAGATAGATCTAGTTAGGGGGCAAATAGGTCACTTAACTAAATCCTACATCTACCTAGCTACCTAATTTGGAAGGAGACAACTTCAACTAGTGGAGGGGGAAGGAAAAAGAGAAAGGAGATGCATTAATGGAGGTGGTGTAGTTATGTAGGAGTAATGAAGAGAGAGAAGGTGGATAGAGAAGAGAGAGAGTAATGGGGGAGAAGTATTGAGAAGAAGAAGAGTGAGAGTGGGAGCATGTGGTGGAGGGAAGAGAGGAGAGGGGGAGGTAGGGGGAAGGGGAAAAAGTGAGAGTGGGAGCATGTGGTGGAGGGAAGAGAGGAGAGGGGAGGTAGGGGAAAGGAAAAAAGCAAGGGGAGGGAGGGACGGGTTGGGGGTTGGTGGGGTTAGCAGTAGCGCTGGTGAGAAACTGCTGCTGCTAAGAACTTAGCAACAACGCGCGCTGTAAGGCGCCATCGCTAATCTGGGACAAAAATTGCGGCAATTTGAAACTTACCAGCAGCGATCTCGAGGAAACCGCTACTACTACTATGCACTTAGCGAGAGCGCTGTTTTCTCGCGATCGCCATCATCGCTACTTAGAGGTGGGGAACACCGCGGTCGATATTTGTAGCAGCGCGTTCGGCGGAAGCGCCATCGCTAAATATTTAGCAAAGCGAAGTTTACGTAACAAGCGCTACAACTACTTACCAGCAGCGCTCTATTTTGAACCGCGCTGCTGCTAAGATTCTATGTATAGGCTTTTCCCTAGTAGTGTGATGCGGATGACATATGCAAGTTTTATGCAATTTTTATGAAAATGTTGACATAAGCATGTTATGAAGCATTTGTCGCCATGGCGGAACAAAAAGGGTGCCACGGCGGCGAATCCGAAAAATGATGCCAAGGCAACATATCGGTTTCGGTACTCATGGAGATACCGGAGCAAAAGGAAACGTGCAGATGCGAGGAACGTGCAAGATGGTGGGGTGATCCCGACTACCGGGTTCCCACGGGTTAGTGGCATGGAAACGAGTGACAAAACAAACACGGTGCAAACGGTCCACGACGGTCGTTCTCGGCGGTTATACCTTCAAAGCGTGCAATCGGGGCGGTTCAGGTTCAATGGGATGTAGTTGTTCACGGGCCGTCGTGGGAAGTAGTGGTACTATCGGTCCTCGGCGACGGAAGTGGAAGTAGTCGTTCATGTTCATGTCCGGGAAGCAGTAGAGGTACTTGGTGAATCCCGAAACGGTCTTGGCGTCTTCGCGTGTCGGGGTACTTGGCGTTTCCGTGTAGTCGGTCTTGCCGGTCCTGGTCTCGGTAACATAGTTGTACAAGAGCACCATCTGACTTGTCGAAACCGAACTCTTCGAGGGCCGTCTTGGTACTTGGCGATCTTGACGGATCCAAGTGGCACTAGGCACACACCCACGGTAGTCATTCAGACTTAGGGTTACATGTACATGACTTGATGAATCCAGGGGTCTCGGTGGAGGCCATGGTGTCCCTGATGGCACTGTGGAGGTCTAGCCGCAGCAGCAAGGGCATCGGGGAGGTGTTGGCGGATCGAGGAGCAGCAGGGGAGACCGCAGAAACGAGGTCGAGGAGGCCAGGTCGGAGACGGGACTGGACGGCAGCTGCGTGATGGCGAGGGGCAGGTCGGGCGATGCAGCCTCCTGCTGCTGGTGGAGGAGACGCGCGGGCGAGGTGGCCCCTGGTCGCCGTAGAGGAAGCAGGGGACGGCGCGGGTCCAGCGACGGTCATTGGGGAGGGAACGACGACGGCTTGGTGAGGGGAAGCAGAGGCGACGGGCGAGGCCGAGGCGAGGTTGGCGATGCCCGGGACGAAGGGTAGCGTGCGGCGGATGGAGCAGCACTGGCGGTGGCGCTCACCAGCGCGGCGCCGGAGCCGGCAAGGGAGCGACGACGAGTCGAAGGGCGGCGAGGGCGAGGGAGCTCCTCTCCCTGGCGCGAGGAGGGAGACGAGCACGGGAGCTCCTCTCCTGGTCTGCGGCATCTTGGCGCTTAGGAGATGAGAGGGAGAGGGTCGAGGCGCGAAGGAGGAGATGGGGATCGAGCGCGGGGCGCTCCTGGCGGCGGGGAAGGAGAACGAAGGGGAGAGCGAGAGGTCGGGGTAGGGTTAGATAGGGTTAGGTGGGCCGGTGCTCTGGGCCTTAGCGGCCGTCCCGATTCTTCGCTTGTGTCTTTGGGCTGCAATCTTGCCATTGAGCTGGGCTCTCCCTTCCTCTCTCTCTTATTTTCTTTATCAGAAAACAATTAAAGAGAAGAAAAAGAAGAGAGGGGTAGGGAAAGAAGTCGGACATGGGGGTAATTTTCCCGGACTCATAAAAATGAGCTTGATCCAAGAAAAAATGGAGTGGGCAAGATTGCAAGAATTAAATTCAAAGGCATTTGAATTTAATTCAAAAGGTTTGAACAAGGGCAAGGATTTAGAAGAGTCCAAAAATGTTGAGAATTTAGGAAGAGCCTCGATAAAAGGAAAAGGAATTATTGGCAAGGTTATAGAGTCAAAAATTGAAGATGAAAAGACCAAGGATTTAACATGCAAGTGTGTTGTGGTAAATTCCAAATAAATGGAATATTTACTATAGTTCTCTAAATATCGAGAGGATATGTTTTAAAGAGAATCACCATGTGAATTCCCTCGATTTAAATGGATCAAAGATCCATGCCATTTATTTAGTTGAGTTGCAAGAGATTAATGACATGATGGCATGATGACATAATGCAATGCAAAAATAAAAGAGCAAGCATAAATGAAACACACGGAGGTCACGAAATATGGAAGTCTTCTGGAGCGTCGGTCTCGGGGCGTCACAACACTCCACCACTACAAAAGGATCTCGTCCCGAGATCTAGGATGGCACCGGAGGGAAAACGGAAGAGGAAGAGAAGAGGTAAAACTAAGTTGCTTCTTTGACGAACGTGTGAAACCACGAACCTTGAGAGGTTGAGCAATTTGAAAGAAACAATGCAACAGAGATGAACGAGATTGCAAACAATCCGTTAGAAAAGATGAACAAGGAGTACAACGAGAACCAAGAGGTTTAGTGATAAGATAGATATTGAAACCACTCCGGTTAAAACTAGATAGAGAAGGGGTAAGATTGATATAACTTGGGCAGCACTCCGACTGAAAGAAGAAGGAAAACTTGATAAGATGAAAACAACTTGAAGAGATGACACAACACTCTGGATAAATGGATAAGCATGAATAGAGCACGATCTTCACAATACGAGATGATGAGTGAAGAGAGCAACATCACAATGCCTCCGTAATGAAAGAATAGAAGATAGACCATTGGAATAAAAGAATGGAGCAGAAAATGCCAACTTCTGCCACAAATGAGCTTGGAAAGCACCCTTCCAAGATGGTTACAACGAGGTTGTTGGAAAACCAACAACGAAAAGAATAAGCTTGTAGTGGGCTTATGGAAACATCGCAAGACTATGAGATGACATTCAGCCACTAACGAAAAAAAACAATTGCTTGTTTGAGATCAACGAAGAGATGAAAAACCTCTTTCACCGAGAAGGATATGGAGGAAGCTTGGATCAATGATAAGCACCACAAATAGCAACATTCCCAATGGAAGGCTTTAGGTGAAATATAACCCAAGATAACTCCAACAAAGAGATTGATGGATTTAAAATACCTCATTCTTGATAACATGTGAATCATGGAACATGAACTCAAATTATCAAGAATGACATAATACCACCTCCAAAATATGGTAGAAAGAATTGCACTCCGGATTACCATATGAAGAAAGCTTGAGCTCCTTAGGAAAGAATCTCGATGAAAACTTTGAGAAGGAATTAAATCCTTGATGAACCACCATGTAGAGCCTCCATGAAGAACTCCGGTAATGAAAGGATGATAAAAGAAAGAGAACTTGAAAACACAAGGTGAATCCTTGCGATGATTTAGATGGAGCTTCGCGACGAGATAATTGAGAGAGCTTGGAACTCTGAAAAGAAAGATGAACATCTTAGAACCGAGAATGTGATATGATGAACAAACACCGAAAATAAAGATGAATCACTTGTAATCAAGAATTTATTCATCATGAATAATCTCTGGAAAAAGAATTGAGTCACCTCAAGGAATAAGAATAAGATTTATTGTATGCTTATCCTTCATCAAATTTAATTGATGACAAGCAACGGATTTGGCATACTACTTATTCCCGTAGAAAGGATTAAAAGAGATATATCGAAACTTGAGAAGGTCTTCAACGAACCACCGGTAGGATTGGAACAACAAATGAATTGATATGATGAACAAGGAAGAGATATCTTGAAAGAACCACCGTAAGAATTGAAAAAGAGAGTAGCAAGGGCACAATTCACCGGAAAGAATTGGAAAATGAATGAAGATACTTGAGGGTATTTAGATACAAATGAACGAATAGATCACGAGCTGATTAGAGAACACTTGAATGATGCACCGGTATGATTTGGAGAACGAGAGCTGAAAGCTTGAATGAATAATACTGAGATGATGGGCTTCAAAGAATGAAACTGAAAAGACTCCTAAAATGCTCCGGATGGGTGAAAAAGATTCTCACAATCGAAAACAATTAAGAGAGGATGGCGTCAAGCTAGAACCATGAATCTTGAAGAGAATAGAGCAAGATTAAAGAGAAACTCTTCTTCGGTCTTCAAATGATGAGAATGACAACAAGAAACATCACCAAGAATTATTGAGGCACACCGGAAGAATCAAAAACGAAGTGGTTGAGCCAACTATGAAAAGAATTTGAAAGATCTTGGAGAAACGCATTTGACTGACTATAACTCATTCTTACGTCAAACTTGGAGAAGAATTTAGGATAGCTCTGGGAAAATAGAAGAGTCAGGTAAGATCCTGGGAAAAGACCTGTGGGTTAGGGCCCACTCAAAAGAAAACACTGTTGAAATGATTTAAAAGAGATGTTGCACCGGTTGAATTAAATGACTTGAATGAGATACCAATCTCGAAAGAGCTTGAACGAATGCAGAGTGGAAACACGAATCTTCGAGATATCTTGAGCACTTCGGAATAACAAATAGCGAGAAGTAGAATGATAAAGAGGTGCACCGGTATGAGAAGACATTGAAATGAGGAAAAAGGTATAATCAACAAAACTTGACTTGAATCCACCGGAGAAGAGAAAGGAATGAGGAATGACGAACCAGTAGAACATCTTCTTGAGAACCACCGGGTAAGAACATTGAAAGAAAAGAGTGAAGTGACTTCACATAACTAAATGGATACTTGATTAAAATAAATGAGTCCTTGAAGAAAAGGGTGGGAGGGCGGGAAAACAAAGACAACTTGGGACGGATGAAACAAACACCGTTGAGAAAACTTAGAATTGATCTTGCAGATGGGGAGAATGATCGGATCCACTTGAAGAGAAGCACACCGGTAGGAAAAGAATTAACATGACAACCTCAATGATCAAGAAGGATTAACACTCACATAGAAATATGAGAACACCAATTAGGGAAGGTATGGATTCAACATTTGACATCGAAGCAACTCGAATACCACAAATAACACAAAACAAAGGATTTGGCTTGCAGAATAAGCCGGAACAAATACATATGATAGAGATTTACCCAATCCCATATCATGCATCTGTCAAAAAGATATTCTAGGAGCTACTTGAATTCCCACCTATAAACTCCCGAAACTTTCTGGTTATGCAATCTGGTGTTGGGGATACAGGGGAAGCAATATATCTCACCCAAACTAACAATACCTACATCCAAGCTGTATCCATCCGTCAACACATAACCAAGAAACCTTCGGAAATCGTCTACCTCAACCTTCGAAAAGCATCCATTATACGAAGTCATGGCAATACTCCGTACTCACCTCGAAGATTGGGTTAGCGGGGTTATCTCACCAACAACTGCATAAAAGAGATTTTCGATGTCGGCGTACTAAACTCAGGTATTCCAGAATTGCAACGATAAAATTATGACGACAACACCTCAGAGCTCAACTCCCCGGGACACCTCCACTAAAAAAAACCCCTGCCGACGGGAGGCACCAAGACAATGTTGTCATCATAAAACCATCGGAACGATTCTAAGATACCCGCGTGATCCTAAATTTTTTTTAGTGAAATTTGAGAAGAGAAGAGTCAAAACTCTACGTCAGGATGCCTTACCAGAGGGACGAAGAGACTGAGAAGTAAAAAGAATTCCTAACTCTCCGATATATATAATCCTAAATGACTCAAAACATTTTTCTAGACACAACTCGGCCGCTAAAAATGATCAAGCAGTGGGGCTCCTAAAGTCGGGGAAGGCTCTGATTACCAACTTGTCACGCCCTCGATGCGGCTATATCTCACACGTGTCGAAGCACGACTTAGAGGCATAACCGCATTGAAAGCAATGTCGCAAGTGAGGTAATCTTCACACAACCCATGTAATACATAAGGGAAAGAGATACATAGTTGGCTTACAATCGCCACTTCACACAATTACATGAATAAAGCATTACATCATCCAGATACAATCAAGGTCCGACTACGGAACCAAAATAAAAGAAGAACCCCAAATGCGACAAAGGTCCCCGATCGACCCCAACTGGGCTCCACTACTGATCAACTAGCACGTAACAACACAAAAGGCAAGATCTTCATCGAGCTCCTCCTTGAGCTTGGTTGCGCCACCGCTTTCGTAACATAGGCACCGCAAACTGGTTTTGAAGTATCCGTGAGCCACGAGGACTCAAGCAATCCCATTACCATGGGTATCAAGACTAGCAAAGCTTAATGGGAAAGGAAGGGGTAAAGTGGTGAGGTTGCAGCAGCGACTAAGCATATATGGTGGCTAACATACGCAAATGAGAGCGAGAAGAGAAACAAAGGAACGGTCGTGAAGCTAGAAATGATCAAGAGGTGATCCTGAACACCTACTTACGTCAAACATAACCCAGAAACCGTGTTCACTTCCTGGACTCCACCGAGAAGAGACCATCACGGCTACACACGCGGTTGATGTGTTTTAATTCGGATCTGGTGTCAAGTTATCTACAACTGGACATTAACAAATTCCCATCTGCCACATAATCGCGGGCATGGCTCTCGAAAGTTTAAACCCTGCAGGGGTGTCCCAACTTAGCCCATGACAAGCTCTCGCGATCATCGAAGGAATAGACCTTCACCCGAGACATTCCAATCAGACTCGGTATCCCGGTACATCAAGACATTTCGACAATGGTAAAACAAGACCAGCAAGACCTCCCGGCGTGCCGACATCCTGATAGTAGCGCAGCGTATCTCGCCTCGAGCCACGACCGGATGAGCACTACGCATAACTAGAACCAGCCCTCAAGTTTCCCGAGGTGGCGCCGCAAGTGGCTCTAGTTTGGACCAACACTTAGACAAGCATTGGCCGGGGGCTAAAATAAAGATGACCCTTGGGATGCGCGACTCCCAAGGAAAAAGGTAATAGGTGAGGCAAATGGTAAAACCAATGTTGGGCCTTCTTTGGAGGAGTTTTATTCAAAGCGAACCGTCAGGGGTCCCATAAATCACCCGACAGCGTTAGGAACGCAAAATCCGGGAACATAACACGGTATGACGGAAACTAGGGCGGCAAGAGTGGAACAAAACACCAGGCATAAGGCCGAGCCTTCCACCCTTTACCAAATATATAGATGCATTTATAATATAAGAGATATTGTGATATCCCAACATAAACCCTGTCCACCATGGAGCAATCTTCAACTTCACCTGCAACTAGCAACGCTATAAGAGGGGCTGAGCAAAGCGGTAACATAGCCAAACAACGGTTTGCATAGGAAAGGTGTCAAAGGTTAGGGGTTCATGGCAATTTGGGATGGCTTGAAAAACAGGTAATAGGTCGCGCAGCATAGCGATAGAACGAAGCAACTAGCATAGCAATGATAGTAGTGAGATCCAGGGTAGCGGTCATCTTGCCTGAAATCCCGCAAGGAAGAAGAACGAGTCCATGAAGAAGACGAACGGGAGTAGTCGAACGAATCCTCACAACTCCGGAACGAAACTGAAGCTAACGAGAGAAGCAAACCGGAAAGAAGCAAACAACATGGTAAACAACCATCACATAAGCATGGCATGATGCACAATCAAGTATGATGCATGTCCGGTTTAATGAGGCATGGCATGGCAAAGTGCAACAAACAACACTACAAATTAAGTGGAGCTCAATATGCAACGAGTTGCATATTGATGAAACACCACATCCGAAGTTATTTAGTTCGCTCTCGTTTAGGTACACAACAATGTTAAATGTTGTTAAACATGGCAAGGTGAGGCATAAGTAAACTAACTATTTAGGCAAGTTTAAATGAGGCCGAACAACAAACAACAATTCCGAAAATCCTCATGTCATTTAGCAATATAATGCAAACACAATTTTAATCATTTAAATTGTTATTATCATGATGCGGATGACATATGCAAGTTTTATGCAATTTTTATGAAAATGTTGACATAAGCATGTTATGAAGCATTTGTCGCCATGGCGGAACGAAAAGGGTGCCACGGCGGCGAATCCGAAAAATGATGCCAAGGCAACATATCGGTTTCGGTACTCATGGAGATACCGGAGCAAAAGGAAACGTGCGGATGCGAGGAACGTGCAAGATGGTGGGGTGATCCCGACTACCGGGTTCCCACGGGTTAGTGGCATGGAAACGAGTGACAAAACAAACACGGTGCAAACGGTCCACGACGGTCGTTCTCGGCGGTTATACCTTCAAAGCGTGCAATCGGGGCGGTTCGGGTTCGATGGGATGTAGTTGTTCACGGGCCGTCGTGGGAAGTAGTGGTACTATCGGTCCTCGGCGACGGAAGTGGAAGTAGTCGTTCATGTTCATGTCCGGGAAGCAGTAGAGGTACTTGGTGAATCCCGAAACGGTCTTGGCGTCTTCGCGTGTCGGGTACTTGGCGCTTCCGTAGTCGGTCTTGCGGTCCTGGTCTCGGTAACATAGTTGTACAAGAGCACCATCTGACTTGTCGAAACCGAACTCTTCGAGGGCCGTCTTGGTACTTGGCGATCTTGACGGATCCAAGTGGCACTAGGCACACACCCACGGTAGTCATTCAGACTTGGGGTTACATGTACATGACTTGATGAATCCAGGGGTCTCGGTGGAGGCTATGGTGTCCCTGATGGCACCGTGGAGGTCTAGCCGCAGCAGCAAGGGCATCGGGGAGGTGTTGGCCGGATGTAGGGAGCAGCAGGGGAGACCGCAGAAACGAGGTCGAGGAGGCCAGGTCGGAGACGGGACTGGACGGCAGCTGCGTGATGGCGAGGGGCAGGTCGGGCGATGCAACCTCCTGCTGCTGGTGGAGGAGACGCGCGGGCGAGGTGGCCCCTGGTCGCTGTAGAGGAAGCAGGGGACGGCGCAGGTCCGGCGACGGTCGTTGGGGAGGGAACGGCGACGGCTTGGCGAGGGGAAGCAGAGGCGACGGGCGAGGCCGATGCGAGGTTGGCGTTGCTCGGGACGAAGGGTAGCGTGCGGCGGACGGAGCAGCACTGGCGGTGGCGCTCACCAGCGCGGCGCCGGAGACGGCAAGGGAGCGACGACGAGCCGAAGGGCGGCGAGGGCGAGGGAGCTCCTCTCCCTGGCGCGAGGAGGGAGACGAGCACGGGAGCTCCTCTCCTGGTGCGGCATGCTTGGGCGCTTAGGAGATGAGAGGGAGAGGGTCGGGCGCCAAGGAGGAGATGGGGATCGGGGCGGGCGCTCTGGCGGGGAAGGAGAACGAAGGGAGAGCGAGAGGTCGGGTAGGGTTAGATAGGGTTAGGTGGGCGGTGCTCTGGGCCTTAGCGGCCGTCCGGTTCTTCTTGGTCTTTGGGCTGCAATGTTGCCCATTGAGCTGGCTCTCCTTCCTCTCTCTCTTATTTTCTTTATCGAAAACAATTAAAGAGAAGAAAAGAAGAGAGGGGTAGGGAAAGAAGTCGGACATGGGGGTAATTTTCCCGGACTCATAAAAATGAGCTTGATCCAAGAAAAAATGGAGTGGGCAAGATTGCAAGAATTAAATTCAAAGGCATTTGAATTTAATTCAAAAGGTTTGAACAAGGGCAAGGATTTAGAAGAGTCCAAAAAAATGTTGAGAATTTAGGAAGAGCCTCGATAAAAGGAAAAGGAATTATTGGCAAGGTTATAGAGTCAAAAATTGAAGATGAAAAGACCAAGGGATTTAACATGCAAGTGTGTTGTGGTAAATTCCAAATAAATGGAATATTTACTATAGTTCTCTAAATATCGAGAGGATATGTTTTAAAGAGAATCACCATGTGAATTCCCTCGATTTAAATGGATCAAAGATCCATGCCATTTATTTAGTTGAGTTGCAAGAGATTAATGACATGATTGCATGATGACATAATGCAATGCAAAAATAAAAGAGCAAGCATAAATGAAACACACGGAGGTCACGAAATATGGAAGTCTTCTGGAGCGTCGGTCTCGGGGCGTCACAATAGGACCCCGATCGATCGAGCCGGTTGGGGCTGGATGAACAGGACCCCGTGGAGGGGTGGATGAACAGGACGACCCCGTGGAGGGTTGGATGAACAGTAGATGGTGGAGGGGTGGATGAACAGTAGCCCGTGGAGGGGTGGTTGAACAGGAGCCCGTGAGGGCTGGTTAAATAGTAGCCGGTGGAGTAGCGCGCGGTGGAGGCTGGATGAACAGGAGCTCGTGGATGAACAGTCGCATGTGGAGATTGGAGGAGGTCGACGGTGCATGAACAGTAGCCCCGTGGAGGCTGGAGGAGGTCGACGGTGGAGATGAACAGTATCCCGTGGAGCCCCGTTTTGTGGTACGCTACACCCCTCTCGATGAACAGGACCCCCGTTTCGACCCTAGCTCTCCAACACAAGTCCGTTACCTCTGTTTTGTAGTACGCCACACCCCACCCGATCAACAGGACCCTGTTTCGACCGTAAGAGGTCCAACACAAGTCCGTTTCCTCCGTTTTGCGGTATGCCAGACCCCTCCCGATGAACAGGATCCCGTTTTGAACGTGGTCGGTCGAACATAAGGCCGTTTCCTCCATTCTGCGGTACGCCAGGTGTCGTTTCCATCGGCTGTTCCGTCCAAGCCGATTGACTCCCACGCGTTCCGTTGCCTCCCGATGAACACGATGCATTCCGTTTCCTCCTGATGAACATGACGCATTCCGTTGCCTCCCCATGAACACGACGACAACGTAGTTTCTCCGTTCTGACCCAGCCATGTACACGAGCCCTGGCTGTACATATGCTCGAGTAGGCATTCGAGATCCTGCCCGTATGTATGCACGTGGCCATATTTTCTTTCTTGCACACTGGCCGCTGTACGTATGTGTACATGCTACGTGCACGCCTCTACTACGACACGTGCGCACCTCTACATCAACCAGTATGTACTTACACGTTTGCGACCAGAATGACAACACTACATATGCTTCGACCAGGTGGGTCCCGACTATCAGGCACTTCCTTGCATGCAAAGATGTAGCTAGTGGGTCCCAGCAGTCAGGGGGCGAATCGTTTTTTTTTGCCCGAACGCACTTCCTTGCGTGCGAAGATGTAGCTGGTGGGTCCCAGCAGTCAGGGGGGAAACGTTGTTTTTGCGAAATACGGAGGCCCGTCCGGTGGGTGAGGGAGTCCTAGATTAAGAGGTCCTCGGACAGCCGGACTATATACTTTAGCCGGACTGTTGGACTATGAAGATACAAGATTGAAGACTTCGTCCCGTGTCCGGATGGGACTCTCCTTTGCGTGGAAGGCAAGCTTGGATATTCGGATATGTAGATTTCCTTCTCTGTAACCAACTCTGTGTAACCCTAGCCCCCTTCGGTGTCTATATAAACCGAAGGATTTAGTCCGTAGGACAAGAACAATCAGAATCATAGGCTAGCTTCTAGGGTTTAGCCTCTACGATCTCGTGGTAGATCAACTCTTGTAATACTCATATCATCAAGATCAATCAAGAAGGAAGTAGGGTATTACCTCCATCGAGAGGACCCGAACCTGGGTAAAACATCGTGTCCCCTGCCTCCTGTTACCACTAGCCTTAGACGCACAGTTCGGGACCCCCTACCCAAGATCCGTCATTTTTGACACCGATATTGGTGCTTTCATTGAGAGTTCTACTGTGCCGTCGCTGTTAGGCTTGATGGCCCCTTCGATCATCTTCAACAATGCGGTCCAGGAGGAGGTTTTCCTCCCGGGACAGATCTTCGTATTCGGCGGCTTCGCACTGCGGGCCAACTCGCTTGGCCATCTGGAGCAAATCGATAGCTACGCCCCAAGCCATCAGGTCAGGTTCGGAAGCTTGAACTATACTGCCGACATCCGCGGAGACTTGATCTTTGACGGATTCGAGCCCATGCCAGGTGCGTCGAATGGTCATGACGGGCATGCCTTTGATCTGCCATCGGACAGTATTCGGGAGATCGCGCCTGCGGCGGCACCGGGAATCAATCCAGAGCAGATCGTGCCTTCCGAGGGCGGGTGGATGGACCCCGCCACAGAGGCCGCACACTCATCAGCGTCGGAGCCGAACACTAATCCCACCTCCTGTGAGAGTGGTGTCATCGGACCCTCGGACTCGTCTTCGACTACAGGATCCGAACTACGCGCGTCCGTGCCTATCGAATCTGATTGGGCACCGATCATGGAGTTCACCGCCGCGGATATTTTTTAGCACTCGCCCTTGGGTGATGTGCTAAACTCATTAAGGTCTCTTTCCTTGTCAGGAGATTCCTGGCCGAACTATGACCGGCTCGAGTGGGGAGCGGACGATGAAGAAATTCGTCCCCCACCCACCACCCACTTTATAGCCACTGTCGATGACTTAACCGACGTGCTTGACTTCGACTACGAACACATCGACGGTATGGACGATGATGCTGGAGAAGAACAGCAACCACCGCCTATAGGGCGCTGGAGAGCCACATCATCATATGATATTTATATGGTGGACACCCCTAAAGAAAAAATTGGCGACGAGGCGACGGAAGACAACCCCTTGGAGAAGCAATCTAGACACCGGCGTCATCGGGGCCGCTCCAAGCCCCGCCATAGCAAAAATAGTGATACCGGCACAAGAGATAACAATCCGGATGGTGCCGAAGATGAATACAATCCTGCCTAGCCAGGCTTCGAGTAGGCCGAGCAAGAGGATGGGAAAGCTAGCCCTAAAGAACATGCAACTGATGGAGAATCAGAGGACGATAACTACATGCCTCTCTCCGAAGATGAAGTGAGCCTTGGCGACGAAGAATTCATCGTGCTTGAGGATCCCGTCGAGCAGGAGCGCTTCAAATGCCAGCTTATAGCCACTGCAAAAAGCCTAAAGAAAAAGTAGCAACAGCTTCAAGCTAATCAAGATCTGCTAACGGACAGATGGACCGAGGTCCTGGCTACTGAGGAATATGGACTCGAGCGCCCTAGCAAAAGCTACCCAAAGCACATGCTGCTACCTCAACTCGAGGAGGAGGCTTTAAAGCCCATGCTACCAGCGCATGATGTGGCTGACCGGCCACCCCATGGACGAGACAAAGCGGCGTACCAGCCCAAAGTCTAGATCGCACCCCGCCGCCAATCAAACAGTAAGACTAAGGCCAGGGGCTACACGAAGGACCTGCGAGATGTATTGGAAAACAAAGCAGGACAGTCAAGATCAAACTATGGATCATGGGGCTGCGCCCCAATGCATGAAGAGGATCATCACGCCGGATACACTAACAAATCCGGCCGGGCCGAATACAATGAAGCCCGGCACAGAAGCGCCGCACATCCCCTATGCTTCACTGATGAAGTAATGGATCATGAATTCCCGGAAGGGTTTAAACCCGTGAACATTGAATCATACGATGGTACCACAGATCCCGCGGTATGGATAGATGACTTTTTCCTCCACATTCACATGGCCTGCGGAGATGATCTAAACGCCATCAAGTACCTCCCACTAAAAGTAAAGGGACCGGCTCGACATTGGCTGAATAGCTTGTCGGCAAACTCCATCGAGAGTTGGGAGAACCCGGCAGATGCATTCCTTGACAACTTCCAGGGCACTTACGTGCGACCACCGGATGCTGATGATATGAGTCACATAACCCAACAGCCCGGAGAGTCAGCCAGGAAATTTTGGACCCGGTTCCTAACCAAAAAGAACCAAATTGTCGACTGTCCGGATGCCGAAGCCCTAGTGGCCTTTAAGCATAACATCCGTGACGAATGGCTTGCCCGGCATCTCGGCCAGGAAAAGCCAAAGTCCATGGCAGCCCTCACAACACTCATGACCCACTTTTGCGGAGGTGAGGATAGCTGGTTGGCTCGTAGCAACAATACAGCAAGCAATCCCGACACATCGAAAGCCAAGGATAGCAACGACAAATCACGGTGCAACAAACACAAGCGCCACAAAAACGGTGATAATGCCGAAGACACGTCAGTTAATGCTGGATTCAGCAGCTCCAACTCCGGTCAGCAAAAGAAACCATTCAATAAAAACAATTCAGGCCCGTCCAGTTTTGACAGCATACTCGACCGTCCATGCCAAATTCATGGCACCCCTGGAACACCAGCCAACCACACCAATAGAGAATGCTGGGTCTTCAGACAAGCCGGCAGGTTAGACGTCGAAAACAATGGGAAGGGGTCTCAAGACGACGACGAAGATCCCCGATCACCAAATACAGGAGGGCAGATGAAATTCCCTTCCCAGGTGAAAATAGTGAATATGATATGCACAAGCCACATTCCCAAAGGGAAACATGCACTAAGGGAGGTCTATACAATGGACCCAAAGTTCAACCCATGGTCCTCTTGCCCGATCACCTTTGATCGCAGAGACCACCCTATTAGTATCCATCATAGTGGTTCGGCCGCACTGGTCCTCGACCCTATCATTGACGGATTCCATCTCACACAAGTCCTTATGGACGGAGGTAGCAGCCTGAACCTACTATACCAGGATAGAGTGCGCAAAATAGGCATCAACCCCTCAAGGATCAAGCCCACAAAAACCACCTTCAAAGGTGTTATACCAGGTGTAGAGGCCTGTTGCATGGGCTCAATCACACTGGAAGTGGTCTTCGGATCTCCGGACAATCACTGTACCAAAGACTTAGTCTTCGACATCATCCCCTTTTCCAGTGACCATCAGGCACTGCTCGGACGAACCGCATTCGCTCGGTTCAACGCGGTACCACAATATGCCTACCATAAATTAAAGATGCCCGGTCCACGTGGCGTCATCACGGTTAATGGCAGGTCCGAACTCCCCTCACGGCCGAAGAATCTACCACCGCTCTAACAGCAAGAACAACGGATGGCACCTTCCAGCCGAACCTCGAGTCGACGACCAAGTTTCAGGACACCGTCAAAGGAGTCCGAACTACTGCACGATAGGATAGCCCGGTTCGCCCGGAGCTTAATTAAAAACACTTCGGAAAAGGATAATACAAGCCACGTACTGCGGCTCAACCGCCAGGTGGCGCAAAACCATCTCTTACGTTTTCTTTATAGGTTCACCTTTACACAGGCTACGATGGATTGTGTGGGAACAGTTCGAGCGCGTTAGGGAATCCCAAGATATTCCTCTATGATCATCCGACTACACCCCGGGTCCGTACACAATTTCCTCACACCCGGTATCAGTTGGTTCTGCAATCATACTTCCTTTTATCACATCACCTATACTCATACGCATTGACTTATTACTCAAATACAACATGTGGATTTATGTGATGCTCACCTGCTACTATTTCTTATTTAAAATTCCTTTGTTAAAAGGCGGCTGCTTCTCACGATATGCGTCAATATGCCAGGGGCTTCATCATGCCCATACTATGGCAAAAAAGTTCGAACACCTTCATGGTAGTTTGGCACCCCAAACTTATAGCATTATAAGCATCAGCTCCGAATCATGTCTTGGGTCAATAGTTGGGTTTGCCCGACTCCTAAGTTTTGGTACCTTACGTTCTGCTATATCGGCTAAGGTAGCACTGGGAGAACTACTGCGATTGTGTCCCGGTTCTTCCGGACGAGCACCTCAGTAGAGAAAGCCGAAAACTGGCTGTCATGATGTAGCGAGAGCTGGTCAGCTGTTCGAGAGGTTCTAAAATCTTTAAGGATTTCTTCCGCATAATGCTATAACCAATGCAGCGTGCGATGGATCGGCCTTTTCCGATCAGGTGCTTATAGAGCCCCTCATGCGGACTTCCGAATACCAGGGGCTGCGCCTGCCTTCCTCAAAAAAACTTCTATGGCTAAGTGAGAGCGATAAATCCCTATAGTACGATTGCCTAGTTCGCTGTGCTGGACACCTCCTTCAGGGACCCAAAATTGGGATAAGGACTGCTCAGGTTTATCCTGAACACCCCCGTACTCACTACATGGGGGCGGAAGCTGACGACAGGCTGACTCTCAGGATTATTATATACAACGGCCGCATAGGATGAAAAACTTTCATATGATAAGCAATAGATGATAAGAATGCTTTTGTTCAAATATTACAAAGGACGAACTTGATCGTATTTACGGAAATATAATGTCCTTGGTGCATTGCTCCGCCGCAAGGCGGGCTCCTTTCAAGACACCTTCATAATACGGTTCGGGCTTGCAGTGCTCCTTCCCCTCCGGCGGTCCCTCGGTCATCAGCTTCTCTGCATCCATCTTCCCCCAATGCACCTTGGCACGGGCGAAGGCCATTCGCGCACCTTCTATGCAGACCGACTGCTTGATGACTTCGAGTCGAGGGCAGGCACTTACAAGCCACTTCACGAGTCAGAAGTAGCTGCTTGGAATCAGCTCAGCAGGCCACAACCGGATAATTAAATCCTTGATGGCTAACTCAGCCGCCTTATGCAGCTCGACCAGCTGCTTCAGCTGATCGGAGAAAGGCACTGGATAATTCGGCGCCAGATACTGCATCTAGAAGATCTTATCCGCAGTATTCCCCCCTTTGTCTCGGTAGAATTGGGCGGCATCAGATATGCTGCGCGGCAGCTCTGCAAACACCCCTGTATACATCAAAACTCAAGTTGTCAAATTTGATTTTCTCATCCCCAATACTTGCTTTGCACAGAAAAAGCCTTACCAGCCGCAATCTTCCTCGCCTCCTGGATTTCCTTCAGGGCACCTTAGGCTTCCCCCCGGGCATCACTTACGGCTTTGCGAGCCTGGGAGAGTTCGGATTCTTTCCCTGCTAAACTCTGCTCCAAGGTCTCGCAATTCTACACGGCCTCTTGAAGCTCTTGCTCAGCCTCAATAACTCTAGCCTCATGTTTCTCACGAAGAGCCTGCTCTGCGGCTGCCTTCTTCTTGGCTTTGGCCACAGCCTTCCTGAGAGCCTCAATTTCGGCCGTCGCTCCTAGAGCACATTATAAAAATATTTCTATCATGTACACTTATTCATTTGTGCTACATAAACAAGGTTTCTACATACCTTGATTATCCTCCAGCTGTCTCTTCACTTGGCCAAGTTCGCCTTCGGCCCGCTCAAGACTATGCCTCAGTCTGGATACTTCCGCAGCTTGAGAGGCAACAGTCGCTACAGATGCCCGCTGGTTAAAAAGAGTGATCAATATCATTAGGTGAGTCTCCTGTGCACATGAATTTGATCCTCTGTCCGGTTCTTTCTTTCACCGAACAATGTATCAGGGGCTACTATTTATGCCGTGACATTCTCCCCAAAACTCATAAAACATACCTCAAAGCCTCTTATGAGGCTGATACAGGATTCATTCAATCCACTCTCGGCGGATTGAATCTTCTCAAGCACCGCACCCATAAGGGCACGGTGTTCATCAACAATGGAGGCACCCATCAGCGCGGCCAGTAAAGTATCCGGCACCCCTGGTTGGACAGAGGTGGCCCGTGGAGCGGACATACCTTCTCCAGCTGACGGAGGCCGCCTGTCTGACTCGGGGACCTTATGGGACTCTAGAATCTTGTCCAGCTCGAGGCCGGATTCCTTGTAACCCCCGCCGTCGACGTCCATCGGAGCTCTCTCTCCCACGTGTTCGGCCCCTGATGTCTGGCCTCCCGGCGCCATCTTCACAATCTTTTCCCCCCTCCCGTGACCTGGGACCTTCTGGGACGAAGCCTCGGTTTCCTTCCTATGTTTGGGGGAGGGGGCTTTCAGGGGTGTCCTGCTCTCCATTACATCTGAACCCAGCAAATCCTCTGACGAGAATCATTCGGCGCGGGCCCTCGCCGGACTGAAAAAAGTACAGCTCAGATTAAAATATCACGCCGTGGCAATTTTGGGCACATGAGTGTGTTCGGATTCTATACTCACGAGTTCACCAGGGGCTCGGCCCTGGGATCCCACTCTGGGCTGCTATCGGCGGCGGCAGTGGACTCCTCTTGAAGATGAGTTTTTCCCCTCTTAGGTGAATCAGCCTCCAAGGAGACGGAGGCCGTTCTTTTCTTCTTTTCCCCCATGGGGGATTCATCCTCCTCCTCCTCCCCGTCCTCTTCGGAGGAAGAATGGGCATTGGAGTCTTCAGATTTTGTGTCTGGGGAACCACGACGACGGAGGCCGCCCTGGTCTTCTTGGCCTCCTTTTCGGTCTTCTTCTTCGGCATCTTATATGGCGCCGGGACCAGCATCTTCATCAGAAGTGGGCCGGCCGGTTGTTCTGGCAGAGGGGCTGGACAGTAGATCCACCCCGCCTTCTTCGCCCAGCCCTGGGAAAATGATGGGAAATACATTAAGTATTTTCCTGAGGATATACAGATAGAACGCATGAATTGTCAAACATTCAGTTGCTTACCAAACTTGCGAGGCGGGACAGTTGGTACCCACGGTCCTCGGTGGAGTCCGGCCATGGTTTGCCGGACTTGAAAAGCACCTTCCAGATGTCCATGTGTGTGTACAGCCAAAGAGCTCTAGCAGGGTCTGGTGCTTGGCCGGGTCGAACTCCCATAGATTGCAAGATCGGTGTTGACATGGTTGAATCCGGCGAACCAACATCACCTGGACTACATTGACGAGCTTGATGCTCTTGTCTTCCATGTCTTGGATGCGCGTCTGGAGCTCTGATAGCTCGCTAGATGAAGCCCAGCTCAGGTCCTTCTCATGCCAGGACGTAAGTCGCAGGGGGCACCGGATCTGAACTCCGGAATGGCGGTCCACTCCTTGCCATGCGGCTCGGTGATGTAGAACCACTGCTGCCGCCCCTGCTTGACGGAATCGTTGAAAGTCCCTGTCGGCCATGTAACATTGGGCATCTTACTCACCATGGCACCTCCACATTTGGCATGCTCGCAGCTCACTACCTTGGGCTTTACATTAAAAACCTTTAGCCATAAGCCGAAGTGCGGCGGAACGCGGAGAAAGGCCTCGCACACGACTATGAATGTTGAGATGTTGAGGAAGGAATTTGGGGATAGATCATGGAAATCAATCCCGTAGTAGTACATGATGCCGTGAACAAATGGGTGGAGGGGAAACCCTAGCCCGCAGACAAAATGAGGGAGAAATACCACCCTCTCGTGGGGTTCCGGGGTGGGGACGATCTGTCCCGCCGTCGGAAGACGGTGGCCAATTTTCTTGGCCGGATACCCGCCCCCCGAAGCTTTTTGATATCCTTCTCCCGGACGGTAGAGGCCATCCACTTGCCTCCTGCTCCAGATCCGGACATCTTCGGGAGGCCTTTTTGGGCAGAGAAGAGGAGCGCTTGGGCACTAGGGCTCGAGCGTAAAGGAATGGATGAGTAGAGAAGGGCGTGGGTGAAAGGGAAGGTTCTTATCCCCTTATAAAGGCAGCAAAGATCCTGCGCCTCCCTACTTGCCCGCTAAAAATGCTTATTCCTCCAAGCGCCATGATTGATGGCACGGTTGGGTTACCCGCACCCGTATTAATGAGAACTAGTAGTGTGACCCGCGCCTTTGCGCCGCTAGACCAAACACTAATATATTGTTTGTCCACTGGTAGAATAAACAATCCCTTTCTTTGTTTCATTTAATGTTTCTAAGATTCCATTTTCTACGTAATTGGTGTGTATCTGCCCATTGGCATTGAAAACAAAATCACCAACTACTATTTTTAAACATTTGTAGCTCCTACACATATTTGAACCTACATATCTCTTTGTGTACACGCATTCTCAGTGGTCTTATTACCCCTGCAGCATCTTTTGATTTGTACAATGTCGTGACTCGAATTTAGATTGTGGTCCAAATAAAATTTATAATAGAGAACACTTATTTTCCTCTAGCCATCTTAGTAATGAGCAATTCGTCCTATGAGCTTGCCCACTTTTGTGTATTGGATGAGCCTTGTTAAGTAGGCAATAATCTTTCACATTAAAAGTAGGCAAATAAGTATTTTTACATGGAAAATAGAAGACTTTACTGGTAACCTAAATAGTGGAGCACGGTAAACCTCAGTTGACCATACTCTTACTTAGCAGGAACATCAAAGTTGCTCTAAGTGAAAAGTGAAGCGGTGATTTTAAAACAGTAGATGATATCACCTTTTTAGCACACAGATGTATCTTCCGTTTCTTGCTTAAAAGTGTGAACAAATACTGCAAATTTTGAAGAAAAATACAGACTTGGTGTATTAAAAGCATAAATTACCTGCACTTTTTTACATAGAGTTATGTATATATGTACGTTTCCATGGAACAACATATAGTAGTACATATGTAAGTCTTTAAGGTTCTCTTCAAAATTATGATTTAGAAAAAGATTATACTTTTCCAATGAAGAAGAAATCTAAAACTTCGTAACAGTCTGTGTGCTGGTAAATTTTGTTCTCTTACATCTAGTGGTGATCATAACAACATCTCAAAAACAGATCAAAGTATCTACGCTGAAGAAATAGGTTGCCATTACAACACATGATTTGCAAGCTCTATCATATCTCGAACTTCCTTATCCTCTCTATGAACCATCTTCATCAATATGCCCATCTTAGTAACCATCTTACAATGCAAAGTAGATATATCTTTGCAATAGAAACTCCTATATTCTTTTTCTATATTCAAGTTGTCATGCACAGATACTATGACCACAAAACTCTATTGGTTTGTCGAATTATTTACCTGTACCTTCCTTTTGACCTAAAAAAATACTTGACATAATCATTTTGGAACGGATCGGTGGGAGCACCAAAATAACTCGCTACATAGCAGTCGCACAACTAATTCTGCGGTGGTTCCACTTGTAAAATTCCTAGTGTCAATTTAAAACACCATTGTTCATAATTTAAACAATTCTAACTGAAACTCGACACAATCATATTTTATTGCAGAATTTCCCAATGAATTACAGAGATACCTCATGGAGTTGCAGCATGAGGCATATCCTACCTTGAAAATTAAAACAAATGGATAAAAAAATGCATATATCTATCTCACTAATACATGCGTACATGATTTAAAAAAAATATGCAGCCTAGTTGGTACATCCCGTATGTAGTAAGCTAGTATTACCATGAAGAATCAGTTAATGTACGTATGCTTAGGCAGGAGATATATAGATTGGTTCACATCAAGAAGCATGCATACATGCTTGTGTTCTCCTCGGGCGGTCGAGAAGTACCTGATCATGCTCATCACTTGACTCGACCACATCGCCACAACTACGCAAGTCAGCAGCAACGCGGCCATGCCACTGTGTTCCTGTCTCGCACCTCTGCTGCTGTCGTAGCTCACACTGCCGCTGGAAGGATCATAAATATACGACCAATAGGTAAATAAACAACGTTTTAGTGGTAACCACATACATCGTCGATTGTTGTTGCGTTGTTCTAAATAGCAGATCACTCAGCTGTGTGGCAGGAGCCTCAGCGCTGGCGGGCTGCGAGATCATCCGGAGCATGAGGTATTCACGCACACGTTCAAAAGCTGGCAGCCTAGGTATGCATGCACTATGGATGAAGAAAATCTTTAATAAGTTTATAAATTTATATGTCCGGCAACTGGCATACACACGTACGCTCATAATAGGTTACACATCCTTGTCCTGCTCATAATAGGATTTGACCTGCCTATGCACATACGCTGGACCAAACCGTTTTATGTCCGGCTGAGTCCTTCCAAATTATCTTTTTGTGTCTCATCTCAATCATTAACTTCTCCGAATACATCTCCTGCCCATGGCGTTTGGCTTGGGTCAGAAAAAATATGATTTATTTGTACATGAGAAAATTAGACTATTTGTACGTGACGTGTCCAATTGTTTATACGTAACAATATTTGTGTGTAACGTTTACATCTAGAAATCTCAACCCTTAATCTATAAAATTAGTGGTCAAGATAATTTAATCTGTGTGGACGAACGTCATGGCTTGTTTTACTCTTGTTTTAATTATATAATAGATCGTGCAATGAGGGGACATGATCTCTGCTTCGACAGGACGTGATGATAAAACCGCCTCGCGATATGTGCGTCAGCAGGTTATGAAAACGGTTCGAATAATGACCGCGCCATGGCATGACGTCATGCTATAAAAAGCTGTCAGCATATTGGATCTGTGGAATGTTGTATTCTCTTCGGTGGTATGTGGAATTTGTTTTGCAGAGCTGGACACGATTCTCGTGTTATAAATCGTCTATGGAGTATTCGGAGAAGAACCCGCCTTGCAATGCCGAAGACAATCTGCGCGCCAGACTCATCGTCATTGAAGCCTGGTTCAGGGGCTACTGAGGGAGTCCTGGATTAAGGGGTCCTCAGACAGCCGGACTATATAGTTTTGCCGGACTGTTGGACTATGAAGATACAAGATTGAAGACTTTGTCCTGTGTCCGGATGGGACTCTCCTTTGTGTGGAAGGCAAGCTTGGATTTTCGGATATGTAGATTTCCTTCTCTCAGAATCGACTGTAACCCTAGCCCTCCGTGTCTATATAAACCGGAGGGTTTAGTCCGTAGGACAAGAACAATCAGAATCATAGGCTAGCTTCTAGGGTTTAGCCTCTACGATCTCGTGGTAGATCAACTCTTGTAATACTCATATCATCAAGATCAATCAAGCAAGAAGTAGGGTATTACCTCCATCTAGAGGGCCCGGACCTGGGTAAAACATCGTGTCCCCTGCCTCCTGTTACCATTAGCCTTAGACGCACAGTTCGGGACCCCCTACCCGAGATCCGCCGGTTTTGACACCGACAGTGGGTCCCTGCTGTCAGGTGGAGGAATAATTAATTTGTGCGTAATAAGGAGGCACTTCCTTGCGGTCACCGTGGACCCAGCTGTCAGCCTCTCCATGTACAGTACTCTTCCAATGGAAGTCGTTCCTTGACCACGTTGACCACGCCGCGCGGAGAGCACTAGGGCGGTGGACGACGGCGAGGCCTAGGAAGGGGACGACAGGAAGCCGGGGAAGACGCGGTAGTGGAAGCCCGCGCGAAGAGGAGTACAAGGGTTCACTGGTTCGGCTGCGGTATGAGGCTGCCATCGCCGCAGGGCCTGGCCAGCGGTGGGAATAGTAGGGGGCGGTGAGGCCTCCACGGTAGCACAGCCGGCCACGGGAGGCAGGGGCATGCAGCACGACCGGTGCTGCTTTGGGCGGCAGGAGTAAGAAGACCAGAGGTTGAAGAAGCACTACGACCGTTGGATGGACATCGTACGGTCACTGGAGCTAGAATCATTCATATTGACTAAGTTGACAAAGCCCTCCGTCCCCGTCAACTTATTAGGCCCACAAGTCAGCCTCCCACCAAGGTGGGTCCCAGCTAGCAGGGGAGTATTCATTTTTTTGTGCGTAATAAGGAGGCACTTCCGGTGGGTCCGAGCTGAAAGCGGGGGAACATTTTTTCGCGAAATACGGTGGCCCGTTCGATGGGTCCTAGCAGTCAGGGGGGAAACATTTTTTCATGAAATACGATGGCCCATCCGGTGAGTCCCTGCTGTCAGGTGGAGGAATAATTATTTTGTGCGTAATAAGGAGGCACTTCCTTGCGGCCACCGTGGACCCAGTTGTCAGCCTCTCCACATATAGTACTCTTCCGATGGAAGTCGTTCCTTGACCATGTTGACCATGCTGCGCTGAGAACACCAGGGCGATGGACAATGGCGAGGCCTAGGAAGGGGACGAAGCGGAGCCGGGGAAGACGCGGCAGTGGAAGCCCGCGCGGAGAGGAGTACGAGGGTTCACTGGTTCGGCTGCAGTGTGAGGCTTCTGATGACTCTCGTTTGTTGACCACGTTGACCGCACCATTCCGAGCACACCAAGGCCGGTGGACGACGGAGAGGCCCCAGACTAGCACGACTAGGAGATGGGAAGACGCGGCAGGGGAATCGCAGATGGAGAGGAGTGGGAAACTTGACTGGTTCGGGTGCGCGGTAGCACTGACACCCACGGGAGACAGGGCAAGAACAGAGGTTGAAGAAGAAGCATGGCTATTGGATTAACATCCAATGGTCCAGCTGCTAGAATCATCTGTTGATTGAGTTGACAAAGCCCTGCGTACACGTCTACTTAGTAGGCCCACAAGTCAGCCACCAAATCTGCCGGGTCCCAGCTGTCATCGGGAGGAATAGTTTTTTCGCATAATAAGGAGGCACTTCCTTCTGTGCGAAGATACAGCCGGTGGGTCCCAGCTGTTAGGGGAAGGAAACAGCTTAGTAAGGAGGAACTTTCCTTGTGTGCGACCATGGACCTCGTGGGTCCCAGCCGTCAGGCTGTCACGTACAGTCCTCTTCCAATGACTCTCGTTTGTTGACCACGCCGCGCCGAGCGCAGCGAGGCGGTGGACGACGGTGAGGCCCTAGACTGGAACGACCCGAAGATGGGGAAGACATCGCAGTGGAGCCGCAGACGGAGAGGAGTGGGAAACTTGACTGGTTCAGGTGCGGGGTGGGCTTACACTCAGCAGAGAATAACAAGAGGTGCAGAGTGGAGGGATGGCCCAGCGTCGGCGTAGGTAGCGCCATTGAGAGAAGACAAAACAACGCCACCGACGCCGGAGGCTGGAGCAGGCAGTCCCGGCAGCGCTGGGGGAAGAAGACAAGAGATTGAAGAAGAATGCCGTCCGTTGGATGTAAATCCAACGCCTTGCTTAGGCTTCAACCTACTGGCCCACATGTTAGCCAGTCTATTTGTTTTTAGTCCATTTGGTCGGCTGGGTGAAACAATGATGTAGCATCTATGCAGCTCATTTATATATATGGTAGAATTTAAAGCCCATTTGCATTTTTCTCGAAATCCGCGACTTGCTGGGCTAGGTGAAAATATCATGTTGGGCTGGACGGAGAAATGTTATAAAAACATAAACACATGATTGCACGTCTATTACTGCATTGGTCAGTAAAATCTTTGCAAGCTTATGTACGCAATGACTAGGAGTTAACTTGCCAAGTTATATATAAACAATTATTATTATTATTTTGTAAGAACTTTCAATTTACGAAATAAAATATCTGTCGGATTTCGGGTTCCGACAGACCCTTGAGGTTCGAACTTTGGGGTGCGCACGAAGATCTTTCCCCTACCAACTCACGTCTCGAGGCCTCGCAAGGAATCTAGGCTAGAAAGCACACAACGGACATGAGGTTTATACTGGTTCGGGCCACCATTGTGGTGTAATACCCTACTCCAGTGTGTGGTGTGGTGGATTGCCTCAGGGGCTGATGATGAACAATACAAAGGGAGAACAGCCTCGTGAGGGGCTGTTCTTGAGCTGGTGCGATGAACTGCTTGGGTGAGTTCAGTCACCTCTCTCTCTCTCTCTAGTCTATGCGCAATCTGGATCCCACTCCCTTCTACTGTGGTAGCACGTCCTATTTATAGAGGGAGGCCCTGGGCCTCTTCCCAAATATTAACAGGAAGGGCGCCAACAATTGGCCATTTTGAAGGGGAACATCTAGTACACTTATCCTGACTAAAGTTCGTCTTCGACTGCCAAAGACTCTGGCGGTGACGCCGTCCTGGGCTCCATGATGACTTTCATCCGGCCACTCTGCTGGTCTTGGTCTTGTTGCACCGAAACGGTAACCTTTGCCTGATGCGTTGGCCTGTGCTTGCCCCCTTTGCACCAAAGGGGAAACATGGACACTGCGCAGGCCGGTGCCCGCCTGGTCTCGATCGTCATGGGTTGCGTTACGGGCTCCTCGCGAGGTGCCCTGCCTTGATCTCTCCGCCTCCTCGCGAGCCTGCCTAATGAGGCTGCTCCTGAGGAAGCTTCCTATCATCCGCCCCGCGAGGCTTGGCCCCTCGCAAGGGTCTTGAGCGTGAGCTGATGAAGATGGGCTGCTGCACTGGGCCTTCGCTTGAGCCACGCTGCCAGCCGCAGGCAGGCAAGTCTGGGGAGCCCCATTCCCAGAACGCCGACAGTAGCCCCCGGGCCCAAGGCGCGCCTGGAGTTGGCTTAGTAGAGAAGCAAAGGGGTAAGTGCGAAGCGCCGCGGGCCCCAATAGCCTGCGGCCTTGGGCGCCGCGTGGCGATTGATTGGACGTGGGCGTCTCCGCTTCCCCATGATGCCTCATTATGCTGTAGGACCTTGAGAAGAGGTGTCTAGAGGGGGGGTGATTAGACACTAAGTATCAAAGTTGCAGTTGTTAACTTCTTTAAGTTTAAGTGGAGTTTAGGCACAAGTTTAACATTCACAATACATAACAAGCAAGCATGCAAAGAGTATATGAGCAGCGGAAAGTAAAGCATGCAACTTGCAAGAATGTAAAGGGAATGGTTTTTGAGGATTCAAACGCAATTGGAGACACGGATGTTTTTGTCGTGGTTCCGATAGGTGGTGCTATCGTACATCCATGTTGATGGAGACTTCAACCCACGAAGGGTAATGGTTGCGCGAGTCCACGGAGGGCTCCACCCACTAAGGGTCCACGAAGAAGCAACCGTGTCTATCCCACCATGGTCGTCGCCCACGAAGGACTTGCCTCACTAGCGGTAGATCTTCACGAAGTAGGCGATCTCCTTGCCCTTACAAACTCCTTGGTTCAACTCCACAATCTTGTTGGAGGCTCCCAAGTGACACCTAGCCAATCTAGGAGACACCACTCTCCAAGAAGTAACAAATGGTGCGTTGATGATGAACTCCTTGCTCTTGTGCTTCAAATGATAGTCTCCCCAACACTCAACTCTCTCTCATAGGATTTGGATCTGGTGGAAAGAAGATTTGAGTGAAAAGCAACTTGGGGAAGGCTAGAGATCAAGATTCATATGGTAGGAATGGAATATCTTGGCCTCAACACATGAGTAGGTGGTTCTCTCTCAGAAATGGTAAGTTGGAAGTGTAGATTTGTTCTCATGGCTCTCTCCACGAATGAAGAGGAGGTGGAGGGGTATATATAGCCTCCACACAAAATCTAACCGTTACACACAATTTACCAAACTCGGTGGGACCGAATCAACAAACTCGGTCGGACCGATTTAGTAAACCTAGTGACCGTTAGGGTTTTTGGTGGGACCGACATGCAACTCGGTAGGACCGATATGGTTAGGGTTAGGGCATAACGTAATCTCGGTGAGACCGATTACACAAACTCGGTGAGACCGATTTTGGTAATTAGTTAACCAGAGAGTTGGTCAGGCAAACTCGGTTGGACCGATTACACAAACTAGGTTGGACCGATTTTGGTAATGAGTCAACCAGGAAGTTTGCATTGTAATCTTGGTAGTACCGATTGCTCAAACTCGGTGAGACCGATTTTGGTAATGGACATACACAGAGAGATTACAATCCCATCTCGGTGAGACCGAGATCCCTATCGGTGAGACCGATTTGCCTAGGGTTTGTGGCAGTGGCTATGACATTTGAACTCGGTGGCGCCGGATAGAAAGAATCGGTGTGGCCGAGTTTGACTTTAGGTTTAGGTCATATGTGTGGAAGTGGGAAAGCAGTTGAGGGTTTTGGAGCATATCACTAAGCACTGTGGAGCAAGAACCTCATTAAGCAACACCTCATCCCTTCTTGATAGCATTGGCTTTTCCTATAGACTCAATGTGATCTTGGATCACTAAAATGTAAAATGAAGAGTCTTGAGCTTGAAGCTTGAGCCAATCCTTTGTCCTTAGCATCTTGAAGGAGTTCCCACATCCTTTAGTCCATGCCACTCCATTGTTGAACTTGTCTGAAACATACTAGATAAAAGTATTAGTCCAACAAAAGATATGTTGACATTAATTACCAAAACCACCTAGGGAGCACTTGTGCTTTCAATCTCCCCCTTTTTGGTAATTGATGACAACATACATCAAAGCTTTACATAAGGATATAAAGAATAGCAAGTAAAGCTTTGGAAAGACATGTAACAAGCATAGGCTCACCCTACATGTATGCAATCATGTGAATATGGAATATAGAGTCATGTGAGCGCATAACCATGATAGAGTAGGCAATTAGTTACATGTATCTTGGCCATACGCATCAGAGCAAAGAATATTAAAGAAAATACCTTCATGCTCATGAGTCCTTCTTGCAAATAGTATGTACATCAGCAAGAATTCCTCATACACATGATTGTGATGCATATACTTATCTTGTAGCCTTGAGTTGGCTTAGGATGGAATGAACCTTCGTAAACAAGGTTAGATAACATAGGTACATCTGCTAGCCAGAGCAAACAGAAGAAACCACAAGAATACCAAGATTGGGATGACATGTAGAGAGTGAGTACTAAGTACCAAATTGGATTAGACATGTCCCCAAGAGTAAAGATATGCAATGAATTTAAATGATTTCTTTCCCTTAGATGTCTTGCTCCCCCTAAATCTAGCATGGGACACTGGGAGAAGATAGGGAACAGAAAATCAGAGCTGAAAGATATAAATGAACAGAGCTAATGCAAAAAAGCACATATAAACATGTCGTTCCCCTCAAGAAGACATGTGGCATCTCTCCTCTTGAACACCAAGCATCTGCGATCCTTGAGAAATACTTTCTCTCCCCCTGGAGATCTCTTTCTCCCCCTGAGGAGGTGATACTTTTTCTCTCTGATGTGATGTCTCTAAGTGATAAGCTTTGATGTGATCTCTCTCTCCCCCTTTGACATCAATTTCCAAGAAGGGTTTGATCCTTGAGTCACAGCAAAAAGCTTTTTTTTTAAAATGTGATGCTTGTAGAGTACAAGATTAATTGAGTGGAGCTGGATCAGAAGAAACACAGAATAAGTCGCAAACTGTTTTTCCTGTTGTGAAATCGGTGGCACCGAGTGGTATGCTTTGGTTGGACCGAAAACAACAAATCGGTGAAACCGAGTTCATCACAGAGAAAACACATGTCACCTCAGCTCACTAGATTAGTAAGATCTCACAAAGATTTGCAAGGAATTTACTGAATGATATGCAATAAACTTGATGCAGAAAATGCAGACCAAACAGAAAGAAATCTAGATGAAGTTTTTTTGAAAGGGGAAACAAATATGCATGAGACAAATGCAAAAACAGAGAGAAGAACAGAAGAGAACTTCATCTAGAGATGGTCAGCGACAAAGTCACCTATGTTAGAGTATATTGACTTAGGAGTCAAGTGAAATCACTTGATCATAGGTCACACTCATCGTTGAAGCTCAAAATTGGGTTACCATTTTTCGTTTAAGCATCCTGATGTATTCACGTCTTGTCGAGTTGCTTTAGCTCATGACTTGGAGTAAAGCTTCTCTAAGATGGAATAACATACCTTGGTTGGTGGTGTAGAACATGTAGTTGAACTTGTGTGGGTTGCTCAAGGTTGATGTAGCCTATCAAGAGTTGGGAGCACCACTTGGAATTTGAGTCCATCTACCTACATGGGTTAGTTCTTGCAAGGAAGAGCACTTGTGTATCCAAAAATGACAATCATGAAGCTCAACATAGAATTTGTCAAAGGATATGTTTGAATGGTTCCGTGCTTCCTTGTCTTCATCCACCATAGTGTAGAAACTTGGTGATGTAGAGATTGCTCAAGGCGTGAGTAGATTACAACCTCATGGAATTTGATTCAACCAAGTACCTACATGGGTTATATAACATGTAAGATGGAAATATATCCAAGAAATAAGATTTTCATCATAAGAGAAATGTCAAGGATTAGTCATAAACTCATGTCTTGCATGTATCCAATGGAGTTTCTACTCCAAGTTTGAAGCATCAATGATGTTCAGTTCTCCTCTTAACCTGCAAAACACTTTCTCATCAAGAGGTTTAGTGAATATATCCGCTAATTGCTTTTCGGTGCGAACATGCTTAAGATTAATGTCACCCTTAGCAACATGATCTCGAATGAGATGATGACAAACTTCAATATGCTTAGTTCGAGAATGTTGTACGGGATTATGACCAATTTTGATAGCAATTTCATTGTCACAAAGCAATGGAACATGTTTCACATATATCCCATAATCTTTAAGAGTTTGGGTCATCCAAAGTAATTGAGCACAACATGAACCAGCGGCAATGTATTCCGCTTCGGCGGTGGATAAGGATACCGAGTTTTGTTTCTTGGAAGACCAAGACACAAGAGATCTACCAAGAAATTGACAAGTACCCGAAGTGGACTTTCTATCAACCTTGTCACCGGCATAGTCCGAGTCGGAGTAGCCAACAAGATCGAAAGAGGCCCTCTTAGGATACCAAATGCCAAAATTTGGTGTATGGATTAAGTATCTCACTATCCTTTTCATGGCCTTAAGATGACATTCTTTAGGAGTAGCTTGATATCGTGCACACATGCACACACTTATCATGATATCGGGACGTGAAGCACATAGATATAATAATGAACCAATCATAGAGCGATAAACCTTTTGATCAACCGGTTCACCATCTTTGGTCAAGTCAAGATGTCCACTAGTAGGCATGGGTGTATACATACCTTTGCACTCTTGCATATTGAACTTCTTGAATAAGTCCTTGGTGTACTTTGTTTGAGAAACAAAATTACCTTCCTTAGTTTGCTTGATTTGCAACCCAAGAAAGAATTTGAGTTCACTCATCATAGACATCTCAAACTTCTCCGACATTAGCTTCCAAAACTTTTCACTAAAATGAGGGTTAGTTGATCCAAATATGATATCATCAACATAAATTTGGCATACAAATAGTTCTCCATTAACCCTTTTAGTAAAAAGTGTGGAATCAATTTTCCCAATTTCAAAGCCTTTTTCAATAAGGAACTTGGTCAAGCATTTATACCACGCTCTAGGAGCTTGTTTAAGACCGTAAAGGGCTTTGTGAAGTTTGTAAACATGATTTGGTTTCTTAGGATTGAAAAAGCCGGGAGGTTGTTTATCACAAACTTCCTCCTCTATTTCACCATTTAGAAAAGCACTTTTAATGTCCATTGGGTACAAGGTGATATCATGATGATTAGCATAGGCAAGTAAGATGCGAATGGACTCAAGTCTAGCAACGGGAGCACAAGTCTCACCATAGTCCATACCTTCGACTTGTGTGTAGCCTTGGGCGACGAGACGTGCTTTGTTGTGAACTACTTGTCCATCTTCATCTTGCTTGTTGCGAAACACCCATTTGGTACCGATGATGTTGTAGTTGTTGTCGGGCTTCTCAACCAATGTCCAAACTTGGTTTCTCTCAAAGTTGTATAGCTCTTCATGCATATCATTTATCCAATCTGGATCTTCCAATGCTTCTTCGACCTTCATAGGTTCAATGCTAGAGATGAAAGAATAGTTTTCACAAAAGTTAGCTAAACGAGTTTTAGAGCGAGTGATTCTCCCGGTTTGAATATCATTGTAAATTTGCTCGACGGGATGGTCTTTAGCAACTCTTGCTCGAACTCGTGAAAGTTGTTGCTTGGTTGTTGGTTGAACTTCTTCTTCATCTTGTTCTTCTTGTTGGCCTTCTTCATTGTTGGCGTTGTCGTCCTCTTGTCGTGGTGGAGAAGGAGGTTGTTGACGTTCATCTTGATGCACTTCCTCGTTTCCTTCATCTTGGTGTGTCCCACTTGTGGATGCTTCCGTATCAACTCTTGGTTCACCTTGTCGTGAAGTAGAAGCTTCCACTTGGACGGACAAGGTACTCTCCTTCACCTCCGTTGGACGGACCTTGCCAATAGACAAGTGTAGGACCTTGAGAAGAGGTGTCTAGGGGGGGGGGTGATTAGACACTCAGTACCAAAGTTGCAGTTTTTAAGTTTCATTAAGTTGAAGTGGAGTTTAGGCACAAGTTTAACATTCACAATACATATCAAGCAAGCATGCAAGAGTATATTGGCAGCGGAAAGTAAAGCATGCAACTTGCAAGAATGTAAAGGGAAGGGTTTGGAGGATTCAAACACAATTGGAGACACGGATGTTTTTGGCGTGGTTCCGATAGGTGGTGCTATCGTACATCTACGTTGATGGAGACTTCAACCCACGAAGGGTAATGGTTGCGCGAGTCCACGGAGGGCTCCACCCACGAAGGGTCCACGAAGAAGCAACCTTGTCTATCCCACCATGGCCATCGCCCACGAAGGACTTGCCTCACTAGCAATAGATCTTCACAAAGTAGGCGATCTCCTTGCCCTTACAAACTCCTTGGTTCAACTCCACAATCTTGTCGGAGGCTCCCAAGTGACACCTAGCCAATCTAGGAGACACCACTCTCCAAGAAGTAACAAATGGTGCGTTGATGATGAACTCCTTGCTCTTGTGCTTCAAATGATAGTCTCCCCAACACTCAACTCTCTCTCATAGGATTTGGATCTGGTGGAAAGAAGATTTGAGTGGAAAGAAACTTGGGGAAGGCTAGAGATAAAGATTCATATGGTAGGAATGGAATATCTTGGCCTCAACACAAGAGTAGGTAGTTGTATCTCAGAAAATGTAGGCTGGAAGTGTAGGTTCAGTCTAATGGCTCTCTCCACGAATGAAGAGGAGGTGGAGGGGTATATATAGTCTCCACACAAAATCTAACCGTTACACACAATTTACCAAACTCGGTGGGACCGATTCAACAGACTCGATCGGACCGATTTAGTAAACCTAGTGACCGTTAGAATTTTCGGTGGGACCGAAATGCAACTTGGTGAGACCGATATGATTAGGGTTAGGGCATAAAGTAATCTCGGTAAGACCGATTACACAAACTCAGTGAGACCGATTTTGGTAATAAGCTTTCCAGAGAGTTGGTTAGGCAAACTCGGTTGGACCGATTACACAAACTCGGCGGGACCGATTTTGGTAACGAGTCAACCAGGAAGTTTGCATTGTAATCTCGGTAGTACCGATTGCTCAAACTCGGTGAAACCGATTTTGGTAATGGACATACACAGAGAGATTACAATCCCATCTCGGTGAGACCGAGATCCCTATCGGTGAGAACGATTTGACTAGGGTTTGTGGTAGTGGCTATGACATCAAAACTCGGTGGCGCCGGATAGAAAGAATCAGTGGGGCCAAGTTTGGCTTTAGGTTTTGGACATATGTGTGGAAGTGGGAAAGTAGTTGAGGGTTTTGGAGCATATCACTAAGCACATGAAGCAAGAAGCTCATTAAGCAACACCTCATCCCTCCTTGATAGTATTGGCTTTTCCTATAGACTCAATGTGATCTTGGATCACTAAAATATAAACTGAAGAGTCTTGAGCTTGAAGCTTGAGCCAATCCTTTGTCCTTAGCATCTTGAGGGAGTTCCAACATCCTTTAGTCCATGCCACTCCATTGTTGAACTTATCTGAAACATACTAGATAAAAGTGTTAGTCCAACAAGAGAGATGTTGACATTAATTACCAAAACCACCTAGGGAGCACTTGTGCTTTCAATCTCCCCGTTTTTGGTAATTGATGACAACATACATAAAAGCTTTAGATAAAGATATAGAGAATAGCAATTAAAGCTTTGGAAAGACATGTAACAGGCATAGGCTCCCCCTACATGTATGCAATCATGTGAATATGGAATATAGAAGCATGTGAGAGCATAACCATGATAGAGTAGGCAATGTGTTACATGTATCTTGGCCATATGCATCAGAGCAAAGAATATTAAAGAGAATACCTTCATGCCCATGAGTCTTTCTTGCAAATAGTATGTACATCAGCAAGAATTCCTCATACACATGATTGTGATGCATATACTTACCATGTAGTCTTGAGTTGGCTTGGGATGGAATGAACCTGCGCAAACAAGGTTAGATAACATAGGTACATCTACTAGCCAGAGCAAACAGAAGAAACCACAAGAATACCAAGACTGGGATGACATGTAGAGAGTGAGTACTAAGTACCACATTCGATTAGCCATGTCCCCAAGAGTAAAGATATGCAATGAATTTAAATGATTTATTTCCCTTAGATGTCTTGCTCCCCCTGAATCTAGCATGGGATACTGGGAGAAGATAGGGAATAGAAAATCAGAGCTGAAAGATATGAATGATGAACAGAGCTAATGCAAGCTAATGCAAATAAGCACAACAGATCATATGAACATGTCTCTCCCCTCAAGAAGACATGTGGCATCTCTCCTCTTGAACACCAAGCATCTGGGATCCTTGAGAAATACTTCTTTTTAAGTATTCTCTCCCCCTGAAGATCTCTCTCTCTCCCCCTGAGGATCTCTCTCCCCCTTGAGGATCTCTCTCCCCCTTGAGGAGGTGATGAACTATTTCTCTGATGTGATCTCTCTCTAAATGATAAGCTTTGATGCGATCTCTCTCTCCCCCTTTGACATCAATTTCCAAGAAGGGTTTTCTGGAATCTGACGAATGGGGTGGTCCTTGAGTCACAGCACAAAGCAATGATAAAAATGTGATGCTTGTAGAGGACAAGATTCATTGAGTGGAGCTGGATCAGAAGAAACATAGAATATGTGGCAAACTGTTTTTCCTGATGTGAAATCAGTGGCACCGAGTGGTATGCTTCGGTTGTACCTAAAACAACAAATCGGTGAAATCGAGTTCATCACAGAGAAAACACTTGTCACTTCAGCTCACTAGACTAGTAAGGTCTAACAAGGATTTGCAAGGAATTTACTGAAAGATATGCAAGGAATTGGATGCAGAGCAAACAAAAAGAAATCTAGATGAAGTTTTTTGTTGTTGTTTTGAAAGGGGAAACAAATATGCATGAGACAAATGCAAAAACACAGAAAAGAATACACGAGAACTTCATCTAGAGATGGTCGGCGACAAAGTCACCTATGTTAGAGTATATTGACTTAGGAGTCAAGTGAGATCACTTGATCATATGTCCTACTCATCGTTTAAGCTCAAAATGGGGTTGCCATTGTTCATTTAAGCATCTTGATGTATTCACATCTTGTCGAGTTGCTTTAGCTCATGACTTGGAGTAAAGCTTCTCTAAGATGGAATAACATACCTTGGTTGGTGGTGTTGTTCATGTAGTTGAACTTGTGTGGGTTGCTCAAGGTTGATGTAGCTCATCAAGAATTTGGAGCACCACTTGGAATTTGATTCCATCTACCTACATGGGTTAGTTCTTGCAAGGAAGAGCACTTGTGTATCCAAAAATGACAATCATGATGCTCCACATAGAATTTGTCAAAGGATATGTTTGAATGGTTTTGTGTTTCCTTGTCTTCAACCACCATAGTGTAGAAACTTGGTGATGTAGAGATTGCTAAAGATGTGAGTAGATTACAATCTCATGTAATGTGATTCCACCAAGTACCTACAAGGGTTAGATAACATGCAAGATACAAATGTACCCAAGACATAGGATTTTCATCATTAGAGAAATATCAAGGATTAGTCATAAGCTCATGTCTTGCATGTATCCAATGGAGTTTCTACTCCAAGTTTGAGGCATCAATGATGTTCAATTCTCCTCTTAACCTACAAAACACTTTCTCATCAAGAGTTCTAGTGAATATATCCGCTAATTGCTTTTCGGTGCGAACATGCTTAAGATCAATGTCACCCTTAGCAACATGATCTCGAATGAAATGATGACGAACTTCAATATGCTTAGTTCGAGAATGTTGTACAGGGTTATGACCAATTTTGATAGAACTTTCATGGTCACAAAGCAATGGAACATGTTTCACATATATCCCATAATCTTTAAGAGTTTGGGTCATCCAAAGTAATTGAGCACAACATGAACCAGCGGCAATGTATTCCGCTTCGGCGGTGGATAAGGATACAGAGTTTTGTTTCTTGGAAGACCAAGACACAAGAGATCTACCAAGAAATTGACAAGGACCCGAAGTGGACTTTCTATCAACCTTGTCTTCGGCATAGTCCGAGTCGGAATAGCCAACAAGATCGAAAGAGGCCCTCTTAGGATACCAAATGCCAAAATTTGGTGTATGGATTAAGTATCTCACTATCCTTTTCACGGCCTTAAGATGACACTCTTTAGGAGCAGCTTGATATCGTGCACACATGCACACGCTTAGCATGATATCGGGACGTGAAGCACATAGATATAACAATGAACCAATCATAGAGCGATAAACCTTTTGATCAACCGGTTCACTATCTTTGGTCAAGTCAAGATGTCCACTAGTAGGCATGGGTGTAGACATACCTTTGCATTCTTGCATATTGAACTTCTTGAATAAGTCCTTGGTGTACTTCGTTTGAGAAACAATGATACCTTCCTTAGTTTGCTTGATTTGCAACCCAAGAAAGAATTTGAGTTCACTCATCATAGACATCTCAAACTTCTCCGACATTACCTTCCCAAACTTTTCACTAAAATGAGGGTTAGTTGAACCAAATATAATATCATCAACATATATTTGGCACACAAATAGTTCTCCATTAACCCTTTTAGTAAAAAGAGTAGAATCAATTTTCCCAATTTCAAAGCCTTTTTCAATAAGGAACTTGGTCAAGCATTTATACCATGCTCTAGGAGCTTGTTTAAGACCATAAAGAGCTTTGCGAAGTTTGTAAACATGATTGGGTTTCTTAGGATTGACAAAGCCGGGAGATTGCTTAACATAAACTTCCTCCTCTATTTCACCATTTAGAAAAGCACTTTTAATGTCCATTTGGTACAAGGTGATATCATGATGATTAGCATAGGCAAGTAAGATGCGAATGGACTCAAATCTAGCAACGGGAGCATAAGTCTCACCATAGTCCATACCTTCGACTTGTGTGTAGCCTTGGGTGACGAGACGTGATTTGTTGCGAACTACTTTTCCATCTTCATCTTGCTTGTTGCGAAACACCCATTTGGTACCGATGATGTTGTGGTTGTTGTCGGGCTTCTCAACCAATGTCCAAACTTGGTTCCTCTCAAAGTTGTGTAGCTCTTCATGCATAGCATTTATCCAATCCGGGTCTTCCAATGCTTCTTCAACCTTCATAGGTTCAATGCTAGAGATGAAAGAATAGTTTTCACAAAAGTTAGCTAAACGAGTTTTAGAGCGAGTGATTCTCTCGGTTTGAATGTCATTGTAGATTTGCTCGACGGGATGATCTTTAGCAATTCTTGCTCGAACTCGTGAAAGCTTTTGCTTGGGTCTTCGTTGAACATCTTCTTAATCTTGTTCTTCTTCTTGGCCTTCTTCATTGTTGGCGTTGTCGTTCTCTTGTCGTGGTGGAGAAGGTGGTTGTTGACGTTCATCTTGATGCACTTCCTCGTTTTCTTCATCTTGGTGTGTCCCACTTGTGGATGCTTCCATATCAACTCTTGGTTCACCTTGTCCTGAAGTAGAAGCTTCCACTTGGACGGACGAGGTACTCTCCTTCACCTCCCTTGGACGGACCTTGCCAATAGACAAGTCTTGGATTGCTTCCGAAGGATCTTTGTCTCCTATATCAATTGGCAATTGCTCTACTTGCGAGCCGTTAGATTCATCAAACTTCGCAACTACCGTCTCTTCAACCTTTCGGGTGAAATTGTTGTAGACACGGTAAGTGTGAGAGTTTGAGCCATAACCTAGTAGGAAACCTTCATGAGACTTAGGAGAAAATTTAGAACGATGATGCTTATTAAGAATGTAGCACTTTGAACCGAATACTCGAAAGTATCCAACTTGGGGTTTGTTACCGGTGAGGAGCTCGTATGTCGTCTTGCCGAGTAGCTTGTGAAGATACAAGCGATTTGTTGCATGACAAGCTGTCTCAACCGCTTCTGCCCAAAATTGCTTTGGTGTCTTGTACTCATCAAGCATTGTTCTCGCCATTTCGGTGGTGTCCGGTTCTTCCGCTCAACAACTCCGTTTTGTTGAGGTGTGTACGTAGCCGAGAACTCATGTGAAATCCCTTCTTCGTTAAGAAAGGTGTCCACATTTGCGTTCTTGACCTCCGCTCTGTTGTCGCTGCGAACCTTCTTGATCTTCAGTTCAAATTGATTTTGGGCGTTCCTAGCGAAATTTTTGAAGATCTTTTGGACCTGCGATTTGTCATCGAGAAAGAACACCCACGTAAATCTTGAAAATCATCAACTATAACTAGACCAAAAGAATTTCCACCGAGACTCTTGTAAGAGTTGGGACCAAAAAGATCCATGTGAAGTAGCTCGAGTGGCCTCCTTGTGGTCATGATGTTCTTCACGGATGCCTTCCTCCAACCTGTTTACACCTTGACAAGCACCGCAAAGTCTATCCTTATCAAATATGACATCGTTAACTCCAAGGATATGATTTCCTTTAATAAGCTTGTCAAGGTTTCGCATACCAACATGACCTAGTCATCTATGCTGTTGGGGATATTACCACTGGGCGTGAACCGGCCTACTTGGGCCGGGTTAACTTCATTAGTAATGTAAGCAGATGAAGGCCCAAGGCCTATAGTCGGTTTAGAACCGGTAGCCGTAAACCAGCATGATATGTAAGCTTGTATTGTAAGTTAGGAATAGAGAGAGACCAACCGGGATACGAATATGAACCGGTATGGGACTCCATAGACCGACGGGCGTCACCCATGTATATAAGGGGATGACCCGGTGGCGGTTCAAGACAGACAACAACAACTCGAGCCTAGGCGAAGCTGGTTTGCTCCCAAGCCATCGAGACCACATCAATTCCATCACAACTAGACGTAGGCTTTTACCTTCATCGAAGGGGCCGAACTAGTATAAACCATCGTGTCTTTGTGTCCGCTTTAACCCCTTCAAGTTAACCCGTAGCGATGGCTCCACGACTAAGTCCTTTCACTAGGACATCTACCGTGACAAATCCACGATAGTTGGCGCCCACCGTGGGGCTATCGCACGATGGTTTGATGATCTTGGAGGGCAAGCTCAAAGGACTCGAAGGCTATGCTGTGGGCCGGATGACCAAGAGTCGTCGCGGCAAGCTCTACATCGACGATTCAGGATGGGGTCCCGAAGCCAGCTCGATCGAGTACGGATACCGGGTCCCCTTTGGTGGCATACACGTTTTCATCGGCAAGATCGGTGAGCCTGGGCCTGAGCCGGACATCTGCACCGACCTCGCCGAGGCCGCCAAGCGGCGAGATCTACCTGTGTTAAACCGGTCGTGAAGCGTGCCTTCGTCGGAGTCATCCACGGAGGAGAGCATGAGGACGAGTCAGAATACGGTGGTGAGACCGTCGTCTTTTCCGACGACGAGTCCTCGACCGGAGAGACTGAGTCGTTATACCAGTTGCAAGATGACCAGATTAGGGGCTGTTCCGATGGCGACAGGATTCCGGACCCCCAGATCAGATCAACCGGGTTGGAATATTCATGGCCTGCACACAGGCGGCGAATCACTCCTCGACCGCGGCAGCAATGCTCTCCGGATCAGCAGCGGCAGCGGCAGCAGGGGCAGGAGGCCCTGTGCGCCCGCCGGTTCAAGTTCTGTCTAACCTGTTTGACACACTAGCAGTACTTATGGCAGAGGCCAATCTGGCGGATCAGGAGGCCCATGATGCGAAGGTGGCAAAGGTGAGAGAGCAGATCGTACAGGCCAAAGCCGACCTGGCAGTAGAGAAGGACCGGATGGCCGCAGAGCAGGCCGCTTTGGATGCTCAGGCCTATAAGCTCATGCTCGACCAGAACACATCACAGGAGGTCTTGAAGCGGAAGCACAGATCACGCCTGCCGTTAGGGTTCGACCCTCAAATCTCTTTCACACTCCGAGCTGGAACCGATAATCCGGGCACTGGAGGTAAACCGGTCGAGGCACGGGGCCGGAGCGACGGTCCAACCCGCTGATGGAACCTCCCGCGAACATTGTGATTCCTCCGCCGGTCCAGACACCTCCGGGTCATTATTCTAATCCTATGGACAATCTTGTCGCAGCTGCTGCGCGGTTAGAAGCTATCCCGGTCGAAGGAGACTCTCCGCAAGCAATAGAGACGCGCCGGGTTAAGGAACTTCTCCGGACCGCTTTGATTCAACAGGAGGCATATTCATACAGCCGCGATCAGATTCACTCCACGCCTCGTCCAAGCCGGAGCTATAGCAGGTGCCTAGATGAACTGGCCATATCGAGCAATGCGCGAGGCCGTGAAGCGGGCCGTGGCAATAACCCGGCAGGTGGTGTTCGCGATGCTCAGGATGTAGTGGACCGGGCCCGGGCACGAAGGGAGGCCGAGTTAGTAGCACAGAACGAGGCGGGTCAGCTTACACCGGTTCGCCCTACCACTTCTGCCGGGCCAGGGGTCGCATCCGCTTTGGGAGTGCCCTGTTTAGTCCCTGCTTTACGCAATGTATGCATGCCCAAAGATTTCAAGGGTCCGCGTAAGGTGCCGAATTACACCGCTGATTTATCTCAAGAAGCATGGGTAGAGAGTTATGAGATGGCCATGGAGATGCTGGATGTGGATGAGACCGCATGTGCAAAGTACTTCACCATGATGCTTGAAGGCACGGCCGTGCATTTGGTTGAAGAGCATGCCGCCTAATTTATCAGTTCATGGGCCCGATATGGGCCCGGTTTATCCGAATTTCAAAGATACGTAAGCAGCCCAAATCCATAGTAGACTTGGCGGCTTGTGTTCAGGAGAACGGAGAGTCAACAACCCATTGGGTACGCCGCGTTTCCGAAGTCTTGCACTCGTCTGACAGGATCAATGCTGATTCTGCGATCTTAACCCTGGAGGGCAACTGCCGGTTTATGCCTTTAAAGCTGAAATTGGGGCATATGAAGCGGTTCTGTAATGACTTGGGAACTCTCATGCCTGCTTTGGTAAAGTATGCTGATTCTGATAGTTCCAAGGATCCCGAGACTGACGATGATGAAGCAGGGAAGGGAAAGAAGAATAGCAACTCCAAGGGGCATCAGTACAGACCGGCGGGCCATGGAAACGGAGGCAAGCGTAAGGCGGATAGCAGCATGGACTTTGTGGCTAACACTAATGCGCAGGACAAGGGTCAGCGGCGCAGAGGTAAAGCGGCGAATCGTAATGGGGCTCCAAATCCTAACCCGGATCGCTTAAACTATTTGTTGAATCAGCCTTGCCCAAAGCACGAGACGAAGGAGACGCCGGCTAACCACCTTTGGAAGGATTGCTACATTATGCAGGTATTTAAAAACTCTAATGCCTTCCGGTATGACCGTGGGTCAGGTGGTGGCTCAGGATCCGGTTTCCATGGGCCGGGTCACGATGGAGCTTCCGGTTCAGGTTTCAATTAGGGCGGTAATGGTAGCCAGAACAATCAGAGCGGTCAAGGGGGCTATAACCAATAGCAGCAGCAGCAGTCGGGTTATCAGAGCCAACCAAAACAGTTGAACAATGGGCAGTATCACGTTTTCACAACTAGTTTGGATAAGCGCGACAGGAAGCTCCACAAACGAGCAGTGAACTCTGTTGAACCGGCCGTACCACGTTACTTACACTGGTCAGAGCATCCTATCATGTGGAGCAGGGAGGATCACCCCCCCGGGTTGACAATCCGGGCCAGTTGGCATTAGTGGTAGACCCTCAGGTCGGAGGTTATAAATTCACCAAGGTACTCATGGATGGAGGGAGCAGTATTAACATCCTATACTATGAGACATTCCGCCGCATGGGGCTAACAGACAAAGATCTCCAACCGTCTAATACGGTGTTCCATGGTGTGGTGCCTGGAAAATCAGCATATCATATTGGTAAGATAGCCCTGGAGGTGGCTTTTGGGGACGAGCATGATTCCCGATCCGAAAAACTAACCTTTGAGGTGGTGAAGATCCGGAGCCCGTATCACGCCTTGTTTGGGCGGCCGGCTTATGCCAAATTCATGGCACGGCCTTGTTATATCTACTTGCAGCTCAAGATGCCGGGTTACAAAGGGACAATAACGGTTCATGGGAGCCGTAAGATTGCTTTGGAATGTGAGGAAGGTGATGCGGTCTATGCAGAGTCAGTTTGTGCCATGGAGGAGTTGAAATATTATAAGGACAACGTTGATCCGGCGGACATGACCCCGTTGAACAAGCCAACCACGGAGCACGATTCAGATCTGAAGTTCAAATCGGCGGCTGAGACCAAGCTTGTTGACTTCGTGCCCGGTGATTCGTCCAAGCAGTTCACTATCAGTGCCAACTTGGACCCTAAATAGGAAAGCGCGCTCATCGAGTTCATCCGTGAGAATCGGGACATTTTTGCATGGAAGCCTTCTGATATGCCAGGTGTACCGAGGGAACTCGCTGAGCACACTCTTAATGTGGATCCTAAGTTTAAACCGGTAAAGCAATTTCTCCGCCGATTTAACAAAGAAAGGCGCAAAACTATTGGAGAGGAAGTGGCCAGACTCTTAGCGGCTGGCTTTATCATTGAAGTGTTCCATCCAGAGTGGCTTGCTAATCCGGTGCTGGTTCTTAAGAAAAACGGCACTTGGCGTATGTGTGTGGATTACACGGATCTTAACAAGGCTTGTCCAGCGGATCCTTTTGCCCTCCCCCACATTGACCAGATCATTGATGCCACGGCGGGTTGTGAGTGTTTGAGTTTTTTGGATGCATACTCAGGGTATCATCAGATCAAAATGGCGGTTAAGGACCAGGAGAAGACGGCGTTTATTACTCCCTTTGGAGCCTTCTGCTATGTATCTATGCCCTTTGGGCTCAAGAGCGCCCAAGCCACTTATCAACGGTGTGTACAGAACTGCTTGCATAAACAGATCGGCCGTAATGTGCACGCTTATGTGGATGATATTGTAGTCAAGTCAAGGCAGAAGGAGACGCTGGTGGATGATTTGAAAGAAAACTTTGACAACTTGCGAGTTTACAAAATGATGCTTAACCCGGCCAAGTGTGTCTTTGGTGTTCCGGCAGGCAAGTTACTGGGTTTTCTTGTGTCCAACAGAGGAATTGAGGCTAATCCGAAGAAGATTACGGCTATCACCTCCCTGGCTAAACCGAAGTGTATCAACGATGTTCAGCGTCTGGCGGGTCGGATCACCTTGAGCGAGCCGCTTTATCACCACCGAGAGAAGGCTATCCTTTATACCGGATGCTAAGAAAGACAGATCAATTCATCTCGAGTCGGCCGCCGATGAAGCGTTGAGGACTTGAAGTGGCAATTAGCCAATTCGCCGATTCTTGCGGCTCCGTCGACAAGCAGCCGTTATTGTTATCGAGCGCCAATGCTCGTGCGATTAAGCGTGGCTATTGTGGTGGAACGCAAGGAGGCAGCAAGGAATATCCGTTCAATGACCGTTTATTATATCAGCGAAGTGCTTATTGAATCCAAGCAAAGGTATCCGCATTGGCGTAAGCTGGTATATGGAGTTTTCATGGCAAGCGGAAGTTGAAGCAGATTTCCAAGGGCACACCATCACAAAGGGTCGATTCGGCTCCCTTGGGCGATATCATCTGAACCGGAGGCGATCGGCGGATTGCCAAGTGGGCTATAGAGCTTGGGCGACGGATTGAAGTACGTGCCTCGAACCGCGGTGAAGTCTCAAGCACTTGTTGATTTCATCAATGATTGGACGGAGTTGCAAGCACCAGAGGAGAAGCCGGATCACACATATTGGACTATCCATTTTGATGGATCCAGCAATTGAGGGCTCGAAATTTGGAGTCGTATTAACTTCCCGACGAGGTGATAAGTTTTGTTATGTTCTCCGCCTAATGTTCCCTTGTACTAATAATGCAGCTGAGTATGAAGCCTTGCTCCATGGTCTCCGGATGGCTAAGGAGATGAACTTAAGCCGGGTTAAGTGCTTCGGTGACTCGGACCTCGTGGCTCAACAAGTGTCTGGCACGTGGGATTCTAAAGACCCACTTATGGCTGCATATCATCGTGAGGTGGACAATATTGCGGGTCACTTCAAGGGTTATTAGGTGGATCACGTGGACCGTCGAAAGAATGAAGCGGCGGACGCTTTAAGCCGGCTAGGTTCTCAGCGTAAACCCGTCCCGCCTAATGTCTTTCTTGATGTGTTGCACAACCCGTCAGTCAAGCTCCCGGGTGAAGCGGATTTGGCTGTTCCTGATCCGGAGGCTCAATTGGTGGCAGCCCTGCATGTCATACCGAATTGGACAGTTCCTTATCTTGCGTACATGAACCGGGGGGAGTTGCCAGAGGATGAGATTCTAGCCAGGCAGATAGTCCGGCGGTCCAAATCTATGACTATTGTCAATGGCGAATTGCATCATTGCAGTGTATCAGGGGCGTTTCGACGCTGCGTTTCTCCTGAGGAAGGCTGTGAAATCTTACGTGAAATCCATGAAGGGGATTGTGGTCACCACACCGGTTCAAAGTCTCTGGTGGCAAAGGCGTTTTGTCACGGGTTCTACTGGTTGACAGCTCATGCTGATGCGGAGGACTTGGTTAAACGATGTGATGGCTGTCAGAAATTTTCAAGGCGTGCTCATGTGGCGGCTCAAGAATTGAGGATGATTCCAATTACTTGGCCGTTTGCAACATGGGGGCTGGATATGGTCGGACCTTTTAAAAGATCCAAGGATAAGAAAACCCATCTTTTGGTGGCGGTTGACAAGTTTACCAAGTGGGTTGAAGCGGAGCCTGTCAGCAAGTGTGATGCAGCTACAGCGGTGCAGTTCATTAAAAATGTGATTTTCCGGTTTGGTTTTCCACACAGTATCATTACTGACAATGGTACCAATTTATCCAAGGGTGCTATGAAGGAATTCTGTGAACGTGAGCACATCCGACTTGACGATCATCGATGGCTCACCCCATCCAATGGACAGCGAACGGGCTAATCAAGAGATCTTGCGAGGTATCAAACCCCAGCTTATGGTTCCATTGCAAAGAACACCAGGATGTTGGGTTGAAGAACTACCATCTGTGCTATGGAGTATCAATACTACACCCAACCGATCTACAGGATACACGCCGTTTTTCATGGTCTACGGAGCGGAGGCGGTTCTCCCTAGTGATATCCGGCACGATTCGCCTCGTGTGGCAGCTTATGTTGAAGCGGACAATGAGACAGCACGGCAAGACGCTTTGGACCTATTGGACGAGGAGCGCGACATAGCAGCTGCCCGCTCAGCGATTTATCAACAAGATCTTTGTCGCTATCACAGTCGCCGGGTCAGAACCAGAAGTTTTCAAGACGGAGATTTGGTGCTTCGGCTCATCCAAGACCAGACGGATATGCACAAGTTATGCCCACCTTGGGAGGGACCTTTTCGTGGTCAGCAAGAATCTGCACAACGGGTCGTACTATCTGATTGATATTCGAGAGCATAAAGACTCACACACATCAGAGGAGGAGACCAACAGGCCGTGGAACATAGCTCATCTTCGGCCTTACTACACCTGAGCCATTGGCTCTATCTATGTACATATTATGACAGTGTATATATTATCTTTGATATAATAAAACCAGAGCCTCAGCTAAAGCGGGTCTCTGTCTTCTCATATCATGCGTGGTTACATGGAGTGGTTCTGTTTTAAAGTGGCCTCCGGTTTACCCCTTGAAATTTGATTTTTATATCACTTGGGGCCTTGGTCGTGTCCGAACCAACGCGACACCTTTTGATAGGCGAAAGCCACCAGATCACTTGGGGACATGGTCAAGTCTGAACCAGTCACGCCTCTTGATCGGCCTAAGGCCACAAAATCACTTGGGGGCTTGGTCGAACCCGAACCATTGCCACGCCTTTTGATTGGCATATATGCCACGATTTCATTTGGGGACCTGGATGACTTGAACCATTGTCACTCCTATTGGGGGCTTGGTCCTGTCCGACCATGGTAACACCATCTGATCAGCTCAGTATAGCATATTTTTTGCAAACGGTTTTAATCATTGCCTTTGCTTCCATATTTCTTTTATGACTAATCTTTAATTTTTGTTGTGTTTCCTTTAAACCAACAACACTTTTTCACCGGTTCAGCTGACGGTTTCGCTTCATTTTTAATCCGGAGAAATATGCCCGGTTTACCTTTCCTGTTAACATCATGGAGTAACAGGGGGGCTCATACTGACCCAGCACGGTTTACATGGGAGGTGTTTTCTCCCCTTTGATGGTAATGGTTTATAAAACCTCCGTTTCAAGCCTGGCTAAGCCAACTTCATGCCCAGCGATGGCAGGTATTTTGTATCGCATATTTGGTTATATGCCTTAAATACATTGATGATATATATATCAAGGTCATAAACCGTTGGCGGTATAACCGCCACCGATTCAAGATTTTTGATTGCGGAAATATAAATTGAGGATTTCAAGCAAAAGCATCAGTACTTATGCACGAAGGCATATTTAAAGCGGAAGTATTGGATATTCTATTACAAGGCAACGCAGTGCCCAAATAAGATCATTGTTCTTCTAGCGGATCATAATGAAGTAGCTATTTAAACCGGCTTCCGGTTCAAGCCTGCTCATCATCCTGCGCCGCTTCAGATTCCTCATCTCTATCCATTGGCTGGAAATCAACAGTGGTCCAGTCGATTCCCATTAAAGCTTGAAAGACAGCCTCTTCATGGATCAGAGAAGACGGTTCAATATCAGGAGCGTAAGTATGCTTACGGTTTGGAGGAATCAGATTTTCCGCTTCAAGAACTGGTGCAGCCACTCGCTTGTTCTGATCATTGTATTGAGCTTGATAATGCGACAAATCTGCCTCTTTAGCTAATTGACAAGCCAGAGGGCGCACTGCACGGTTTATCGCCCTTAAATCCTCTTCATTGAACTCTGAGCCATCTTCCTTCAAGCTGGGATAGCCTTGAGCTGCTTCAACAGGATCGAAATCCGGCACCCATGCTTTTGCCCGGATCATGGCATTAATTGCTCCGGTTCGAGCATCAGATTTCTTCAGCTCTTCGATCCGGGCAGGAAGCATTGACAACCTCTTCAGAGTATCTTGGATTAAAGTGGGTGCCGGATTGTTAAGAGATGCAGTGGTGATGATCCGCTGCGCTCCGGTATACAGCTGTTCAATTAAGGTGTAGGCAGCCTTCAGCTTCTTCCGCACATCTGACCCTAAGTGACCAATGCGTGTACCTGCAACATTACGGGAATGATCTCAAACCGGATCTATTATAAGAGAGCCAAGGTTGTCAAAGAAACCAAAAGGAACTTACCAAAGATAGCAGCGGTCATGGCATGCACTTGCCGCTTTACGGTGGTCAGCTCATCTACCACCGGTTTAAGGGCAGCCTCAGCATTTTCAGCTCTTTTTATCAAAGCGGCCTTTTCAGTGGCCCAATCAGCCCGCTCCTTCTTGAAGCCCTCCTTTAGCTGTTCCGTGATGCTCAAGGCGCTGGTCAATTCCTCCCTCGCTTTGTCAGTTTCGGCTTGTTGGGTTTTCAGAGTTTCTTGCAGATCAGTAATCCGGTCCTCTTTGATCCTCACTTCAGCCTACATACAGACACTACTTGGCTTTAAACAAACAATATAAGAATTTGAAGTACCAACCACATAACAAGTCATACGCTTGATACTTGGGGGCTAATGCACCTTCAATTTTCATCTATTACTAAATCGCAAAGTCCCAAGCTCAGTACAGGTATTCAACTTGGCACTTGGGGGCTAATGGTTATTTGCTCAGTTATGTTCTGATGTTAGAATCTTTATTGGAGTCCCGGTTTAACTATGCTAAGTTGAACCGGCCCTTGGGGGCTATATTGACGGATTTCAAAGTATTGAGGATTGTATTCAGGTCCCGGTTTGAAGAAGGTTACAAACCGGCCCTTGGGGGCTAGGAGGATTAATATAGTAGGCAGTAAGTAAAGAAAGAAGAAGCACAAGGAAGTTACCTCAAATTTGTCTCTCATCATCTTTACCAGGCCAGCTTCATAGTCACGACTAGTATATAGCCGGTTCAAATAACCAGAATGAAGATCTTGGGCACTCAGAGCAGCATATGTTTCCAGTTCAACATCCCATTTGCCTTTGTTTTTGGCAGAAAAATCTTCTTTCACTGTATGCTTGGCTAAAGCGACAGGATTCCCTAGTTCAAAGCGGCCTACGCCGGTAATTACAACATCATCATCCTTGGACTCACCGGTTTGCGTTGGCGCGGTCGGTTTATCGCGAGTTTAGAAGGATCGCGAGATCTTTCAATCGAGCATTTGAGCTGGCAAAGGGTCGCCAGGACTGAAGTATTGATAGGCCTTTCCTCAAGAATAGCATCATCTTGCAAAGGAGGATCATTGGGAATATCCTCATGAACGAATGCTTCAAGATCTGGTGCTTTATCCTGTTCAGGCTTACATCTTCCTCATTTGCTTTGTCAGCGGGCTTTCTTGCTCGGTTTAGGTTTAGCCTCGAAGAGAAACAAAGAGTCAAGGAACAACATAAGTTATAACACTGTATACCAGAAGCATATGTTCAGCCTAACTTACCCAAGGACCGTTTTCAGTGGCGGCAGCTGAGTGGCCAATGATTCGCCAGAGGAAGAATGAGAAGTAACCTGATAATCGGAGTCGGACGGATTAAGAGGTTGACGGATGAAACCCGCTTTAGGATATAAATTAATAAAAAGGTCGGAGACCTCGGAGCGGCGTTTTCGAACTGGACTGTTTGGTAAACCGCGGAGGTAACTACCGGCATTGTGCCGGGTTGTGCGGCGAAGCTTCATGATCTTTGAGTCTTCATAAGAAATTTGGGATCCAAGTAAGCAAGAGGATGAGAAAATTTAACTTTCCGGATTGCCTGGCAAAGTTTTGGCAAAGGCAAAGAATCTGAATCGGAAGAAAGAATAGTTACCTCAGCGACATCAGCATTACTGGTTTCAGCATCGTCCTGACAAGTATCATCATCAATAAGGCGTGTAAAAAGTAAGCCTAGTGAATCGAGTTCTACCTCAAGGTCCGGGTTACCCACATCATCATCAATAGCCGGATCAGATGAAGCGGTGGTTTTCCTTTTGTGAGCCGGCTTCTTGATAACCTTGGTCTTTGGCCGGGTTGACCGTTCTGCTTTCTCCGCTTTGTCTTGCGGAAGCTTCTTGCGCCAAAATGGATTATCACCCTGGTTAAAGCAGCAATTAATGTCAGATAGAGATAGCAATAACAGGTTCAGTAAAAAGAACAATCAAAATCTTACAGCTGGCGGTTTGTTGGTAGCACAGAAAGGGAGCAGGCCGGTTTGAGCGCAAAGGTGTTCCGGTTCGTTCAACATCTTCTTCACAGCATCTGTAACTTCATCATCTAAGAGATGGATTTTAGTGTGTCGGAGTGGGTCATCGACGCTATCAGTATACTTGCACATTAAACCGGAGCACCGGCTGAGAGGCAGTACGCTCCATGATATCCAGCAGCGTGCAAGATCTATTCCTGTTAAGCCGTTGGCCATGAAGGCTCGGAGCTTGGACAGTTGCGGAGCATATTTGCTTCTCTCCTTGGCACTTAATCTTTGTGGAAAGGGTGAGTGTTGCTGAGCCGCTCGCATTTAAAGCCGTGCAAAGGATTTTCATTGTCGGGAGGTATCTTTGCAAGAGAACCATGTTGCATTCCACTCCTTGGGGTGACTGTGTAGTCTGGCGTGGGGATAAGTGATCTCTTTCCTTTTCTGAATTGCCATACCGCCCAATTCGGTATTGGGGCCATCAGTGAATTCTGTGCGGCGGTTTAAGTGGAAGTAGTCTCTAAACAATTCAACTAAAGGCTCCTCTTGAAGGTATACCTCAGAGAGCACTTGTAAATGACATAGGTTGGTATCAGAATTGGGGCCGATGTCTTGCGGGCGGAGCTGAAAGTTGGCTAACACATCCCGGTAAAATTTTGAACCGGGCGGTTTGAAGCCCCGGGCTAAATGATCTGCAAAGATCACAACCTCTCCCTCTTGAGGTGTGGAGGACATTCATTGCCGTGAACCCTCCAAATGGATAGTATCTTTCTTTGTCTAAAGCGCCGATCAAGACTAGATCATCCGGTGAGTCTACGTGGACGCGAGAAGGAACCCAATTGCACTCATATACTTGTTCGGCCATGGTGAGATCTACACGAAATAGGTGATTCCGGTTTAAGAATGTGTTGGATAAAAGAAGGTGCTGGTCTGAACAATGTTAAACCGGAGGCAGTACATTTAAACCGGATTTCTATGAAGTGACATCGTATGGCTAAAGAATTCTGGCGGTTCAACCAGGGACTAATGGTATATACCGTTTATTAACTTTTTCTATAATGAGTAAAACCGACGGATCTAAACATTGAAAGCAATCGAGGTTGCGGATGGCTAAGTATGCAGAAACAGGTTTCCCAAATTCTTATTGCAAAGAATGGATCCAAGCAAGTCGAAAAATGAAAATATTCAAAAGGTTAAAGATGAACGGAAGTGAACCAATGGGCAGATATGGAGATGAGATCTATGGACTTAAGCAGGAAACTACGGCGGATGCTAAAAGGCTACCGCTAATCGAGCAGGGTTCACAGATTTATCCAAAGAGTCATGCGTACCGCAACATTACGGAATGATCTCAAACCGGATCTATTATAAGAGAGCCAAGGTTGTCAAAGAAACCAAAAGGAACTTACCAAAGATAGCAGCGGTCATGGCATGCACTTGCCGCTTACGGTGGTCACTCATCTACCACCGGTTTAAGGGCAGCCTCAAGATTTTCAGCTTTTTATCAAAGCGCCTTTTCAAAGGGCCCAATCAGCCCGCTCCTTCTTGAAGCCCTCCTTAGCTGTTCCGGATGCTCAAGGCCGGTCAATTCCTCCTCGCTTTGTCGGCTCTTGTTGGGTTTTCGAGTTTCTTGCGATCAAGAATCCGTCCTCTTTGATCCTCACTTCAGCCTACATACGCATAACTACTTGGCTTTAAACAAACAATATAAGAATTTGAAGTACCAACCACATAACAAGTCATACGCTTGATACTTGGGGCTAATGCACCTTCAATTTTCATCTATTACTAATCGCAAAGTCCCAAGCTCAAGACAGTATTCAACTTGGCACTTGGGGGCTAATGGTTATTTGCTCGCTTATGTTCGATGTTAGAATTTTATTGGAGTCCCGGCTTAACTATGCTAAGTTGAACCGGCCCTTGGGGGCTATATTGACGGATTTCAAAGTATTGAGGATTGTATTCAGGTCCCGGTTTGAAGAAGGTTACAAACCGGCCCTTGGGGGCTAGGAGGATTAATATAGTAGGCAGTAAGTAAAGAAAGAAGAAGCACAAGGAAGTTACCTCAAATTTGTCTCTCATCATCTTTACCAGGCCAGCTTCATAGTCACGACTAGTATATAGCCGGTTCAAATAACCAGAATGAAGATCTTGGGCACTCGAGCAAAGATATGTTTCAGCTCAACATCCCATTTGCCTTTGTTTTTGGCGTAAAAATCTTCTTTCATCGTATGCTTGGCTAAAGCGATGTGATTCCCTAGTTCAAAGCGGCTCACGCCGTAATTACAACATCATCATCCTTGACTCACCGGTTTGCGCTGGCGCGTCGGTTTATCGCCAGGTTTAGAAGGATCTGCGAGATCTTTCAATCCGCATTTGAGCTGGCAAAGGGTCGCCAGGATCAAGTATTGATAGGCCTTTCTCAAGAATAGCATCATCTTGCAAAGGAGGATCATTGGGAATATCCTCATGAACGAATGCTTCAAGATCTGGTGCTTTATCCTGTTCAGGGGCGACATCTTCCTCAGCTGCTTTGTCCAGGCGGGCTTTCTTGCTCGGTTTAGGTTTAGCCCTGAAAGAGAAACAAAGAGTCAAGGAACAACATAAGTTATAACATCAGATACCGTATATATGTTCAGCCTTAACTTACCCAAGGACCGTTTTCAGTGGCGGCAGCTGAGTGGCCAATGATTCGCCAGAGGAAGAATGAGAAGTAACCTGATAATCGGAGTCGGACGGATTAAGAGGTTGACGGATGAAACCCGCTTTAGGATATAAATTAATAAAAAGGTCGGAGACCTCGAGCGGCGCTTTAATCGGACTGTTTGGTAAACCGCGGAGGTAACTACTCGCCTGTGCCGGGTTGTGCGCGAGCTTCATGATGCTGAGTCTTCATAAGAAATTTGGGATCCAAGTAAGCAAGAGGATGAGAAAATTTAACTTTCCGGATTGCTCGCAAAGTTTTGGCAAAGGCAAAGAATCAATCGAAGAAAGAATAGTTACCTCACGACATCAAAGATTATCGGTTTCAAGATCGCCCCGACAAGTATCATCATCAATAAGGCGTAAAAAGTAAGCCTAGTGAATCGAAGTTCTACCTCAAGGTCCGGTTACCCACATCATCATCAATAGCCGGATCGATGAAGCGTGGTTTTCCTTTGTGAGCCGGCTTTGATAACCTTGGTCTTTGGCCGGGTCGACGCTCGCTTTCTCCGCTTTGTCTTATGGAAGCTTCTTGCGCCAAAATGGATTATCACCCGGTTAAAGCAGCAATTAATGTCGATAGAGATAGCAATAACAGGTTCAAGAAAAGAACAATCAAAATCTTACAATGGCGGTTTGTTGGTAGTACGTAAAGGAGCAGCCGGTTTGAGCGCAAAGGTGTTCCGGTTCGCTCAACATCTTCTTCACAAAGATTCAGAATTTCATCATCTAAGAGATGGATTTTAGTGTGTCGGAGTGGGTCATCGACGCTATCAAGATATCTTGCACATTAAACCGAGCACCGCGAGAGGCAAGACGCTCCATGATATCCAAAGCAGGCAAGATCTATTCTGTTACCGTTGCGCCATGAAGGCTCGGAGCTTGGACAATATGAGCATATTTGCTTCTCTCCTTGGCACTTAATCTTTGTGGAAAGGGTGAGTGTTGCTTGAGCCGCCGCATTTAAAGCCGTGCAAAGGATTTTCATTGTCGGGAGGTATCTTTGCAAGAGAACCATGTTGCATTCCACTCCTTGGGGTGACTGTAGTCGGCGTGGGGATAAGTGATCTCTTTCCTTTTCGAATTGCCATACCGCCAATTCGTATTGGGGCCATCATGAATTTGCGGCGGTTTAAGTGGAAGTAGTCTCTAAACAATTCAACTAAAGGCTCCTCTTGAAGGTATACCTCAGAGAGCACTTGTAAATGACATAGGTTGGTATCAGAATTGGGGCCGATGTCTTGGGAGCTGAAAGTTGGCTAACACATCCCGGTAAAATTTTGAACCGGCGGTTTGAAGCCCCGGGCTAAATGATCTGCAAAGATCACAACCTCTCCCTCTTGAGGTGTGGAGGACATTCATTGCCGTGAACCTCCAAAGGGATAGTATCTTTGCTGTCTAAAGCGCCGATCAAGACTAGATCATCCAGCTGAGTCTCTGTGACGCGAGAAGGAACCCAATTGCACTCATATACTTGTTCGGCCATGGTGAGATCTACACGAAATAGGTGATTCCGGTTTAAGAATGTGTTGGATAAAAGAAGGTGCTGGTCTGAACAATGTTAAACCGGAGGCAGTACATTTAAACCGGATTTCTATGAAGTGACATCGTATGGCTAAAGAATTCTGGCGGTTCAACCAGGGGACTAATGGTATATACCGGTTTATTAACTTTTTCTATAATGAGTAAAACCGCCGGATCTAAACATTGAAAGCAATCGAGGTTGCGGATGGCTAAGTATGCAGAAACAGGTTTCCCAAATTCTTATTGCAGCAATGGATCTGAAGCAAGTCAGAAAAACAGAAAATATTCAAAAGGTTAAAGACAGAACGGAAGTGAACCAATGGGCAGATATGGAGATGAGATCTATGGACTTAAGCAGGAAACTACAGGCGGATGCTAAAAGGCTACTGCTAATCAGAGCAGGGGTTCACAGATTTATCCAAAGAGTCTGGGTACGAACATGAACAAGTGATGAACACGGCAAGAACGTGAAACCCAAGAACAGATCTATGTCAAGAAGAACAGAAGGCTTACTGGAAATGAAGAAGACGCGGGAGGCTACCGCAGTGCTCTGGTGCGTTCAGGTTGATGCAGCGGCCCAAGACGATGCAGAGGTCGACGGCGGCGGCGGAGCTCCGAGGTTGGCGACGCGAGGAAGACGAAGAGAAAGAGACGAAGAGGGGAAAAGGAAATGACCTTTCGGTCCTATTTATAAGGCAACAGATGTGGGTCAGGCGCGTGAATCCAGGAGCCAAAATTTCGGAAGTGGAGCTGATGACTTGGGTATCGCGGATCTACTAATAAAAGAAGGCGTCATAAATGTTAACTTCATGATGACGTCATGCCGGTTTACAGCAATCAGAGATGATGATGACATGGCGGTTTACCAATTACCAGAAGATGTCCAAGACAAAGATTTTGTGAAGGATTGACATGAACCAGTTCAAATCAATCTAGGGCCTAATGTTGGGGATATTACCACTGGGCGTGAACCGGCCTACTTGGGCCAGGTTAACTTCATTAGTAATGTAAGCAGATGAAGGCCCAAGGCCTATAGTCGGTTTAGAACCGTAGCGTAAACCGCATGATATGTAAGCTTGTATTGTAAGTTAGGAATAGAGAGACCAACCGGATACGTAATATGAACCGTATGGGACTCCACGGATCGACGGGCATCACCGCGTATATAAGGGGACGACCGGCGGTTCAAGACAGACAACAACAACTCGAGCCTAGGCGAAGCTTGTTTGCTCCCTAGCCATCGAGACCACATCAATTCCATCACAACTAGACGTAGGCTTTTACCATCATCGAAGGGGCCGAACTAGTATAAACCCTCGTGTCTTTGTGTCCACTTTAACCCCTTCAAGTTAACCCGTAGCGATGGCTCCACGACTAAGTCCTTTCACTAGGACATCTGCCGTGACAAATCCACGACATATGCCATAACCAACCTTTTGAGGATTTAGCAATGAAGCATGTTTTAGGTTGAGCCTTTTTAGTGAAATCAACAATGTATTGATCACCTCTACGCACACCGGTAAAGACCATTTTATGATTGTATCGACGAAACACTTGGCAATCTACTTCAGTAAATAGGACATTGAAACCGAAATCAGCAAGTCTAGATACTGAAAGTAAGTTGTATCCAAGAGATTCAACGAGCATGACATTTTGTATGGAGCTATCATGTGATATGGCCACCTTACCGAGGCCAACCACCTTACCCTTTGAGTTGTCACCGAAGTGACATACTTTCGAGGACTATTATTATCAGCAAGCTCACGAAACATGTCTTTATCTTCGGTCATGTGATCGGTACATCCACTATCAAGAACCCATTCCTTTCCTCCTGACATATATCCCCGAAGATTTGCCATAAGACCAAAATGTCTCATTGCATCATCAAGATCAAAGTCACTATCATCATCCTCATCATAGTATCCATATTCAACATCGTCATGTGGTGGATCAAATCCTAGAGAGGGTGATTCGTTAAAGTGAGTTTGACAATGATCTTGCTTATGAATTTTTATAGCTTCGGAAATAATATCACTAATAATTCCAACATCTCCTTTGGCACGCATAAGGTTTGTAAGCTCAAATAGACGATCACCAAACATAGGATCACTAGTATTCATCTTACTCAAAGCAATAGACTTATGAAGAATTTCATCAAGATTTTTCAACGAATAATTTGGAAAGCGTTCCTCAAGAAATTTCCATATAGTGTAGGCACACCTAAGAGTAGGCAAACATCCAATCAACTTTCTAGGCAATCCTCTGATGATAAGTTCGGCAGTTCTAATATTCCTAATCATGTCAATTGACTCATCATGGGTAGGATGCATAGGATCAACATAAGGTGCACAAGGGCTAGCAATGTACTTGTTCAAATGATATTGATTGAAAATTACAAGAATCTCATTTTTCCACTCATGAAAATACTCTCCATCAAGAATAGGCACTCTATGTCTAAGACTCCCCAAAGTAGACTCATCCATCTTCCTCCAATGGTGATTAAACCAAGGCAATGGAGACCAATGCTCGATACCACTTGTAGGACCTTGAGAAGAGGTGTCTAGAGGGGGGGTGATTAGACACTCAAGCACAAAGTTGCACTTTTTAAGTTTTCTTAAGTTTAAGTGAGTTTAGGCACAAGTTTAACATTCACAATACATATCAAGCAAGCATGCAAGAGTATATTACATGAAAGTAAAGCATGCAACTTGGTAAGAATGTAAAGGGAAGGGTTTGGAGGATTCAAACGCAATAGGAGACACGGATGTTTTTGGCGTGGTTCAGATGGGTGAATGCTATCGTACATCCACGTTGATGGAGACTTCAACCCACCTAAGGGTAATGATTGCGTGAGTCCACCAGAGGCTCCACCCACGAAGGGTCCACGAAGAAGCAACCTTGTCTATCCCACCATGGCCATCGCCCACGAAGGACTTGTCTCACTAGAGGTAGATCTTCACAAAGTAAGCGATCTCCTTGCCCTTACAAACTCCATGGTTCAACTCCACAATCTTGTCGGAGGCTCCCAAGTGACACCCTAGCCAATCTAGGAGACACCACTCTCCAAGAAGTAACAAATGGTGCATTGATGATGGACTCCTTGCTCTTGTGCTTCAAATGATAAGTCCCCTAACACTCAACTCTCTCTCATAGGATTTGGATCTCGTGGAAAGAAGATTTGAGTGGAAAGCAACTTGGGGAAGGCTAGAGATCAAGATTCATATGGTAGGAATGGAATATCTTGGCCTCGACACATGTGGTAGGTAGTTCTCTCTCGAAAAAAATGTAGGCTGGAAGTGTAGGTTCGGTCGATGGCTCTCTCCACGAATGAAGGGGAGGTGGAGGGTATATATAGCCTCCAACAAAATCTAAGCGGCCACACAATTTACTAAACTCGGTGGGACGGATTCAAGCAGACTCGGTCGGGCAGTTTAGTAAACCTAGTGATCCGTTAAGATTTTCTATTCGGACTGAAATGCAACTTCGGTGAGACCAATATGATTAGGGTTAGGGCATAGCGTAATCTCGGTAAGACCGATTACACAAACTTCGGGTGAGACCAATTTTGGTAATAAGCTTTCCGGAAGAGTTGGTCGAGCAAGCTTCGGTTGGACCGACATACAAACTTCGGTGGGACCGATTTTTGGTAATGAGTCGACGAGGAAGTTTGCATTGTAATCTCGGTAGTACTGATTGCTCAAACCGATTGAGACCCGATGTTGGTAATGGACATACATAGAGAGATTACAATCCCATCTCGGTGAGACAGAGATCCCTATCAGTGAGACGCGATTTGACTAGGAGTTTGTGGCGGTGGCTATGACATCAAAACTTCAAGTGGCGCTGGATAGAAAGAATCGGTGGGGCAATGAAGTTTGACTTTAGGTTTTGGACATATGTGTGGAAGTGGGAGAAAGTAGTTGAGGGTTTTGGAGCATATCACTAAGCACATGAAGCAAGAAGCTCATTAAACAACACCTCATCCCTCCTTGATAATATTGGCTTTTCCTATAGACTCAATGTGATCTTGGATCACTAAAATATAAACTGAAGAGTCTTGAGCTTGAAGCTTGAGCCAATCCTTTGTCCTCAGCATCTTGAGGGAGTTCCAACATACTTTAGTCCATGCCACTCCATTGTTGAACTTATCTGAAACATACTAGATAAAAGTGTTAGTCCAATAAGAGATATGTTGATCTGAATTACCAAAACCACCTAGGGAGCACTTGTGCTTTCAACAAGTCTTGGATTGCTTCCGAAGGATCTTTGTCTCCTACATCAATTGGCAATTGCTCTACTTGCGAGCCGTTAGATTCATCAAACTTCACATCTACCGTCTTGTCAACCTTTGAATTGAAATTATTTGTGACACCATTGAGAATGAGTGAGTTTAAGCCATAACCTAGTAGGAAACCTTCATGAGACTTAGGAGCAAATTTAGAAGCGATTTACGTTTATCAAGAATGTAGCACTTTGAGGCGAATATAAAAGTATCCAACTTGGGGTTTGTTGATCGGTGAGGAGCTGTTATGCCGAGTCTTGCCAAGTAGCTTGTGAAAGATACAAGCAATTTGTTGCATGACAAGCTGTCTCAACCGCTTCGCCCAAAAGTGCTTCGTGTTTTGTACTCATCAAGCATCGCTTTCGCCATTTAGATGAGCGCCTGTTCTTCCTCTCAACAACTCCATTTTGTTGAGGTGTACGAGTGAGAACTCATGTGAAATCCTCTTCACAAGAAATGTGTCCATGTTTATGCTTGAACTCCGTCTGTTGTCGCGAACCTTCTTGATCTTCACTTCTAATTGATTTTGGGCCTTCCTAGCGAAGTTTTTGAAGATTTTTTGGACTTGCAATTTATCATCGAGAAAGAACACCCACGTAAATCTTGAAAAATCATCAACTATAACTAGACCAAAAGAATTTCCACCGAGACTCTTGTAAGAGTTGGGACCAAAAAGATCCATGTGAAGTAGCTTGAGTGGCCTCCTTGTGGTCATGATGTTCTTCACAGGATGCCTTCCTCCAACCTGTTTACCTGCCTGACAAGCGCTGCAAAGTCTATCCTTATCAAATATGACATCGTTAACACCAAGGATATGATTTCCTTTAATAGGCTTGTCGAGGTTTCTCATGCCAACGTGACCTAGTCGTCTATGCCATAACCAACCTTTTGAGGATTTAGCAATGAAGCAAGTTTTAGGTTGAGCCTTTTTAGTGAAATCAACAATGTATAGATCACCTCTACGCACAACGGTAAAGACCATTTTATGATTATCTCGACGAAACACTTGGCAATCTACTTCAGTAAATAGCACATTGAAACCAAAATCAGCAAGTCTAGATACTGAAAGTAAGTTGTAGCCAAGAGATTCAATGAGCATGCCATTTTATATGGAGCTATCATGTGATATGGGCACCTTACCGAGGCCAACCACCTCACCCTTTGAGTTGTCACCGAAAGTTACATACTTTCGAGGACTATCATTTTCAGCAAGCTCATGAAACATGTCTTTATCTCCGGTCATGTGATCAGTACATCCACTGTCAAGAACCTATTCCTTTCCTCCTAACATATACCCCCGAAGATTTGCCATAAGACCAAAATTTCTCATTGCATCGTCAAGATCGAAGTCACTATCATCATCCTCATCATAGTATCCATGTTCAACATCGTCATGTGGTGGATCAAATC